>JARHVA010003227.1:0-1240000 GCA_037957365.1 Torreya grandis
TGTGTGTTAAGGTTAGATAACATTCACACATACCTATCATTAGGTAACACAAAGGGTATAGTATTGTAGCATAGAGTATGAGTGTGTGTGGACTGACTCAGATTTGTTGAAATTTGAATCTATAATGAAAAAATTAGCCAAAGTAATGTTATAGATGATGAAATTATCATTCAACTATACTATCTAGTTTACATGCATGTAAAATATGTCATTTTAGATATAGGAACTTTTATTTTCTATGATATTATGACTATTTCATATATTAGTGATTATACTACACATTATTTGGGTTAAGTTCTTTATGTCTACAATTGTCAATATTTTATCCTCCATGAAGGGAAAGGTTACTCCTAATGGGGAGGTATGCAGGGGACTAATAGTCCATGGTTAGATGAAAATCACTCTGATGATGCTCTCCCTCTTTAGTGGACAACCTATTAATTTCATACTCAAGCTACTATCTCATTTTGGTCACCTTCTTCCCTCTTTTTCAAAGAAAAAAAGAAGAAAAATTTAAAAACAAAAGGCATAATCCAAAAGTCTAAAATAAAATCACAAAGGATTCAAGTCCTACATGATGAAAATAAGATAATGTATAATGCATCATGAAAAATATGAAGAAGGGAGGAATAGGTGATCAAAATTATTCTTTGTCAAGGCTATGGATACTTGGCTAGCGTAGAGCAATGCCTAAGCTCCCCAATGTCATGTACCTAACACCCAGTCAAAGTGAAAACTATAGCTCACCCCTATGTCTTTGTCTAAAACCCTCAAATAAAAGATAAATAATATCATGCTTCACACACATATCCAAGATGTAAGTAATGTTAGTATGTTTCATAGGATTATTAAGAGTCTATTTTCATTTCTAATTTAATCATTTATTTTGGGATGAATTTATGGTTGATATTGGGATTGTAAAACTAGGGATTCTAGGTTGTTGAAAAATCTAGAGTATTCACCCCTATGAGTCACCATTTTTTGTATTCAACACACCCCACCCTTTATTTTTCTCTAAAAAGTGAGGACCCCCTTCATTTTTTTAAGAAATATGAATATTTTATCTGGATATCTATATGTTTTTAAGAGGTATGATGGTTGTTATTATATATAGAAACTTGGTGATATGAACACTCTATCACATGGGGTATACTTTTTTTCCATTTGGAAAGACTTGTTAAAACTAATCTATTATGAAAAGATGGAAAGAATGGATTTTCATGATAGGAATTTAGATTGGATTATTTTAGAGATTTTAGTCTTCAAAAAGTTTAGTCTTCAGTGACTTTATTTCAAAATCTTTACTTCGGTAACTTTGTTTTAGAAAGTTTTCAATCGACAACTTTGTTTTAGAGGCTTTTCATCAAGATGTTTTATTTGAAAAGATTCTATTCAAAAACTTTGTCATCGACAACTTTATTTCAAAAAAAAAATCATCAAAAGGTTTTATTTAGAAATATTTATTCTGAGGACTTTTTCTTCAGCAAATTTAGTCTTTAGCAATTTTATTTCAAAATATTTACTTCAAAAACTTTGTTTCAAAAAGTGTTAGATCAACAACTTTTCTTCATGAAAGTTTTCTCTTCAAAGACTTTTCATCAAGAAATTTCACATCAAAATATGTGTTTTGGAGACTTAATTTTAGAGAATTTTTATTAGAAACTTTCCCTTAAGAAACTTTTCTTCACTAAGTTTTTCTTTAGAGACTTCACTTTGAAAACCTTGTTTCACATAGATTCACATTAGAAGCTTTATTTTAGGAACTTTTTATTCGACTACTTCTACCTGACTCATAATCTTCCCAAAAATTACTTAGTCTTTGGTAACTATTATTTTGAAAACTTTGCGATAAAATCTTTTAGAAACAATCTCTCTGAAGAACATTTTACTTTTCAAATATTTTATCCCATAGGTAAATTTTGACTCCCCTTGACTGGAACACATAATGACAAATGTCAAAATATGAAAGGTAATAATATGCCATCTTGAATGATAAGGCATCTTATGTGGCATATACACTAGGACAGGGTTGTTGAATTCAAATTGAATGAAGGTGATGAGCTCATATATGTTGGTGGTTAATGACACACAAACTAGAAATGAATGTATAAATCTATTAACATCAATCTCCCAACCAAGTTCACATCATTCAATTTTCAAGAACTTGAGTAAACTTTAGCATTCATCAGTCTCAAAATCCCTAATTATGACTATAGTGATTTTTAATCCACATAATTTAGTTTACTACACACCATTTTTAAAAGCTTGAAGTGTATCAACATCCACCAAAATTCCATGACATCATCATCTATGTCATAAAAAGGAGCCTCAACACCCTTTAGGTTCTCCATCAAGGATTCCACAGAGTATTTAGACACAGTGTTTGATGCTAATATATTTGATGGTCTCTATCCCAATTATTCAACCTTATGGGAAGTTGTGGAGAATGTGTATCCTTTAAACTTAAAGAATACATTTCAACTAAGGATAAATAGTTACTAAAGGACCTAATTCTATTCAAATGATAAGCCCTACATTATGTAACTGCTAAGCCATAGGTTATGCCATGTATAGACTTATTGTGAAGCCTCTTATTCAAGGTCAGGATAGCAAATAGTGGATACCTCCATTATGTCAATAATAACATAGTATTCACATATAACTCAAGGGATGCATTTAATAGGTATTTGAGTCTACCTATTCTAGATGTTACATTTGATTTACATATTTTCATTACCTATAATAAGGCTAATAATGTCGAATGAGTGTTGGCAAGGTAGCTTCTCCATAGAGAAAAATTCACCACAAAGAAACATGTCAAGAGTTTTATTCATATCAACTAATTTAGAATGGGGATCTGCATTATCATGGCATTGTTGAATCAACTCTTTGGCCATGTAAACATCCATTTTCTACATCTGGAATGGGCTCCCCTGATAGACCTATTAATTACCTCAAATAACATATATGCATTGGGGGAAGTAATCAATGCTCACCTTCAGGAACAAATTTTACACAAAGATAGAAGGCCACATAGAGTAAAATTTTATATGATGTCCTATCTATTAGATGTAGTCATGGGGATAGTATATAGGCATAATAGAGTCTTATGGGATCCCAACACATAAGTTACCAAGAACTAGATTTTTTATTAATACTCTTTTGTGCATATATAATCATGTCAAGAACATAGCTAAGATTTTTGAAGATCTCTACCCTCAAGTCTAGATGTCCATTCACTATTAGCCTTTGGCTATAATTTCACCTAGCATTAAAATACACTTGCCAAAAATGTGGGAGATTATTATCTCTATCTTGACTACACTATCATCATGGTTATTGGCCATAAGGTGGATCCTCTTCAACTTCCTAAGTTTATTGTAGATAAGGTATTTGAATAGGATATTTCATACCAGATATGGAATGGAATTGATGAGTAATTGATAAATAATAAGAATTGTAGCTTCCATAGATCTCACATTACTATTGGGAGAATGTAATACACTATAAAAAGGAAATTCAAGGGAGGTGTAAATTCCAAGATAACATGTGCATTTCCCACTCTCCCCCATAGAGATTGGGATCCCCATAGAAAATTCTACAAGAAGATTCACACCCTTAGCCTCAATTAAAAACATGATCCATTTGATCATGATTTTCTATTTCTAAATGCCCAAGATTATGAAGAGGTGAAAGAAAGAGTAGTGACTACAGGCGTAAGTAAGGACCTATTGAGGGTAATACAATTTGAAACCTCTCTCACACTCAGTGAGGCAAAGTTTAGTATCCCACCTCTAGGATGATGGTGATCATCTAACTTTTGGAATGGCAAACCATCTCAACAACCAAAAGGAGAGGAACAAAATCCCCAAGGTCCACTCATAGATCAAAACTAACCACATGAAAAAGAATAGTTGGTAGGTGAGGATTTAATTATTGGAGGAGCTATTATAGGAGCTAAATCAAGTCAATAAAATGAAGAAGAAGTGATTTCCTATACACAATTAGAAGACCAATAAATTCTTCCAATTCAAAAATCAACTATTAAACTAAGAAAGGTTAAGAGCTAGTATAGGAGCTAAATCAAGTTGAGAAAAGCACATAAAGGGAAGAAATTAAGATCATTTAATTGGAATCCTCTGATGAAGAGGAAATAATGGCTTCATCAATCCAAACATCTATCATTATTCCCCCTTCTCTTCCCTAATAGATGGTAGCTTCAAAAATTGGGATAAAAATAAGGTACTATCAGAGGAAGACAAAATGGGATAGGCCTTAAACCCTACCCACACAAGCACTCAAGGAGGCATAACCTTCATTGGAAGATGAGACAACATAAGAGGTGGATGATGAGGAATTACAACAAACCAAAGTCTTAATCTTGTAAGCAGTGAAATATAATTCACCTCTCATCAGTGAGTCAACTGGTAAGGTTCCTTTTCTCACATCCCCCTTAGGCATTTTTCCTTTGATGTCATTACCCATAGTTTTTACCATCCCTGCATAAATTGTTTCCACATTCATTCCTATTAAATCACTTTTTTTCAGTCTCCTTTTTATGCACCCATATACTAATCTACCTAGTTATACTTCACCTACTTTACCCTCCACTACTACAATTTATATTTCTTTAGTGTCCATCCCTTAAACCATAGCCCTATCTATTCCATCCATCAACCAATCTATCACTTTGATTGATTCTTCCTCTACCCAATTGGTTCACCTTTGAATTTTTCAACACTAGTGTCCACAATCATAGTAGTGACAATAAAGAGGGCCTCAAGAAAGTAACCAGTCTATATTATGCACCCAATGCCCCAATTCAAAAACTTAGACTAGTGAAAAATAATTTTGCCATCAATGCCTAAACCTTATTATAGAACTAATATTAAGCCTAAATAGCATGTGAAATTAGAATCCCAACCATAAAATCCTTTGAAGCTCACTCTTCTATATTGGGCCAAGGAGGTAGGAGCTTCAACCTCTAAGAGGCCCAATCTAAAGATCACTGAACTTATAATGGTGAACTCATTATTTGACAAGGCCATAACATCAGTTCAACAGGTCAAAAAGAGGAATTTTTAGGATAGATCTAGAATAAGTTTGATCATGGAAGAAATGGAATAGGTTTATTCCCTTTCAAAGAGATAGAATAGTGATAAGGGTCAGTCTCTATATATTGAGGACCTCAAGTCCTATATGGAGACCCATATTGAGGCAATACTAGCCATATATGAGGGAATAGATATGGCTAGACAAAATCTTGAAGAGGAATTAGAAACTCTAATAGAGAAACAATAGGTAATTCAAGTCCCCCAACGTATTGAATACGATGTGCAGAATATAGAACTTAGGCTATATGAAATTTTAGATTTAATTTATTCTTTAAGACTCAATTTAGATCCTCATGTAAATTTCATAACCATATTGTTAAATATTATTATAGATGATGAGAATAAGCTTAATTTATTAGTATTATACACCCCCAATAAGGAATTTGGCCACCTAAACTTGATGACCCCTTTAGAGGCATCAAATGTATTAAATCTAGATTTAATAAGAACATAAGAGGCCCATGATTAGGTGTCATCTTCTAAAGCTTTAGTAAATAAGTTAGCCAAACAAGAGAAGAAACCAAAGCAATTTTTCACTGAGCTTGAATTAACATCAATATGGGATAATAGAAGGAAGCTCATAACTTGACCTATATTTGATTAGATGATTCAATAAGCCTCTAATGGCTTCAAATAGATTATACAAGGACTAAGTTTAGAGCACATTGAATCTAAATTGATTATAGCCAGGAGAGGCAATAGAGGTAAAATTATTCTAGATTAGATTTAGAGCCACCAATATAAAATGCACTAGATTAATATAACAAATAGGTAGGGTGACTAGGTCACATCTTCAAGACATGAACCTAATTTAATCATAGCACTATAAGGCATATAATCATTACTAATATTTGGATGCCAAGAATAAGGTATCAAAAATTCCACTTGTTGATTCTACTCCATAGACTCCACCTATAGTGATAATAACAATAAATACATCAATGCCACCTCACACTTCAACTCTAATGGTAACTCTATCTCAATCAATGAGTTCATAACTAAGTACAGCTCTAGTTACCACACCATCAAGCACAAGCACAACTAAACTTCCAACAAAAATTTTTGGAAACGTTAAGCAGGATTTGATTTAGCTTGAAGGCTATTTTTTATACAATTTTGAATATATAGGTTATAAATGAATAGTTAGGTCCTAGTTGCATCTATATTATAATTAACTAAATCATTTTATCAACATGCACACATTACATGACAAGAATATCTATAAGTTATGAGGATGTAACTAATACTTATCATATAGTCTATTAGGATGTGATCAAAGTGTTCTAAACTTGGAGGATGAGGTGACCCCTTCCCCAAATTCTTTATATACATGTAGAACCCTTTTTTCAAAGGGTCTAAGTTTTGGATGAATATGTAAGAAGAAATTAAAAAGTTGATTGTCATGAAAATATGTTTGTTCTTACTTATTTCCTCTTTGTATTAATGAATTTGAAGTTTCTTTATCTATATTGATTCAATAATTATGATGTGTGCCAATATACAGATGAATCTAATTGTTTTATTAATGAATATTAGTCTTAGATGTGTAATAGATATTTAGGATTGATAGATCTCATTAATTCAAGTAGTCAATACAATTTTAATTGATAATAAAAGGTGTGTAGAAGTATCTCATTTGATATAATCTTCTAAGTGTGAGTCATAGCTACCCTAAAAAAATTCTTGGTCCAAACTGTAATCTCTTATGTAAAGGTGTGAAATAGTATCCCTAAAAGGATCAACCTTTAATTGAGACCACTAATAATCCTATATCTATTATCCTAAACTACTAACCATTTTTTTCATGAGTGTGTAAAAGCTTCAAACAACCCACACTAGTTCTTAAGATACTTGTCCACCAAATAAACAACCTTAGAAATTAATTTTTGAAAGACATAGAACCTTCTTTTCTACCTCACCCTTCCTTTGTGATTTTCTTTGAGATATTCCCACCATAAAATTTTTATCCACACATCCAACTTTCCTAGTGATTTACCTTTTTATTAGAATTCATGCATCCATCCACAAAACCTAGTTTAATAACCCACAAGCTCAACTGGCTATTCCACCACCTGATTGTTTTAACCACATACCTATAACTTGTGCCATAGAGTCGAACCCAATCTCATAGAGATCCCAAAACATTAGAGGTTAATTCATTTAAAACTATCTCTAAGGTGTACATAAAACCCATATCAATAAGATCTTCCACCCACTTGCCATCATCATACACATTATAAAAGTATTGGACTTTTGTGTTAGGCATTCTCTAGGGACCCACAGTATTTTTCATAGGCTCATGAGATATAAGAGTGGGATGATGTGAGGATATATGAGTACTTTTCTTTGATGAAAAATCATACTCAGGATTTTGTATATCTTCTCGAGGGAAGAGATTTGGTTAGATGCAAGTGGATTTACTACACCAAGTATGTAGTTGATGGGTCCATTGATAAGTATAAGGCATACCTTATTATAAATGGGTTCTCATAGGTTGAAGGTATTTATTAATTTGAGACTTTTGTGTTTATTTCCAAGATGGATTATATTTTCCTTGTACTTTATCTTACTACATCACATGGTTGGCCAGTTTATTAGATAGATGTTAAGAGTGCCTTATTACATGGAGATTCATTAGAAGAAATATATATGGAGTAGCCTATTATGTTTTTTAATGATTATTATCTTGTTTTATAACTTAGGATGTTTCTTTACAATCTCAGGTAGGCCCCTCAAGCTTGGTATGAGAAGATGGATTCATTTATTCTCTCCATTGGCTTTCTTCACTACCACTTAGATCCCAAATTGTATATTCAATATATTGGGGAGGATATTGTTATAATGGTCTCATATGTTGATTATATACATCTCATAGGCATCTCCTCTTCTCATATTTAGGTTATCTAGTAAGCACTTTCATCATAGTTTGATATGATAGATATTGGTATTTTATATTTCTTCCAAGGTTTATATATTTTATAGTCAGATATAGGGATTTATTTTAGTTATCATAAGTACACCCTTGATCTTCTTTATCATTTTAGCTTCATTGATTACAATCCAAGTCCTCATTTTCAATTTGGATTCACTCTTACTTATATCTACATTACACAACTTTATGATCCTACATTATACAGGTAGATGGTTGGGAGTCTTATGTATTTGAACCATACTCACCTCAACATTTCATTTATAGTTGGGCTTATATTTAGGTTTGAAAATGCTCCTCATGATATTTATTGGTAGGATACTAAGAGTATTTTATGATATCTATGAGGCACTACTCATTTTGTATTATACTACACCAAGGGTTTACTTAGTTGATTAGGTACACTGATTAATATTAGGTAGGTTATCTTGATGATAGGAATTCCATTTATGGCTACATATTTGTTCTTGGTTATTCACCTATTACTTGGTTGTGCAAGAAGTAGAAGGATATTTGAATTTCATCTATAAAGACTGAGTGTAGGGTAGTAATTACAGTGAGTCAAGTTTTTTAACTTTATCAATTATCAATAGAGTTTAGATTCAAGCTAGATTTACCCACTATACTTTGGTGTGACAACCAGAGTGTAATTCACATATCTTATTACCCATTTGAGAACCAAAAAACCAAGCACATTGAGGTACATATGCACTTCATTCATCAACACATTTAGGATGGAGATCTTAGCTTGGAGTACATTTTAAGTCAGCAGTAGGTTGTAGACATCTTCATAAAGCCTTTTGCATCACCTCATTTCTTTGATTTGTATGGCATGCTTGAGGTTTCATAATTCATTCTTGGGAGGTGTTCATTAGGACATCTTCCTTCTTTATTTCATGGATACATATTGTATATGAGTACCTTATCAAGCCTAGTTATCAGAACTCATACTGTGGATATGCCACTATTTATTTTTTGGCTATGGTTAGCCCTTAACTTCACTTGAGGGTAGTGTTAGAGTATGTATTTCTCATGTGTGCTAAACTATTAGCTAGGTATTTCATCTTTTTCCTAGTTTATCTTATGTGGGGATTTATCCGACATTACTTAGGCTAGTTTATAGTTTTGCCTTGACTATTTATGCAAGGACTTCCTATTATACTAGAATGTCTTATTCTAAATAATATATGGTCTACCTTATTCTTGTATGTCATATTTATAGCTTCTATTATGATGTTATTTATTTTTGACTCTTCAAATATTATATTCTTAGAATGTTTTTACCATTCCTAACATGGTATTAGAGCCTTAAAGGGTTTCAACCATCCATTTGTTGGCTGTAATTTTTTAGATAATCCTCTTATTATATCTTTGACATCCTCTTCTACTTAGTGTGGAGATATTATTTGATATAAACTAGTCAATTAGGAAAATATTTAATACTTCTAGCCACATCTCCCATCACCATTTTATTTATACATTGGAATTTTCTACCTTGCATATTAGCATGGTACTTTTGAAGAATGCATTGGAATTTGAAGGATAGAGAAACCATTGGAGCAATTTGTTTGAATATTGAATGAAGATCATTGTAAGAGGTATGATTTGGTATTAAGTTTATCTTATCTTTTATGTGTAAGATCAAAAATATACATTAGAAGTAAGAAAACTTTTAAGGTTGCATTCCAATAAATTGGTTTGTGTGAAAAAGATCAGAGGTGAGAGAAGGAATACATTTTTTTATTATTTTTTACTGTGTAGGGATGCATATAGGTTAAAGAATGAAATTTGGTCTTCATCTAGCATATTATTCATGGAGATCAATGTCCCAAGTCTAAATTGATAGTGGTAATTATTGTGTTTTGAAGTGGAAATTTAAAGGTTTTGCATATAGCATGGAATATTAGAATTGAGCTTTCCAAGACTGTGCTAGAACATAGCCTTTTAGCCTACCTTTTGATAGGTCTAAGAGCTATCAAGAGTGCATTGGAAAAGATAAGAAGGTGTTTCATTTATTTGGAGGTTTAAGTACATCTATATTCTATTGTTTTTTACTTGGCCAATCGAAGTTGCATTTAAGAGGATCTTGATAGCATTATCTCTCTTGCTTATCCACTTGTAAGGTGAAAAGTAATAGAAATTGTCTTTATATCCTCTCAAAATAGCATACTAATTCATTATTTTATTTTACATGATTTTTTTAAGAAGTTAAATTTACTTACACATACACCAAGGTAACTATTATCATTCAAAATGTGCACCCATGGATGATCTATGACATGAGAATTTTTACAGTAGGGTGTAGAGCATGAATACCTTACATAGGGCACAAAAGTGTTCAAAAATAAGCATGGAGGTATTATCACTCACCTACACACATGGGGCATATGTTATCTCATCTTAATTATGGGAATGTCCCCAAGGTGTAGGACCCTTGTTCTCTTTGGGATGAGCCTCTAGAGTAGGCCAGATTACTTCTATTTTAAGTGCACCTAGTTTAGGACTAGTATGCAGATCTAAATAAAACAAAGGTAAATATAACATTAATCTAAACCTAATATTTTGAGGTAAAATGGCTGTATAAGGTAAAAACATTTTGGAAAGTGAAAGGTGATGCACTGAGAATAGAGAGAGTGCTTCTACCATCATGGACACACTATAAATATTTGAGAACAAGATGTTATCACACATAATCCTCCAAGGACACTCCAAATGCATAATATTCTCACATAGAGTCGTAATAACATAGTCAAACATTGAGAGGGATGAAAAATGATCCATAGATAATGTCTACACAAACCTAAATACACATAAGATACGACCTCCAAATGAGTTCCAAGTTCCACATAGAGGTTTTGGGAATGGACAATGATGAGAGGGGAAATAATTACACATAGACAAGGATAAAAAAATGCAAATAACACATAGAGTGTAATAATAATCAAGGTAGGTAAAATTAATTCTCATTAACATGCAAATTTTAGCTAACAAAAGTGCTCTTGTAGGGCAAATTTTGGTAACATGAGGTTGAATAAAAATATCAACCTTTTTTACAATAAGGGACAATGATTTATAATAGATCAAGCCATTTAAAATTAATGTAACACTTGGGGTGGTATATATAGTCTTTTAATTCTATTGTATTACTAGGTCCATGCTTTTTTTAAAAAATTGGCGATCTGAATCTAGGAATTGGTGACAGGACTATTCTGGATCCACATGTGTGTCTGAGAGTAGAAGATTCTTGGAAAATTTAGAGGGGTGGCACATGATCATGTTCCAATTTATATTAGATATGTATGAATTTAATTATCTTGACAAAGACACAATGACACTTAACTTCTTTTGTAACTACCTCTTTATACTTTATTGCAAATTGTCAATCACTATGTGGATCTCTTTGAACCACCACATCATTATTGTGGATCTAATGGGAAACATGACCTTTTGCCTTTTAGGGGAATTTACACACTCAGGGTTATGTATTTAGACTATGAAGTGATCCATAAGTAGGTGAATGGTATAGATGTATAAGTCCTTTATGATGTTGCATGAATTTTAATCCTTTTTTGTCAAGTCCCCTTTTGGTAGTCTTTTCTAGTGCTTTGATTTATACTGAGGCCCATATGAGTTAGCAAAGTAGCATGTGCACAACCTATATCATAGGCTATGATTCATGAGAATGTATAAGTAAAAATATATGGTTTTATTTAGGACTTCATCATGGAGATGTAAGGGTCATTTTGAATAGGAATGTGTATGAACATGAAATATCTTGGGTACACTTCTCATGATTTAGAACTAAATCTTGTGCACCTCTCCCTACATTATTTAAATACTGGGGGATCTACATCCTCAAACCTATTTTCCATTTGTGTTTATGTGATGGATGTATCCTACATGGGGCATGCATTATAAAATCTTTTTGAATGAAATTTGATACTTAGTCAATTCATGGATTTGTGTTGACTACTTTGGGCATGGGTGTAGATGGGAAGCATCAAAGTGTAGGATTGCCTTAAGGAACTCAACTCATTTAGGCATGAAAATTTTATATAAGATATTTTTGATTCATGTAAAATATATGGGTGACTTAAAAATTCAACACTTTTGATGACCTCTACAAGCTACTTGTTTACTAAATGGGAATCTAGTAGCCTTTGAAGTAATCTATTGGGCATGGAGTGGTTGAAACTTTTGCTCATCTAGTTTTTGAACATACTAGATATGTATTCCTATCTTATAATGAACTAATATCCTCCTAATAAAAATAAAATAACTATGCAAAAGGAACTTAGAGGAAGGACATCTAAGTTAAGAGGAACACTACACATAAACACTTAGAGGAAATAAAGACTATCCTAAAAAATGTGCACAAGGCACTTAGGGAAATGAAAACATCTAATCTACTAATTTACAAATTATATAATAATAAATATAGATATTACTTAATATGGATCCTATTTACTAGGATAGATATTTATTCTCCATTAAATTTAGTGAGTTGGAAAGCATTGGCTTGCTTACAGCTGTTTATGGTATATGGACTACTCTATATCGCATTGAATTTGGTGTGCCTTATAGCTTTCTCTCTATATGAATCCTATTTTATTACTAAATATCCTTCTTGTAAAATTCTATCAATGGCACTTTTATCAAAAATCCTCTTCATCTAGGCTTATTATAATTCCATAGTATGTGCAGCCTACGATCTAGTCTCTTCAAGCTCTATTAGCTTTGTTAGTCTTACTATAAGGGGATCACTTTCAAGCAAATGCAACTGATGGGAAATTTAAAATGAAGGAAACTCAAGAGATGTGTACAATTTGGACTCCCATACATAAACTAACATGAAGGGTTAATTTCTTGACACTCTTTTAGGCATGACTCAATCAGCCCAAAGGGTAGTCCTGAGCTTAGTGTGCCAAGCTCACTGATTATCTTCCATGGTCCTCTTTATAATATGAATCAAATTATTATTCATATACTCGAATATACCATTACCTTTAGGGTAATAATTTTATGATGCTCTCAGATGGATGATATGTTTAACAGCCCAAACGTTGATCCTGGTTCTAAGGAAATCTAACACATTATCAAAGATACTAGTGGCTAGAATACCAAATGTTATTCCTATAATTCCTTCATAAAATCTCAGGATGGATGTCTCATTATCCTCCTTGAGTTTTATTACTTCCATCCATCTTTTGAAATAGTCTGTGGATGTAAGGATCTATTTATGTCCATCACTTTATGATAGGTTAATCATGTTTATGAAGTTTAGGCCCCATTGTGCAAAGGGTTGATCAACTTATATCAGGTGTAATGGTAAGGCCAACAACCTTTATTTTATAATGAATAAGGCACATCTATTGTAAATTTTCACATATATGTGTGCATATTTGAATATATTTGGCCAATAATATCCAACTCACATGATTTTTGTAGTAGTGGTCTTGGGTGAATAATGGCCTCCTATAGAGCCATCATGTAATTCTTGAAGCATTCTACTCATTTGATCTGATTCTATGCACCTCAAGAGAACTCTATTTATGTCTCTTCTAAAGAACACACCATTTAAAATAACATAAGGAATGGCCTACAAAATAAAATTCCTACACTTGGCTTTATTCAAGACAGAGGGATATGAGCTGATTTGAATGAAAGTCATCATATTCTATATTTATTCTATTACAACTTCTTGGCCTATTAATTCATTTTCATACAACACCAAGACTATTTTATCTTCAAATTTTTCCACCTCATCCAATTTTTCATAGATTTATTTTCCTTGTACTTATATAAATCTAATTCCTAACATAATTTGTGTTGAAATTGTCAATCTTACTTGAATTGCACTCAAATTAACAATTTGGCCTAAAAACACTAAAACACATTAAAAACATTAAAATTGACATATTCAAGTGTTTATTTTGGCCAAAGTATCCATAAATGAGGCAATACATTTTATGGGATACCTAACTTTGATCAATTCATTTCAAGTCAAAATGATGATTTCACCTTTTTGTGCTCTAGATCACTCGTTTCTTCTAATTCATTGGTACATGTCAAGTGCCTTTGTTATTTTATGTTGGTATCATCCTAAATGTGAATATGGTTCCAATGCATCTAACATCACCTTCCAATTCTTCTCAATTCAAATAACAACGTAGTAATATAACTTTATAACTATTTTGATTAATAGAGGGCTAATTTCCAAATAATTACACAAATGTTGATTAACCTTGTTTAAGGCTAATTGATCCAAATAAAGAGCTTAAGTGGATTTTTCATGAAATTTGTTGAATATTTATTTTTGAAAATTTATTTCTATTAATTTCATCACCTTATGACATCATCATATGGGGTGGCATCCATAAGCCATAAATGCATAAAATATCAAGATTATAGGTCTCCCATGCCTCATTAAGAACCTTTATGCCTATTAAATACCCTTCTATCCTAAATATTTATGAGGGATATTTATGGATTTAATTATATAATTAGATTAATTCATGGCCACACATCACAATTTTGAGATGGATGGTCATGGTTAATCCTGATCAATCTCAAAAATCTATAAATAGAGAGACCATGAACATCATTTTTAAGCTTGATTTGTGTAGAGTTATAATGTAAAATTGTTTTCACAATCCTTTACATTTGATCATTGATTTTATTTATAATATTTATTGATAGGCTATTTTAGTGATTCTAAATCATGAGCCTAGGTTTTACAAGGAGTTTTTGACACATTAGAGGAGTTGACCACCATTGTTGTTGAAGACAAGAGCTCTTGATCAAGGAAGAACATGATTTTGAGTTTCATTTGTCTAGTGAATCCACTTAAGAAGTTAATATATGTTTATTTCTTTCAATTATTTATTTCTATCTTTTTTAATTCTCTCATGAATAGATAGGCTAAGTTTTGTTATGTCTTAAATACATTTTTTATGATTTCTTGACTAATGATTGACTAACTCTCTTTATAATCCTCTCTAAATTTTAGCACACTCAGTGGGACCACACCCCAAAAAATTTATCATAAAGGCTCTTTCAAGCAACCTACTAACCAATTTTATGTAGAATCTTAGAGTGAAGGAGTCAAAAGAGTGAAATTTTAAGTTAAAATTTTATTTTTTTGATAATTGTGTTTTTCTTTATAGAAACCTTAGTTTTGCTCTCTATTACAATATTGTTGCTCACATAATAGAAATTTTGTAATGAAATCATTTTTTGCTAAATAGCTATTTTATATACCAAAGTAGTTATTTTGTTAATTGAAGTAGCGATATTGTTTGTTAGAGTGGTGTTTTCAAAAAATAGTGATGTCATCATTCTAGGCAGTGATATTATTAATTTGGCCAATGATTTTGTTAATAGAATAGTGATATTGTGTTTTTTTGTGTTATCTATCTCGTAACAACAATTTTGTTTTATAACAGTGATATTGTGTTTTATATCTGATCTAACCTAAAATAGCGATATTATTGTATAAAATTGCAATTTTATAGGGAAACAACAATATAGACTATGTAACAGTGATTTTTAAATAGAGAAGTTGTTTTGATAAGTTGTTTCACTCATTTGTAAATTAGCTTCAAGCTAAAGGACATACTAACTTTTTCATTGTAGGATCAAACTTAGAATTTGTTAAAACATACTTTTTAGACCTTTTTTTAAAGTCTAAAATGGATTAGGATCCTTGTTTTGGTGCTTAATGAAAAATCTATATGCTTAGTAAATGTTTTGACAAATTATTATTTCAAAGTTATGACTTAAGACCAAGGGGTCAAAAAACCACCACCTAATCTTTCATTTGGTACTTAAAATTGAATTCACTTATCAAATTTTATCTTCAATAGTTGTTTAAACTTAGAATATAATTAGCAAAATGAGGGACATTGCATGTATGTTCTTCCAACCATCCCCTTTAGGGAAATTTTAGAATCAAAAGAATCATCATTATTTCAAACATGCCTAGTCTAAGGCATAGAAATAATCTCATCTAAATCACTCCCCAAAAATTTACAATAGTTTTGGTGATCTTGAAATGACCTTAAAGTCTTTCTATTAGTCATATATTTTATTACATATTGGCTTGTGAGGGGGACTTCATTACCTCCTACAAGATATTTAGGGAAGATTTGATCCGAGGTTTCATCTCCTAGAACTGACTTTAACCACTCCCACTAGGATCGAAGGTTTAAGCGGTTAAACCAGCTTCTAGTGTTGGAGTCTCACATGGGACGTATTTTCACTTTGGACATCACACTACACTAAGAAAGTGATGGATGTAGTGGTTTCAAAAAGGAAAAAACCTTTTTGTAATAATCCAATTTCTATGAACACCCAATTTAAGTGTTTTTCTTTTGTAATGTGACGTGAAATTCATTGGATAATTGATCCATATAGATGTTCAAAAACTTGTAGATCTTAGACAAATCCCCACTTACCATAGAAGTGTTGTTGGTGCAAGGTGCACCTCAAGGTCCATGTCATTATATTTTAATTTGAGAGAAGGGAGGTTTAAAAATCATAATATATAATGTGCATTTACTTTTGGATGAACACTTAAAATCCTCTCAAATGACGTATATAGATAGACTCCAATAATATCATGCAACCTTGTCAGTTTAGACTTAAGATGTTTTTTTTGTCAATAGTTTACTTAGTCCTAATTTGTGTCTAAAAATTGCTTGTTAACTCAAATGAACTTAACCAAAACACATTGTCCTCAAAATTCCTGAGTAAGGGAGGCATTACGAGCATCCAATTGAAAATTTTATCTTTTCTTTTTTTCAAATTGTTATCAAAATTTTGTGTCAAGTCACCCACTTTGGCAAAATTATGCTACCCAATTGAGTTTAGATCATTTACTTAATTCGTTTAAGTCCCTCACTTATATTCCACATTCAAAATTGAACCTTTCTAAGTTTTAAAGGTTGGTTTGTTAAATTGGGTTCACCATTTACACACTAAACTTGTTCTAACTTGGGTTCAATTTTACATTTGGATTAAGGGTCATTTATTAGACTCAAAATCACATTATCATCTTTGTAAACTCAATTCATCTTGTGTATCACTCATCCTTTGAGTATTAGAACATATTTTATCCTACTAGAACCATGTGGCAATGTTGTACTACCCATTTGGTCCTAGCTTTGTGCTTAGTGATTTGTGTAGGTTTTTACATCTTAAGTTGCTTAGTTCACATTTTCTTCTTCATAATCCAAAGAGATTTCCTCTAATTTTCTAGGGTCAACTCATCAAAGTTGAAACCAACTTTGACAATATAGGCATATCATAAAGATCTAGGCTTTGGTGTACTAGTTTTCACCTTGGATTTTTGAATTACCTTAACCTCTTCTAATCTATATGATTTTAACATTACCAAAATTTGAGTAAATTCATGAAGCAAATATTGTAATTGTGTGTGGTTCCAATCCACCCTCCTTTATAGTCTCTTTGGTACCTTAGTCATTTTTTTGAAGAGAACCAAGCGTACCTTGTTTGAACATTTACAAAACATTATCCAAATCTAGTCAAACACAGAGAATAATTCTTTTTAGACATGACTTAAAGGTTCACTCATAGTGGGGCCTCTTATGGCCTTAGCTATGAGGATGAGAAATTTTATGATGGTCAAGATAAGCCTATTGTTTTTTATGACATCCCCATAATAGTAGGATTCAAATATAATTACAATGAATATCAACCCCAAGAAGATCAAGATGAAGCACTTTTTAGGTTGATAGAATTAGGAGCTAGACTACTTCAGAATTTCCTATAGAACATTGCATATTATTGATGCTTAAAATTGTGTTATTTCCAACACCAACATGGGAAGTTTCAGGAATGTGGGACTTATGACCTGAAACAACCTCTAGATTTTAAAGATGCTAGCTCTTTTTTATCTCAAATGTATTATGGGAAAAAGGGATAAAAATTAAACAAAATCACTAATGCAATGAAAGAAAATTTAACTATGGCAATGCCCCTGAGTATGATTCATTCCTTAATACTAAGCACAGTGAATCTATCTTTAGGATTAAATTACATTAAAGAGCAAACAATGCATGATCAATGTAAAATATGAAAACAAATAGAATCAAAGGCTCACAACTTAGACGATTTGCAATAACACAAAAAATATCAGCAAAGGCATAGAACTCAGTATTCTTATTAATTTTTTAGTCACATAAAGGTACTGATATATGTACAGTTATAAAAACTTTATGAATTAATAAAATAGAACAAAGGTAAATGATATTACTGGCCACAGCAAGAAAGACTCAAAATCTTCTTGTAAATCTCTGATAATAATCTATCTGCAAAAAAGTCTCTCCTTTTCCTTTCTCTCTTTTCTTTTTTTTCCTTTGAACCTATGATTTGAACCCATATTTATAGCATAATACTAGCTCAAGATTTCCCACATGATCAAATCCCAATGGTCTAACCAAACTAGAACTTAACTAGAAGTGTCTGATAGAAGATATCTTTCAGATCTGAAACAGTTAGCCTCTCTACAAGTTCATTGGCTGAAACAGATACTCATGGCATTTCCCAATGTGAAACAAGTGAGGACACTTGGAAGCATCTGCTAGTCTTAACAAGTGACACATGGTGGATTTTGCTTGTCTATAGAAGCTTTAGATACATTTTGAGAGTCCTATGGAAGATGACACATGGCGGCTTACACTGAGATTTAAAAACACTATAGAAACATTTGGGACTCATTTAGATTCACATAGATGATGAAAATTCACACACTTCACTTACTTTAGTAACTCACCTAGGGCCCACCATAGTTCTTTCTCAACAATGAAATAAAAGGAAGAAATTGTGAATGATGACACTTGGCGATCTCTTTAGATATTACAAGGGACACACGGTGCTTTCTATATAACCTAGAGAAACATATTAAAACCTTCCATTGTTGCCACTTGGCACCTTCCACATGCACTGAGAGAATCTTATTGAAAGAATCTTTTGAAACTTATAAGAAACTGAAATGTGTATGCTGACACTTGTTAGGCTCCATGGGTATATAAGAGGACACGTGGCTCCATCCACATTACTTAGAGAAATTATAATGTGTCCCAATTGATGACACTTGGCATGTTCCATGTGAATCTGAGATTTAGACAAAACTTAGGCAAAACAAAAACCCATGCCCACGCTTTGTGTCAAAACCTTCACTGCCAAAACTAAAATGCACAAGGACAAAATTGGAGCACACAACTAAAACTCAAAACAAAATGTAGAGTATTTTACTATATAGTTCTTGGCAACCCTGAGGATTTTTGATCTTGCTCAAAAAAGAATCCAAAGAATATATTAAAAAATGTGGCAAAAATCACAAAGTTTGTAAGGCCGTCTGATAAACAGACCATTTAGCATCAGATAGTCCTTATTTATTTTGAAAATCTTGGAAGGATAAATCAAGGTTGATGATGTCCTTGTGCAAAAAACTCTACAAAACATGAACTATAGTCTTCAATTGGAAATCAAGCTAGGCCATGGGAATCAAGACAACTTCCACTTCTAGCACTGATGAAGCATCTGTTAAACCCTAGAAAGCTGACTGATCATTTTGTCTAGCTAACAACAAAGGCTTAATCTCATCAACCATTAACACAGTGTTGCTATCAAGAAAAGGGGAGGGAAGACCCAATTGCACCAGATCTTCAATATGCTTCTTCATGTCTTTTACTCCATATTTTACCACATCTAGGAGCTCTTTGTAATTAATTGCTATGGAGTTGTAACTAAGAATTTCATTCACCCTTTTTGTAGCAATCATTCTATCACTAATCCCTGCTACTGATAATGTTTCATCAATTATGTCATATAGATTTTTTAGTAGCATTTGAGAATCAAACACTCTCAAAGAGATAGTGGATAGAGTGGCCTGGACTGAATTATCCACCTTTTTCACAATTTTTGTACATTTAGTAGGAAAGTTAGAGAGGGTCTGAGCTGAGTAATCTCCTCAGAGATTCTTTTCCATACTGATACATATAGCTCCTTGACCAGGTTCAAAACTCCTACATTTTTTGGCCTATTAGCCAACTCAAGTGTCAATTGTTTTGCTATTTGTTACTCAGCTTGAAGTTGGGCCTGTATGGCAGTGGTATTATTTTTCTCATTTAGTAGCTTCTGCTGGAACTGAGTGACCTATTGCAAGTTTTCCTGACATTTTTCTATAATGTTGCCTTTTCCTACCTTAGGGTTGTCACTGTAGCTTTCTCTTGTGTTAGCTCTTCTTTCAAAGAAGCATTTAGGGATTGAATATCCTGGTGAATCTAACAAGAAATAGTATCTTGCAACCATTTGTTGAGACTCTCTATTTCATCATTCTTTGTTTTGATTTTTGTAGCTAGATTGCTACCATTTGCTTTCTCTTGACCAGATCAGCCTCCATCTTTTGCAGCTTCTTTGATACTTTTAAATAATTAGTAGCTACAGCAAAAGTGGTTTCATTCAGCATCTCAACCCTATCCTATGGTTTGAAAAGTGACATATCCATAGCCACTATACTCGTTATATAATCTTGAGGTTGCATCTACTCATTTGGCCTAACTAAATTAGGTGAAAAATGAGTCATAGTTAGCTATTGGATTGGATCAAATAATGACCTCATGTGTAGTGCAGCTAGAGATTTATTATCTTTCTTCCTTTTTTATCCATCTGGGCTTCCCTAGCCTTCTTATCAGTGTTTGCTTGAGCTTAGAAGGTAGAGGGAGAGGCAATATACCCACCCACAAAAGGATAACCCTATGGCAATCCATAGGGAATAGCCAAATGTTGGCTAGGGGGATATGGGGAGGTATTCTCTTTGGGACAAAGGGAGAAAAGGGAGGCAATGATGTGGCATGTGATGACATGGCTTGAGTAGTAATAGGTGGGGTAAATTGGGAAATTGGCATAGCAGAGGTGGTAGGGGATAATATTTGGCTAGTTGGGATTGCCACCCCTATAGAAGAAGAAAAAGACTGAGAAGAAGAAGGAGAAATAACACGTACTTGAGGAGCAATAGATGTACTCAGTGGTTGATGTTGTGAGGGCTCTACCTCCTCAACTGAATCAGGCTAAAGTTTTAGCTTCTTATGTTTCCTTGGCCTTTCTTCTTCTTATTATGCTTCCTTCTCTTCAACATTTACCACTACTGCTAGTGGTGATTACACAAAATTGGGAACCCCAAAGGTTGACACTAATGAAGAAGCTCTGGGTGGTGAGGATACCACATTCTTTCATTTTTCTATAGTGACTGTAGATGAAGTTTGTCATGGGGCCTACACTATATGAGTGGATTCTGCTTCCCCCTCTAAATCTCCACCCTAAATTTGTAGTTTGCTTGTATTAGGGCTAAAGACAGGAGATAGAAGCTATTCATCCTAGATTGCCTCCCATTTATCATCTAAGTTTACATTACCAAAAGAGTGACTTATCTAAAAAATCACCTGCCTATATTTCCAATAGGCTTATATTTTCTCAAGTTTCCATTCTTTGTTCTTCAACACCCTTTTTAAACTAGAAGTCATTCTGATTTTAGGGTCAAAAACCTTTTCCTTAACATAAAATGTCTCCCATGGCCTGGCCTCCTAAAAGGGCAAATTTTTCATTTCTACATACAAATTAGGAATATCTTCCTTAGGGTTTATTCTATCTTCCCAAAAGGGATGGTCCTCATGCACAATTTTATCACTGACCTTGTTATCCTTGACCCATAGGGTTATGAAACTGCTTGGGTCATATCTCCATTTATCTTCAATCAGAAAGAAACC
The DNA here is from genome assembly GCA_037957365.1 of Torreya grandis. Taxonomy (NCBI): domain Eukaryota; kingdom Viridiplantae; phylum Streptophyta; class Pinopsida; order Cupressales; family Taxaceae; genus Torreya; species Torreya grandis. The sequence continues at coordinate 21,834 of JARHVA010003227.1, forward strand.
CAGGATAGTTAGCTTCCTTGGCAACAAGTGCTCAACATCTCTGACCTCTAGGGCCATGTTTTTCTTTACCCATGGAATATCATACATTTTTTTTTCTTCTTCCCAGTGCCATAGTCATTATCAACCATAGACACTTGCCAAGTGACCTCTAATAATGCTAACCTTGGAGTCAAAATCATGGGTAAAAACACTAGTTCTCCATTAAAACCATGGACCCTAATGATGGTATGATGAGATCTAAAAAGTAGTCACAAGGAATAGTGCAATTTTTCATGAGGCCTTTGACACTTGGAGTTAATCTATTTTCAATAGGCTCTAGGCTTAGGTGACAAAAGGTAGGGGCAACAAAAATTTCCCAAAATTCATATGGGTCAGATGTTGTAGATAAGATATTTGTCCATGCAGACACAAGAATGGTCCTATTATGACCAAAACTTGGGTCATACATATTCATATGCATGTATTGTGAATAGATACTAGAGTTTTGATATAATATGAGGTGAAAAAGATAAGAAGAATACTTGAAAACCCCTTTAGATTTGAATTGAGTGAGTTGGTCAACCATTAAATATGCAATCTACTCTGAGAAGTCTAGCCAATACTCTTGAGATTTGTCTACAATTTTTAATCTGAAGAGAATGGCCATTTGCCAATCATAGATAGTTATGTCCTCCATTCCAAAAATAAATGCCATCATGGATAGTGCCTCTTGACTATCCTATGTAAATTGTTCCCTTCCTATTGGTAGCACTGGCATAATGGTATCATTGTCCCCTAATTACAATTCTGATTTGAGAAACCTCAATTGATTATTAATGTTTGCCAACATTTTTTATAATTTGGCAATGGTGGGAAATTTGGTTGTTTTGTCATGATATAGGGCCAACATGTCCCTAATGGCCTTTAGTGTAATTTTCACCATGAATTGACCCTATTTTATGGTGTTTGAGGGTGCATGAAACAATTTTGCACACATTTCAACTAAGTCAAGGCACGGATGTACACCTGGGACAATGAATTGTGCCAATTGAGAAGTCCATATCCTCATCCCAAATTTTTCATATTGTCCAGCCTTGGCCTTTTAGATACATATTTGGTGTGCCCCTTCTCATAGAGCTTTTCTAGACTTTTGAATGGTCGGGTCCATGATTTTGTCTACAAACTCTTTCACCTTTACTGGGTTGATCGCATAACCAACTTCGGGGAATCTAGTCCTTGGATAGGTCCTTAAGGGTTGTGCAGGGGTAGAAGCATATGATTTGCTGGTGAGAAGCTTATCAATGGATTCATAAATCCCAAACCCCTATTGTGAAGATTGTGCCTCCTCCATATGTATGTCTATACTGGGAATTAGTGAACTTATGTAATAAGTATAGAAGCTTTACAATAGGGAAGGCACTTTTACTAAGTAGGTTTTGCTATGAATTGAAATGCAGGTAACATGGATTTTCCTAGCAGACGTAGGAATGGATGAGACACAATTAAGCTTTAACTCTTGTTATTATGGTATTTAATGACACATCAAGTCTCATAAATGTCATTACAACTAGAAAACCATTAGTAAATCTTATTAAATCTTTGTGGGATGCGTGTCAGACACGTCATGAAAGTGGCTGCATAAAGGTACCTCAGGGAATTTTGAGGATTTGAGAGAGATTTAGTGAAAGTGAGAGTTTTGAAATTTTTGAAAAGACTTTGAGCCACAGCCATGTGTTCATAAAACACTTATTAAAAGAAAGAGTGGGAAAAAAATGGGAAAATAGAGCAACAAGGAAAGGGAAACTATCTAACTATAATACATGGGAGATACTGCTTACATGAAATGTTTTAGGTAGATCCCATTCAAAAGAATCTCTTTAGGTTTTCCCTCCATCATTTCAAGCTCAAATGAATTTTTTTGTTTACATGTACGAATCTTATATGGGCCAGTCCATAATGACTCAAATTTATTGTGTTGACCTAGCTTGGAAGCTCTCGCATCCCATTTCAAAACAATTGAGCCTACTTCGAAATGGGGGTTTAAAGTCTTCTTATCGAAGCAATATTTGATTATTTTTTGATGTTTCATTAATGATTCATATGTTGTATCCCTCTTTTCTTGAACTTCCAGGAGATCAACAAGTCTGACCTACATGGGGCCATTCTCCTTAATTTCAATCTATTTTAATAACTGGAGAGCGGGAATGTCCAAGCTCAGGGGCATTATAGTAGGCTTACCATAGACCAATTCATATGGGGACATATTTTTCACTTGTTTAGGCATAATTATATTAGCCCACAGTGCTATATTAAGCACTTTATGCCACGCTTTGTGATGATTAGCCCCTATTCTCTTAATAAGTCTAATCATGTTCTTATTGGTTGATTATGCCAAACCATTACCCTGAGGGTAATAATTTGAGGAAGTATTTAGATATATTCCATCCTTTAGTACAAATTCAGATATTTTTACCCCTAAAAATGCCTTAGCATTATCTAAAATTATGGTATGAGGAGGCCCAAAGTGAGTAGTGATATCCCCCAGAAAGTTTAGGATCACCTTTTCTGTTGCTTCTTTGAGTGGCACTGCCTCACTCCATCTAGTAAAATAATCTATGGCAATTAGAATCCATTTGTGTCCCATACTTGACACTAGATTAATCATTCCAATGAAGTTAAGACCCCATTGAGAAAAGGGTTCATCAACAATTATAGGACTAAGGGGCATTACTGCATTCCTTCTCTTCCCCACATAATACTGACAAGATTGGCACTCTTTGACTAGTTGATAATAGTTTGTAAATAAAGTGGGCTAGAAATAACCTACCTGACTTATCTTTATAGCTATGGTTCTTGCAGAAAAATGTCCACCTAAGACTCCATGGTGCATTTCATGTAGCATTTTCTGAGCCTCATCTTTCTCTATGCATCTTAAAAGTATGCCATCAGTATTTCTTCTAAAAAGAACTTGGTCAATTAAAACAAAATGGACCCCTTGTTGCCTATAGTATCTCCTCTTGTCCTGAGAGAGCTCTTTTGGGAAAATCCCATGTTTCATAAAATGGATTCTATTTGTGACCTAGGAGTTCTAATCAATTTCTTGTATCCTCAATACATTTTTCTTTTTTGTTTCTTCATTTATCATCTTTTCCATATCTTGAGCCATGTATTGGCACAACCCCCTACCTCTAACCAACTTAGTGGGTTTGACCTCTACATCATACTCAAGGATATTTGTTATCCAATTTTCTCTTTTTTATTAATCTCACCTTCCATAATGTATTTTTTGACACTAGGATGAGCCACAAGTATTAAAATCTTATTTCTTGATACCATATGCCTAAATTTATTGAGGGCTTTTACCATAGCATATGCCTATTCTCCACAAAGTTGTATCTTGCTTCATACTCCCTAAGAGTCCTTGATAAAAAGGCTATTGGGTGTTCTCCCTCTTTTTGATCATCTTTCTATGTTAGGACAGAAGCAACACTAAAATCTCCTCCATAAACATACATTATAAATGACTTAGAGAAGTTTGGGTTACTAAGTACTAGGGTTATTGAAATTGCTTTCTTGACATCCTCAAAATCTTGTCTTCCTTCTATATTCCACTTGAACACCAGGTCTTTTTTCAACAAGAGTTTCATTGGTCTCATTAGGCCTACAAAGTTTGATATGAACCGACTGACAAAATTAATCTTTCCCAAAAAGGACTGAACTACCTTCTTATTTACTGGCAGGGACAAGTTCATTATGGCTGTGACTCTCTCTAGATCTATAGAGACTCCTTATTTAGATACTATATGTCCCAGTAGTTTTCCTTGAGATACTATGAAGATACACTTCTTGGGATTCAGGGATATTCCAAACTCTTGACACTTCTTAAAAATAGATTCTAGATGATCAAAATGATCAATAACATTCTTGGAAAAAATAGTGAGATCATCAAGATAAATCAAAATGATTTTATTTATGAGTTCTCCAAATGCTACATCCATTGCTCTTTGAAAATTGGATCCAGCATTTGACAGGCCAAATGACATCTTGGCATATGCAAACGTTCCCTATTTGGTAGTAAATGCAAGTCTTGTGTTGGTCTTCATCAGCCAACCAAATCTAATTATATCTAGAGAAACCATCTAGCATGGAAAATCTCTCTGATCTAGCCACAGTCTATAAATTTTGTTCCATAGAGGGCAGGGGATAGTGATCTTTCAGAGATGCTCTATTTAGGTCTCTGAAATCCACACAGAGCCTTATGTCACCATTCTTTTTTTTGACTGGTACTAGATTGGATACCCAAGTTGAGTGTTTGATTGGAAAAATTATTTTAGATTCTAAGAGTTTCTACAACTCATCCACCATTAGAGGTTCAATCCTTGGATTCACTAGCCTCTGCTTTTGTCTAACTGGATTAGATCCTTCAGTTAGTTCTATGGTGTAGTAAATGATGTCTCTATTATAGCCATGAAGGTCTTCATAGGTCTAGGCTATTACTCTGTCATATCTTTTGCACAAGTCAATTAGTCTTTCCTTTCCTCTTAGGTTGCAGAATTTCCAATCTTTAGTTTTCTCCCTTCACTCACTTGTATCTCAAAATAATTTGCTTTATTTGCTTGAAACCTTTTCTTCTCTAGGCTTACATCTTCTGGATCAAATAGGTTTTCTAAAGTAATCAAGCCTTTGGGAATCTTATTGGTATTTAATTAAATAATTTGGTCTCTATATGCTTCTTCAATTTTGGGTTACAATTGATCAGTAAATTCCCCTAACTATTGCGAAAATGAGAGTACCTAAAAATCATTTTCAAAGACTTGCCAATTTTCATCATTGTCTGGGATAGTTGGCCTTACTATAACTTTGACTGACTTATTATTGACTAATAGATCAATTACTGGGTCAAACTGTGAGCCAATCTGTGCCATCCTATCTGCTTTAAAATTTTGGGTTTTAGGAACTACTTCAATATTGAAAGCTTCAAAATCATCTATTAAGTCCCAAATTTTGTGTATATAGGATCTCATCCTTACATTTTTGGCTATTGCCTTTTCTCTAATTTTTTTCACCACTAGTTCTAAATCTCCTTTTACTATCAAATTCTTTACTCCCTTTTTCTTGGCTAACATGAGCCCATGTACTAAGGATTCATATTCAGCATCATTATTAGTATAGGCAAATTGGAAACGGATAGCTCTTAAAAATTTCTCACCATTTGGAGCAACAAGACAAATTCCTACTCTAGCACCATTTTTACTTCTAGCCCCATCAAAATTTAAGGTCCAAATTTTTGAGTCCTTTTCAAATTCTTGAGTCTTTGGCATTTCTTCCCTTAAAACATTTGGGATTTCATGGTATTCATCAAATATGACATAAGTGCACAGACTAGTAGAGTCATAATTTCCATATGGGTCACTTTGCATCATAGTTAACAACTGATTATTTTCCTCCTATTGGTCATGTTTAGTCCAGTCACCTAACTCTTCAACAAAGACCCTTTTTTCCTTATTCAGCATAGCATGAGCTACCTCTAATTTTGGGGTTGGTTCATTGGTGATGTGATCCTTAGATACTGACTAAGATAGTATTTTAATTTTTGTACCATATTTGGTTCTTAGGATGAGGTGAGACCAATCAAGTGACATATAACCTCCTATTTTGGATGTGAAATCTCTGGATAAACATAAGCCAAATATAGGGGGTATATCTATGACTACCATATCCTGATTGACAATTATGTTAGGAAAAGTATACAATTGCAATGGGAGTTGTTTAATTTTCCTTATTGTTTGCATTGATTTCCCATCCAGCTACATAACTCCTCTAGTAAGTGGCTCATACTTTATTTTTAAAGCATCTACTATTTGTTTAGGCATTACTATAGTACTAGCCCCTGAGTCTATCATTGCATTATGTAACAGTTTCTTTCCAACTATCAAAGTCAAACAGAAGGGCTCTAGTTTGGATTTGCTTACCTATGGTGCATTGTTCAAAAGGGATGTTGTTTGCAAAGGAACCGTGTCTTTAATATTTTCCTTATCAGTAGGTCCTCCTTTGGTATTAGTATGTTTAGGCACTGCTTGGCCCTATATATCTTCTTGCAACAATGTCTTTTTCTCAATAATAGTTAACATGTCCCATATTGACACATGTGTAGGGGTCCTCTTCAGCTGATCCACCACATTCGTTGGTCCTAGTGTTTGGGTTCTTAGATAATAAGGGTACCTTGATTTTTATTGAACTTGTTTAGAAATTACTTGGTTCTACACTGGCTGAGGTATTTCTTGTCTAAAAGTTATGTTTTGATGACCTTGAAATGGAGGAATCCCCATAATTTCATTATTTGTGACTTCAGGTCATTCCATCATCCTTCTCTTGGCTCTAGTGTAGTAATCTAATTGTACCAATGGCTTCTTGGAAGTAGAAGCTTCATTTAAGAATACTGACTCTTCATCTTCAATCCATGAAAATAAAGCATGCTCAGGGGCTATTTCTTCTTCTTTCTATAAGGACATCCCTTGCATCTGAGCCACCAAGACTAAATTTTGCATACCAAGGGATTGGTAAGGTTGAGTGTCAGAAGTATTTTCAAATTTTCCATCTATTCTTCTTTGTTCTACTATCTTTTGCTATAGATTACCCCTAGGAAAATCTCTAGGCATATGAGCATTATTACAAGGGAAACACCAGGCATTGGTGCCATCTACATAATTATTCAGCCCTAGAACAATCTCCCTGTTTGGATTAGGGGGAACAGTCTATGAGGGTGTAAGGACTATAACTAATTAGTTCAATGGCTAAGGGTTAGTTTGCCTTTGAGGACCCTAATACTTATTTGGTTGTGGTGGAGATCTATTTCCTTGGTAGCCTTGATATTGGGGTCTAGGATAAGGATTTTGTTGTCTTTTTAGGTTAATTATCTCATTTGAAAATTTCCTTAAGATGTTCTTAACATCATCCATCTCAGATGACTGGATAGGGATAGCTACTTTATCAAGTTGTTGAGGAAATGTATACATAAACATAGGTGGGGCTATGGGAATAGGGGCTTCTTAAGGCAAAGGTAAGGTAATCTCTGGAAACATGGGCATGAGAGGCCTTGGGGGCAACTTTCTAGCATCTATTAAGTTATTTTTAGCTCTAACCAAATAGTCATAGGCTTCTAGTAGAGTCTGACCTCCAAGTGACTGAATCATTACTAATATATTTGAATTTAAGGCTTTAAGATAAAATACTATAGCCATACCTGGTAATGGTCTTTTTGTAGCAGGAATTCTTTCCCAAGTCTTTTGAAATCTTGAATTGAAATTAGTCATTGCTTCTTGTGGTGCCCTTTTGATAGTAATCAATTGTTGCAACAAAGAAGATTTATCACCCTTTTCTTCAAATCTTGAAAAGAAATCATCTCCAAGCTAATCTCATGTAGATATTGTATTTGGGGTCAAAGATATGTACCAATCTAGAGCCTTCCCCTTAAAAGAAGCTACTAACAATCTTATAGCCACATTCTTCTATGTGATCACATGTATTTTATAGACATCAGACACATCTTGTAGATGTTCTTCTGGTGTTTTGAAATCTTCCCCAATAAATTTGGGTAGAGCTTTCAGGGAATTTACTAAATAGGATCCCAAGTGGCTAGTAGTACTAAGAGAATCAGAGAACTGCCAGTGTTTCAATTTTCATAATTACTTGGGGCTATAGGTGCTCCCATGTTTGATCTTGGTGTTGTTGTAAATTGATTGACCCTTCTTGTTGAATTATTTATCAATGGTGGTAAAATAATACCTAGGTTCACAATAGATTGAGCTCTTGTTACTGGTCCACAGCTCTAACTCCTTGTAGCTCTATGGTTCATACAGTCTTGAAAGAAACTTCAAGAGATTATCCCACTAGATCATGCCAAAAATTGACAAAATGATCAATCAGTTTTCTAGGGTTTAATAGATGCTTCATTAGTGCCAAAATTGGAAGTTGTCTTGATTTCCAATTGAATATTGCAATTCATGTTTTGTAGATTTTTTTGCACAAGGACATCATCAACCTTGATTTAGCCTTCCAAGATTTGCAAAATAAACAAGGACTATCTGATGCTGAATGGTCTATTTATCAGATGACCTTACAAAATTTGTGATTTTTGCCACATTTTTTTATATATTCTTTGGATTCTTTTTTGATCAAGCTCAAAAGTCCTTAGGGTCACTAAGAACTGTAGAGTAAAATACTCTATATTTTGTTTTGAGTTTCAGTTGTGTGCTCCAATTTTGTCCTTGCACATTTCAGTTTTGGTAGTGAAGGTTTTGACATAGATCATAGGTGCAAGTTTTCATTTTGCCTAAGTTTTTTCTAAATCTTAGATTCGCACAGAACATGCCAAGTGTCATCAATTGGGACACATTATAATTTCTCTAAGTAACATGAATGGAGCCATGTGTCCTATTATATACTCGTGGAGCCTGACAAGTGTTAGCATCCACATTTTAATTTATTATAAGTTTCAAAATCTTATTTCAATAATCTTCTCTCAGTGTGCATAGAAGGTACCAAGTGGAAACTATGGAAGGTTTTAATATGTTTCTCTAAGTTATGCAGAAAGCACCATGTGTCCCTTGTAATATCTGCAGAGACCACCAAGTGTCATCATCCATAATTTCTTCCTTTTATTTCATTGCTGAGAAAGGACTATTGTGGACCTTGGGTGAGTTGATAAAGTAAGTAGAGCATGCCAAGTGTCATCATTTGTGTGAATATAAATGAGTCCCAGATGTTTCTATAGTGTTTCTAAAGCTCAGTGGAAGCTGCCATGTGTCATCTTTTGCAGGACTCTCAAAAGGCATCTAAAGCTTCTATAGACAAGTGAAAGATGCCACATGTCACTTGTTAAGACTAGAATATTCTGCCAAGTGCCCCCACCTATTTCACAGTGGGAAATATGAGTATCTATTTCAGCTAATGAACTTGTAGAGAGGATAACCATTTCAGATCTGAAAGATATCTTCTGTCAGACACTTCCAATTAAGTTCTAGTTTGGTTAGACCATTGGGATTTTATCATGTAAGCAATCTTGAGCCAGTCTTATGTTATAAATATGGGTTTAAATCATAGGTTCAAAGGAAAAAAAAGAGAGAGAATTTTTTGTAGATAGATTGTTATTAGAGATTTACAAGAATTTTTTGAGACTTTCTTATCGTGGCCAGTAATATCAGTTGCCTTTGTTATGTTTTCTTAATTTAGAAAGTTTATATAACTGTGCATGTATCAGTGCCTTTTATGTGATTGGAAAAATAATAAGACTGAGTTCTGTGCCTTTGCTAATATTTTTTGTGTTATTGTAAAATCATCTAAGTTCTGAGCCTTTGATTCTATTTGTTTTAATCTTTTACATTTATCATGCATTGTTTTCTCTTTAGTATGATGTTTGAGGGCACATGAAACAATTCTATGCACATATCAACTAAGTCGGGGCATGAATGTACACCTGGGACAATGAATTGTGCTAATTGAGAAGTCTATATCCTCATCCCAAATGTTTTGTATTGTTTTAGCCTTGGCCTTCTGGATACATCTTTGGTTTGCCCCTTCTCGTAGAGCTTTGCTATAATTTTGAAGGTTTGGGTCTATGATTTCATCTGCAAAATCCTTCACCTTTGTTGGGTCAATCGCATAACCAACTTCGAGGAATCTAGTCCTTGGATAGGTCCTTAAGGGTTCTGCAGGGGTAGAAGCATATGATTTGCTGGTGAGAAGCTTATCAATGGATTCATAAATCCCAAACCCCTATTGTGAAGACTATGCCTCCTCCATATCTATGTCTATATTGGGAATTAGTGAACTTATGTAACAAGTATGGAAGCTTTGCAATAGGGAAGGCACTTTTACTAAGCAAGTTTTGCTATGAATTGAAATGCAAGTAATAGGAATTTTCTTAGCAGACATAGGAATGAATGAGACACAGTGAAGCTTTAACTCTTGTTATTAGGGTATTTAGTGACAAATAAAGTCTCATAAATGGAATTACAACTAGAAAACCGTTAGTAAATCTTATTAAATTTGCATGGAACAGTGTGTCAGACACGTCATAAAAGTGGCTACATAATGGTACCTTTGGGAATTTTGAGGATTTGAGAGTGATTTAGTGAATGTGAGAGTTTTGAAATTTTTGAAAAGACTTTGAGCTATGGTCACGTGTTCATAGAACACTTTAAAAAAAAAGGGAAAGAAAGGGAGAGAATTTTCTGCATATAGTTTTTGTTATCAGAGATTTACAAGAAGTTTTTGAGACTTTCTTGTTGTGGCCAGTAATATCATTTGCCTTTGTTCTATTTTCTTAATTCAAAAAGTTTGTATAACTGTGCATATATCAGTGCCTTTTATGTGACTCAAAAATTAATAAGAAGACTAAGTTATGTGCCTTTGTTGATATTTTCTATGTTATTACAAAATCATCTAAGTTGTGAGCCTTTGATTTTATTTGTTTTCATCTTTTACATTGATCATGCATTGTTTGCTCTTTAATGTAATTGAATCCTAAAGATAGCTTCATTGTGCTTAGTATTAAGGAATGAATCATACTCAAGCACATCACCATAGTTAAATTTTCTTTCATTGTATTGGTGATTCCATTTAATTTTTATCCCTTTTTCCCACAATACATTTGAGATAAAGAAGAGCCAGCTTCTTTAAATTTTGGAGGTCGTTTTAGGTCACAAGTCCCACATTCCTAAAACTTCCCATGTTGGTGTTGGAAATAGTGTAATTTTAAGCATCAACACATACCTTAGCTATAAAAGGAGAACAATGAAGGCAAGAGAAATATTTTTCACAAATAGACATACCTTCTTCTTCTAACAAAGGAAAAGAAATACAAATAGAGTCAAAACCCACAAATCTAAATCTTCTAGCTAAGATCAAGATAATAATTCAATGATATGTAGATCAACTTGTTACAGACTTAACTAACTCATTAGTTGCCACTTCAATTCATAATGATGTTTCAAAAAAATAGGAAATTTTGGTCAAAAGTACACAAAAAAACATTTGATAATAACATAACCATAGTGGATCAAGGGAACCTAAATGAATAGTCAAAGTCATAAGAGATCTTACAAAATGTTCCATTTGACATAGAGCATACTTTCTTCAATCATCAAGAACCTCTTATTACTTTACAAAATCAAAGACCCAAACATTCAGTTCAAATTGAGGAAGTCCCTCAAGACAATGGCTAGTTTGTTCCAACCAACATATAAATTGGTAAACAAACACAAAACTTCCCAAAATCAACAAAATACTAAATAACCAAATTCAAGGAATGTTTTACAATCCAAAAATCAATAGCCTATTTTATCAACTCAAGGAGTAAATTATAACTAAGGAATGGATCAAATGGTATACATTCCCTATAGATCCACACAAAATTAGGGGCACATTCTACCCCAACAGCAACAAAATTAGGGGCACATTCCACCCCAACAACAACATAATCAAGGGAACATTCCACCTCAACAACAAATAAAATTAAGGGCACATACCACCTCAATAGAAACAAAAGCATGGGTATATTCCACCACAAAAACATATTATCCAATGCAAAAATGCACCAAACATGCAAGAGTGGAATTTTATGAAGGAAATTGTTCACAGATTGGAAATGAATAATAGAGTTTAAAAATACAAATTTGATGAGATATATCTATATCCATTTGATTTATCTATTCTCTAAAACCCCTTTCCACCTCATTTTGAGGCACCTAAATTTGATAAGTATAAAGGAAAGGGAGATCCATGTGAGCACATATAGGGATTATTTATCTTATTTCAAGAGGTTGCTTATAGTAGTGAGTACTTACTTTGACTATTTTTGCAAATTTTAGTGATACAAGATTTAGATTGGCTATTTAAACTACCTACGGGATCAATTGAAAATTAGAATAACTTATCATAAAAATTCATTAACCATTTCTTATATAACATAAAACATGAATTTACCATTTTTAACTTGTGTAAAGCCAAATAATGTGATGGTGAAATTTTTGTCACATATTTGTAAAGGTGGAGAGCATTGGCAGGCTACTTTCAACATAACTTGTTAGACAAATAGTTGGCCAACATATTTGCACAAAAATTGCATCTTTAAGTCATATATAATCTATAATTATCTTGTGCTAACTCATTTGAATAAATTATTGATGAAGGAGTGCAGATTGAGAAGGCTCTTATTGCTAAAGGCCTTATCAAGATTTTCATGTAAGGTCAAACATCTAATCAGACTCAATCACTGATTTAAATGGTTGTACAGGATAAGCCTAAGGGATTCAAAAAAATAAGAACATGGTTAGAAATGGGGTGAATAAAATAAGTCATGTACAAATGGTGTGGGCTATGCCTCCCCCAAATGTATAATTAACTCCTCCAAATCCACCACCTACTTTATAGAGATAGCCTGCATGAAGGAAATTACATAAAAATTTCAAAGTATTTAGCAAGCTAGGAGAACTAATTGAAATAGTGTTACAAAATCTCATCACTACTTATTTGATTATATGGCTAGTACTAAGGCCATTTCCTCAAGATCAACTAAAATGAGACTGGTATAAGGTGAATGAATGGTGCAACTTCCATCGTGTTGTTGGTCATAGTGCATATCATTGCATCTAATTATGACACATTATTGAAGACTTTATTGAAAGTGGTGAACTACAAATTAAGTTGGGCCTTAATTAGGATACAAATTAGGTTATGGGGATCTAAAAAGACCTCTTTCCTTAACATAATCCACCACCACCAAGAAACTATCAAAACCAAGGTCAGAATCAAGGACAGAGGTAAAATTAGAACCAACATCAAGGTCATAATCGTAATGAGTATAATAGAGATCATAATGTCCATACTAAAAATGTGGCTTATAACAACATTCCATATGACTATAACACTACTGTGGGACACATTTTTGATGCCCACATTACCACTATTACTATGAAACCATGTGGTCAATCTTCTATTCCTCATATCATGGGACCCATCATTATAGGTTCAACACCCTCTTACCCTAGTAATACTGTGTCAAGTTTTCATAATCATGTTGTGACCCTATTTGAATGGGTTAATAGTTCTAAACAATAGTACCCTTCTTCTAATTATAAGGGATCCTTATCAACTCAAAACTATATCAATATAGCTAGACTCTTGTGATTCATCTTCCAAGGCCCTCTGCCTTCCTCTTCTAATTATAATGACTCCTTGACACCTCTATTTTTTGAAATCATAACTAGATACCCATGAGTCACCATCTAGGGCCCTTTACCCACTTCTTCCATGAAACAGAATGAAAACATTGTGCCAATAGTTCTAAAGCTGGATATTGTGCTAACAAAGACTAAACTAACTAAATCCACATTCGAAAAGCCTTATAGTCTAGTAGACCAATTAAATAAAACCCCTACACATATTTCCATATTAGAACTCTTGTAGACATCTGAGGTCCATATAAATATTCTAAATAACCTTTTTAAAGAATCTACTATGCTTAAATATTTAAACCCTGATCAGTTCTAGAACTTAGTTGGACATTTGTCTTCATTCAGGCAAATCACATTTAACCATAAAGACATGTCCACTCTTGGCCCAAACCATAATAACCCATTATAAATTGAGATAATAATTATAGATCATAAGATCAATTAGTTTCTTATAGATAATGTTTTAGGGTTGAACATCATATCTCTTAAATTAGTATGATGATTGGGCTACATGGATAAATACATTTAGCTAGAATCTATTATAATCAAGGCTTATGATAATGTTGAGAGGGAGTCTTCTAGTAAAATTTAGTTACTAATCATGGTTGAGTCTATTTATCATCACACATTATTCCATATTATGGATATTTAACTTCCTTATAACATACTTATTATTCATCCCTAGATCCATCAAGTGCAAGCAGTGCCATCCACTCTTCACCAGTGCCTTAAGTTTCCTCATGATGGGATCAAGGTTACTATTCCCATTGATCAGTAGCCATATCAATATTGCAAACATCTTGAACCTGAGTTTTATAATTATAACTATTGCCCAAGTTTTGAGTTCATTATAAAGAAAAACAAATCCATCATTTCCCATCCATCTCCATCTAATTATATCAACCCTGGTGATCTAGCTTCAACTTCAACCAATCCATTTCTTGTAGCTCTTACAAAGCAAGTTGTTATTAAAGACATGGGTATTTCCATGTACCATCTGAAGGACATCTTCCATGTTGCAAAGTTTCCTAAATCCCCTAAATCCTTTGGAAAATATAAACCATCCAAGACTCCTAATAGACCTAACCAAATTTGGTAGCCAAAGGAGAAATAGCGAAAACCACCTATGGTTTATTTACCTAAAATCATGCGAAAGAAAGATTGAGAGGCTTTTATCAAGGGAGATTGGTTATGTTCTAAAAACCTTATTGATTCCTTTCAGATTCCAAAGTATCCTATCCCTAACTAGATAATGGATCATCTTGACTATATAGGGAAAGGCCTTGTCCCATAAGCACAAGGAATCTTATAACCCTTATCAACTAGAGTTGTCAATTAGAATCATGGTCTTGGATTTAAACCACTAGAGGGTGACCTCATTTATTTTGATAGTGACTCTTCTAAAGTGACTAGTAATGATATTCCTATCAATGACACAAAATTTGATTATAGTCTTTTTGATGAGCTTGATAACTCAGATCTATTTGATTTAAAGGCCATATCAACCATAATGCCTATTGAAGCTTCCTATCCTAAAGTAAGAACCCATCCTAGTGGTGTTTCCCTTCCTAAAGAAAGACATTATATCTTTACCTTTGGTTCTTCTTGTCTTGAATCAAACCCTCATTATTCCCTATATCTTTTCCATCCTAAACTCATAGATTGGGATCATCAAAATTTAGTCATATGCCTCAATGAGTTTCAAAATAAAGAATCAATTACAGAATACATGGGCCTATGAGATGGATTACCGATTGGTGATCAAAAATAAGGATTTGATTTTTGGTTGGATCTTTCTACTTACTTTGGAGAATAGGCAAACTTTTTTGGTCATAATAAAGAACAAACATCAAGATCTTCGAGTGAAAACCTCTTTGAGGCACTCCTTGATCAGGGAAAAATTAAAGAAAAAGATAAGCCTTTGAGTTAAAACCTATTTCAGGCACTTCTAAGTGGGAAAGTTTGCTCATCCCCTCAAGACATAAAAGTTCCATCTAGCCCAAGTTCCATAGCTAGTACAAGAATCTCTTCAGAACAACATCAAATATTTGAATGTCTTTCTCTTGAGTTTCTAGAGGTTTTTACTACTTGGCCTTTACTTGAGATGGTAGATTTTGATTCTTCATACTATCTAAATATTTAAGAGGAACAACAAGAAGATGTGGTAGAATAAGATGATCATGATCATGACTTACCTACAATTCTATAAGATGGATCCACACTTCTTGTGGAGAACATGATAGAAGTGAACTTGGGAACCTATGAGGATCCCAAAATTGTTTATCTTGGAGCTTCCCTTATTGAAGTAGAACATGAGCATAATATACCCATTCTTAAGGATTATATAGACATCTTTGCATGGGCATATTTTGACATTCCAAGATTTGATCTTGATTTGGTTATACATCACCTTGTTATCCATCCTGATGCCAAACCAATCAAGAAAAATTGATAAAGATGCATCTATTCATCACCCTATTGGTTAAAGATAAATTAGAAAAACATTTAGGAGCCAATTTTTTTAGAACACTAGATTACTATGAATGGGTTTCCAACATAGTCTTAGTGAGTAAAAATACCCTAGGTATATGTATTTGTACTAATTTTTGAGATATCAATAAAGCATGCCCCAAAAATGATTTTCCTCTACCCATCAACAAGATCATTGACTCAACTACTAGGTATGAGATACTATCCTTAATGGATGGATTTTTTGGTTATAATCAGATCAAGATAGCCCCTGAAGACTAGCACAATACTATATTCACCATCCCATGGGGCACATTATATTACCAAGTCATATCATTTGGCTTGAAGAACATTTGGAGCAACATATCAATGTGTAATGACTATCATCTTCCATGACATGATGCACAACATTGTAGAGGACTATGTTGATGATATATTAGCAAAAGCATAAACAATAGTTGGACATCCTGATGTTCTACAAAGAATATTTGAGAGGATTCATGAATATAAAGTCTTCTTAAATCCTAAGAAATGTGTCTTCAAATTCACATTAGGGAAATTGATAGGGTTCATTGTATCATAATGAGGGATCAAATTTGACCCTATAAAATTCAACACTATTATGGAAATGCCTTCACCAAATAATCTTAAACAGCTAAGAAGACTACAAGGAAAGATCCAGTTTATACACAAGTTCATTGCTCAATTGGTTCATTTACTCATATTTTGAAGAAAGGGGTAACATTTCAATGGGATGAATATTGTCAGATAGAATTTACAAAGCTTGAAACATATTTGGTGAATCCACTGGTCTTAAGACCACAAACATAGGGAAATCCAATACTTCTTTATATATCAACCATAACAAATGCACTGGGGAAAATTTTGGCCTAACATGATGATCATGGTAAGGAACACACTGTTTATTATTTAATCCACACATTGGTGGCTTATGAACATAATTATACACCTATTAAGAAGGCATGTTTAGTTATAGTATTTTCCACACATAAATTATGGCATCATATGCTAAATAATAAAATTATTGTCATTGCCAAGGTGGACCCTCTCAAGTTCCTCTTATCTAAAGCAGCTCTTTAAGGATGCATGGCTAAATGTGTTATTCTCCTACATGAGTTTGATATTGAATACTAAAATCAAAATGCAATCAAAGGGAAATTAATTTCTAACCAACTTGTAGAAGCTCCTATTGAGGATACTCAACATCTCAAGTTTGACTTTCTAGATGATTCTATCATGATGATAGAATAAGCACCATAGGAACCTAAATAGTGGATAGTCTATTTTGATGGATCCTTCACATCTTATGGATATAGATCTCACATATTATTGATCATGCCATAAGGGGATTTTATTCCCTAATCATTCCATATATAATTTCATTGTATAAATAATATTGTTGAGTATGAGGCATTGATTGCAAGGCTCCACCTTGCTATACATTGGGATATTAAAATCTTAAAGGTCTATGGAGATTCATAGTTAATCATCAATTAACCACTGATTAGTATCAAAAAATATATGGTAATATTTTTCCTTACAATCAATTTGTTGATAACCTCCAAACACATTTTAAATATCTATAATTTGAACAAGTTCTAAGAGTAAACAACAGATCTACCGACATAATGGCAATGATTGGTTCCATGATTCAAATGGATGGTAGTGCTAAAGAGTATTAGTTTTTGATTGAAAATCCTATTTATCCTATATATATTATAATAGATTCAAAGAGGATATGTGCCATTTCCAGTCCTAATCCCCCACTTGAGCTACTATGGTACCAAGATTTTTACAACTATTTCCATAATCATGTCTTCCATGTCAACCTTTCTAACAACTGATAGAAACTATTCCTTCATCACTTAACACATTATACTCTCCTTGGAAACATATTTTATCATAAATTCTATGATGTAATGTTTCTTCATTATTTATCTTTAGGAGTTTCCAAGCTAGTAATAAAGGAGGTTCATGAAGGAATGTGTGGGACCCACACCAGCAGTGTATTCCTATCAAAGAAGATCCTCAAAATAGGTTATTATTGGCCCAAAATGGATATTGATGCTTGTAACCATGTAAATAATTATGTTCCATGTCAATGGCATGGCAACTTGATACACACACCTTATTTACCGCTATAGTCGATCATAACACCATGGCCATTCTCAACATGGGGTCTTGATTTCATCAAGAAAATTAACCCAACATCTTTAGATAGCCATAATCACATTTTGACTGTTACCAATTGCTTTACCAAGTGGATTGAGTCCATTCCTCTCACTTATGTTATCAAGAAGTAGATATCTAAATTCATTCATTACCATATCATCTATCGATATGGTATCCTAGCTTATATTATATCCAATAATTATGGATCCTTTATGAACCAATATGTGAAATCTTTTTGTGTGAAATTCAAGATCAAGCACAAGAAATCAACTCCATACAACCTGGAAGGCAATAGACAAGTTGAGGCATCAAACAAAACCATTGTAACCATCTTAAATAATATTGTTAATTATGTTGGACATAATTAGCACTTACAACTTTTTCATACCCTTTGGGCTTATAGAACCTATCATTGAACCCCAACTAGAGCCACTCCATACTCCCTATTTTTTGGAATTGAAGCTATTATCCCAATTGATATTGAGATACCATCATTATTAATATGACTAGAGCATACTAAAGATGATGAAGACTATAGAGCCTCATGACTGTAAGAACTAAAACTTCTTGATGGTAAGTGTTTGGCTACCCTAGAAAATCTGTAGGCATATCAAAATAGACTATAGATATGCTACAACAAGCACATTCTCCCTATAGATTTTGAGATTGGTGACTTAGTTTTGAAAGAGAAACAAAAGAACATGAATGTTGAATGTAAAAACAAAGGTAAGTTTCAACCTAATTAGTTGGGACCATATGTTATCATGGCAAACTATGGATCATGGGCATATTGACTAGTTAAAGTTAATAGTGAAGAACTTCTAGAGCCCATGAACATCATACACCTTAAGAGGTTCCACACATGAACAACTTTGAACCATTGTATACAAGACCCCTAACTTGGGGGAAACTTGTGTTGAATTAATTTTATCCCACCATTTTATCATACCCTGAACATATTTTATACTACCCTGGTCTACTCTTCATGACTCTAGATAGTCAAGGCTTTGGAATAATTGGCACTCTGAACACATATCATCCAATCCTAAATCATTCTCCTTGAGAACCATATTATTTTCTATGTCTTGGGCATGTTGTAAGCTTGAACACTTTTTATCCCTCGACCAATTATGATCTTGATTATGTGTCATAAACATTACGACCATCTTCAGTACCAATTCTATAAAGTAGTTCATCCAAGACAACATTTTTCATCTTTTTCTATAGACAATTGAACAAGAACATCTTCTCAATTTGGACCTTTTCCACACTACTACAGATAAGTGAACATAGATAATTCTTTGAAGTTACTTCATACTACACAATATTATATATTACATTTATTGATATTTGTACGAATTTGTTGTCTTATTAGGATCCTTGCTCTTGCTAATTTATGATCATGGGTCATTGTAATCAGCTTAGCTATTTTATTAGAACCTCTACTCTCAGACATGCATCTCCTTCACTAGATGTTCCCACCTTGTGCATATTTTATCCCAAAAACACCAAAAACATTGGAAATACCAAAAGCATCAAAATATAATCCATAAAAGAATAAAAATATTGTCTCATGCTTCTATACATTTGTACATTCCCACACTCTTGCCATTTTACAAGCAAAAAAACACTAGTTCATTTTATTCATCTTGTCCCACATACTTGCCATTTTTCAAGATCATTATTTCTCATCCCATTATCTTGTTGTTTGCAAGACCATTATAATTTTTTTGTCATATCTTCTATTTCTTATATAACATCAATCATGATAGTTTGATCATCATTTTTCTTCTATCCCATTTCCTAGGAGAACTACATTTGGCTTAAAGTTCATGTTAGAACATGCATCTATGGAAATATGAAGGCAACATCCACTTATTTTGTACATCTGGAGTCAACTCATCCAACACCTTCATTTTCTTCTCTTTCCCCATTCCTTCTATAATTGTTCCTCTTTAATTAGAGAACAATTGTTATGTCATTTTTCTTTATTATGTTGTGGTGGAAAGTAATGCCTCTACCGCACATACATGAACATTTTTCTTTAAACCATAGTAACTTGGATTTTGTTTGTGTGTGTTTATTTAAGTTTTCTTGGTGTTTTGTTATGTTTTTTCACCTCTCCTTTTATTTCTTCTCCTTTTCTCTATTTATTACTTCTTGTCTCATCTTGGTCTTGTGTTTCCCTTTATGTTTTTGCTTATCTATTTTGTGTTTTATAACATCTTGATGATTCGCATGGATCTTGATCATTTTTATCTTGATTATATGATATTAAGTTATTCTTGGACCATTTTTTTTATTTGATTATTGTTGTTGTCTTTTTTTTTTCTCTTTTGCGTTCAAGAATATCTTGATGGTCCACATAAATCTTGATTATTTATATCTTGGTCTCATGTCATTAAGATTTTCTTTCTTTTTTTATGTACATTTTTGTTCTTACTTAAGTCTTGATTGATCATATCTTGATTTCAAGTTAGGTTCATTTATGTTTTTTTGTCTTTATTTTTTCGTTTAAATGTAAATAGTTATAACTCTAGTTTTGATCATTATTTTACCATTATCCTTATTTATAGGTGTTCACATTTGAATTGGCTCAACACAATTGGAATATTATGTCATTCTAAGTTATTCATACTAATGATGCCTAATTTATTTTGATATATCAAGCACTTTGTGCTTAGGTTTCAAATTCTTAACATCAACATCACTTTGATGAACAATTCTCAAGAACACTGTGCATAATTTAGGCTCATAATATGACAATAGGCATCTAGGTATCATGCATTTTATCACTTGACTCTATGATTAGACATGCATCTCTTTGCATACATTGTGATTCTAATCAATTCCTAGTTAGTTTTCATCATTACACATTCCATTCTCTCCCAAACTTGGGTTAACTACATTGGTCTAAAGTTCATTTTTGAACATGAGTCTATGGAAATATGTAGGTAGCATCCACTTATCTTATACATCTAGAGTCAGGTCAGCCATTTCCATTCTTCTTTTCATCTCTCCCATCACTTTGTGTATTCTTAGATGCTAGGTTTTATATGGATTTCTTATCCATTACACCATTGCATGTACATTTGTGCCCACTTGCTTTAACCTATTTGTTGGATTATATCCTTGGCTATTTTTATTACTAATTGCCCATGATGGGGCACAACATCTGAACAACATTAGACTCAAATCAGTTATATAGGGTAAAACCATTATGTATTATTTATCAATGATCAAAATTCACCTTATTAGGGCATGACTATTGTATCATTACCATATTTACTCTATTGGAGTACTTATTATCTTCTCTTTGGAGGACCCATTCTAGTGGTGCTTCCCTTCCTAAAGTAGAATGTTCTCTCTTTTCCTTTAATTCCAAGATCTCCACACTACTACCCATGATGGTAATATTTATTGTGAAACCTATTTTGGGATTGATCAATGATGTAAGAATGTAGCTTGTACTCTCAAATTAGGTACACTTAAAGTGTGTTGTACTCTCAAATTAGATACATTTGAAGTGTGTCCCTTACATTTATAGATTGTATCTTTCCCATTCCCCCCATCTTTGGGGCCTATTATACCTATAATTATATTTTGATCATTGATGGTAATCACATGTGCAAGCATTAGCTCACTTATATGTGATCTACTCCATGGGTTAATCTCTCATTGTCCCTCTCTTTTTGAGATTCCATTCTTCTTTTTCATCCTAAGATGTCCTCTTAAGGGGGCATTCTGGGTCTTTTCCAATTTCTTCTTGATAACTCTTTTCTTTGAAAATATGTTGCTTCACTTGAATGACTCGCTACACATTCTAAAATAGGGGTAAAATATAGACATCCAATTTCTAACACCAGTTGTGTTGAAATTGTCAATCTTACTCAAATTGTACTCAAATGAACAATTTGGCCTAAAAACATTAAAACACATTAAAAGCTTTGAAAATAACATATTAAAGTGTTGATTTTGTCCAAAGTATCCCTAAAAGGGGTAATGCATTTTATGGGATACCTAACTTTGATCAATTCATTTCACATCAAAATGACAATTCTATCTTTTTGTGCTCTAGATCACTCTTTTTTTATAATTCCTTGGTACATGTCATGTTCCTTTTTTATTTTGTGTTAGAAGCAATCTAAAAGGGAATACAATTCCAATGCATCTAAAATCACCTTCTAATTCTTCTTGAGTCAAATCATGACCTAGTAATATGACTTTTTAACCATTTTGATTAATTGAGGGCCAATTTCTAAATAATTGCACAAATGTTGATTAGCCTTATTTAAGGCTAATTGATCCAAATAAAGAGCTTAAGTGGATTTTCCATGAGATTTATTGAATATTTATTTTTGGAAATTGATTTCTATTAATCTCATCATCAACTTATGACATCATCATATGGGGTGGCATCCATAAGCCATAAATGCGTAAAATATCAAGATTATGGGTCTCCCATGCCTCATTAAAACCCTTTATGCCTCTTAAATGACCCTCTATCCCAAATACTTATGAGGTATATTTATAAATTTAATTATATAATTGGATTAATTCATAGACACACATCTCAATCTTGAGATGCATGGTCATGGTTGATCCTAATCAATCTAAAAATATATAAATAGAGAGGCCATGAACATAATTTTTAAGATTGATTTATGTAGATTTATAATGCAAAAAAAATTTCACAATCCTTTGCATTTGATCGTTGATTTTATTTTCAAGCTTCATTGATAGGCTAGTTTAGTGATTCCAAATCATGAGCCTAGGTTTTACAAGGAGTTTTTGAGACATCAGAGCAGTTGACCACCATTATTGTTGAAGACAAGATCTCTTGATCAAAGGAGAACATGATTTTGAGCTATATTTGTATGGTGAATCTACTTGGGAAGGTAATTGATGTTTCTTTCTTTTAATTTTTTATTTTTATCTTTTGTAATTTTCACATGAATAAATAGGGTAAGTTTTGTTATGTCTTTAATGAATTTTTCATGATTTCTTGACTAATGCTTGAATAAATATCTTTGTAATCCTCTCTAAAATAATAGCTTGGTGATTTGGATGTCCATGTCATACTCCATCACCTTTGTGACCTAACTAGCTCTCTTCTCACTAATGTCCTTACCGAATAAGAATTGTTTTATACTTGCATGTGCAACCATGAGTATAAATTTATTGTTGGAGATCATATGCATAAAATTATTTATCACTCTCACAACTACAAGGATGTGATTCTCTATGAATCTATAGCATATCTCATAATCCTTCAGCATTTGACTGAAGAAGGTAATTGGCTACTTTAAATGATCATTATTTTTTTGCATAAGAATTGTTGAGATGCCTTCAACCCCACCAAATTCATAAAGGATAAAAATAATTACTATAATTTGGGTTGATTAAGGTGGGTTCTTGTGCAAATATACTCTTAATGGCTTCAAAACTATCCCTACCTTCATGATTCCAACTAAATGTAACATTCTTCTTGAGTATTGTAGTGATGGGTTTGGTTAGGGTAGTAAAATCAAGCATGAATCTCTTGATAAAGTTGATTATTCCTAAGAAGCTCTGGATACTTCTTGTGACTTGGATGAGAGAGACAAAATATCCTTTACTCACTCTAGATATATTGTGAGTCTCTCTTTAGAAATAATGTTCCATAATATATCACCTTCATGAACTATGAAGATACACTTGTTAGGGTTTAGATATATTCTAAACTCTTGACACCTTTCAAATTCTTGCTCCAAATGAACTAATTGATCATTTACATTCTTAGATAAAATAGTTATATCATCAAGGTAAACCAAGATGATCTTCTTGATGATATCATTAAATGAAATATCCATGGCTCTTTGAAATTTTGCTCCTACATTTGTCATACCAAATGGAATCTATTGGTATGTAAAGGTTCCCCACTTAGTGTTGAATGTTGTTTTATAATGATCACATTCTTGCATAATAATATAGTGTAGCATGAGTAACTATCTAGCAATGAGAATCTCTCCATGCCTACAAATATTTTTAGGATCTACTCCATTGGTGGGAGGGGATAGTGGTATTTCAGGGAATCTTTATTTAGTTCCTTGAAGTCTACATATAGATGGATTTCCCCATTCTTCTTTTACACGAGGAATAAGTTGACAACCCATGAATAGTGTTTAATTGGAAGTATTATACTAGATTCAATGAGATTTTAGATCTCCTTTCTCATCAATGGTTCAAGCTTTGGGTTGATAGACCTCTAATTTTGGTAGACCAGCTACATGCTACAGTTGAGCTCAATTGTGTGTTGTGTTAATCCTAGATCAAAACCTTTAAGGTCCTTATATATCCATGCAAATATATCATCGTATCTCCTAGTGAGTTTAATAAATCTCTTAATTTTTATTAGGGAGTACACCTTTCCATATTTTAGGGCATTTATTTTGTAAATGATTACTTGGGAAGAAACCTCCTCTTTTATTGTCATGCTTTTCCTTTTTCCTTTGAGCTGGTCATTAGAATTGAAGATGCTTTCTAAGTTAACTAACCCTTTTGGTAACTTGTTTCCATTTAAATGGATGACTTGATATTCATATTGGGCTTGCAGTTTCACTTGGTTTTTGGCACAAAACTCTACCTTATCTTGTAATAAACTAATAATCTTCTCATCATTTTCAAACACCTACCTATTATCTACATTATTAGGTAATATTGGTCTAATCATGAGTTTGATAAGCTAATCAGGCTCCATTATGCCATGTGGGACATCATATTGTGCACCATCAGTTATGATTCTATACATGTTAGTATTATATAACCTTGGTATGGAACTAATATTGAATGCATCAAAACTTTCAATAATACCCCACACTCTATGTTTTTAGACCTTTATCAGGCCATTTTTCGTCATGCTCCATGCTCTAACCTAGTTAACAACTAACTCATTATCACCAAATACCTATAGTACCTTGATTCCTTTCTTCTACACAAGTTATAGGCCTTAGATCAGTGCCTTATACTCTGTAGCATTGTTCATACAAATGAAATGCAACCTAAAAGAATGGAAATATTTCTCTTTTTGATGGGAGACTAGCATCACACCAAATCCAATGTCATTTTTGCTTCAAAAACAATCGAAGTATAATTGCCATGTACATTCAAGGTTCTCTTACACTTTCATGACTTTAAGAAGCATGGAATCCTCCTCCAGGATCTAGTACGTACCTATCATTGTCTCCTCTACATTTTCATATAGGTCATACTCATAATGTTAACATGCCCATTGATCCAAAAAATCATATGAGATCTGTTCAAGTGGCATTATGGCTTCATGGAGTATCAGACTCTCCTCTTGATCAAACATTATGTAGTTTAATTCAATTGAGCTAGGAGAGTATGGTTCAACATGACTTTTAAATATGGGTTCAGCCTTGATGGTCAACTTAGTCCTATGTCTAGTTCTGAGTAACATATATGACCAATTTAAGGATAAATATCCACCCATATTTGTTGTGAAGTCTCAGGAGAGGAAAATGGCAAAGTAGGGAGGTAAGTTAATGACTTTGATATCTTATATGATTAAAAGGCTCAGGCATACATGTAGTGTAAGATTCAAATCTTTGATGATTCTAATGGTCTTGACCATTGTTCCATCCATCTAGATCACTCCTTTAAAAATAATTAAATATTTAATTTTGAGTATAACTATAATCTTCTTTTCCATTGCCAATTTTTTTGCATTTTAGTTGATCATGCAATTGTGTACTAGGTGTTGTCTAATTATCAAGGAGATATAGAATAGGGGTGGATTGGTGCAACTTCTCACTTATGTTTCTTCCACTTTGGGCTAGCATAGACTCATGAAAATGGAAAGCATGAGTTTTGATGTCTTACATTCCTAAAATCTTTTTAGAGTGTCTTATAACAAATTCCTTTGAGATAGAATAGTAAGAGCATCCCACATAGTCACATTGAGGATCATTATCTTCATCTGCTCGACTATGTTAAAGGGAGTTTAGGATCCTTTTGGTTATGGTTTTTGAATAGTATCCTCTTCTCATATTTGTGTACTCATCTAAGGTATCTCTTCTCTTTGTGTGACTTATTTTATGTGCACTAAAGGTTGTGTAGGTACCTTGGCTTGTGTACTTATTCACATGATATGGGGCATTGATGGTGAGGTTACTAAAGTTGGTAATTTCTCCTCTATCACTCTCCTTTTGAATCTTATATTGGAATAAAATGGGGTATTTCCTATGTTGGATGCACCACTCTTATTTACGTAGTTAAATTTATCCTCCTATCACTTGATAAGAGTAGACCCATCTTATTGTTGAGTCAGTGCTTGAACTTCTCCTTCATGCAAAGTTGTGGTATTCATTTGATCTTGAGTTTATAATAAAAATTACACTATGAGCACGTGGTTCATGAATCCATTTATTCATGTAGTTTGATTATGTAGTTAATCGTATGGGAAACACCATTCAGTATCCTATGCAATAATATTTTACATGGGTATAAGGGCTCTAGAGGTGCTAATAGAATCAACCTTTTATGCATAAAGTGTTCTATTGTATGTGAGATGATTTTGTGTTTTTTCACTACCTTGATAAGGAGGCTTTCTTGATTAGTATTACTAAGTGCAGGGTTGATGGGGTATAGGATACTATGCTTGATGCCTTTTGAGGGAAAAAATCTCATTTATAAATATTTATAGTAGTGTATTAAGCTCATGAAATTAATTAGGGGAAATAGTAGATGAATTTGGTGGGCTAATTATAGTGTGGATAGGTGATAACATATTTTTTGTTTCTAGTTGGTTAGGAGAAGGCTTTGTGAATAGGGGAATGGGGGGTCTAAGCATAATTTTCCCTACTTGGATCAAATAATTTTATATACACATATCAAATTCATAGTCATCAGTTAGCACTTCACCTCCCATGGATTGAATCATCATAGCTATATCACTATTAAGAGCTTTTAAAAAACATAAAAATATAGTGTTGGAAGATGGCTTACATAATGGTGGGATCCTGTCCTAGACTCTTTGAAATTTGAAATTAAAATAAACCGTCATCTTGTGTGGGGATCACTTTATAGTTATGAGTTACTCTATCAGGGATGAGTGATCACTCTGGTCCTTGAATTACTTACATAGTTATTCCTTGAGTTCATCCTAGTTTTTTGTAGAATTCAGTCTCAAGCCTCAATACCACTAAATTGATTTTCCTTTGAAAGAATAGGCAAGCATCCTAATTATGACATTATCTTTAGTGACATGGTGTAATGAGAAGATATTTTTGATATCCTAAATATGCTCTATAGGATAAGTTACATTCTCACTAGTAAATTAAGATAAACTTTTGATGGTTGTGACTAGAATGTCATCATTTTAGGCAAAAATTAATGAACTACCTCCATTAAAAGGCACAAATAGTTTATTCTTATATGAATACATGAATGAGATAGGAAATAATCTCCCTCTAGGTGCATGGAATCTTGTAAATAGAGGTGTAGATTGAACTCTAGGGTATGACTATCTTGACCTGATTCTTCTATTGATATGGGATGAATATATTCCTAATCTTATTCTTCTAGAGGGTGCTGAAATCTCAAATAAATGGAAATCAATACCCTTTGTAAATGATCTTGTTTTTCTTGGCATGTAGCTAGGGGTCTAATATTTATGAACTAAAATTACTTGGAGTTACTACATGCTCTTACTGAGTGTCTAAAACACTTGTTATCTAAGGGTAGAACTGATTCCTTAGCTCTTTCTTTAAATTGGTTCTACTGAAAATGCCATCAACACTTTTTTTTTTAAATGTGCACCCATAGATGATCTTCAATGTAGGAAGTTTTATGGTAGGGTGGAAAATGTGAATGCCTTGTGTAAGGCACAAAAGTGTTTAACACTAGGCATGGAGGTATTATCAATCACCTATGCATGAGGCATGATTTTTTTCATCCTAATTATGGGAACCTCCCCAAGTTGTGGGACCCTTTCACTCCTTACGATAAGACTCTAGAGTATGTTAGATTCTTATATTCTAAGTGCATCTATTTTAGGACTATCACACAGACCTAAAGAAAAAAAAGGTAAATCTAACGCTAATTTAAACTTAATATTTTGAGGGAAAAGGGAGGGAGAAGTTAAACATTTATTTTAAAGTGAAATTTGATACATTGATAATAGGGTGAGTGATTCTCCTACCATGGGCACACTACAAATATTTGAGAACAAGATATTATCACATAGACTCCACCAAGGACACTCGAAATGAATAAGTGTTTCTCATAGAGGTGAAAGACACATTGAAACACTTATAGGGATTACAAATGATCTATATAAAATGTCTACATTGACCCAAATGTGCATAAGATATGACCTATAAATGAGTTCCAAGTTCCACATAGAGCTATTGGGAATGGATAGCGATGAGAGGGGAGAACATTACCCATAGACAAGGATCAACAAACACAAATAGCACACATATTATAATAATAATAGAGGAAGGTGAACTTAAATCTCATTAACATGTAAGGTTTAGCCAACACGAGTGCTCTTAGATGGCAAAGTTTGGCAGCGTAAGGTTACCTAAAAATTTTGACCCTTTTTTACAATAAGGGACAAGGCTTTATAATGGATCAAGTCCTTTATAATTAATGTACCACTTGGTATGGTAGATATAGTCTTTTAATTCTATTTTGATGCCACATCCATGCTTCTTAAATTTTATTTGGTAATATGAATATAGGAATTAGTGTCAGGACTCTTCTGGATCTATGTGTGCATCTGACAGTGGAATATTCTTAGAAAATTTAGAGGGGTGGCATGCGATCATGTTCCAATGTCTATCAATAACTTCTGCATTTACTTATCCTATTAAGGCCTCAAACACCTCTCAACTACTTTTCTAACTACCTCTTTATACTTTACTACCACTTGTCAATCACTATGTTATTCTCCCTTGAACTATGACATCATTATTGCACATCTAATGGGAAACATGACCTTATTTCTATTGCACCCAACATCACCTCTTTCCATAAGAAATGGGGACCCACCCTTTTTTTTAATATGATCTTTGATTTTGGTATTGGTAGCATTGACAGTGTATATCTTTATATATTTGGATTTACCTTTTTGGGATTTTCAAAGTAGACCCTTCGATACTTTGTCATGGACAAATGTCTCATGAAGTAGACCCTTCATATTTTTGTCATAAATGAAGTGCTTTCAACATGTTATCATTTGGATTTTTTTCCTTCTTTTCCCTTCTTATCCAAATCCTTTAAACATTTTATCTAAAATAATTTTCACCCTTCATGCCCAATGCACCTATTCTTTCCACCTTATGTGACCTACCCCTCAAGATTTTTGAAGTGACCCTTAAGTATATGATATTACCCTTCAAGAAATCAAACTAGTCATTTTCAGCCTCTATGAAGTAGACCCTTTGGACACTCATTTCCATGAAGTGGTTCCTTCAAAGTATTTCCCATATACCCTTCAAGACCCTCCTAACTAACCCTTCAACCTTTCCATAATTGACCTTTCTACTCCCCTTTGGCCTTATCTTGTAGGGAACATACCCTTAAATTCTCTCAAAAAGTACCATTTGACATTTTAGAACATTTGGAATTACCCTTCGGACTATTATTTTGGAACTTCCTCAAGGACCCTTCAGTCATTTCTTTGAAACTTTTGTTTTGGGCATTTTTGTCTGATGAAAAATCTCTAAATAAATTCTTTCAAAGGACACTTCCTTTTTCAAACTCTTGAACTTACCCTTTGGATTTTTCCAAAGCTACCCTTCAAGATTTTTGAAAAGGTCCCTTTGATGTATGGAAGTACCCTTTGAGAATTTTTTTGAAATGCCCTTCATCCTTTTCCTTTGGAACTTTTATTCTATACCCTTGCCTTATTCCTTCAGACCTTTTATTTTTGGCCTTTTTTTCAATACACAAATCCCAAAACAATTCATTTAGGGTACCTACCCTTTAATCTCCCCTTGGACATACCCTTTAGACTTATGTCAAAATACCCTCTAGTATGGCCACTAACCCTTCAAAACATTTTCTTGAAACTTGTATCTTCAACCTAATTTCCTCTAAACATGGTACCTAAGAGAATTCTACCATCCAAAATAGAGGTACATACCCTTCATAAGTTTTGAAGTTCCACCTTAATCATATGAAAATACCCCTTTGGGATATCAAAAGTACCCTTTAGGGATCCTAAAGTAGACCCTTCAGGACTTGTGTCACGGACCAAGATGCCTTATGAAGTGGACCCTTTAGATCAAAAGTACCCTTTGTGGAAATTTAAAAGGTCCTTTACCTATGAAGATTAATCCTTTAGAATTAGTGTTTTGGATCGCTTGCCATGATGATATATTTCTTTAGAGAAATTGTCATGAACATTTTGTTCAAAATAATTCCCCAAAATAAATAGTCTACTAATGTTAACCCGAACATATTTCCCTTAGTATTAATTTGAGTACTTCCACTTTTAACCATGTCTCACTTCTATCCAAACTAAGGTAAAATATTTTTTATTAACATTAGTAGAGACCCCTACCAACTTGAGCTAACAAATTTGAATTGAAAGTGTTGATTAAACATTACACATTTATGTCGCATGAACTAGTATTTAATGTAGGATCTTATACAAGTGATATACAACCATTGGAATCATCATTTGTACTCAAGCTATCTTACAATCAAAGTATCCTTGACTCTTAGCAGCATACAAGATCCCTAGTTTGTATTTCAAAAGAGCATATAGTAGACTACAAGTAAGTTAGAGCTAAGTCAATCACATTCGTATATAGGTATATACATTAGGTAGAGTATTGAACAAAGAAAATAGAAATGCATAGCCATGGCATCCTCATCAAAATCATCATGGGGAACTAATCCTCCCTCTATGTTTTCAATTAAGGATTCCATAGAGTTCAAGGACATTGTATTTGACACAAAGGTATTTGAGAACAAATATCATAATTACTCATAGTTTTGGGATGTTATCAATTCAATGGATACTTTTTCAATGGATGATGAAACAACACTAGAAAATAAGCTATTTTAAATAGTTTTTGGCTTACAAATGCCAAAGGTTGCATTTCACTACTACCAAATTAGAGGTCATGTCATGCATTGACCTTTTCAAGGATTTTTTTAGTGGGTAGGATATCATAAGATGCATATTTATTTCATTTTCATGGTGATATAGTGGTCATGTTCATCTCTAAAGATGATTTACAAAGGTATTTGTCTCTCATTGTACCTAATGCCTTCTTTGACAAACACACCCTAGTGTAGTTTGAAAAGAATATGAGCCTCTAGGAAGCACTTTAATCATGGCTAATACCCAATAAAACCATGACATGGAAGGGTAAGAAGTTGAGCAGATACTTGTTGATCAATAAATTCAGAATGGGAATCTACATAGGTATGGCTCTATTAAATAGATTATATGGTATGTTTTCCATTCATTTTGTAAACTCGGATTGGGTATCTTTGCTCTATATGATGTTATCACATGATGCTACTTATACCCTAGGAGATATAATTAGTTTTAGGCTAAGGGAACAAATTTTTCATAAGGATGGATGCCTTACCCTTATAGGGGATTTCTATATGATGTCATAAATGGTTGATACAGTTATGGGTATGTATTATAAGGACCTAGGTCATTTATGGTCCCCAACTATAGACTAAATTAAGAATAGAACATGTGACCATTACCCATTCATGTACATCTATGCCTAAAAAAGGTAATTGATTAGAATATGTGAGGATGTATACCCTCAGATGTGGAAAACAATCTATGGCTCCCCAATGCCATGTATTGGAGGGAACATTATGATTAAATTTACTAGGAAGGGTGATTATTTCCTATCTCTAGACATCATAGTTATATTGATTTGGGGAAACAAGGTGGAACCCCTATGTCTTCCCAATCACATACCTAATAAGCTAGTAGAGCAAGAGATAACTTTCTAGCTGTGGAATAGTATAGAGGAATACTTGATAAGACAAAACAAGGATTTCTACTTTGGGAGTCTTATAACCATTGGTAGGATAACATACACCATGAGGAGGCATCTTGGTGATGTTATAGCCAAAGTAGATCGATATGGTTTCCCCATAATGTTATGTAGATATTGGGACCCCCACAAGTGCATCCAATGATACACTCATAGATACAACATCCCATATTACCACCAACCATATTGTTATGATTTTATGTTTTTGAATCGTACAATTGATGAGGAAGTATAAGAGAGGGGAAAGATAGTTGGTTTACAAGAAGATCATTTAAGGATGATCCAAGCAAAGTCCACCATCACCACCAAGGAACAAGACAAATGAAGAGCCATTTTTAAAGGGTAGAAACATTCGGACTTCTAAAGTGGGTAGTCTTATGAGCAAGGAGCTTCTTATTCTCAAGGGTGCCCCTTGGAATTGAAATTGAAGATAGTTAAGCAAGAGATTGGGATTATATAATCAAGTGTAATAAGGGGAGGAGACAAAGGAGACCCCATTATTTTGAACTCTAATGAAGAGGATAGGTAGGCTAATGACACCACTCTCGTTTCTATTATCACCCCTAATACATCTCATTATTTATCAATTTGGGTAGCCACTACACAAGAAATAGTCCCTTCCTCCCTTAACTCTCCTATTTTAAGGAAGCCTTCCTTGGTTTATGTTAGGAAACCAAGGACCCCCATAGGTATCCCAATAACTTAGGTATCTATAGGCTTGCTTACACCACCCCCTAGCTTGTAATCATAAGGAGATGAAGCAACCATTCAAGACTAGGAAAAGGACTCAGATGAGGAGGCTAAATTAGAGGAAAAAAGGTTCTTAGTCTTTAGGGTACCCCTATTGAGCTACAAATTCAAGGTACCTTAGCTCTCCCCACCTTTTATTTAGCCTTAATTTATATTTTTTATGTACCAATCTCCTTCATATAATTCCTCTCCACCTCATCCACTCCTTCCATCAATCCCTTCACAACCTCCACTACATATTTTCCCATAACCATCCCTTTTATGCCTACTAAAACTACTTCTATGAGACTTCACAGAAATAAAAAATCATCCAAGAAGGTATAGACCACTTTGAACACACCCAATTACATGTTTAGTCTATAAAAATCTCCCTTCCACTCCCCACTTCCACTTCTACAGAGGAAACCACTACAACTATCACAAGTATGGAAAGGAAGTCAAATCCGCACAATATGGTAGTCCACCCACTTCCTAAAATTGGAGTGGATTGGTCTAAGATTATATGGCCTTCCCTACCATATATATTAATGAAGGTAGCCAAGAGGTAGAATAGGCATCTAGGAAAATTTGTTTTAGAAGAAAATATTTTAGACTTGGCAAAAGCACTTAAGGATGTTGTAGTGGCTATCCATGAAGGGATAAAATTATCTCATCAGGAGATAGAAGTGGAAGTGTAAGAACTATGGGCACAGGTTAAGTAGTTACAAGAATAGTGAAGTATCATGCATATTCCTATAAGTATAGATGTTGAGGTAAGGGAGGTCACCTCAAAATGCTTTTGCTCCCTAGAGTCCATCGAATTCATGAAGGCCAAGATGGCACCTCAAACAAGCCTAGTCAATCAACTTTGTATCTTCCTAGCCCAAGATAACACAAGGATCAAAATTATAGTTTCCTATATAGGTAACTCATTATATAATTATTTTGATCTAATGACTACATTTAAGGCATCTAATGCCCTGAATCTAGTAGTTATTAGATGTGAGGAGGTCAAGGAATGGTTGAAGGTGGTTTTTTCCATGGTACCAAGCTATCAGGCACATGAAGCCTAGTTCCTTCAAATTTTGATTGATTTGAATTTATTCAAAGTAAAAAATTCTATGGGAAGGTTAATTAGTAAAATCAATTATGATTACATTATTTAGGAGGCAGTAGATAATTTAAAGGGAAGCATTCAGGGTTTCATGGTGGAGAGTATTGAAGTAGAACTAAGCAAGGTAAGAAGGACTGTGATTGAAGTGGAGATTTTTAGAAGTTCTAAATTACTAAAGATGAACATTCAAAAATATTTATACAAATAAAGAGACTCCACCAAACTTCACTACTTAACTTAGATATCATTTGGTAATAGCATGAGGTAGTAGACAAAATTATAAAGACAATAAAGCAAATAAGAAGTGGGTCTCTATCAGTGGAGCCAAACCTTCAGCTTTTACTCTAACTAAAGCCCATGCAACACTCTAACCCATGCATCCCTAGCCTGGCATACACCTTAATTTTGTAATGGTTCTCATTTTATCTTCCTCTAATAATTAACTTATTCTTTTGTACATGCACACATTGCATTTTATTGTAAAGTCAATTCTTTCTATTTATAGCTTCCATTCAATTTTAGACTATGGTTAAAACTACATATTCTAACTACCTTATGTACACATCATGCAAAGACTTAGAGGATGAGGAAACCCTTCCCCAAGATCTATAAATATATTGTACCACCCTAACTCATTTTTGGGTGAGAGAATTTTAGAATATAGAGTAGAAAGCCATTTCTAGTCATCAAGTGTAATATTCTAAGTATTTTCTTTCCAATTTTGTGTAATTAGTGTTTGTTTTTATGGGTGTCTGTTTCAATAATATTCAAGTGTGTTAAAGATATGAATATATTATTGATTTTATTATTGGTATATTGATCTTATATGTGTAAATAGATGTTAAATATTCGTGAATATATTGATTAAAATAACCAACTTAAAGTTTGAATCATATTTCTAGAATGTGTATTGGTATTTTCTTGGTATATTTTTACAAGTGTGTGTTGAAGCTACCTTTGATAATTCACTTTTCCTAACCCATAATCTCCTTTTAAGGGTGTGAAACAACTTCCCTCAATAGAGAAACCTTTGTGTAAGGATAGTGAACTTCCTATACTTTTGTTCCTTAAAATCCATAGCCATATCTATTTGCATGTGTGCACTTGCTACTAGCAATAGGTACTAGTTTTGAGAAAACACAGGTCTATCCAGAATCCATCCATAGAAGTGATTATTTAAGAACTATAGAGATTTATTTTCTACCTTACCTTACCTTCCCTTTTGTGGTTTTTATAAGAATTTAACCACCTTAAATTAGAAACCATCCACCCATCCAACTCACCTAAGAGACCATCTTTTGTAGGAATCACACCACCATCGAAAAAACCTTGTCAATAACCTACATACTTTACTATTATTCCATCACTAGGTTGAAAAATTCACATACCTAAAACTCATGCCATGGAGTGGAGTTTACCTAAATTGAGATCCTAAAATGTTAGAGGTTATCTTGTCAATTTTGGTGTGCATAAAACCTGTATCAACAGTTAGCTGGCACTAGGAGGGCCCTAATGTCTTCCATATAACAAAGGTTAACCCTTGCATAGATTTATACTAGATTCACCTAGGAGGGTGACCAGATCTAATTCCTAGGATTTTTTATTAGTATCACCCTTATCAACCCATAAAAGACCTAGATTTGTGCCAATAGCTCCAGTTCAGAGTAACCCACTTTCGCTAAGCTAACCTTCACTCATAAATAACTTATTACTTACTAATCAACCAATGGCCTAATAATATCCCTAGCTAATTGGATCTACAATTTCCATCCTAGGGTTTGTACATGAGCTCTCCCAAAACCCTAAATAATACCTTTCAACCTTCACTTCTTCGAGAGTAAGGATAATAGAAGAGCATATTAAGGCCTTCAAAGCCATACTAAAATTGATGAATGTAATAGATGAAGATGTTGTATGTCAATTATTTATATTTAGTTTGATGGATGTATCTTATGATTCATATCTAAATTTAACAAAAAAATCCATAACCTCATGGGTGTAGTGCCAAGAAACTTTTCTTGTATAGTTTGGGTAAGTCACTAATCTAGGGCTAGTATACCATCACTTCACTAGCATCAAATGGGAACCCAACAAATTGATTCATGCCTTTAATGCAAGGTGACAAAATATGTACAATTGATTGATCCCAAACTATAGACCACAACCAAAATTGGCATTAGAGATGTACAAGAATGTCTTGTACCCTATCACTATAGTATTCTTGAGAAGGGCTATTACCACCAATACTCTAGAATTATCATTCAATGAAGAAATCAATATAAATAATCAACTCAATCCCCAAATTCCTATGACATACAATATCAATAATGGGTTCCCTACACTCAATCCAATACCATACATGAATCAAAATGTGCCTACCTACAATTAGAACTAGTTATATGTGTTACCCCCACTGATATACATGATGCAGTCAAATCTTGGCTACCTAAAGACTCACATGAAAAATAGTGGTTACTAGCACAATTAGGAAGTAGTTACTCCTCCTACGACTATTCTAAAAATTATATAATCTACAAATGCTAAATTGGACTCTATCCAAAAGATAGTTCAAAAGTTAAGTAATGAATTTCTAAACATACAGTGAATATTGGGTAATACCAATACCCAAATGAGAAACTAGAATACTAAGTTATCAAGATATAATAGGCACTTTAATTGGCCTACAAATAGTGTTGAGTAGTCTAATAAACTCCTAAAAATCAACATCAACAAAATAGCTCTCCCCAATTGGTGTAAAATACACAACATGCCCTAGCATGGTGAGCTTGATTGTGTCAAATTATGTACAACATTCAAGATATTCTAGAGAGAAGTGACTAGCTAGCATCAGATGAACAATCCACCAAAATCGCATTAAGATCCAAGACCTTCCATGACATCCATGTTCTTTGGGACTCATAAATTTTCCTTCATAAGAGAGGATGATAATAAACCTAAGGATAATTAAAAATAAGTACATGTTTTTCAATAGTTTAATAGGGGTGTATTTAATCTAAGGAATAGGAAACCTCTAACCACCTCAAATCCTAAAAATACCACATCAGTCCCACTTGATCCCAAAGCAAATAACAACCCCCCTCTAAAGGGCAGTGACTTAATACCAAGCAAATATTAACCAATCAAATCAGGTAGATAAAACATCATGGAAGACATGAAGAAAATAAAGGAAAATATCACACTTCATGAGTTCACTCAAATCATAGAATAGGAATTACTATGGAGATCCATCACTGGAAAGATGCCTAGAGAGAAGACTAGGGTAGCTCCAGACAAAGCCAAAGAAGAAAAATTTGCTAATACCAATGTCATCTATAAGAGAAAGCCTAAGGTACCACCCTTCCTACTAACCATCATATTATTTGGTAAAAAATCCATAATTTTTTAGTCAATTCTGAGGCATCTAATACTATTATGCCTACTTATATATGTAAAAATATTGGCCTTACCCCTAGCCCTTGAAAGAGATATATTTCCCAACCAAATAAAACCATGGTACCAATGGTGGGAAATTCAAAATATGTGCATATTCAAGTAGTATTAGAACTAAGAGTCTAAATTAATATCGATATCCTGGTAGTGGGCATACCAAAATGCTATGGATTATTACTAAGTAGGGATTGGTCTAAAATGCTTAATGAATACCTTTCCAAAGATTTTTCACACATTTGGTTGCCATAGAGAGGGGTTAAAAATCAAATATAAATCAATAGGAGCCTAAAATTAAGTATCCCATCACTGAATACAATGTCAAGAACGAAGAGGTGAAGTGTGATTCTCCCTCATTAGGCATATAAAATTTTACCACACATAGTTCATTTCAAAATATATATCTTGAAATATTAAACTAGTTGTGGATGATGCATTTTGATGGAGCTAAATCCAATCAAGGATCAAGAGTCAGAAATGAGCCAATTGACCCTCAGGAAAGAAGTTTTTGGCCACTTACAGGTTACAATTTCCATGTACAAACAATAGAGCTAAGTATAAGGCTTAGGCTTATAGTTCACACTAAAGAACAATGTAAAACAAATTAAAGTATTTGGGGACTCAAATCTAGTAGTCAACCAGATAAGAAATAAATACCAATGCAAATTATCTTATTTTAAGAAGTATATGTTAAGAATGAAATATACTGAGAGGGGGGTGAATTAGTATATTATATATTGTATTTCTTAATCAAATTCCTTTTATTTAACCACTTAACCACACATTCAAGATATGTAATAAAACTAAAATAATAATATGCACCACACAAGAGAGACAAAGAGAGAGAGACACTAGATTTTTATGTGGAAACCCAAAGTGGGAAAACCCATAGAGAACAATCTCAAGTATATGAATGATAAACAACTCAAACTACAAATTTCATGAGCACCAACTTGTAGGAGCACCAACCCCTTTTATTGAGCACAAACACAACAACTATTTGTGAGCACCAACCCCTTGTAAAGATTTTCGAGCACCAACCCATAAGGGCACCAACCCTTCTTGTGTATAAAACACAACTATCTCTCAATGTTTAATACTCAATAAATGATATAACTCTACAATATCTCTTGTTTTTCTCTCTTTGAAAACAAATACAAACCATGTACTCTCTTGCATATAAAAAATGGCTTCTCAAGCATTTATTTATTGCTTTCTAAATGACCTTTGGCATTCACCTTTTGTGACCCTTCAATCCTCATGGAAAATGGCACCAAACTTGCATGACCTTTTATATCCTTGCATTTGAAAATTTATATGGTGACCCTTCATAAGCAAAAGCATCCTTTCCTCTTTTGTCTTTATCTTGGTGACTTTTTGTATTCCTCAAAGTGTCCTTTAATGAAAAAATGCACCATACCCTCTTTTTTCTTCACATGGTGACTCTTGGAATCATCAAGATGATTTTTCATGAGAAAATGTGTCCCGTTCCTCTTTCATCTTTTACCCCATGACTCTTTGACTTCTCCATGGGCCCTCTTTTAACTTATATGTAACCAAAAATATATTCATTAATACTAAATAAATATTAGCACACATTATCCAAGATATGAATATTAAAAACACCATTAAATGCAATGGGACCTTTATCACCAATAATGCTAGACATTTAACATCAATGACAATATTTCCAATAATCTCCCCATTTGTCAGTGGTGGCAACCTTAAACTAAAATTTCCACATCCTAAAACCTACACATACTACCATCCAAAAAACATACAGTAACTCCCCCTTACTATAGCAACCTATACCTATTCTTTGTACCTATTTCTACACATATACCTATACTTATACATATTATTCTCCCTTTTGACATCAATGGCAAAGAGCCTACCTAGAGCTAACACTTAGCTCCCCCTCAACTAATGTTGAACCTCAATGGCAAGAAGCAAAATAAATTACTCCCAACTTCTCCCATAGATACTCAAATGTGTCTTTTGGTAGTGTCTTTGTGGAAAAATCTACAATCTACTCTGTAGTACTAATATACTCTATCTTAACTTATTGATCTGCAACCTACTCTCTCAAGAATTGATATCTAATGGGAATATGTTTTGTTCTTGAATACATCACTAGATTCTTTGAAATATTAATATCACTTGTGTTGTCATAAAAAATAGAAATAGGTTTATCATATTTTACCTTGATATCTTCCAAAGTTTGCTTCATCCAAAGCCCTTGAGTAAAACATAATACAACTGTAATATATCATGCTTCAACTTTAGAAAGTGATACTAAATTTTGCTTCTTGCTTAGCCATGATACTAAGCTATCACCAAGGAAGAAATATCCTCCACTTGTAATATTTCTATCATCCAATCACCCTACCCAATTTGAATTTGTATAAGCAACTAAAGTGAAATCTCTACCTATGGGATACCACAATCGATAATCCAATTTCCCCTTGATATATCTGAATATTCTCTTCACCAACTAAACACGACTATCTTTTGGAGATGATTTATATCTTATAACCATACCTACTACATGTATGATGTTTGGCCTAAATGTTGTCAAATATAAAATACTACCAATCATAGATCTATAAAAAAAATTGATCTACAACAGGTGAATATTCATCCTTAATCACCTTATTTCTTATACACATTGGTGTGCCAACTGATGCATAATCCTCAAAACCAAATTTCTTCAACATTTCCTTGGAATATTTACTTTGAGATATGAAAATTCATTTATCTGACTAAAATATTTACAATCTGAAGAAAAATGATAGTTCACCAAGCATAGACATCTTAAATTATTTTTACATATTATTAGAAAATTATTTTTTCATCTTTTCAATGTTTCCTCCAAAAATGATGTCATCAACATATATCACAACAATCAATTTATGCTCATCTTCTATTTTGATATAGAGATTACTATCAGCAAATTCTCTCTTGAAACCTTGATCCGATAAGTACTTATCAAGTCTTGGATACCTAGCTTTGGGAGCTTGTTTCAATCCATACAATTATTTCTTCAATTTGTGTAATGGCTACTAATATTTGAGAGAATAAATCCCTCAGGCTTCTCAATGTAGACCTCTTCTTCTAGATTCCCATTTAGGAAGGTAGATTTGACATCCATCTAAAACACTTTGAAATTTTTAAACATTACATATGCAATAAACATTCTAATAGCCTCTAACCTTGCCACTAGTGCAAAAGTTTCTTCAAAATCTATTCCCTTAATTTGAGCATATCCTTTACTACTAATCTTTCTTTATTCCTGGTCACTTCTCCATTTTCTTTCAACTTATTTCTATAAACCCATTTGTTCCTATCACATTGTGATCTTTTGGTCTAGACACTAATTCCTAAGTATCATTCTTTTCTATCTAATTTAATTCTTCATCCATAGCCTTAACCCAATGCTTATCATGTCTATCTTTTGAAAAAGTTCTAGGCTAAATTTTAGATAACTAAGAGAGATTTAACTTGCTCAGATTCACTTACCGTCATTCTTCTGGTGCAAATTACTTCATTTATGTCCCCGATGATATCACTTTCATTATGATTTATATGAACATATTTGGAGGGATTTTTGGTGTCATTTTTCTCCTTCTCATCTTCATCTGATTCTTCAAAATCTTCCTCTTCAATGATTTCAGGAATGTCTACTGGATCACTGATTCTTTGTGTTCCATGTTCTTCTATCCTGACACTTGCACTTTCAACAATTTTCTTTGTTATTTTGTTATAACATTTATAAGCTTTACTTTCTAAATAATAACCAAGAAATATACTTTCATCTTATCTAGATTTAAACTTCCCAAGTTTTTCGTTAGTTCTCTTTATGAAGCATCTATTCCCAAAAACTCTAAAATAATCAACTATAACTAGTTTGTCTTTCCATAGCTCATAAAGAGTCTTGTCACTATTGACTCTCAATAATTCTCTATTCTAAATATGCACTACTATAGTAACTTCCTCTCTCTAATATTTATTTAGTATCTTGGATTCATTTAGCATTGTCCTCACCATCTCCTGAATTGTTCTATTTCTCTACTCAACTACTTCATTTTGTTATGGACTTCTGGCTACTGAATAATGTCTCTTTATTCCATGGTCTTCAAAAAAATCAATAAATTGATTTGAAATGAATTTTCCTCCTCGATATGATCTTAGACACTTAATATTCAAATTGGTTTCATTCTTAACTAATGCTTTGAATGCTTTGAAATGTCTGAAAGCTTCTAATTTTTTCTTTAAAAACATTACCCAAGTCATACATAAAAAATCATCAATAAGTAATATGAAATATTTCTCACTTTGAGTACTTTGAGTTCTCATAGTTCCACATATATCAATGTGATTAAGCTCTAACATCTGAGTGGTTGAGTACCCTTTTGTTTTGAACCACCTTCTGGCCTGCTTCCCATGATAACAAGGTTCACAAAGCATGTTAAATGGGTTTATAATCTTTGGAAGATTTCTTACTACTTGCTTTTGACTGATGTTGACAATATTTTCAAAATTTATGTGACCCATTCTCTTATGCCATAGCCAACTTTATTCAATCTGACTCAAACAACATCTTTGACCTTTGATGTCTGATAACATATACAAATTTTTATCTATTTTCTAAGCATCTGCAATCAACACATCTGAATCTTTTCTCCTAATTTTACAACCTTCTATATAAAACTTTAGTGTGTACGCCTAATCACATATTTGAATTACACTCAAAGTATTATGATTAAGACCTTCTACATACAAAACATTTTCAGTTTTAGTTCTACCATTATCCAAACTTGGTGTACCTTTTCTATCAATTCTGGTAGTAGTATTATCTCTAAATTTCACTGTGACACCATTGATCTTCTTCAAGGTTATAAACTTGATTTTGTCTCCTATCATGTGCCTTGAATATCCACTATCAATGAACCATGGATTTTCTTCATTTTTTGCATGAAAATTTGTCTGTACCAACATAGATTTTTTAGGTTGTTTTTTCTACCATGAACCTATCTAAACTTTCTTCTTGAATAATAGATCCTTGAAACTCTCATCCTTCTTGACTAACTCAAACACACTTCTACAGTACCAGGATATGTGTCCAAATTTGTTGCACTTGTAACATATTATGGCCTCTTCATTAAATCTTGATAGAGAAGCAAAAGATTTATGGCTTCTACTTGACTCTATAGGACTTTTCTTCTCCTTATTTCTAAAATTATTAGCCCTTTTTGACATTCTATTTTATTAAGACAATATCCATTACAATAAAAATAGTAACCATAAAAATAGGAATTGTTTATGTATCTCTAACCTAATTGTATTTTTTAGCTATGTTCCCTCCAACCTTCTTTCTTTGAGATGTCCTATGTATTCTTAACTTCTTCCCTTTTTATTTCTTCTTTTGTAAGAGCTTCAACATAGCTCTTTCCTTTTTCCTTGTCTATGAAAGTAGTGACCTCCCCTTTCTCTTTTGCAATTCCAATACCTATCTTATCTATCATTGATCTTTGTTTTTTTAATATCTTATTCAACATATTAGTGTTATTCTCAAATTTTGAATCATTATCTACTCTATCATTGATTGCTTTATTTATTTTCTCAATATCTAATTTTAAAGAAGCAATTTCAATAACATACCTTTCACATTCTTACTATTTTCAACTATGCTATTAGATCTTCTTCATTATTATTGGATTCTTTAAAGTGTTCTTGTAGATCTTCAATTATTTTCTTTGACTCATTTTCATTTTTCTTGATTTGGAACTTTAATCTTTGATTCTTATTTTCAAGAGTTTTTAACTCTTCTAAGGCACAAATGAGTTCTCCTTCTAGATTCACTTCTACTTCATCTTGTTCTTCTTCTTGATCATCTATACTTTTGCTTACAGAGGCATCTTTATGTATGGCCATGAATAAAATCTCTTCTTCTTCTAAATCACTGACTCTACTATCTTCAGTTGAGTTAGGATATTTAGAATACAAACTCTTCTTCTCAAATCCCTTCTTAAATTTTATTTTGAAATTATTCTTGTATGTAGACTTTCCTTCTTCATTGTCACCATTACCCTTATCTGGGCACTTAGCTACAAAATGTCCAATATTTCTATAATTAAAACATTTGAAAGGTAATTTTCCTTGATATTTACTTGTACCCTTTTTCAACTTGTGAATGAATAGAGTTCTATTGTCATCTTCATCATCATTAAAACTGTCAGTTGATTCTTGAATCTTAGCCTTCTCTTTCTTTAATGTCTTGAAAGTAGCTTCTCTCTTTGAAGGTTTCTCTTGTTCGGTCCTTATCTCATATGCCATAAGAATACCATGTATCTCATCCATATTTATCTTAGCTAAATTATTCATCTCTTCAATTGTCAAAACTTTTGCATCATATCTCAATGGTAGAGATCTCAAAAAAAATTGAACCATAATTAATTCTTCTAATTTTTCTCCAAGACCTTGAATCTGATTTACTATTTGATCAACCCGCAAAAGATAACTTGCTATATTTTCTTTCTCTTCCATCTTTAAACTCTCAAACTATCTTATGAATGTTTGAAGCTTGGATTA
Organism: Torreya grandis; assembly: GCA_037957365.1. Lineage (NCBI taxonomy): Eukaryota > Viridiplantae > Streptophyta > Pinopsida > Cupressales > Taxaceae > Torreya > Torreya grandis. The sequence goes on from JARHVA010003227.1 coordinate 65,633, forward strand.
TTGAACCTTTCCATCACCTTTATAAATATTCTCAAGTTTTATCCAAGTTTCATGAGCAGATTTACATTGCATAACTTTAATAAATTTTGATTCACATAAACCACATAAAATAGCATTTAAAGCTTTAGCATTATTTTTACTTGCCTTCCTTTTTGTCAAAGTAGTTACAAGTGTTTGTGGCTCTTCATATTCCTCTACCACTGCTTACCATATGTCAAATCCAAGGGCCATCAAATAAGTCTTCATCTTTATGCTCCAAAAAACATAATTTGTCCCATAAAACAAAGGTGCCTTATTTTTATAAAAACCTTCATGTGATCCAGCCATCATGTTTTCTTGATCTACCTTCAAGCTATAAAACATTTTTAAAGGGACCTGCTCTGATACCAATTGTTAAGCATGAAATATAATGAGAGGGAGGGTGAATCAGTATATTATATATCTTATTTATTAATCAAATTCCTTTTATTTAACTACTTAACCACACATTCAAGATATGCAATAAAACTAAAACAATAATATGCACCACACAAGAGATAGAGAGAGAGAGAGACCAGATTTTTACGTGGAAACACAAAGTGGGAAAAACCATGGAGAACAATATCAAGTATATGAATGAGCACCAACTCAAATTACAAATTTTGTAAGAACCAACTTGTAGGATCACCAACCCCTTTTGCCAAGCACTAACATAACAACTATTTATGAGCACCAACCCCTCTTGTGTATAAAACACAAACATCTCTCAATGTTGCTTACTCAACAAATGATAGAAATCTACAATATCTCTTACTTTTCTCTCTTCACAAACAAATAAAAACCATGCACTCTGTTGCATATAAAAAATGGCTTCTCAAGCCTTTATTTATAACTTTCCAAATGACCTTTGGCATTTACCCTTTGTGACCCTTCAATCCTCATAGAAAATGGTGCCAAACTTGCATGACCCTTCGTATCCTTGCATTTGAAAAGTCATATGGTGACCCTTCATAATTAAAATCATCATTTCCTCTTTTGTCTTTATCTTGGTGACTTTTCATATTCCTAAAAGTGTCCCTTCATGGAAAAATGTGCCATACCCTCTTTTGTCTTCACGTGGTGACTCTTGGAATTCCTCAAGATGACTCTTCATGAGAAAATGCATCCCATTCCTCTTTTATCTTTTACCCCGTGACTCTTTGAATTCTCCATAGGCCCTCTTTTGAATTATATGCAACCAAAAATATATTCATTAATATTAAATAAATATTAACACACATTATCCAAGATATGAATATTAAAAACACCATTAAATGCAATGGGACCTTTATCACCAATAATGCTAGACCTTTAACATCAATGACAATATTTCCAATAGTATAAGAATAGAGCATGGGATCTAATCAAGAGATTTGAAGCTTTCAACATAGTAGCACTCCTTAGAGAGGAAAATTAGGCCATTGATTCACTGGTTGCCACTATTGCTAGTTTGGAGCTATTGCAAGAGTTTGAGGTAAAGAAATTTTTTATTAAATTACTACCTATTCCATCTATTTTAAATAATGTGGAGAAATTTTAGGTTTTTGAGGATGACCAGTAAATTATCTAGTTCTTGACTAATTTAGGAGAGTTTGAGTCCCAAATCATAGATAATAGAGACATTAGTCACCAAGAAGGCATAAATAAAGGCATTCTCTAGCTTAAGGAAAACTAAATACCAATTAGTTTAATCTCTTTAGAGAGTCTGTTGGACTTGGATCTATGGGCACAACAACTTTGATAGCCCAAGGTCAATGAATATATTTTTAAGAAAAAATTTATGGGATGAACATAATCCACATTATGTCAACATTGATCTGAGCTACACTTCAGAGGAGAGACAACAATTTAAGGATCTGATTACTTAATATAGGGACGTCATCACTTTTACATATGAAGAATTAAAATAATATGATTCACAAGTCATCACACATACAATCTCCCTAAAACTAGATCATAAATCATTTAGACAAAGATAAATGTTGGTTAATCCTATCCTCGAACCCCTCATTTAGAAAGAAGTGGAAAAGTTAATAAGCACTAAAACCATTTTTCTAATTTGACATTCCACTTGGGTGGCTAATTTGGTCCCACTAAGGAAGAAGACTAGCAAAATTAAACTCTGTGTAGACTTTAGGAATCTAAACAAAGCCTCAAAAAAGGATAATTATCCTCTACCTTCTCTGGATGAAATCATACAAATAGCAAGTGGCTCTGAAATGATGTCTTTCCTAGATGGATTTTCAAGCTATAATCAGGTATTAGTGTAACCCAAAGATCAGATGAAGGTAGAATTTACTATGAAATAGTGAAAATATGCATATAAAAGGATGTCATTCAGTGTGATCAATGTAGGAGTTACCTTCTAATGTGCCATATAACATAGCTTCAAAGGGTTAATATGGAAGTGCATAATTATCTACATGGATGATCTGATAGTATTTTTAAATAATTGTTAAGATCATGTAAGCCACCTATAGTCTATATTTGAGTAGTGTAGGAAATTTGGTGTTTTATTGAACCCAAAAAAGAGTATATTTAGTGTTACTAAAGGTAAGCTATTGGGACACATCATCACAAAGGATGGAATTACTATTAATCCAAATAGGGTGCAAGTGATTTCAAAGATTCAACCCCCCTATAGCAAAAAGGAATTAAAATCATTTTTTGGGAAAATAAATTTTGTAAGAAAGTTCATTTTAGGATTCATAGAAATTGTCAAGCCCCTAATTTCCATGTTTAAAAAGGATTATAAGATAGAGTGGACCCCCAAGGCTAAAAGGTATTTTTAGGATATCAAAGATGTTATATCATAGGATCCAATTTTAATCAGTCCTAAATTTAAATATGATTTCAATATATACTCCTCTTTAGAACATATGATTATTATAATTATCACTTAGAAGAAGGATGAGATAGAACATCCTATCACTTTTATGAGCACCAATTTGAAAGATGTTGAGATTTGATACTCTATGATTGACAAATAGATCTTTACCCTTTTCAAATTAGTCAAGAAATTTTGATATTATATCTTAAGGAATAAAACCATCACTTTTGTCCCTGATCATGTTGTCAAGCTCACTTTATCAAAAAATGAGCTAGGAGAACATCGAGGCAAATAGATGGCTAAGATCCAAGAGTTTGACACAGAGATATATACTACAAAGATTATTAGAAGACAAGGTATTATTTAGCTCATAACTAATCTATATCCCCCTATCACCATTGAAGAGGTATGTCAAGCCCAGGTATCTAAAGGTGAATGGTATGTATGTGTGTGTGTATATATATATATATATATATATATATATATATATATAATTTAGTACTTATTGATAGGAACATGTCCTCCAAAATGTAATAGATAAAGAAAAAGGGCTTTGAGGCTACTTAGTACATGATTAAAAAGGGAATCCTCTATAAAAGAAACTATGAAGGAATCTATCTCAGATGTGTGGGTAAAAAGGAAGCTATAGAGATCCTAAGGAATTTGCATCAAAAGATAGGTAGTGGACATCCTTCAAGGAATACTATATCTCACAAGATCCTAAGGTTTGACTATTATTGGCCAATAATTTTCAAAGATGCTCATACATACATTAGAACCTACAATGAATGTTAAATTTTGGCTAAAAGAGAAGTATACCTAGCCATACCACTATAACTAGCTATTGAAACAAGGTTATTTGCCCAATGGGGTTTAGATTTCATTGGTGTGATCAACCCAAATTCTTCATCTATCCATAAATTTGTACTCATAGCCATAGACTACTACACCAAATAGATAAAAGTTATCACTATGAAACATTATAGAGCACAAGATGTAATTTATGTTTTGGAAGAACATATAACAACTCAGGTTAGCACACCCATTTCTATAGTCTGTGGTAATGGACCTAATTTCATATCAATGGAGTTTACTGAGTGGGCACATGATAATAAAATCATCATCAGGTTAGCTTCAAATCATTACCCTTAAAGAAATGGGCTAGCAGAGTCAACAAATAAAAATTTGAATGATGTAATCAAGAAATCTATAGGAGACAAACATATAGAATGGCATAATTTATTAAAGTATGCTCTTTTGGTAGACTAGACAAGGCACAAGCAAGATCTTAATTCCTCACCTTTTTTGTTGGTGTATGGATGTATACCTATCTTCCCCATCACATTAAAGCTACCCACTTATCAATTCATTTAAGACTACATGGAGCTTAGTTATAAAGATGAGTCTAACCTATTGGATATAATTGAGATGGAAGATTCTAAAATTGAGACATTGTAAACATTTAACAAACATCAAGGCCTGGTCAAATGATGGTTTGATAACAGGACAAAAGTCAAAGCATTCAATATTTTATACCTAGTGCCACTATGGGATAAATCCCATGAAAATAAAGGACAACATGACGAGTTTGCCCCATTATGGATCAGGCCTTATCAGATCTTAAAAATCATAGGCGATAACACTTTCTGACTAAAAGACCTTTAAGGCAATGAACTAACATATCTGATAAATGGATAGTTTATGAAGGACTAATCTAAGGCTATTTTATCTATGGATATTATTGATTAAGGATGATCAAGATAAGTTTATATTAGGAATAGATTAGATTTCTTTCTTTCTAGACTAGCCTTTCCTACTTTTAGTTGTTATTTCCTAGATTAGATTTTGGTATTTTCTTATATTAGTTGATTTGTGTTTTCTTGGATGACTAAAATTGTGTGACCAATTTAAAATTTAGACTAACCATGCTCACAACTAGTGAAAAGGGGGAATTAGAAGTTGTGGCATTTTAGACTTGCTCACAAGTGGGATGTATCCTTGATTTTCTTTGAGTTTTGGGACAAAGGTAGGTAATCATGCATTATTTTGAATGATGTCATAGTTGAATACCTTTACTAGGCATGTGGAAGTTTTTCTTAGAGTATTTTATGAAAATTTAGAAAAAAAAATTTGTTTCACTAGATCAAACAAACTTATCACCTAAAACCTATTGGGTCTAGATTTGGTTTTCAGGGATGTCCTAGTAATGATTTATCTTACAATTTTACTAGATCATCAAGGTTCCATTTCTTCTCCTATATATAAAATAAAAAATAATGATGATTTCAAAGAGAAAAATAAAATCTAAATGATCAGAAATTGGGAGTCCATAGATTTGAAATCATAAGTTCGTAGATTTGGAATTACAAGTCTGTAGATTTGAAATTGTAAGTCCATAGAAATCCCATAAAAAGAGGGATAATCATTTGGTAATATCATGCCCCAGCCACATGGGAGAAACCAGCCACTTTATCGAGCCACATAGCTTGTGATCCAACTGCCATGTCCCAGAATATGATAAATGTGAGAATAGACATGCCAATTTAAATCTTGAATTTTGGTTCTAATAATGGTTCTAATTTAGAGTTTCAGTGGCAGCACACTGTAGATCTCGTTGAGAGCTTTCTAACTCATTTTTTGAAATTTAAATCTAAGTTTGGGAGCTCCTATTATGGCCATTTGAAGATTGGTTGACAAATGTCTCTTATGACATGTGGCACATGTTTCGAGGATGTTTTGACATTTAGACCTATCAAAGGTCAACACTTGTCAAATACTAAGGTTTGCAAAAAAATGGTTCAATGACATGCCACATTATCAACATGCCATGTGGAGTTAAGCATGAGATAAGATCATTGAGCAAGGTGGCAAGACCAAGCATGTGGTGAGTTCGAAGGAAAGACCAAGTCCAATAGCTCATGTTTGGTGCATTCTCCAATGGTATCCTAAGTATAGGCTTAGCTAAGCACCTAAGTCTCCTTCAAAAGAGGATGTCGACACATATCAAGGAAGTGAATTAACTATTTAAATCATGTAACCCTTTATTTCTAGTAAATGTGGGATAAAGACATGCTTAAGTGCACCAAAAAAGGAGGAAGAAGTTTTCAACTCATGCCTAAGCACCTAAAAAGGAGGGTGGTAGTTTTGAACCCCTGACCTACCACCCAAAAGGGATAAGCTTTGACCACTTGAGCTGTGGGGGTCAAAGTGTTATTTAAGCAATGAATTTCTATTTGAAGTTATCAAATTCTGGATTGTGTTTTTATTTTATTAGGTTGAGACATTGTAAAAAGCTTTGGCAAGCTTATGTAATGGATTGTTATCCATCTTCTGACCATAATACATAGTACTAATACTCTTTTAGGCCAATTTGAATATTGGAGGAGTATTTTTCATAACTTAGAGGAGATTTTTAGGACTTTAAAGCAACTTTGCAGGTGTGAAGACTCATAGAATTCGAAGGTGCCAAACTTGATTTCAGCCACGGTGAAGGTGAATTTTTGCATTGAGATATCAGCTTGTAGGAAAGTTATTTATTGTTTCTAGGTGTTTGAAGTTCCCTTAATGGAAATGGTCCACTCTTTTGGAGAACCTGGAGATGTAGGCATCAATTATTGAGCTGAATTCTATTATCATGTTTCATGTTTTGGTAATTGTCATTTGATGCATGTTTTTGTTTCAGTTTTTTGATTTGGTATTAATTAGTAAATGGACTCATGCAAGTAATTTACAATTAGACAATTATAAAACAACATTATTAAAAATTGGTTTAATTGGTATATGGAAGTAACAAGTCTTTTGACAATTCTAATCCAACACAACAACCGAGAACATTTTTACCAAACATTTTTCAAGTTTTTTTGAGTTTTTGAGAATTTGTAAAGTTTGAGAATTTCAGTATTCGTACTTAAAAACTTCACTTTGATTTTATCAGTGTAGTTTATGGATCACTAAATAAAAAGGGATTACATGATGAAATAAGGTCAATGTACCATGCATCATGATCAAGTAAATGGGAAATAACAAAGTGAGAATAAAAGGAGCCCAAGGTACCTATATTAGGGTTATGGATGCCTAGCTGGTAGTAGAGCAATGTCTGAGCCTCCCTTGTTTTTTGGAATTATCATAGATACTAGAATGAGACCTACATCCATGTCAAAAATTTAGAAGAACACATCATAGTAGAGGTTAAATGAATTTCACATTTTGACACACAGAGATCCAAGAAATTTGAAAGCAAGTATGTCATGTAAATCTACTTATGAGTCTCTTTCATTTTTTTTGATTTAAATATTCTTCCATGGCATACTTCAGGATTGATTTACATGGTAAGGTAGATTTATAGGTTCTTGAATACTCAAGATTATTCCCCCTATAAGTCACCATTTTTTGCACCCAACACCCCTCTTTTCATAATAAATGGGGACCCACCTTTTTTATACATATGATATTTGATTTTCATATTAGTAGCATTTATACTATATATCTTTATAGACTTGGATTTACATTTTTGGGCTTTTTGAAGTAGACCTTTCAGGACTTTATCATGGACAATTATCTCATGAAGTAGACCCTTCAGATTGCTGTCAAAAATGATGTACTTTCAATATGTTGCCCTTTCGATTTTGTTCCTTCTTTTCCCTTTTTAGCCAAATCCTTCAAAATAATTTTCACCCTTCATTCCCAATGCACCTATTCTTCCCACTTTATGTGACCTAACCCTCAAGATTTTTTAAGTGACCCTTAAGTGTATGGTATTACCCTTTAGGAAATCAAACTAGTCCTTTTCAACCTCTATAAAATGCCCCCCTTAACTATACAAAAATACCCATTTAGGATATCAAAAGTAACCTTCATGGATCCTGAAGTAGACCCTTTGAGACTTGTGTCACAGACCAAAATGCCCTAAGAAGTGGAACCTTTAGATCAAAATCACCATTTGGACAAATTTAAAAGGTCCTTTAACTATGAAGATTAACCCTTCAAAATTAGTGTTTCGAATCCCTCACCATGATGATATATTTCGTCAAAAAAATTATCGTAGACATTTTATCTAAAATAATTCCCCAAAAGAAATAGTCCACCAGCATTTACCCAAATAGATTTCCCTCGATATTAATCTAAGTAATTTCACTTTTAAGCATGTCTCACTTCTATCCAAACTAAGGTAAAATATTTCCTATTAACATTGGTAGAGACCCCTAACATTTTGAGCTAACAAATTTGAATTGAAAGGGCTGAGTAAATATTGCACATTTATGTCACATGAACTAGTATTTAATGCAAGATCTTATATAGGTGATACGCAGCCATTAGAGTCATCATTTACACTTAACTTATCTTACGATCAAAGTATCCTTGACTCCTAGCAGTGCACAAGATCCCTAATTTCTATTTCAAAAGAGCATATAGTAGATTCAAAGTAAGCTAGAACAAAGTTAATCACATTGGTATACAGGTATATGTAGAAAGTATCATATTAAACAAAGCAAGCACAAATATATAACCATGACATCCTCATCAAGGTCATCATGGGGAACTAATCCTCCCTTTACATTCTTAATTAAGGATTTCATAGAGTTTAAGGACATTGTATTCGATGCAAAGGTATTTGAGAATATCAAAATTACTCATAGCTTTGGGATATTATCGATCTAGTGGATGATGAAATAACACTATCAAAAAAGCTATTTGTCAAATAATTGTTCACTTACAAATGCCAAATGTTGTATTTGACTACCATCAAACCAAAGGTCATGCCATGCATTAACCATCTCAACTTTTTTTTTTTTTGTGGGAAAGATATCATAGGATGCATATTTGTTTCATTCTCATGGTAATATAGTGGTAATGTGCATCTCTGGAGATTATTTTCAAAGGTATTTATCTCTCACCATACCTGATGCCTACTTTGAAAATCAAACCCTAGTGCAGTTTGAAAATAAAATGAGCCTTCAAAGACCATTGCAATCATGGATACTACCCAAAAAAATCATGGAATGTAAGGGTAGGAAGCCAAGTGGATCATTACTGATCAATAAATTTAGAATGGACATTTTCATAAGTATGGCTCTATTAAATAGATTATATGGTATGCCCTTTATTCATTTTGTAAACCTAGATTAGGTATCTTTACTTTATATGATGTCATCACATAATGTTTCTTATGCCTTGGGAGAGATAATTAGTTTTAGGCTAAGGAAACAAATTTTTCATAAGGATAGATGTCATACCCTTATAAGGGATTTCTGTATGATGTCTTATCTAGTTGACATGGTCATGGGTACATGTTATAAGGACCTAGGTCATTTATGGTCCCCAATAATAGGCTATATTAAGACTAAAATATGTGACCATTACCCATTCATGCACATCTATGCCTGTTAGAGGCACATGGTTAGAATTTGTGAGGATGTATACCCCTATTAATGGCTCCCCAATGCCACATATTGGAGGGAACATTGTAAAGAACTTGACTAGGTAGGGTGATTATTTCCTATATCTAAACATCATAGTTATATTGATTTGGGGAAACAAGGTGGAACCCCTATGTCTTCACAAGCATGTACTTGATAAGCAAGCAAAGCAAAAGATAGCTTTCTAGCTATGGAACAATATAAAGGAAGACTTGGTAAGACAAAAGAAGGATTTCTTATTTAGGAGTCTTATCACCATTGGTAGGATAATGTACACCATGGGGAGGCATCTTGGTGATATTACAACCAAACAAGACTTATATAGTTTCCCCATAATGTCATGTAGACATTGGGACCCCCATAGGTACATCCAATGACACGTTTATAGATACCACATCCTTTATTACCACTAGCCATATTTTTATGATTTTCTCTTTTTGAATATTGCAATCGATGAGGAAGTATTAGAGAGGGCAAAGATAGCTAGTTTACAATATCATTTAAGGATGATCTAAGCAAAGCCCACCATCACCACCAAGGAATTAGACAAATGAATAGCCTTTTTTAAAGGGTGAAAACATTTAGACTTATAGAGTGGGTAGTATTATGAGAAAGGAACTTCTTCTTCTCAAGGGCCCCCCTTGGAATTGAAATTGAAGATAATTAAACAAGAGCCTAGGATTATGGAATCAAGTGTAGGAAGGGGAGGAGCTGAAAGAGACCCCATTAGTTTGGACTCTAGTGAAGAGGATAGGCAGGGTGCTAACACCACTCCATTTTCCATGACCACCCCTAGTACATCTCATATTTCATCAATTGGGGTAGCCACTACATAATCAATAGTCCCTTATTCCCTTTACTCTCTTATTCAAGGGAAGGCTCCCTTGGTTTATGTTATGAAACCAAGGACCCCCATAGGAAGCCCAACAACATAGTTATCTATAATATTGCTTATGCCACCTCCCAACTTGTAATCATAAGGAGATGAATCAAACATTCAAGACTGGGTAGAGGACTCAAATGAGGAGTATAAATTAGAGGAAGCAAAGGCTCTCAATCTTCATGGTACCCCCATTGAGCTATAGCTTCAAGATACCTCAACCCTCCCTACCTTTTCTTTAGCCTTAATTTATATTATTAATTCAACTATCTCCTCTATAAAAGTCCCCTCCACCTCATCCACTCCTTCTATTGATCCCTCCATAACCTCCACTACATATTTTCCCACAACCATCCCTTTTTTCCTATTGGTACTTCTACTATGAGACTTCATAGAAAGAAGAAATCATCCAAGAAGGTGCAAACCACTTTGTCCATACCTTAATTACATGTTCAATCCACACAACTCTCCCTTCCACTTATATAGAGGAAACCACTATAACTATCATAAGCAAGGGAAGCAAGGCAAAGACACACATTGTGGTAGTCCAACCACTTCCTCAAATTGGAGGAGTGGATTGATCTAAGATTATAAGGCCTTCCCTATTGGATGTATTGATGAATGAAACCAAGAGGTAAAATAGGTAGTTAAGATAACCTATTTTTGAAGAAAATATTTTATGCTTGGCATAAGTGCACAAGGATGTTGTAGTGTCTATCTACGAAGGGATAGAATTGGCTTGTTAAGAGATGGAATTGGAAGTGTAGAAATTATGGGCATAGGTTGAGTAGCTAAAAGAATAATCAAATAACATGCATGTTCTTAAAAGTATAGAATCTAAGGTAAGGGAGGCCACCTCAAAATGCTACCACTTCTTGGAGGCCATCGAATTCATGAAGGCTAATAAAGCACCTTAGACAAACCTGGCTGATCAACTTTGTAGCTCTCTAGCCTAAGATAACACAAGGCTCAAAATTTTAGTTTCATATACAAGTAACTCATTATACAATCACCTTGATTTAATGACTACATTTGAGGCATTTAATTCCTTGAATCTAGTATTTATTATACATGAAGAGGTCAAGGAATGGTTGAAGGTGGTTATGACTATGGTGATGAGCTATCAGGCACATAAAGCCCATCTCCTTCAAATTTTAAGTGATTTATATTTATTCAAAGTAAAAGATTATATGGGAAGGTTAGTTAGTAGAATGAATTTTGATAACATTGTCTAAGAGGCAATAGATAATTTCAAGGGAAGTATTCAAGGTTTGATGATGGAGAGTATTGAATCAAAACTAAGCAAGGTAAGAAGGAAGGTGACTAAAGTGGAGATATTTAATATTAAGTTATAATTTACAAAAATGAACATGAAAAACTCCTTGAATAAATAAAGAGACTCCACTGACCTTCACTACTTAACTTAGACATCATTTTATAGTAGCATGAGGTAACAGACAAAGTTTATAAGGACAAGAAAGCAAAGAAGTGGGTCTTTATCAGTGGAGCCACACCTTCAACTTCTACTCCAACCAAAGCCCGTGCAGCACTCTAACCCATGAAGCCCTAGCTTGTTATATGCCTCAATTTTGTAATGGTTGTCATTTTATCTTCTTTTGATAATTGACTTATTATTTTGTATATGCACACATTACATTCTATTGTAAAGAAAATTCTTTCTATTTATATCTTCCATTTGGTTTTGGACTATGGTTAGAACTACATGCTCTAACCACCTCATGTAAACATAATGTTTCACTCCATTTTTTATATTATTTAGAAGAAGGTAGTAAAACTAAAAATATGAGTTATGGTATAAATAATAAATAAAGTTCCCATGTTGGATTAGAAGATTGTGAAAAACTCCTTTATGGCTTGAGAGGAAGACCTATAAATAAGAAAGCACTAAAGCAAATTTGTTGGTTAGACAAGTAGCTAGGTAGATTGCCTAGTTGAGGCTAGATCCTAGAAGTTTGAGATTCCTTAAGGGTTTTCAATCAACCATTTTAAAAAAAAATAAGTTGATAAAATAGAAAAAAATTACTTGCATCAATAATCAAATGGTACTGAAACTGATAACAAGAATTTCTTGTTAAAGAGATGTGTTAGAAATGATCTAATTAGTGATAAGTTGATTATTGTTAGTTATAATGGGCCAAAGTTTGGTTTAGAAAATTAGGTAGAAGTCTATGGTTAGGTAAAATCATAGAAAAGAGGGTCTGATTGGGTATAGGTGGTGAAAGGGAGCTTGTTGGTTTTAGGTATGATAGTGAACCATCAGCAGTCAAGATGACCATCGACTACTAAGGGTAATCATCAATGGTTAGGTAACCATTGATTGTTAGGCTAACCATCAATGGTTGGAATAATCATTGGTGATTTCCTATATGTAAATTAAGGCCAATATTCTGAGTATGAATCTCAAGAGGTGGGTGAGGTCTATACTAATTTCAAACTGGTAATACGACAAATAAATATGAAAAATATATGATTATCTTACAAAGAATGTAGATTGGATGGATAGTTGACGTAGATTTCTTGATGTAAAAGTTGATCATAATTTTGAAAAAGTGACGGTGCTTGGAGTGGTGATGGAAAGTTGGGCTTACCAGATTGCTAAAGTTCTTGATAGTGATTGACATACAAAAGAGATTTCATATACTAGAGCTCTTGACAATAATTATAGATGGATTTTCCTTTTTATCTCTCCTCTTCTTATAGGCAAAGGCAAGAGGTTGAAGTGGGATTGTAACTAGGGCTTGTAATTATAGCTCATCCATGCAAAGCCTCACAAAATTATTTAGATGACTTATATTTAGAAAATTTGAGTGATAGTTTGCATGGTGATTACATGTTAAGGTTTCAGTCGTTGGAGCCTAACGATCGATGATTAGGTTAATCATTGATGGTTATCTTGACCATCGATGATCGATGAAAAAATGACAAAATAGGTAAAAAGGGATAGTTTAAGCTAGTTAGGTCAAATTAGATAGAAATGGGTTTAGGTAAGGGTAAAAGGTCTGAGGGGTTATGATAATTAAAATCATGCATGCAAATTTCTAGTGTCTACATTTCCCCCTTTTTGTTATGTGTCTAGAATTGATAAGCTATAAAATAAAAATGGAATTTAGGTGAGGTCAAGGTTGAGGTTACCCTAAGAATGGAAGGAGTTGTTTCCCATTGAACTAGGAAGTGATGAGGTAAAATGAAATCGAGTCAAGGTTTAAAAAGTGGTATGTGGAGTTGGTGAGTGAGACATAGAACCTACACATAAAAGTGACTAAGTGTGATAGTTCAAATCATTCAAAGGCTAAAGTTACCAATGTTAATGATAATAAGGTTGGTACAAAGAAGATAAGTGACCAACGTATCATGTGACTACTATAGGCATGGCAATTAGATACACCTATTAGTCTCTAAGGCAAATTTAGTATTTTGATGGGTATGCAAGGTAGGAAGTGCTCTTAGGAAACACCAAATCGATCAATGTGTGATGGGTATCCGAGGTAGGATGTGTTCCTAAAAAGACATAAATGATCTAGTTATATTACTAGGTTGTGAAAAAATAGTGAATATGGTAAGGTCAATCGGTGTGGTCAAAATGACCCACTCAAAGTCATCAAAAAACATGTGAATAGTTTGGTAAAATTGATTAACGTTGAGGTGGACATAAGAAAATAGGTGGGTTAGGGTGTATTCGAGCTGACTCTATATGTATGAGGAAATTAGATGCTACCTACATAGTTTTGGGGATACAAGATCCCATAATAACTTTAGGCTAAATGTAGTTCTTACTTGGAAAGTTAATTATGAGGTAGTGATTAGGTGAGTGCTTAAAAAAGTGGGGTAAGTAGATTGCTTGGGTTGTGCACTAAATATGACTAAGTGCGATAGTCCCAATTACAATGACCAACATTGATTTAGATGTGATTAAATGGGTCAGTTGGAGAAGGGTACTCTTTGAAAGACCAAGTGCGGGTGTGTTAAGTGGAGATGAGGTGATCTCACAAAAGGGTAGCACCTAGGTGGGTGCTATGAAAAAGTAAAGGAAAGTGTGGGCCCTTGATCATTGATGGTTAGGGGTTTTAAAGGTTTATCATCAATGGTCACAATGACCATCGATGGTCACCCTGACCATCGATGCTCAAGAGGAAACCTTATAATCTAAAACATAAAAAGTGAAAGTGAAAATTCATTTTCACCTTTTGAAATTTTACCTCCGTGCTTTTTTGCCCTAGAAATTTTGTACTAAGTGTTGATCAATTTAATCATGAGGTGGGGAGTGGTGATTGGTTGAGCTAATTTAGTGTTGACCAAGATAGAGGATGGATGAGGGCATGGCTGAGTAGAGGGACATGAGCTCTAATCATGTTAACGATCATAGAATGAGGTAGGAGGCACTCTAAAATTGATAGGATAGTGCAATTGGTTATGTTAAAGGTGCATTGTAGATAATGTGGATGATGTGGTTAGTGTTTAAAACTAGTTTATTGTGTAGGAAAATAATTCCCTGGTTTTAGGTTTTTGCTTAACTAGGCAAATGTGTTTGTGAATTGGTAGTTAGAAGGTGTGTTGAGTTAGGAAAGGGTTGTAGATTGGTTGTGGGTAGATTAGTGTGGTAATAAATAGTGATGGTAAGGTTTTGAGAGGTCTAGGGTTTGAAGGTCATACCAATGGTGGTTACACACAATGATCATCAGTGGTTGAACCTGACTATCGATGATCAAACTTGAGGGTAAAAGGGGCCATAAGGATCATTGATGGTTCAAGGAACCATAATCAATTGATATTTTGGTTGAAGAAAGTCTATATGTGTGTTTAAAATGTTTAAATGTATAGTGTTTGAATGTTAATTAAGACAATATTAAATAATAAGGGTGTTTTCTAAAGGTCATAGGCTTAAGATATAATGAATTTTGAAAGGTTTTGAAGAAATGTGTCTAGTGATGTAAAAAGGTGAAATGTCAGTTTAATGGGATAAGATGTGAAAAGGGGGTTGGTGGGTAGAGGTAGCTTTATGGTCTTGGGATATGATAGGCATGGAAAAATAATGTGTTAAGGTTGAGGTGGAAATAGTTGAGGGAAAGTTATAAATATGGCAATTGTTTGTGACATTAGTTTAAATATAAATAGAAATTTATTGTGAGTGTTAGAGGTAATATGGTGAAGGGGACATGTTAGATGGGTACAAAGACCAAAAATGTAGGTGTAAGTTGGTGCTTAGCTTTATGTATCAAAATAAGTGTACATACTAATATGATTAGTTTTATAGGCCTGTGACTAGATTCAGATGAGAGATCAAGTTCCAACACTCTTCATATAGGTTCATAATGTAATGACTACTAACGAGTGGAGATATATGGAGGTTTTGGGATTTGGCATGATGCATTATTATGAACATGTACCATGAGACCCAGATATGGTTGTCACACTCATTGAGAGATGGGATCCTATGACAAAAACCTTTTACTTTCCTACTAGGGAGATCACCATCCTACTGAAGGATGTGACTAGGATCACTAGATTACCCATCTGAGGAGATCTAGTTTACCACATAGAGAGTGATGAGTCATATTACCACATGGACCTCCTATATGGTGCAAATCAAGTTCACACATAGCTATATGTGGGTAGATTTAGGTATGGTCCATTGTATCAGAGGGATCCTAAGGATAGGTGCTTGATGATGATGGCTTTGACAAGTTTTTTGATGCTAAAATCTGGGCTAATTTCCATACTTGTTTCTTGAAGTGTTAGTGAAGATGCTTATGGGGAGGACCATGTTTGGGTGGGTGTAGGTATTACTTATATATATTGATAGAGAGTAATGGGCCTTTCAAATGCATAGGAAATTAGTGTGAGTTTTGTGTTACATTATTGGGATTTTGAGCACATTCAAGTATTGAGACCCTTAAGACTACTAGAGGATACACATACACTAACCAATTATGTTGATGGCTTCATGTAGTGGAGGAAAGCAGTGGCCTACATAGGAGTAGGTGGTAAGGCCAGGGATATTGAGTGGTTTCAAGATGCCTTAGAGGGTCTTGTGTTAGGGGATGTCACATGGTAACTGTATGTTGGGTGGCCATAGTGGGAAAGATTTAGGTACCACACCATAGGGCTATAGAGCTAAAGGCGGGCATATGAGAGGAGATAGATGGAGATGGATTTGATCCCATTTGATTAGGTATAGAGATAATTCAGCTTGGTATAGGGTATTCCACTTGACATACTAAGGTACCAGAGAGAGGAGGATAAGTTCCTTCTACCTAAGCCATAACCATAAGATAGTATGAGACTTTGAGGAGTTATCAGTGGGAGGCTAGGTTGATAATGTAGGTATTTTTTATGGTTATGTAGCTTGGTACGAGGGTAGGTATGTTGTAGTAGATTTTAGATGGGGAGATGGTGGTCATTAGGCCATAGATATTGATCTAGTGGTGACATAAGTGCATGGTGATGCATAGGTAATAATAGCATTAGTATCATCCCAAGCACAGATAGCTACTTTATAGGGACAAGTGGCCATTTTGTAAGGCTAGATCATGAAACTATAGGGGTAGGTGGGGGTAGTGATAGTAGAGAGGGACCAGGCATGGGCCCAGGTCATATATTTATAAGGATAGGTGGCCACTTTGTAAGGACACATTGGCTCCTTATGAAGATAGATTGGGGTTGGGATGGTAGGTATAATAGCAGAAGGGCCACCAAATTTAGTGCCATGGGCATGGTATCTAGTGATTATGTAATAGCTTAGATATTATGAGGTGATGGTGCTTGATTAGTTTCCCCATACCATGAGATTTGTAGAGTGTAGATCTAGTTTGGGTGGTGGGGATGCACTAGCTACTCTAGGGCCACTACTATAGTTAGGTAGATAGGGGTCCTAGGGGGACCACCATCAGGTACAAGTACAGGTCCTAATGGGGCTAGTAGTGGTAGTGCAGGTGGTTTGAGTACTCTAAGGGCCTGATTGATATATGATATTTCTATGATTTTTTATTTTTTCATGCATGTCAATGATGTAAGATGTACATTTTGAGAGAGATACATGTATATTGATGTATACCCATGATGATTATATTGATTGATGATTATAGACTCATGATTTTATAGACATGATCCTAGTTTATTTTTTGATTTGTTGATGGCTTTGATGATTATGAGGATTATTGATGAATGTCTAGATTGATTATGGTTATGATCATGATGGTATGGACTTACCCAACTAGGCATGTGGTGAGATAGCATTTGTTCATTTATGATTATGATGATATTGATGATATTTGTGGTCATGATGATGTCTATGATAATGATTTAATGAGTATATGATTCATTATGTAGGTTTAGACATGTGGTGAAGATCATTTATTACTTTTTTATTTATAGATGTCATGATGTTGATATGATATTGATAGATATGCTAATGTCTTTTTGGTATTATGTATGTGTTGATGCTATCAGAATGTTTAGTGCCTTGTCACATGATATGGATTAATTATGGATGGTGACATGTTATGATTGCTTTATTATGATGTGTGGATTGATCTGATTGACTGATATGATTCTATGTTTATATCCCATGTGATGTGTATGTTTATGGTTTATGGCTTTACTTATTTTATTATGTTTGCATAACATAGATGTGTTTTCATTGAGATAGTTCATGATGATGTTTATTTGATTTATCCTATTCATGGATATGATAGTATATTTTGATTAGATGGATAAAATGTAAAATGGTATGTGTTATGATGTATTTCATTTATGCTTTCATTATTGTAAATGATATTCTTTATAAGTGTATGTGATGTGATAACTAGTTAGCCGGATGCTCATGGTTTATCCATATAGAGAGATAGATGATGTATATTTCACTATATGATGGATGATATTTATGATTTGGATGTTATGTTTGTCTTACATGATGATAGAGGTAGAACATGAATACATGAATCAAGTGAATAACAAACTAGATGTATAGGAGACTAAATAAAATCATGAGGGGCACACCCATAAATAAGGAACATAATGCCTTTTCATTGGCAAGGACTAATATGAAACCTTAAAGTTGGATTATCTTAATAAAGATAAGCCTTTCATGTGCTTTGTATTAGCATGTTTAATGTTGATAATGAGCTATCTTGATCATGATGGGTCAAGTAGGCTCAAAGTCCCGTGCATATGTGATATGTGGAGGGAGAATGGGTGAAACTAGAACTGTTAGTAAGACTAGTATGAATTTTTTGTAGGGTTTCTAAAGAGGTAGTATAGACAAATCTATGTTTATATACAAATTTTAGACTGAATGATGTAGGAATTCTACTAAGGAGAGCTGATTGTGTCTTTCCAAGATTATTGCTGCTAAGAGAACCGATTCTGGTTTTCAAAATTATTTTACTTTTGCATGAGGGTATTTTGATATATTTTTTTTTTTTAGGGCTAGGGAAGTTGATCAATGCAAGAAGCTTCTAAAAATTTTTAGCTTTTGACAAATATTTTACTTATCCATCCTTCAAGGGAGTTGTCTAAGTTTATGTTTCAAATTCTTTTGATAGTTGTCTTTCTAAGAAGCAATCCACCTTACGTTTTTGCAATTTCAAATGATTTCCAATAGTTGTCCTTCAAGGGAGTAGTCTATGGATGTTATGGGTGACCCATGATTTATTTTTGACTTTTTTTACTACTTTGCCTTTGATTGATTTTGCTTAACATAGACTTGTATATTTATGCTCTATGGATGAACTTTATGAAGGCAAAACTAAGATGACATAAAAGTTTAGTAGGTGAAAAGCATATAGGTGATAAAAACCATAAGAACCTCTTCTCAAAGAGAGGGGAAGTACTATGAGAATAATTCCATGGGTAGAACTATGGTACCCAAAGTTCAATATTAGGCTATGATTGTAACATATAATCACATGATTCAGTTTTAGTTGGTTTCCCCTAAAAGAGGAAAATAAAATATGGTATGCAAGGGATGAACTTAAGTTATACAAATGGTGATCTTTAACTTTATTTTAACAATAAAAAGCATGAAAATGTGAAGCATTGAGAGGCTTAGGTTCTGGGTTTCCTTCAAGAGAGGATAACTGGTAAGCTCCTTATCCATACTTATGCGTTATGATGTAGGGTCCAAGCCAATTGAAAGAAAATTTTCCATGTTTATTTTTCTCCATATTGGTGATATGTTGATTTTATTTAAGGACATGATCTCAAATATTAAATTCTCACACTTTCAAGTCTTTGTTATAGGCTCAATTAATTTTCTCTTGATAGACACACAGATGGGAAAGAGTGGCTAAATGACATTTGTCAAGTAGCTTGAGTTAGGATAAATGTTCTTGATAGTAATCATATTTTGAAATGAGGTCTTTTAATGATATGTAAAGAGAAGGTATTTGTATTTCAAGAGGCAAGATGGCCTCAGCTCTAAATATGAGATAAAAAGTTGTAGCACTAGTGGGGGTTCGAATGCTAGTACAATATGCCTATAGGGCAAAGGGGATATGCAAGTGTCAATCTTGACCTAAGACATTGACCATTTTGGTAATCATTTTGTTAAGGGTTTTTTTAGAGGCTTCAGCTTATCCATTTTCTTGTGGGAGATAAGGAAATGAAAAGCTAAGTTTAATACCAAATACATCGCAAAGGCCTTGAACTTATTTGTTTTTGAAATATTTACCATTGTTAGTGATGATCTTATGGGAAAAATTGAAATGGAAAATGATATGATGGGTGATGAATTCAGCAATATTTTCAACTTTTGTCAAGACAAGAAGAATAACCTCTACCCATTTAGTAAAATATTTAGTTGTGGTAATGATATAATGATTTCATTATGAAGAGTGGGGGTTGATTTAACCAATAAGGTCTAGAACCCATTATGAGAAGGGCCAAAAGTCTATAGAAACATGAAGACTATTACTAGGTGCATGATGCAAATTAGTGTGTTGTTGACATTTGACACACTTTTTCACATAATCATAGCAATCTTGGTTAAGGGTAGGCTAGTAATAGCCCAGGTGAAGGATACGCTTGGCCATAGTGAGACCATTAAAGTGACCCCCATAGATACCATCGTGTGTCTCTTTGATGGCATGAGAGGCTTCTAAACCACAAAGGCAATGGAATAGGTGTCCATATAGGCCTCATTTGTAAAGGATTCCTCCCATAATGGTATAACAAGAGGTAATTTTAATAAATGCTTGAAGGGCATTCCTATAGAGGTCGAAGGGAACTATGCCAAGGTGAAGGTAGTCAAAGGTTTACTGATACCAAAGGTCAGGAACAAATTACTCCACACAAAATATGGTTGGAATGTCTAATTTGGTGTATGAAGGTTTGATGAGGTGATGGACAATGATAGATAGTTTGGAGCCTAAGGGTGTTGAAAAGATTTGAGAGGCAATAGAAGCCATGGTATTGGCAAACTTGTTGGTAGACTGAATGCTAGTTTAGATATGGTAGTGTTTGAATGAGTTTAAGAGTTCTACAATGAGTTGTCTATATGGTTGCATTGTTTCATTCTTACACTGGTAAATGTCATTGACTTGGTTGACCACAAGCTGGGAGTCTCCAAAGATATCGATTATTTTGATTCCTAAGGATAGGGCAGTTTGGAGACCTATTAATACGGATTCATATTCATCAAAATTATTGGTGCATTCAAAGTTGAGTTTAAAGGATAAGGGAAGTGGTTCACTAATAAGGGGGATAAGGACAATATCAACTCCCCCACCATGCTAGCATTTGGAACCATCAAAAAACATGGTTACCTAATTGGTAAAATCTACTTGAGATAGGCTTGCGATAGACTCATCTAGAAATGCAAAAGTGGTAGGTTGATTGTTCACAAGGGGTACCTTATCTAGTTGGTCAGTAATTAATTACCCCTTGATTGACTTTTTCTAGAGGAACTCAAGGTCAAACTCAGCTAAAATCATGATCCACTTAGCCATATGATATTTTGGGTATGGTTTGGAGGGCATGTATTTGAGGGGGTTGGTATTGGTTATGATAAAAGTTTTGTGGTTAAAAAGGTAGTGGCAAAGTTTGGTGGAGACAAAGACTAGGGCCAGACATAGTTTCTCAATATGTGTATACCAAGTCTCATATTTGACAAGTGTATAGTTAATGTAATAGACAACTTTCTCTTTATGTTTTTCCTCCTGTTGGGCAAGTATTTCCCCTAGGGAGTGGTCTATGACAGAGATATAGAGGTATAAAGGTTGGTCATCCTTATAAGGTGTAAGGATAGGTGGAGATATTAGGTATTATTTGAGTGTATCAAAGGCCTTTTGATAATAAACATTCCACTTGAAAGAGATATTCTTTTTTAAGAGGTGGTGGAAGGGTTGACATCAATCAAAGAGATAGGAGATGTAGTGACAAATGGATTAAAGTTTCCCCTACAAACTATAGAGTTATTTAAGATTGGTTGGAGATAGAACCTCAAGGATGGATTTGATTTTGGTCAGATCAACTTCAATTCCTTGAAGGGAAATGATGAAGTCAAGAATTTTTCTTAAAAAGACCCTGTTGACCATTTTTTGCCCAATAGGCCAAAAATTGGTCCCCCTTCTTTTTTATGTCGTTCTAAGCCAGTACTTTTGATTTTGCATGAGTCTTTCAATTTCTACAGACTCTATAGAATTTTTATAGACTCGGTAGGTGTATTCTTTTGGTAGATGAAGAACCAGTCAAAGAGTGCAAGTTTTTACAAAGCTTCTTCAGACTCTTGTCTGAAGAAATTCATAAGGAAAGTGAGCTTAAAGTGGTTCAATGGCATGATCTTTCGAAGAGTTAGTAGCTTTGAACCATTGAACCAATGAACTAGTTCAACGCTTTGGTTCAATGCTTTAGTTCAATGCGTCGGTTCATTGGCTTGGTTTAACGCATTGGTTCAATGCCTTGGCTCAATGCTTCGGCAAATTTCATCAACAAGTTCAATCAATGGTTTAACACTTTGGTTCAAAGCTCAAGTTCATCGACCTTGGTTCATCACTTTGATTTAACAACAAAGTTTAATAGTTTCATTTCATCACTTGGTTCAATCACTTGGTTTAATGCCTTGGTTCATTGTGGAAGGTTCAAAGAGGCTTGGTTTTAATCGGCAAAGTTCAACAAATGGTGTGAAGCATTAAACCATTAAACCATTGAACCTTTTTGGTTTCAAGCATTTAGTTCAAGTAGTAGGTTTGAAGGCTTGGTTCAACTAATGAGTGGCACACATTGTTGAACCGTTGAACCATTGAACCTTTGAACCATTTTTGGTTCAATCAGTCAGTTTAATGGCTTGGTTCAAGGGAGCATCCTAAAGCCAAAAGATGAGTGCCCTTGTGGAGGGTAGAGAACCCTTGCAAATGGGACCCAAAGAAAAGGCCGAAGGGATTGATCAAGTAAATGAAAGGCACATAGGAATCAACAAGGAAATGAGCAAGTAAAAGTGGCCATGTGTCAACTTCTATAGGTCTCTCCTTTCAGCTTCTTATTCAAGAGAAGACTGTGGTGGGCCCAGGTAAGCTGCTAAAGGCTATGCAGAGTATGCCAAGTGTCACTATCTATGAGAATCAAATGAGTCTTGAATATTTCTAAGGAAACTAGAGAGTTTCTACAGTCAAGCGGATACCACCACGTATCCCATCATCAGCTCAGTAGAAGCTGCCACATGTTGACATCTATGTCCCAAAGTTCCTTATGATTTTCAAAGTGATGGGAACACAGACGTCAACTTTATAGGAATGGAATAACCATTGGTTTTCAAACAAATGGTGTGAACTTGAAGGAATTGAAAGACTAAAATCTAGAGAGCTGAAGACTAGCAAAAGTAACCTGAGACATGAAGGAAAGAAAGGCACGAAGGTAAGATCTTTTAGAATTTTGTTAAGGAAAGGAAATGAATTCTCTCAAACTTTTGTCTGAAGTAATTCCTTCAAAAAAAAATTCCAAAGAAATTTAGGGAAACCATGAGCCAAAATCCCAAAAGGAAATTTTTGAAGGCAAAATCACAAGGCAATTCTTGCGGACTTTTTGTCTGCAAGAAAAAGCCTGAAGCAGGAAAAGTGGCCAGGGAAAAGCTTGTGGGAAAAGCTCAAAGCAAGAAACCCACTGAGGATCCATAAAGAGAAGAACCAACAAGAAGATAAGGTGCATAAAGAGACAAAGCAGTCCAAGTGGCAAAGAGGAGGTGAGTTATTTCCAGATGATCACCAAATGGTGCAAACAGTAAGCGACACAGCTTGTTTCCTCTAATTTGCATTTATAAGTAGACAAGCCATACAAATGCCTTGAAGGGAGTAGTTTGTTCATATAAAATAGGCACAGGCATGTTTTCTCATTAATGTTGGGATGCCAAAGTCAAAGCAAGAACCGACAATCAAATAGCTCCCTCTTCCCAAGGCTCAGAGTGCACATGGGCTAGCTTACAAAAAGAGTGCCAAAGTCTTTCCTAGAAAGTGCCAAGTTCTCTTCCTCTTTCTATATATTGTAAAAATTATCATTGGAGAAAGAGCCATTCTCTTAGCCTTAAGGCAAAACTCTACCCAAAAATCTCTTGGGCTTATAAGGTAGAGCTCTACCAAATTTTTACCTTGAATCAGGACTTAGCATTTTTACCTCTATCTAGACTTGCACTTTAAAGTATATGTCTATGTTCTTCTTTTGTGTTAAGTCATTATATTCCATGATTTTCATAGATCGATTATGGCATGTCTAGTGCATTTTGAAGTCTCTTTTCTGCAGGTCTGCCAGAAGTGTCTATAGCAGGAATATAGGAGCATGTGAATAGGTTGCCAAAGTGTGTCACAGAGCACCTTTAGTAGTTCCTTCCTCCCTGTATCTCTACAAACCCCTGACTCATTGAAATAGAAGAGTTTCCCATGTCAAATGAAGTGTATGGGTGCTTCATCCTAGTGAAAAGTGTATGTTCAGGCTGAGTGAGTCAGCACTTTTCTAGTGTATTAGCTTTTCATTTTTAGGCTTAGGTTCTATTTTCAACATATCTCTCTCCCTTTTCATCCCCCCCCTTTTTCCATTTTATTTGTTAGCAGTAGAAGAAACCAAGGCCTAAAAGATAGATCAGAAGGAGCTAGCCCTTATCTAGAGACTCTCCCCTCTAGCTTCACCGGTCCCATAGGTGAGAGGGGAGTTTCCATTGTTGCATGTGGAAAGGTGGGATCTAGGCATCTTGCCCTTGAGTGCAATCCACTATGTCAATATTTTTTAGCACACCTGGTGGGACCAACTAGGACAAGTTGTGTCCAAAGAGTTAAAGCATTTTTGGTGTGTTCTTCAACCGACCAGCCTTTGGAGGCTTTTACATCAACACTAATGGAAACTTCGAGTTGAATCAGCTGGTTAAGCAGCCTGGTGCCATCAAAAATCACATTTTTGTATGTATAATTCCTTTGCATAGAATCATGGGCCTTGTGTTCCTTCATATGGTTTTAATCAAGCTCAATGTTTTCATGCAATCCCCTCAAGCAGATTTCCTAGTCTTCCTCAACTCCCTCAGGTCATTGATCCTAATGACAACCTCCTGACCTAGGGGGAAATAGTGGAATCATGGGGCAGGAAAGAGGAGAAGAAAGGTTTTGCTCAAAACCTTGAAAAAAATAAAGATGCTCCTACCCATGATTCCTATGATCTCCAAGAAAGGCTCTTCCAAGAAGACATAGCTAGGAAAATTATAGAGTTGGAATCTAGAGAGAAATTCCTCAGCCAACATGTGATGGATGGTTCAGACTCAATGGCACATTCTATGTCTAAACACACCCCATCTACACACTTCCAAGAGACCTATCATGCCACACCTAATATAGATGAAGTGTTGACCAAGTGGAAGGAGGAGAATCATTTGATTCTAGCTCAAGGACTGCCTCCTCTTCCACATGGTTTTTCCACTTCACCCCTTCTCAAGGAGGATCCTATTCTACAGGAGGTGAGTGAGGAGCAGAAGACCCAATCTATAGTTTCCCAAGAAGCTATCATGAGTGACAATGAAGAAGAAATCATCATTGATGCTCCTTATGAAGGCATCATCAGCAATGGAGAAGACGCAGGTCATGCATAATGTGGATGTTTTAGCAATATGAGGAGGAAAATAAGCATGGTGAGCTCCCTCCTAATTTATTTGATGAACTTCCCTATTGCTTTGATGAGGAGGATGACTACACTGAGGAGTCTAAGTTAGAGGAGGATCAAGAAGATATATTTAAACATCTAGAGATCCTAATCTTTGAGGAGGAAAAGGAGAGGTTGGTCTCCCTTGAGGAAAGACTTAAAGAAGAGAGTTTTGAATAGAGAGGTGATGTTATGTGGGATGAGCAATCAGTTTGTGATTCCATTTCAGGCATCACAACTATCACCCTTCTTCAAGAAAGCTAAGAGGACGTAGAGGATGAGTTTGATAGGGTGTTTAGCGAAGCAGAAGGGAGCAAGTCAAACCATGATGCATTGTAGAGGGACTGTGCAGATCAAAGGGCTTATGGTGATGAGCCAATAGCCACAAATTTCTTGGTGATATGCACCAGCATGAAAGACCAACATTCAACAAGCTTCCAAGAATAAAAGGAATACATGTATGTTGGAAGTATGTTTGAATCTGATCCACTCAGATACAAACCAATCTAGGTGATAGGCAAGAGGAGCAAGTCACCAAATCTCCTTTTCATTCAGCCACTTGTCTGGCACCATAAGTTTCCTTGCCAGGGAGGGGACTTAAGAAGTTTTCCCTTTGATCCAGAAGGGAATCAAATACACATGGTTAGTTGTACATAGTAGTTGTTTTTAGTTTCTTTTCCTGCTTTCTCTAAGTGCAGTTTACACAAGTAGTGTTTTTAGCCTTGTGTGTTTTCCTTTGTGTCTAGGGTAAAAGGTTCATGTTTGATTCTTGGATCTGTTGGGGCTGTTGCTAACTTTTTTCAAGCTGCATCTAACTCCGTTCCCAATGGACTTAAAGGCAATTGGTCTCTAAGCATAGAAGGCATGCTTCCCTTAGGAGTCACCAATTTGTTGACCATTTTTTGCCCAATAGGCCAAAAATTAGTCCCCCTTCTTTTTTATGTTGTTTTAAGCTAGTAATTTTGATTTTGCATGAGTCTTGCAATTTCTATAGACTCTACAGAATTTCTATGGACTCTGCAAGTGTAGTCTTTTGGTAGATGAAGAACTAGTCAAAGAGTGTAAGTTCTTACAAAGCTTCTTCAGACTCTTGTCTGAAGAAATTCATAAGGAAAGTGAGCTTAAAGTGGTTCAACGACATGATCTTTCAAAGAGTTAGCACCTTTGAACCATTGAACCAATGAACTGGTTCAATGCTTTGGTTCAATGCTTTAGTTCAACACCTTGGTTTAACGCGTCAGTTCATCGGCTTGGTTCAATGCATTGGTTCAACACCTTGGTTCAATGTTTCGACAAAGTTCATCGATAGGTTTAATCAAATGGTTCAACGCTTTGGTTCAAAGCTCAAGTTCATCGGCCTTGGTTCATCACTTTGATTCAACAATAGAGTTCAATAGTTTTAGTTTAATTCTTTAGTTCATCGCTTGGTTCAATGCCTTGGTTCATCATGTAAGGTTCAAAGGGGTTTGGTTTTAATCAGTAAAGTTCAATAAATGGTGTGAAGCATTGAACCATTAAACCATTAAACCTTTTTGGGTTCAAGCGTTTAGTTCAAGCAGTAGGTTTAAAGGCTCAGTTTAATGAATGAGTGGTGCGTAGTGTTAAACCATTAAACCATTGAATCGTTGAACCATTTTTGGTTCAATCAATTGGTTTAAGGGAGTGTCCTAAAGCCAAAAGATGAGTGCCCTTGTGGAGGGTAGAGAACCCTTGCAAAGGGGACCCAAAGAAAAGGCTGAAGGGATTGATCAAGTAAATGAAAGATGCGTAGGAATTGATAAGGAAAATAGCAAGTAGAAGCGGCCACGTGTCAACTTATGTGGGTCTCTCCTTTCAGCTTAATTATTCAAGAGAAGACTATGGTGGGCCCGGGTAAGCTGCTAAAGGCTATGTAGAGTATGCCAAGTGTCACTATCTGTGAGAATCAAATGAGTCCCAAGTATTTCTAAGGCAACTAGAGAGTTCCTACAGTCAAGCAAATACTGCCACGTATCCCATCATCAGCTCAGTAGAAGCTACCACATGTCGACATCTGCATTCCAAAGTGCCTTATGAGTTTCAAAGTGATGGGAACATAGACATCAACTTTGCAAGAATGGAATAACCATTAGTTTTCAAACAAATGGCACGAACCTGAAGGAATTCAAAGACTAAAATCTAGAGAGTCGAAGAACTAGCAGAAGTAACCTGAGAGATGAAGGAAAGAAAGCCACGAAGGTAAGATCTTTTAGAATTTTGTTAAGGCAAGGAAATGAATTCTTTTAGACTTTTGTTTGAAGAAATTTGGAGAAACCACGAGCCAAAATCCTGAAAGGAAATTTTTGAAGGCAAAATCATAAGGTAATTCTTGCGGACTTTTTCTCTGCAAGAAAAAGCCTAAAGCAAGAAAAGTGGCTGGGAAAAAGCCCGTGGGAAAAGCCTAAAGCAAGAAACCTATCAAGGAGCTAGAAAGAGAGGAACCAATAAGAATACAAGGTGTAGAAAGAGACAAAGTATTCCAAGTGGTAAAGAGGAGGTGAGTTATTGCCAGATGGTCACCAAATGGTGCAAATAGTAAGCGGCATGGCTTTTTTCCTCCAGTTTGCATTTATAAGTAGAAAAGCCATGTAAATGCCTTGAAGGGAGAAATTTGTTCACAAAAAAGAGGCACGGCCATGTTTTCTCATTAATATTGGGATGCCAAAGTCAAAGTAGGAACTGACAATCAAACGGCTCCCTCTTCTCAAGGCTCAAAGCGCACATGGGCTAGCTTGCAAAAAGAGCACCAAAGTCTTTCCCAAAAAGCTCCAAGTTTTCTTCCTCTTTCTATATATTGTAAAAATTATCATTTGAGAAAGAGCCATTCTCTCAGCCTTAAGGCAAAACTCTGCCCAAAAATCTCTCAAGCTTGTAAGGCAGAGCTCTACCAGATTTTTACCTTGAATCAGGACTTAGCATTTTTACCTCTCTTTGGACTTGTACTTTAAAAGTATATGTCTATATTATTCTTTTGTGTTAAGTCATTGTCTTCCTTGATTTTCATAGATTGATTTATGGCATGTCTAGTACATTGTGAAGTCTCTTTTCTACAGGTCTACCAGAAGTGTCTACAACAAGAATATAGGTGCATGTGAATAGGCTGCCAAAGTGTGTTACAGAGCACCTTTGGTAGTTCCTTCCTCCTTATATCTCTATGGACCCCTAACTCACTGAAATAGAAGATTTTACCACATTAGATGAAGTGTATGGGCACTTCTTCCTGGTGAAAAGTGTATGTTCGAGCTAAGTGGGTCAACACTTTTCTAGTGTATCACCTTTTCATTTTTAGGCTTAGGTTCTATTTTCAGCATATCTCTCTCCCTTTTCATCCCCCCCTTTTTTTCCATTTTATTTTTTAGTAGTAGGAGAAACTAGGGCCTAAACGATACATTAGAGGGAGCTAGCTCTTATCTAGAGACTCTCCCCTTTAGCTTTGTTGGTCCCACGGGTGATAGGGGAGTTTCCATTATTGCGTGTGGAAGGGTGGGAGCTAGGTGTCCTACCCCCAGGTGTAATCCACTATGTCAATAGACCCCAAAAATACTTTTCTTAGGATTAAGGCAAACATGATAATGGATAAGTCATTCAAAGATAATATTGAGAATATCTAAATGGTCTTTGTGAAGCTTGGACTTCCCAAGAAGGTCATCCACATAGTCTTTGATGATTATTTGGATAAGGTCATGGAAAATATAGGTCATGTCATGTTGGTAGGTTGTGCCAGCATTCTTAAGACCAAAGGGCATGGATTTTTAATATAAATTCCCCCATGGGGTAATAAAGGTAGTTTTGTGTTGATCTTTAAGGGCAATCAAAATTTGATTATAACCTAAGAATCCATCCATGAGTGACAACCTCTCATGGCCTGTTGTAAGATCAAAAAGTTGGTTAATGCTAGGTAGAGGAAATTCATCCTTTGGATAGGTGAGGTTGAGGTCACAAAATTCCACATAGATACATATTCCCCTTGTGGCTTTAGTGATAGGTACAATGTTTGAAACCCATTTGGGATAATCAGTGGGTTGAATAAAGTTGATAGAAATGAGGCATTGAAGCTCTTATTTGACATGAAGGGATATGTGAAGGTGCATTTGATACAGTTTCTATTTGATAGGTTTGGCATCATGATTGGTTACAATTTTTTGGGTGGCAATGATTGGGTCAATACTAGGCATATTGACATATGACTAGGTGAATGCAATATTATGGTCTTGGAGGAAGGTAGAGAAGTCTTGTAGTTCCTCAAATGTGAGATTTTGGCCAAGTTTGATGATGTGGGGGTTATCTAGAGTGCCTGTGTCAATGTTTTTGGTATATTCATTCAATATGGTTGAGGTTTCTAAAGGTAAATATTTGTGGATAGAGGAATTCATTGTACCCAAGTAGGTGAGAATAGCATCATCATATTGACACAAAACATTATTAATGGTAGGAGAGTCTTCTTTAATGAGTTTAGGATGGGTCAAAGGGATGGATATGGATGCCCCTTCCTTTTGATAAGTTAGGGGGTTGAGGGTAATCATGTTGACAAAAAAACATTGGGTAGGATGATGTCCTCATCCTCACCCATAGGTGGAGGGGGTCTTGGTGAGGAAGGGGTTTCTTCTTTGACAATAGTAGGGGTAGTTTGTTGGGCCTTCTTATTATTGGGTAAAATGAAGATGAGGCCATGATTCTCATAAGGTTTTTAGGTCTCAATCAAGGTCAATGTGTGTGGACCATACTCATATTTTCCTAAACTAAATTTTTTCCAGGCACACCTATGAAGGTGTAACTTGGCAAAGTAAGGATTATCCAAATAAGAGAAGGTGGAGGTGAATGGTTAAGGTGGATAAGGAGTGATGGCAATGTTAAGTGGCTTGTCAATTCCCCCATATATAAAGTGGGTTTGATAACTTAGAGGCCCCAAAGGGGTAATTGATCTAATATTGCGGTCATAATCTAGTTGGTGGTTGAGTTTCCCATATTCTTAGGGAGTAAGGAGGGCATCAAGGGTGAAGAGATGGTATTCTCCAAGGGTGAGGCATTAGAAGGTAGGTTCTAAAGGATTAGTGATGGGTATCTAGTCCATGGGGATAGATAAGCTAGTAGAGGCCTCAATGGAAGGGGAAGAAGTAATGGATTTATATTTCATGGGTGAGGGTTTGATGGTGGTTGTTTATAGTGCTTTGGAAGGAGCATAATAATATCATTAGGTCAGTAGGTCATATTACATGCTACAAAATGGCTAGGGTTAGCTTGTATGATAACAACTTAACCTTTGTGTTTAAACTTGATGCAATGGTGGAGGGTTGAAGGTACACATCCCATGTCATGACTCTAAGGTCTCCTAAGTAAAACGTTATACTAGAATTCACCTTTGACTACATAGAATATTTCATGGAGTGTGTGAGGTCCTAGCCAAATGTGGAGGATGATGGTTCCCAAGGTAGTGGTCATAGTGTCATTAAAATATCAAAGGATGGTTAAAGTTTCAGACATGACATTATCTAGTAGCTTAATATGCTCATAGGCATGGGAAGAGATGATGTTGATACTAGAACCCCCATCAATCATAACCCATTTGATGCAAGTTTAGTTAATGTGGGATATAATAAAAAGAGGAGGATTTAGGTCTTCAAGGTGGATAGAAGGTATCTCTAAGTCTTTGAAGGTACTAATGGTAGAGAGTTGGAGAGTACCAATGAAGTCATCTATGGGTTGCAAATCCCTAGTCCAACTTCAATGGTCTATATATCCCCTATCATGGCCTAATGATGATGGGGTGAGGTGGAAATGAGCTCATAGAGGCTCATTTTAATAGGGGTCTGGTTGAGTTGTTTAAGGATGACCCTTCTAATGGACTCAGAAGGTTAACCATTGATGTTCCTAAGATAGTAACTTTGGGCTTAGTTGAAAGTGTAGAGGTTTGGGTCTAGTTGGGTATAGGGTGAGTTGGTGGGTATGTCTATAGAATGGACACTTTGGTCTTCCCTTTATCATTTTATTATGATTGTGTGACCACATTAATGGTATGGATAAGTGGGAAGGTGTGATGTGGGGTTGGGTAGATTCTTTGTCACTCTGAGGTGAGAGTGAGGGATTAAGAAAGTGTGGTTGGTTTATCATTGGGTGTAATGGTGGAGGAATGGATGGAAGGTTGTCTACCAAAAGATCATCCTCATAATAAAGTTGGTGGATAATGGCCTAGAGAGCTTTGCAATTATTTATGTCATGCCTAGGTGTCTTTTGATAGGATCATATTTGATGGTCATTGTACCAAGTTGGCTTTGAACCAAAAGGATCAAAAGGTATGATTTTAGGTAATGTGATTTAGGAGGTCTACACTAATCTTTAAATAATGGTTGTATATGATTCTAATAGAGGTAAGGAAGGTTTTGGTCTTACATTTTTTGTTGGTAAGATGGGTGTGTGGTGTTAATAGGGTGGGTGAGAGATGACTTGGGTAATTATTTAGGTGGATGGTTTTAGCCTAGGCACATTGGTAGTTGAGGTGGCTAAATTTGGTGGTCTAACTAGCTATGATATGGGAAGGACTGGTGCATCAAAAAATAAGTGTGCTAGCATAATCAATGGTAGTGGGTGACATATGTTAAAAGGGGGTTTCTTTTTTATCAAATTGAAAGGGCAGGGCCCAAGGATAGAGGGAAAGGTAGAGGGAGGTAGAGGATTAGTCATGTGTTCTTTCAATGTTTTCATCCTTTTGGTTAGTGTGGGTCAAGATCTAGGTATAGGCTTGGGTGAAGTTAAGTCTACTTTCAAAAATGGGGGAACCAAACTTTGAGTAGGGAAGGTACCAAGAGTTTTGAAAGGTTTTTTTGGTGAGGTGGTGGCCTTTTTGGTTGACTGAGAAGCTAAGGGGTTGTTGGAGGTTTATATTAGTTTAAGAGGTAGTGGAGAGATGATGGATTGGTTGGTTAAAGGTGTGCTAGATGATTCAAGTTTGTTGATGGAAGGAAGCCCTAACTATTGCCAAAAAGTGGATTGATCCATGTCTAGTTTTAAGGCAAATTCTAATTTTTGTACTAATGTGGAAGAAGGTTTGTGTACTAGTTCGTATCTATGGGTAGTGGATGCAATAGATAGACTTATAGGTTGGGTGGGATACTTGACAAGTTGGTTAATCTCTTGAGGTGAGGGAAGCAAGGCTGAGATAAATGGCTCATCCATAGGATGCATTGGTAATAATGTTCCTCCTTTAGGTATAATATCCATAGGAGTAGAAATTTATTGGGTAGTTGGTAAAGGTGGAAAATAAGGAATGTTGATTTGCCTAAATGTACTAGTTGAGTTAGTATGTGATGATTCCAAAAGTTTTATGAGGGTATCTAGGGAGAAAGGAAATTTTTTGGTTTGGATATATAAAGGAGGTAAAGGTGACTCCATGACCTCAATAAGTGAAGCAAGGGAGGAATGGGTAGATTGGCTAACTGAGTCCTCATGGGTAGGTGTATTATGAACCATGTTGACCATGTGGGCATTATGAGAGAACTTGGCCTATGTGTCCTTAGCTTT
The DNA here is from genome assembly GCA_037957365.1 of Torreya grandis. Classification (NCBI taxonomy): domain Eukaryota; kingdom Viridiplantae; phylum Streptophyta; class Pinopsida; order Cupressales; family Taxaceae; genus Torreya; species Torreya grandis. The sequence continues at coordinate 98,436 of JARHVA010003227.1, forward strand.
GATAGGGGCATGGTTGGGAAAAGGTTTACTAAATATGTCAAGAGCTTGATTTTGAGGGGCATTTGGATTATCCAACATGAGTTCCCCTTTGTCAATAAGACTCTAAATAATATTTTTGAAAGTATTTCATCAACTAATGTCATTATTAATTACCTAATGAAAAACATAGAGATCATTCTCATTATACCAAGCAATTTCTAGATGAGAAAAATCAAATTTTGGTGGAGGTTTTATAGGTGGAAGTTGTATAAGGTTAGCTTTTAGTAGATTCTCCAGAGCTAAGGTGTAATATTCTCCAAGTGGAGTGAATTGTGTTTGGTTGTTTCAATTTGGGTTTCTTGCATTTGGATTAGAGGTAATGGGAGAATTTCATTGGTTGACATTGGGTGGAGGAATGGTTTTAAGGATGATGGAATCTGTGGTTCCCCTGGTCTTGGTTTTGGTATTGGCTTGGTTGCTTGGTTTGGAAAAAGAGATCTCATTAGACTTGAAGGTAGATTTATTATTTTGTAACTTCAATTTACCCTCATCTATGGCCCAATTTTATAGCTTAGGTGCTATGGTAAAATCCTTATCAAAGTTCCTAAATCTCTAGACACGTAGTGTAGAATATATATGTTTGGCCCAAGCTCAAGTAAAAAGTTCTATAAGTTTAGGTTGAGGCATGAAAAATGAAAGTTGATTAATCAAGCTTCTCCAATGGGTGAAAACATTGTAAATGGACTCATCATCAAATTTTTTGATAGAATAGAGGTTCATGATAGAGACCTTCTTAGAAATGTTAATGGAAAAGTGATCCAAGAAGACTTGTCCTAGTTGGGTGAGAGAGAAGATGGAATTCTTGGTAAGGGTATTATACCAGTCAAGTGTTGGACTAGATAAAGACATGGGTAAGGTTTAGAGGAGAAGGATATCATCATAATCAATCATGTAGCATGCATGCATAAAATCCCTAAGGTGTTGTTGGGGGTCCACCTTGCTTTGAAATTTGGTAAATATTGGAAACTTCCATTGAGGAGGATAAGGTCTGATAGGAACGAAAGGATGAATAAGTTCATTACAAATATCATCATAAGATAGTATGTTATGATCTCCTAAAATGGATGACTCAAGGTTGGTCATTTTATCCATGAGCATTTTCATTAGGTTGGTTTGAGGTGGTACACTAAAAGGATTGTAAGGATGATATTGTGGTTGAGGTTGGGTGATATATTGGTAATTGCTTGGTGATAGAGAGGCTTCTACATATTGGAATGTGGATGATAGAGGTTGGGTAGGTTAGGTGGATGATGGTGGTTGGGTAGTGGGTATATACCCTTGTGAGTTAAGGATGTATCCTAGGTTGGGTGCAATGGGTAACTATTGAGAAGTCCCTATGGGCTGGGTGTGGGTGGTGGTTAGGTTGGTGACAAGAGGGAAGGTAGTGACCTTAGTGCTAATGGGTGGTGAATTAGAAGGGATAGGTACCCCTAATCTTGGTAAAGAGGTATTAACTGATGGGCTAGGTTTGACAGAGGTGAGGTTGGAGATTTTGGTGGTGGGTGATCCAGCTACAAGTGGGACATGATGGGTTAACGGTTAGGTTATCCCCAAGGTAGAGGAGTCATTAGTAGGGGTGGAAGGTGTAAGGGTAATGGTTGGTTGGATAGGTTGCTTTTTAGCCATAACATCAAAGGGGTTAGTAGACAAAGATGCCTAGGTGGTCAAAGGTTGGGTGGTGACCATAAAAATAGGGATACCCTCCTTAAGGTGGGGTAGTATGTTGATCTTTAGGTGGAGTTGAAACCAGGATATGGTGAGAAGAAGTGTTAAGATAGTGTTGAAGGGACACTAGATCTTTGTTTAAAAAGGTGGTAAATCCATGTTTTCATGGGGAAATACCCAAGGGAAATTAAGGCTTCCTAATGGATGAGGTGAACCTTCTACCTCAGAGATGTACTCCATAAATGAAGAGGTAGAAAAGGTTGATTTAGATGATGGATTTTCTTATGCCAGTCTCTCTATTGCTGACGAGTGAGAACCATACAAGGAAAGGGGAGAGAAAACAAGAACAATCTCACCTCTCAAACAAGAAGAAGACAATAAAATGATTAAGGCAATCAAGATACACACTATGAAGTACGTCAAGCCTAGAGGTTAGTTTTAATCTCACTTTTAGCTTATGCCTTAGTTTATGAGAATGTGTGATAGAATTTGGATTGTAGATTAGGTACTATAGAAGTAGTCTATGGTTTGTTTTAGGTTGTTTAGGTGCTCAAAATAATATGTATTGGGATCAATATGTCTCTTAGTATTGGGTCCTACCCCCTCACTTCACAATCCCACAGCGATAAGGGTATTCTCCTCTTGGTAATGACCTTCAAGTAGCATTGTTGAGAATGGGTAAGGTGACCACTAGGTGATGAGATCCCACTCAAGCCTTATCTCAATTTTTTGGATGTGTAATTGATGAAAGTGGTCTGGCTAGTGTGTGCAACAAAAGTGGTACTATGATAAGATTATTGTGTTTTAATTCAAAGTGAACTATTATTAAAATTAAAAAATGAATGCAATTTATTTTAAGCCTAAAATAAATTTTAGTTTCAATTATGAGCATAGATAGAGAGAATAGCATAAAAATGCAAAGAAAACATGAGTAAGTGTAATGATCTTCTTATTCAATATATTGAGAAATACCCTTAAGGTAGGGAAACACCATATAATACTCCTTTAGGAAGGAATAACTCCACAATGTCTCTTCGAGGGGACAACCTCCAATATCCTCTTATATAGAATACTCAATGATTACTTCCTCTCCTTACCATGATAATCATTTCCTATATATATACATATATCTAACCCATGGATGGGTAACCTCCTAATCCAATGTAGGCCGACCATTACCCAATGTATTACTTCCACAAGTTACTCTATTATCCTAATATATTGTACCCATATAACTAAGGGGATGTGCGCCACATGTCAGCATCTCCATCAACCCATATACCTCAATATATCATATCCCTGGTACATAGCATTCCTTCCCTCCTTGACATGTTTCATCCTCGAAACATAGGAAGAAACCAAATAATGAGTGTGCTTCAAATCATTGCACACTTGTCTCCAATCTCGATCATCTAGCCATCTATATGTGATCTTGGTAGGTGATAGCTCTCCAAGCTTGTTTCCAAATTTTATTGTGCTCCTTTGATTTTTTTCATGATCATAATTATACTGCTTTGGTGTCCAAGCATAATTATTCCTCTTTTTATTCCATGTACCATATTCCACTGCGCTACTCTAATTCTAGCCATGACCATAGTAGGTATTCTTCCATGCATAGTCATAGTGATTCCCCCATTCATTCCATGTGCCATAGTATTTTTTATTTGGATTCCATGCATATCAATAATGATTGGAAATTTTATTTCCTGTATAGACAAAATGATTGTTATTATGACACTTCCTCACTTGGTTCCATGATTGTTTCCTCTCATGATGATGTGGGTGTCTATATACCTCAACCTTTTCCAATACTTTGACCTTATCCACCTTTGCTTCTACCTCTTCTACCTTTTCCTTCTTTGTCTCTAGAGTAGATGAAGTGCTCATTTGTAGTGTGTCTTTATCTATATCATCTGAATCTTCATCATGTTCTTCATCACTTGTTTCCATCTTATCCTCATGATCTACTTGGATTGTTATTAGTGCCTTTTTCATTATGATATCTTGTAAAGTGATCTTCTTTTTCTTATACCAAAACTTCATGAAATTTTTATGAACATTGATATTCATTGTTCCCAAAGTCTCTAACCATGGATATCCAATAACTATATCCATATCATCCATATCCAAAGCATAAAAATCTGAATGCAAAACATATTTTTCCATAATGAGCTTCAGATCTTTAAACATTGAAATATTCTTACCATCTACGTGAACCTCTTTGATATTCTTTGCTTGAACATGTAGATGCTTGGCCACATTCATGTTAATGAAGTTATACTTGCTAGTAGGGTTTATGGACACAACCACCTTCTTGTTTTGAATGCATCCATGAAATTGAAAAATTGACTCAGATTTATTTGGAGCCAAATTATTTGAACCCTTTTTTTCTTCTTCTTCATCTTATTCTTATTCTTCTTCTTCTTCTTCTTCTTCTTCTTCTTCGTCTTTTTCTTCTTCCTCTTCTTCTTTTTCTTCTTCTTCTTTTTCTTCTTCTTCATCTGCTTCTTCTTCTATTGCTTCTTCTACTTCTTCTTCTTGTTATTCTGATGATTCTTCTATTTCTTCTTCTTCTTCTTCTACTGCTTCTTCTTCTTCTTTTGCTTCTTGTTTTCTATCCCATCGATCTAAAAATATATGTTCCAATTCTTGCCATGAAGAAAACCTTTCTGTACAACTCAACTGATCAAACCAATCTAGTGCAGGCCCAAATAAAAAAGGAGTTAATTGTCTTGGCATAAAAGTTTTTATAAAATGATTATCCAAAAGGATCCACCATTCTCTAACATCAATATCATCTTCCCCTGAAAATATTTGCAACTCCATGATCCACAAAAAAATTAAGGTTCATGAAACCCTAAAATGTCAAAACTGATCCATAAAATCACAAACAAACACTCAAAATAGATCCAAAAATTCTGAAATTTTGACTGTAATTCTCTTAAATCTATTTACATCTCCATTAAAAATTTCAAATAAAAATTCCCTATATTTTGGAAGATATAGCGAAATTATTATAAACCCTAAAATATAAATAACTCCCTCAAAACAAATCCAAAAATTCTGAAATTTTTACCATGCTTCTCTTATATTTTCTTACATCTCCAGTAAATATTTCGAGTAAAAAATCCCTATAGTTCAGAATATATAGTGAAATTAGGGTTTCGCTCCACACATTGCCCAAATCAAAGCTCTGATACCACTTGTAATGATCTTCTTATTCAATATATTGAGAAATACCCTTAAGGTAGGGAAACACCATATAATACTACTTTAGGAAGGAATAACTCCACAATATCTCTTTGAGGGGACAACCTCCAATATCCTCTTATATAGAATACTCAATGCTTACTTCCTCTCCTTACCATGATAATCATCTCCTATATATATATATACATCTATCTAACCCATGGATGGGTAACCTCCTAATCCAATGTAGGCCGACCATTACCCAATGTATTACTTCCACAAGTTACTCTATTATCCTAATATATTGTACCCATATAACTAAGGGGATGTGTGCCACATGTCGACATCTCCATCAACCCATATACCTCAATATATCATATCCCTAGGTACATAGCATTAAGACTCTACATCCCACCAAGCATGCTAGAATGTTTCACTCAAATTTCACTATTATTCAGAAGAAGGTAGTAAAATTGGAAATATGGATTATGGTAGAAATATCAATAAAAGTTTGCATGTTGGATCAGAAGATTTTGAAGAGATCCTCTTTGGCTTGGGAGGAAGACCTACAAATAAGAAAGCACTAAAGCAAATTTGTTGGTTAGACAAGTAGCTAGGTGGATTTCCTAGCTATGGCTAGATCCTTGAAGCATGAGCTTCCTTAAGGGATATCAATCCATCATTTTAAAATAATTAAGTTGATAGAATAGAAAGAAATTACTTGCATCAATAATCAAAAGGTACTAAAACTGATAATAATATTTGCTTGATAAAGAGATGTACTATAAATGATCTAATTACTGATAAGCTAATTAGTGTTAGTGATAACAGGCTGAGGTATGGTTCAAAAAATCAAGCTAAAGTTTATGTTTAGGTAGAATCATAGAAAATAGGGTCTTATTGGGTGTAGGTGGTAAAAGGGTGTTTGCTAGTTTTAGGTATGATAGTGAACTGTCAGTGGTCAAGATGATCGTCACTGGTTAGGTAGCCATCGATGGTTGGGCTAACCATTGGCCTATAGGTGAATTAAGGCCAATATTTTGAGTATGAATCCTAAGAGGTGGGTGAGGTCTGTATTAATGTTAAGTGGAAATATGATAAATAATTATGGAAAATAGATGATTATCTTACTAGAAAGGTGGATTGGATGGATAGTTGAGGTACATTGATTGATGTAGAAGCTAATCATAATTTTGATAGAGTGATGGTGTTTGGAGTGGTGATGGTAAGTTGGGCTTACCAGATTACTAAATCACTTGATGGTGACTAACCTACAAAAGAGATTCTAGATACTAGATCTCTTGATAGTAATTATAGATGGATTTTCCTTTGCATCTATCCTTTTCTTATAGGCAAAGGAAAGAGGTTAAACTTGGAGTGTAACTAGGGCTTCTAATTATAACTCATCCATACAATGCCTTGAAAAAGGATTTGGATGACTTTTATTTAGATAAGTTGAGTGATAGTTTGCATGGTGATTGCATCTTAAGGTTTTAGTCAGTGGAGCCTAACCATCGATGGTTATGCTAACTGTCAATTGTTAGCCTAACCATCAACAGTTGATGAAAAAAGTCCAAAATAGGTAAAAAGGGCTAGTTTAAGCCAGTTAGGTCAAAATGGATAGAAATGGGTTTAAGTAAGGATAAAAGGTCTGAGGGGTTACAATAATTGAAATCATACGTACGTATTTTTGATGTCTACATGTTATACAAAGACTTGGAGGATGAGGAAAACCCTCCCTAAGATCTATAAATACATTTTACCACCCTAACTCTTTTTGGGTGAGAGAATTTTGGAATATAGAGTAGTGAACCATTTATAGTCATTAGGCATACTATTTTGAGTGTTTGCTTTCCAATTTTTTGTAATTAGTGTTTATTTTTGTGGGTGTTTGTTTCAATAACCTTCATGTGTAATAAAGTTATGAATAGATTCTTTATTGTTTTGATTAGTATATTGATCTTATATGTGAAAATAGTTGTTAAAGATTGGTGAATATATTTATTAAAATAACCAAGTTAAAGATTGAATCATATTTTTAGAATGTGTATTGGTGTTTTCTTTGTATAGTTTTTTGAGTGCATGTTAAAGCTACCTTTGATAATTCACTTTGCATGAGTCATAGTATCCTTTAAAGGGTGTGAAAAAATTACCCTAAATGGAGCAACCTTTGTTTGAGGCTAGTGAACTTCCTATACTTTTGTTCCTTAGACTCTGTATCCATATTTGTTTGAATATATGCACTTGCTACTAGCAACAGGTACTAGTTTTGAGAAAACACAGGTCTATCCAAAAGCCATTCATTGAAGTGATTATTTAAGAACCATATAGATTTATTTTATGCCTTACCTTACCTTCCCTTTTTTGTTTTTTATAAGAATATACCCACCTTAAATTAGAAACTAGCCACCCATCCAACTTGCCTAGGAGGCCATCTGTTGTAGGAATCACACTTCTATCCAAAAAACCTTGTCAACAATCTACATATTTTACTACTATTCCATCAACAGGTTGAACAAACCACATACCTACAAATCATGCCCTAGAGAAGAGTTTACCTCCATTGAGATCCTAAAATGTTAGAGGTTACCTTATCAACTATAGTGTGCATAAAACCTGCATTAACAATTCCTTTTTGGGACATATGCGTAGTGAGGGCTGCATAGTTTGACTATGCAATGAGCCATGAGTAGGTAAATGGTGCATATGTATAATTCCTTTATACTTTTTTTCTAAATCCCCTTTTATTAGTTTTCTATATTTATTTTCTTTATACTAGGGCCCATATTAGATGGTGAAGTACCATGTGCATAACCTAGTTTGTAGCCTATAATTCATGATGATGTGGAAGTGAAACTCTACAATTTGGTTTGGGACTACATCATGGAGATGTAAGGGCCCTTTTGAATAGGAATTCACATAAATATGAAATAAATTTGGTGTACTAATCATTATTTAAAATTGTTTCTTGCATACTTCTCCCTGCACTATCTGAAGACTTGGGGATCTACATCCTTTAACCTCTACACGATTTATGATTATGTTATGGAGGGTTGCTCTGTGGGGCACACATTAGAAACTCCTTATGAATGCAAGTTGACACTTATTAGATTCATGGATATGTGCTAACTTATTTGGGTATGGGCATAGACATAAAGTGTTGATTCATAGGCTTGCCTCAAGGAACTCAATACTTGTGGGCATGCAAATTTTTTGTAAGATTTTTTTTGAGTCATGTGCAAGCGATGGGTGACTTAGAAATTCAATAGTAACTGGGAGGTTATTTTTTCACTTTGATTAGATTTTCTAAGTTTATGGTTCAATTTTGATTCCAATGAGTGGTTGAAAGCTTACCTTTATTTATATTTTGGTCACTACAATCTATTTTTAGTGTCATTTTAAAATGTTTTTGACCAAATTTATAAGAATTTGTAAATCCCATATATTTTGAACCATAACTTGAATTTGAGTTATATATTTTTTTTTAAGTGTATAGTTTTCAATTATCTATCCATTAGTGTCATTACTTAGTAAAAGTTCACTAATTTTATAAATTTCCAAATTAGGGGGGTCCTTTATACAATCTTTTGGGGGGTTGTCTCAGTGTTGATTTATGTACCCTTTTGCATTCTTTCTTCTCTTTGATGATTCACTATCATGGATTATACTTATGGTATTAATCATTATGAACCTTTGACTATACACAATTACCATACATGGATACTTAAAATGGAAACAATCATCAAACACAAAGGAATATGGTCCCTAATCAATGAAACTCAACCACAGTTCACAAGAGAGTATGAAAAATTTCAGCATCAATGTGGTTTTGATGTGTATGGGTTTGATAGGGACTTATGTGAGTGATATTTTATTGTTTCATTTGGATGCATTTGATAATTCATTCAAAGTGTTGGTTAAGCTAAAGAATTTATTTGGGAAAGTAGATCACATGAGAGCCATGCATCTTGAAGTGGAGCTTACTTCACTCAATCTTGATGACTTTGCCTCTATTGTAGACTACCTCACAAATTTTAATAATTTTTTGATATATTTGAAAGGAAGTGGATGAGATAATAAATATGAAGAGTGTGTGTACTTTATTTTTTTCAAGTTGAGTGGTCCATCCCAAATCTTTGCTTCTAGCTTTTTCTCTAGAATGGATTTATTATATGCCACATTCAAAATGTCTGATTTGGAGTTATTTTGTATGAGACTTACTAGAGATGAATACAAATTATATCACCTTGAGCCTTCCACCTCTCAAAAATCATTAGTAGAATCACTTCCTAAGATCAAGGGAAAAACAAAGAGTAATAAAAAGAACACTCCTCATCCATCTAAAATGCACCTAAGCCCAACACCAACACATCTAAACCAAAATCATCTTTCAAATCCAAGAGTAAGTCTAACCTATCATGTTCCTATTGTGGGGGGAATGCTCATGAAGAGTATAGGTGTTTCAAGATAATTCAAGTTCTAGAGGATGTCATCAAGAAACACAATATTTCTATCTCCATTCCTTCTCCATATCATGAGCATGGGAAAGCACTTAATGTTGTTTGGACATCATAGTCACCTATTTTAGATAGATGGGTTCTAGATTCTAGTGCTTCAGACCACATGACTTCTTCTAAGAATTCATTTATATCTCTTTATTTGATTTATACTTTTAACATTGAGGTTGGATATTCTTTCTTTATTTTTTAAGGAAAAGGGTTACATATAGCTTGATGGTGGTTGCATCAATGATGCATTATATGTTCTAGACATCACCACCAAACTACTTTTAGTTTATCAAATTTGTCATTTTGGTCAGGGCAAGATAGTGACTTTCACAACATAGGTGATAAATTTTGAGCTTTGTTATATCCACACACACTTATTTCACAAGGTTTTGTTGATCATAGTTATCGACTCTATTATTTTTAGGTTTTTGATGATACTCCTCATATAGGGATGTATTTGATATATCATGTTGATTCTAAGAGTAGAATTTAGCATGAGAGATTTGGACATCCCAATTATAGATATTTGAAGGAGTTGATCACTCATATTATGGTAGAGGTTCTCCTTATGGTTTTATGTATTGATGGATTTTTCCCTAGTTTTGCATTGAGGAAACAACACTAAGATCTATTTCCTAAGGGTATGCCCATGAGAGCTTTTTTACCACTGAAGCTTGTACACAGTGATTTGATGGTCTTTCCTACTCCTTCTTTCAACAGAGATAAGTATGCACTTAATTTCATTGATAATTTATCAAGGTGTACTTGGGTTTATTTTCTTAGATACAAGAGTTATGTCTTTTCTCACTTAAAAGTCTTTACAGCTTTGGTCAAGAAATAGTCTTCTATTTGCATCAAGAAGCTTCGTATAGATAATTTGGCGGCGGGGGGGGGTGTACTTTAATTGAGAGTTTTATAATTTTTTGATATCTCATGGTATTTTTCACGATAATTATATTTCTCATACTCCACAACAAAATTGCTTAGTAGAATATAAGAACCAAACTTTGAAGGAGATGGCTAACTGCATGATGCATTCATGGGATTTACCTCATAACTATTAGGCAAAGGTAGTTAATTATGTGAACAAGATATCCATGCTATTTATAAGAGGATGCCAAGGATGGAATAGGAGGACTATTTGAAAAATGTCAGCCAACAAATGGATGGTTGAAACCCTTCAATGCTCTAATACCATGTTAGAATGGTAAAAACATTTCAATAATCCAAGATCTGAAGAGGTAACAACAAATAACATCAAAAAGAAGCTATAGATATGATATATAAGACCAAGGTACATCATATATTATTTAAAATAATACATGCTAGTACAATAATAATTCATTTTATAAATAGGCAAGTCAAAACTAGAAACTAACCTAACTAAGCAATGTGGGATAAATCCTCACATAAGACAAACTAGGAAAAAAGATGAAATACCTAGCTAATAGTCTAGAAAACATGAGAAATACATACTTTAATAATTTTAATATATTATACTACCTCAAATTTTTTGTTGATTGAGTCAAATGCATCTTGATTTCTAAATCACATTCTCCTACCAATGTGGATTGGGGCATGCATAATCAAATCCAACTATTTCAAATGAAATTAAATCTATAAAGATTTCATCCTCTCTAGTCACCAGTTTTACACCAAAAAACACAATGATTCACATACATAAAAAGGTATATTTGTTTTTTGTTATTTGATCTATAAGTTTCTTGTATTTACTTTCATATTTCTATCATAAGGAAGGACTGATTTATACATGTTTCATTACAAATTTTCATGAATCATAGTTCAACACGTGATCTACATCTAAGCCTACCCAACACAGGTAAGGTCAAGTATAACTTTCTTTCTTTTACTCTAGTATTTTCTCTTTTTTCATTAATATAATAAAATAGTGGAAAATGTAGTCACTAAAATTAAAATTTAATGCTAAAATAATGCACTTTTAACCATCCTCTATGCACACTTAACATGTGTTTAATTACATAGTTCTAAGTTGTTATTTATCTACTTATATGTGGATGACCCTTTACTTAAATTAATTATAATAATAAATATTCTTATTCTTCATTCCAAGAGCTTAGACTCACTATTTGACCAATTCACACTTCTAGTTTAGTTGTCTCTACTCCTTAGGCAAGGTCACTCCTTCAAAATAATCCCACTAACTAATAGTGTTTTAAGCCACTAGTTTCATCCTCATTCTGAATAAAGACTAATTTCTCAAATTTAAATACACCTAATGGATCATTCTACACATTTTTTAAGTCCTATTTAAATAAACCCAAAAAATACCACTATATAGGCACATTTTTATTCATGTGTTCACTAATTGGAAAGAGGCTTATATATTACAAACACCATAATTATTTTAACTATACATTGAGAGGAAATCACCTATTATTTCCAATTTTGAGTTTATATATCCCAAGTAGCACATAGCTAGGTCTGAATACAATAAAAAGGTCACAATTTATTGTTGAAATTGATAATTATCAAGATTGTAAAATCATATAACATTACACCACTATTTAGCACACAACACCTATCATTAAATAACTAAATAGAGTTTGATCCTTCTTCATAGTATTGGTATATTGACAACTCTCAACACAAGGGGTTTTCAAGTCAATCAAAAATTCAACCCTGACCCATTTTCCCCCATTTATTACATTTGGTCCTATTTTTAATTAAAATATTATTTCAAGTGAATAAAAAGGCACATAAAGACTCCCATAGCAAATCAGTGATCTCAGATACATACACAAGACCTAGAGGCAAAGGTGCACTAGTCAACACTCACACAAAGGGGGGAAAACCCTAATAGATATTACTGCACTCTATAAATGAAAAATCCAAGTTGGCCTTATTCAAATATTAAAACATTTTCCTAGAATCAAATAAATCCATGTTCCTAATTTATAATGACCTCACACAATCTCATGATTGATTATGCAGTCTCTATTGCATTCCATCGAACCCAAGTTCTAGCTAATTTATTTGTATTTATTACTTTCATCTTTTAGCATATTTATAAAAAATATCAAGTTTCAAATAACTTTTGTATTTATTTTATATTTTATACATTCTAATTTTACTCAGTTATTTGTCATAATTAAATTAACATGTGCTTAATTACCAAATTTGATAAAACAAAAAACCTTGGTTGAAGTTCCTAGAATGAAAATCCTTTGACTCTTCCCTAAATTAATTCATGTAATTGGGGATGTCTTTGATAAATGAACTATATCATGTACCACTTTGGAATATTTAAATACTAAATTCAAACTCGACAACTAGGATTTTGAATGCATTATTGAGATTTAGATGGTTGTTTCAGATGATGCCTTGCAAAAAATTAGAATTGTAGGATCTCAAAAATGGTAGAAAGATTGGAAATAGAGTATTTCCACTTGTTTGATTTGGTAAAACCCCCAAACTGGATATCAATAGATAACTCCCACCATTGTGACCTACAAAATTCTCAATAAATGGTGGAATCTTAAGAGCTCAGCATTTCTTTAGAGAAAAAGATTCTAAAATTTCACGTGTGAAGTTGTTGAGCCCAAAAAATCCCTTGTTCATGGTGCATTCTCTATGAAAGTCTTCTAATGGGTGATGGACTTCTTCATGTGAGGATATCATCTCAAAAATTCCCTAATTGTGGACAAACTAGGTCTTTTAGACACATTTTTTGGTTGTGTTAGATCCCAACAAGCTTGGAAGTGGATTCACTCTTTTTCATCCCTTTAAATTAAAACCCTATTCATAGTACATAATTTTTTGATAATTAACCTTAATTTGGGTCCTTCCTATATGTTTATAAGCTTATCTTTAGTATTATGTGTATATACATTTATAAATGTACTACATTATAACTTTTTGAGGTGTCACTCACCTCTCTAGTCCACTTATAGGCTTTGGAGTTACTTGCATGTAACTCTTATTCTCCACATGGCACACACATCTTCCCTACTTGTAAGAGGATTATAGACACATGGCACATATATTAGAACTTTCATTGATAACTCATTTTCTCTTTTACCTCTTTATAAAGTGTTCTCCTCTCCCCTTCTTCAACACTAGCTACTTCAGTCTCACAACACACTCATTTTGATCTAGTCTTGCTCTGGCATTCTTATTTCGCTCTTGGCCTAAGGCCATTCTTCTCCTAGTTTTTCATGCTATTTTAATTGGGGATATTTTTGTAATCTTTAATACTAGTGTGGGGTTTTTCTCCTTATGACAGTTTCCCCACTTATCACATTTGTCTCAACATTATGACTTGCTTTCTTCAAGGTGATATCATTCTTTTTCATTCATTTACTCATTTATTTCAACATTGTTTATACCTAAGAAATAAATCTAATATGGTATCAAATCCTTGGTTATTTAACATTGTTTTTGAGTTCCTGTACAGATTTTTGGGTGAAAAATCAATTATTTTTAGACACCTTTTAGCCAATAACTTCTAATTTTTATCATCATTTTATATAGGTAACTTGGTGTTTTCTGCTAATTGGAATAAAAATTATCACTTTTAGACATATTTATCTTATAACATAATTTTTACAAGTGCTACTCATGAGGTTTTTATGCTGATTTTTTTTCAACTGCTTATATACTTTATATTCTTTTGTTCATTCACAATAGCTATAATTTTTTTTAAAATAGAAGATCAAATATGAAAATTTATTGGCTTTTCTTTTTTAGACATTAAGTGTAAATTATTTATATCTCTTGTATTGTATGTAGGGGAAGTAAAGTGCATTACTTTAATGTGTTATTATTACCAACTTTGGTTTTATATATATAGTTTTTGTTTTTTCTCCTTAAAACACCTTCTTATAAATAATTAATTCTTTTATTTACACATTCTAGTCTACTAGTATTTAGTTCTTTACACTGGATTTTTAACTTATGTTCTCTTTTTATTCTATTGGAATGCTTCATTCAAACTTCTATTGTTTTGTTCTTTGAGTATTGCATAGTAGTTATATTCCTCCTTGTCGCAGTTTTTAACTTTTTTTCCTTCCTCTAGGATTGCCTTTTTTATATAGGTTGCACTTCCAACTTATCTCAAAATGTTTTAATCTCTTTACTACCAACTCTAGGAAGTCTGAGCATAATACTCTAGCTAGATATTTATTGATTTATATTGTTCATCTAGGTTTTATTTTACCTTTGATCTATTTATCCTTTGAAATATATGGGTTTTATATTCTCCCATTGGCATTTTTATTATGAATCTCGGCTTTTCCTGCATGGAGGTGTTGGTTGTGTTTAATGTCTTGTTATCAAAATGCCTCAACATAACTTATTATATTTTAATGTAATTCTTCGATGTTTCCAACTACACTCTATTAATGATTTTATTTAATTTAATCTTGAATTTTGTTTGACTCTTTCCTTTGGATTCATCAATATATTTGTCATTCTTAGTAATGTCTCTATCCTCTCTTTATGTTTTAATCTCATACATTTTTTTATTGATCAACTTGCTTTCTTGATTATCCCTGATTTGTAATATGGTTGTTATTATTAACCTTTAGTCTTGGCACTTTGTAGTTTTAATATCTTAAAATTTAATTTTGGTAAAAGATTCAACCTCTATTATGTTCTTATTCTTAAATTAATATTGATAAATAATTTTTTTTTAAGAAAAATACATCTTACATTAAATCAAGTTCATGAAACTTGAAGGAAATCCAGTTTGCTTTTGAATTGAAGGGTCTTTTTTTTTTTTTTTTAATTTGGTCTTTCAAGATTCATTAAAATCCACTTAATGCATAAAATTATGACAAGTGGCCTTTAAACCTATATTTTTCTTTAAATACGTATTTTTTATTTGGGAGAATTTTTTAATGAAAAATAATTAACTGGGATTTTTCAATTTGGCATATTGACAAGTGGATTTAAAACATATGATAAGTGTTTATTTTATTTTTTTTAATTAATTTTTTGGAACATGTAATATATGAAATTTTAATTGTCTCTTTTTTATGGGATTAAATATTTAAATCTTAAAGGATTTGATTTTAAAACATTATTTTAAATTTAAAAAAAAATTATATATTTTATTAAATTGGTATTTTATTTTTTATTTTTGATAATTAAAATTGGTATAATTTTTATGTCTTAATGAGATAGATTAACTTTTTTTTTAAATGATTTTTTACTTATTGCATATTAAAATTTTGTTTTTTAAATATTTTAGAATAATATGGATGTGAAAACATGATGAAGCTTTGATTAATGATTTTAAGTAAGATAATGATATTATTTGGTTAAAATATCAACTTGAGTGTCACACTAAAATAACAAAGGTGTCAAAAAAAAAGTTTGAAACCCTAGTTTTGATGCATTATTGATCATGGGGTATCAATTCATTTGAGATAGTGATATTAATACCTGAAAATGGTGGTTCAAATTTAAGAAGATCCATTTTAATTTATATTTTTAGCAAAAGAATATTTTCTACTTTTTCTTTATGGTCTGATATTGGGTTGGTATGCTCGACTGAATAAAGAATGATATATTATTTCATGGGAACAAATGGAACAATATTTCTTAGATCAATGGGAAACTATAGAATCAAATAATGATGAGAATGAAAAAAAAAAGAGGATGAGTAATTAGAGAAGAAAGAATATGTGAGTGTTGAAAAAAAATAGAAGAGAAAGAGAATAAGGATGAGGAGATTGAGGACAAGGGTTTAATCTATGTAACTTCAAGAAAAAATATTTAATGTTTTAGTTTAATGTATGTATTGAAAGCATTAAGATCATTGTTTTCATAAACCATACTAGAAAATATAACTTCATCAATAAGGATATGGCCCAACATTTACAAGTTCTATCATATCCTAATTTCTCTCTAAGTTGAATAACCTATTTAATCTATAGATTATTATGGTTGTTAGTTGATTTACTAATATTTGGTTAATATTTATGTCATGTGTTGTTTATAGGACATTTATATGTTGCTTAGTTTACATGATTGATTTGCTATGAGATAACTATACTTTTTTATTTAGTACTTCATGATCATGTTTGTTATTTATACTACAGTATTTTATAGATATAATTATGTTTCAGGATAACTACCATCATTGTTGTGATTTAGATGTAGAACATATACATCCCTCATAGTATGATGGAGGGAGAGCATCATTAGAGAGGATGGTGTAGATAGAGGCATTGGGGAAAGACAGAGTAAAAAAATAGAAACCCATGCACACACCACAGTAGAATATTATTTTTTCTGGTAAAATATTTGAGTTAGATAGTTTTGGTATGCTTTTTTATATATTATGAATGTCTATTGTGATCTTTTGTATTCTCGGATCATTTTAAGTGATTGTGTGATTTCACTAATCTAGGTGTTATTGATATTATTGGTTAGTTGACTTGATAAATCTATACCTATCAAGTTTGATTTGATTTATCATTGTATTATACATAGCTAAATATTTGTTTATTAATGTTTGTTTGGATTTTTTGTAGAAATAATAAATGTATTATATTACTTAGCTAAGTCATTTTGTAAGTGACTATTTATGTTTATAAGGTTATTATTATTGATTTTAATAGTTATATAAAACTTTAAAAGACATAATGAATTATAAGCTATTTGTTAAGTATTAATGAATTATTTTGGCATGGTAAAATGATATTTGTGTTTTAACTTAAGTGTAGTGCTTAGGCAATAAGCATAATGTTATGCAAGGTGTTATAGATAATATCAATGTGTAACAATTATGTAAGCATAATTGTGTTTGTTGAATCATTTGCTAAAGTCTATGGTTATTTGTTTAAACCTATAGGGTTAGCTTATAGTTTTAGTTTGAATGCATAGTGTTTGATTTTGGCTGACTTGGTAATAATTATAATGGTTTTTTAAAGTCATATATATATATATATATATATATATATATATATATATATATATATATATATATATATATATATATATATATATATATATATATATATACTTTTCATGTGGTCATTATGCTATTAAGACTTGTCAGTTGTCGACATTGCATGGAATTATAATGATTGAGGACTTGTCATTTAGTCAATTTAGATGGGCTATGGAGTCGATGTTAGTTTTGTTAAAGTCAAAAAACATGCATATTTTGAAGGATTATTTAATGATTATTTTGGTTGTTATGGGAAAGTTTGAGATGATTAGAGTTTCTAATCTATACTTTGACTTATGTTAATAATCATATAGATCAAAACCATTATGGAAATTGGAGGTCATCTACATGAGAATGGTGGTAGATTGTAGCTTAGTGGAAGTATTGTTTAGTTATTTTTACCATGCATTATTCTAGTCCTTTTTTTCTACCAAGTAAAGAGGATATTTTGGTGGCAAGGAAGACATGGAGAAAAATGAAGGAGAGGAGAAGGAGGCCTATGATGGAATGACTTATGTGGGAGTATCAGGTAAATGAATAATAGTGGATATTTGAGCTAAAGAGTGTGGATAAATTCAGCTTCCTTGGAATTTTGATAATCTTAATAGGTTGGTACTATACTTGAAATTCATATTTGATTTAGTTTGAAGGATTTATGAAAGAGAATGAAAAAAGGTTTTATGATTTTTTTAATTGTTTTGAAATTAAAAAGGCGGGGAATGAATGTAGGACCTTGTGGATGGCTTGGCCATCCATAGAACCCTACATCCAACCAAAATAACCTAAATGGAATGGGTAGAGTTGTAGTTGTTCACCATGTTTATATACCTCTATCAAACTTTGTATTTATATTCCTTTCCTTTTGTAAACCCTAAATATATGTAGATTGGGTATTTTGGGTAGGGTCATGAACTATGTTTTAAATTATAACTTGTTATAGGATATATGCATTAATACTCAAACATGGATGAATTATGTGTGGGTCTGCAAGTTTTTGACTGTGTATAGATTTAACTAAGAATTTTGGATATAAGTGTTATGGGTTATTTTATAAAAATGTGACTGTGAGGATGCACACACACACATATATATGTATGTATGTATGTATTTATAAACTTAGATTTATGGTTGGTTGGGGGGTGTGTGTGTGTGTGTGTGTGTGTGTGTGTGTGTGTGTGTGTGTGTGTGTGTGTGTGTGTGTGTGTGTGTGTGTTTGTGTGTGTGTGTGTGTGTGTGTGTGTGTTATACTAGTTGGGGATTTTTTGAATGGAACATGTATGTATTGTTTTGAAAAAACCAACTTCTTATATATGTATTAATCAATTCAAAGGTAGAGGTTTTTGAAAGAATATTGTGTGTTGCATTTTATATACCATATAGGGTTTTTGAAAGGATTCTATATGCTTTGGTTTTATTAATGTTTTTAAAATAATGTAGCTAAAGACATATACATGTCTTAGTTTTAATACATTAGCATATCATTAATTGGTTGAGTTAAATGATTATCATAGGAACCTATTGCGAATAAACTATTTAAATGATTTGGTTGAGTTAAATGTTTATCATTGGATATTATTATGAATGGATTGTGTAAATGATTAGTTGAGTTAAATTATTATCATTTGGAACCTATTTATATGGACTATGTATACCATTTTGGTTGAGTTATATGATTATTGTGGAACCTATATATATGGATTGTGTAAACATCAAGGTTGGGGTTACTTGAATATGTCTATGAAGTATATACATACAATTGGTTTTTACTATGTGAGTGAAACCCTCATGCGAGTCATAATAGGTCTAATTATTTTAAATAGTTTATTTTTAAGGCATTTATAGGTGGTCAAGGACTGAGCCTTAAACATAGAAATTCTCAATGCCTAAATATAGTTGATTGTATATATAATCTTTGACCTTTATTTATACAATTAATTATGTATTATGATAAAATTGAAATTGGCATATCATTTTTTGGTTGTGTGAAAATTGTTAAACACATAATTTTTATGCATTTTATTCATATAAATAAAATAGGATTTATCCAATATATTAAAGTATTGAGACAATTTTATTGTAGCTGAATGTATACTAGAGCATACAAGATACTCTAAGTCATAGACAATGGATGGCTACTTAGAGTATAATGTATATGTTATCATATATGTGACTGTATAAGGTTTTATGTGAAATTTTTATATATGTACACACACACACACACACACAAGTATGACTTTATTGAAAACATTATTATGATAGTAGGGTAAAATGGGTGCTTTGTTATATATTTAATGTTTGGATAAAAGATTAAAATAAGGTATGTAAGTGTTTAAATATAGATCTTACTAAGTTGTTTGTATGACTAGCTTTTCTTATATATGTGGAATATAAACAAATAAAAAGCTTGTGTTCTAATGTTTTATTTCGTGGTTGAAGTAACATTTTAAGTTGCTTGGTGGTTTTGAGTAACTTAGGGTCTAGATATAATTCTTATATGAATGGTATGTCTATATTAAGGAATATTTTTTATTATGTTTATTATTCTATAATAAACTAGATGATGTTAGATTCTTTGCATATATTTGATGGACTAAATGTATGTATTTGATATTTCCCTACTTAGCATATTTATTTCTGCTAATAGGGAATATTTTGATTGAATCTATTGGTTTTATATTATTAAATATTTTAACCAAATATATAATTTATGACACTAAATAAGTAGTGAATGAATTTCACTGGCTTAAATAACACCATCAATGTAAGATAAGGTGTAATATGATTGAGTGTTGTGTATGAAATTGATTGATCTTAGTGATCTTAAAATTTTAAAAAGTTTGACCAAGTAATGTTTATATTTAAACATTATTATTTCATATGTTGATATAGTTTTCATGATTATGTGATTTCATGTTAGAATGGATGTCTTTATATTACACATCATGTATTAGATATATTCAACACATGGGTTTTATTGTATCACTCTGGATACCCATACCATCATTATCTACCCATCCATGAAGGGAGGGGAATTTCCTTGTTGGTAGATAGTGTAGGGGATCTATGGTCCATGGTTGGTGTAAAAAAGCACTTGAATGATGCTCTCTCCTAGTGGGAGTTCTACACTAGAGACTACACTTGAGATTACATATTGATACTTGAGTCATAGAGACTCTTGAGTCATGAAGACTCATGCTCCATGGAATTTGTATCATTGTATTATTTTCATTTGAGACATTATTTATTGATGAAATTTTAATATTTATTCATTTTACTTTTATAATAGTGGATGTAATATTGTATCAATCATGGCTGAAATTGTATGATTACATCAATGAAATAGATGTAGCATTTATTGTTACTCAGTATTATGTATGATTTCTTATATCTTTTCATGGTGATCAGTAGCTAAGTGGATTAGTTATAAACCTTATGGTTAACTAAAATAATGTAATTAGTTAAAAGACAATTATATTTTTTGTGGTGAGAGATTCAAGATCAGGAAATTCATCATGGGATTAAAACCCCAAATTGGTTATGACGTATATGTGCATGGGCCATCTACCATGGATCACATGTTTGAGAAGGTAGTTAAGCAAGAACATAAACTAAAATCTCATGCGAAAGCTAGAGATAAGTTCAATAAGAAGTTTGAAAATTCTAAACTAACTTTTAAAAAAAAGAACTAAAAGCAGAGGAGTGGAGAATCCAAGAGTTAGTTCAAGAAATAGAATTCCATGTTTAATAGTGGTTTAGGGAATAAGAAACTCGGTAATGGTTTTAAGAGTGGTCTCAAGGAAAACCAACAATTTGACAAGAAAGGACCAATAGGAGGTTGCTTCATTTGTATATGTGACCATTATGGTCATGAGTGTCCTTGGGATAAGTTGAATAACAAGGGTTCTACTCCTCAATAGGGTACATTTTAGAAGTAAATTCATGTATCTGTTGACAATAATTAGGCTAAGTATCAAGCTTCATCCATAGAATTGTTAGGTATTTTATTTGATTATCTAGTTTTTATTTTGATTGACATGGGAGATACAAAATGTTTCATTGCTCCTAAAATGTTTAGTAAATCATCTAAAAAGGCTAGATTTATGTAAAATGTAGGGTTAGTACAATATGGTAATGGGTTTAAGGTCAAAGTTGATAAGTGTTTAGTCAAAGCAAAAATTAGGTTGCCTAAATTGACTATAGTAGTGGATCTTTCTATTGATGTGATCTTAGGAGTAAATTGGCTTGAAAAGCATAAAGATAATGTTGAATATTATCTGAAGAAGGTTGAGTGTCAAGATGATTTTAAAAATTAAACATAACTTCATGATGAGAAAAGGGAGTTGAAACTAAGGTAGATTTCTATAATTCAAATTAAGAAAGCTCAAAGAAAGGGATGCCAAACATTTATTGTTAAGATAAATGAGATGGAGGAATCTAAGGTACCATCCATTAATGATTATCCTTTTCTAAGGAAATTTTAGGATGTGTTTTCACAAGAATTGCTAGGATTGACACCTAAGCATAAGTTTGATTTAGCAATTGATATCATACTTGGATCAAAACTATAGTATAAAATGCCATATAGAGTGACAACCATCAAATTGGTTGAGATAAAGGTAAAACTTCATGATTTATTATCTAAAGGGTTGATTTGACCAAGTGTGTCACCATGGGTGCACCAATTACCTTCATCAATAATAAGGATGGTACACTTCACTTGTGTATATATTACAAGATATTGAACAAAGAAATAATCAAGAAAAGATATTCATTACCACAAATTGATGATCTATTTGATCAAATGTGAGGGAAAATAGTCTTTTATAAGATTTATCTTAGAGTAGGGTATCATAAATTAAGAATCCACAATGAGGATATTATAAAAACAACATTAAAAACTTGATATAGGCACTATGAGTTCATAGTGTTACCATTTGGGTTGATAAATTCTCTAGTAGCATTTATGAATATTATGAATAGTGTGTTCAAAGATTATCTTGATCATTTTGTTTTGGTTTTTATATATTACATCCTCATTTATTCCAAGCATGAAGAATAACATCTATAGCATCTAGAACTAGTTTTGTAGGTTGTATGGCAAGTTTTTCAAGTGTGAATTTTTCCAAAAGAAAGTGTAGTAATTGGGACATATTATCTCTATGGAGGGTATCTTAGTAGATCCAATGAATATATGATCCATAATGAAGTGGCCAGCACTAAATAATGTGTATGAAGTAAGAATTTTTACGGGATTAGTTGGATATTATAGGAAATTCATTCCAAATTTCTCTAATAAAGCTAATCCACTTACCTCTCCTCAATGGAATAATCAAAGTTTTGTCTAGTCAAACAAGTGTGAGATAGTCTTTCAAGAGATGAAAAGGAGGCTTACTTTAGCACTAGTATTACAAATTCCCAATCCTAATAGTTAATTCTCAGTGATCATTGATGCATATGGGGATGGACTTGGATTTCTTATGAAGGATGGATCATTTGTAGCCTATGAGTCTAGGAAATTAAAGCCATATGAGGTGAATTATGTCCCTAATGATTTGGGACTTATGGTAATTGTTCATGCCTTACAATTTTGGAGGCATTATCTATTGGGGAAACTATTTAAGTTGAAGATTAATAACTTGAGACTCAAGTAAATATGCTAAATAAACCTTAATGTTCATCAAAGATGATGGTTAGAGTTCTTATATAATTATGATTTTGATATTTATTACATCAAAGGTAAAGATAATATATTAGTTGATGCTCTAAGCCGTAGGAGGTACATAAAAGTCATGGCTACTATCAAGAGTAGTTTTTGAGATCAGGAAATCAAATTCTCACCAAAGATGAGTTCTATGATCAATTCAAGAAAGTATTAGTTAAGAATGTTCATAATCCTAGTTATAAAGGATTCAAGTTAGAAAGTGATGGTATTTTATGTTACAAATTTAGGATGTATGTGCCTGATAGAGAGAATCTAAGGAGCACAGTGCAAAAGGAATTATACAATGCCCCATATTTAGGACATCCAAGAGTAACCAAGCTCATGGTTGAATTAAGACGACTCTATTTCTAAAAAGGAATCAATAAAGATACAATAGATTTTATGTCTCATTATTTGGAATGTCAGCATGTGAAATCAAAACATGTGCATCTATTTGAATTGTTATATCACATGATATATACAAAAAGGGAATTAGAAGTTTATTAACATGGAATTCATCCAAGTTTTGCCGTTATCATGGAACTAGCATGATATTATATTGGTTATGGTTAAAAAACTAACCAAGTTAGCCCACTTCATACCAAGAAACTTGATAGATGATGCACCTATGATTTCAAATAGATTCATGAAGGAGGTGTATCAATTACATGGTTTTTCAGAGAAGATAATTTCATATCAAGATCCAAAAATGATTTATATATTTTGGTTGACTCTAAATTAAACTCTAGACACATATTTGAACTTCATCATTGCTTATCACCTAAAAATTGATGGATAAATAGAGTGAGTTAATCATATTTTAGAATATCCCCTTCATATGTATTACATGTATTAGTAATACAAGTGGGAGGATTACCTTCCATTTATTGAGTTTGCTTACAATAACTCATACCAATCAGCATTGAAGATGGATTCATTTGAGGCATTGTATGAAAGTAAGTGTATAACACCAATAATTTAGGATAGGTAGAAGATAGGGTAGTCTTTGGACATAAGATGCTTTTAGAAATGGAAGATCAAGTTAGGATAATCACGCAAAATTTGACTGAGGCCAATGATAGATATAAACATTATGGTGATCTGAAGAGAACAACAAGGTAGTTTTATGTTGGTGATAAAGTGTTTATGTGGGTTAAGATTAAAAAAAAATTGATTAGATTTGAGAAGTCAATAAAATTTTCACCAAGATATGTGGAACCCTTCAAGGTTTTATAAGTGGTCAATCATATAACATATAGGCTTACATTTCCACCATCTCTAGCTTTTTTGCATAATGTCTTCCATGTGTCTTATCTTAAAAAGTATGTTGTTGATCCTTCACATGTGTTGGATTGGAATGTTTTTTAGGTTATGGATCCTAAGGTGGTCATGGTAGAACCAATCATAATAATTGACACTCACAAACTTAGTTTGTGTAATAGAGAAGTGTCATAGTACAAGGTCCAATGGGACTAATATTTTGAAGATAGTGCCACTTGGGAAGACTATGATGAGTTTTACATGCTATTTTGACATTTTTTTTCTTGATTTTCTACTGAACAATGTTTTAAATTTAAAACTTGTGTTTGAATAAGTGTCTTCAAGATGATGACTAGCTTTAGGGGGAAGGATGTCACATCCCAATTTCTCTATAAGATGAATAACCTAGTTGATCTATGGATTATTATGGTTGTTAGTTGATTTAATACTATTTTATTAAGCTATATGTCATATGTTGATTATGGGATAGTTATATATTTCTTAATTTACATGATTGATTTGTTATGAGATAGTTGTACTTTTATATTTTATACTTTATGATCATGTTTGTTATTTATACTATAGTATTTTATGGATATAATTATGTTTCAGGCTAACTACCTTCATTATTGTGAGGTTAATGTAGGATAGATCAATCTATCATAGTATGATGGAGGGAGAGTACCATTGGAGAGGATGGTGTAGATGGAGGCATTAGGAGATGATAGAGTGAAAAACTAGAAACCAATGCACACACCACATTAATATATCATGTTTTGTGGTAAATTATTTAAATTAGATAGTTATGGTGTGCTTTGTTTTCTATTATGAATGCCTGGTATGATCTTTTATATTCTTAGATCATTTTATATGATTGTGTGATTTCACTAATCTAGTTGTTGTGGATGTTATTGATTAGTTTATTTGATTAAATTGTACCTATAAATTTTTTAACATGATTTACCGTTATATTGTACATAGCTAGATATTTATTTAATAATATTTATTTAGATTATTTGTACAAATAAGAGATGTATGTTATTACTTACCTAAGTCGATTTGTAAGAGACTATTTATGTTTATAAGTTTACTATTATCAATTTTAATAGCTATATAAACCTATAAAAGACAATGAATTATAAGCTCTTTGTTAAGTATTAATGAATGATTTTGGCATGGTAAAATGATATTTGTGTTTTGACTTAATTATAGTGCTTAGGCATAAACATTATGTTATTTAAGGTGTTATATATTATATCAATGTGTAAAAATTATATAAACATCATTGTGTTTATTGAATCATTTACTAAAGTCTATGGTTATTTTTTTAAACCTAGAGGGTTAACTTATAGTTTGAGGTTAAATGCATAGTGTTTGATTTTGGATGACTTGGTAGCAATTACAATGGTATTTTAAAGTCATATATATAGTACATTTTCATGTGGTCATTATTTTATCAAGACTTGTTGGTTTTTGATGTTGCATGGAATTATAATTATTTTGGACTTGTTGTTTAGTCGATTTGCATGGGCTATGGAAGTCAATGTTAGTTTTGTTAAATTCAAAAAGCATGCATATTTTGAAGGATTATTTGATGATTATTTTTGTTTTTATGGAAAATTTTGAGATGATTATATTTTATAATCTAAAGTTTGACTTGATTTAACAATCATTTGGATCAAAACCATTAATAGAAATTGGAGGTAGTCTACATGAGAATGGTGGAAGATTGTAGATTAGTAGAAGTATTGTTGAGTTATTTTCATAATGTATTATTCTTGTCATTTTTATCTACTGAGTAAAGAAGAGATTTTGGTGGCAAGGAAGACATGGATAAGAATAAAATATAAGAGGAGGCCTATGAGGGGATGGATTATGTGGGAGTAGCGGGTAGAGGAAGAATAGTGGATATTATAGCAAAGGAGTGTGGAGAAATTTGGATTCCTCTGAATTTTGATCATCTTAATAGGTTGGTACTATACTTGGAATTATTATGTGATTTAGTTCAAAGGATTTATGAGAAATAATGAAAAATGGTTTTCTAGGTTTTTCAATTATTTTAAAATTAAAACAACAAGGGGGATGTAGGTCCTTGTGGATGGATCAACCATCCAAAAAACCCTACATCTAAACCAAATAACCCTAATGGAATGGGTAGGGATAAATCCTATGTATATGTAGCATGGGTATTTTAGTTAGGGTTATGAATTTTGTTTTAAATTCAAACCAGTTAGAGGATATATTCATTAATACTCAAACATGGATGAATTTGATGTGGGTATGTAGGTTTTTTACTGTGTATATATGTAACTAGTAATTTTGGGTATAAATGATATGGGTTATTTGATAAAAAAATTGATTGTGAGGATGTGTGTGTGTGTGTGTGTGTGTGTGTGTGTGTGTGTGTGTGTGTGTGTGTGTGTGTGTGTGTGTGTGTGTGTGTGTGTGTGTGTGTGTGTGTGTGTGTGTGTGTGTGTGTGTGTGTGTGTAAACTCATATTTATGGATAATTATTTATATACATATATTTATTTATATATATACCAGTTGGGTCTTTTTTTAATGGAACATGTATGTAATGTTTTAAAAAAAGACCAATTTTTGGTATATCTATAAATCAATTTGAAGGTAGAGGTTTTCGAATGAATATTGTGTATTGGATTTCATATATTGGCTAGGATTTTTTAATGGATTTTGTGTTTTTTGGTTTTAATTTAGGTTTTTAAAATAAGGTATTTAAATACATATACGTGTCTCAATTTTAATCCAATAGCATATCATTAATTGGTTGAGTTAAATGATTATCATGGGAACCTATTGTGAGTAAACTATTTAAATGATTTGGCTAAGTTAAATGTTTATCATTGGATCCTATTGTGGATGGATTATGTAAATGATTAGCTAAGTTAAATTATTTTCATTTAGAACCTATTGTATATGGACTATGTAATTGATTTGGGTCGAGTTATATGATTATTTTGGAACCTATGTATATGAATTGTGTAAACATCAAGGTTGGGGTTACTTGAATATATATGTGAAGTATATACATATAGTTGGTTTTTAATATGTGAGTGAAATCCTCATGTGTGTCATAATAGGTCTAATTATTTTAAATATTTTATGTTTAAGGTGTTTATATGTGGTCAAGGACTGAGTCTTAAACATAGAAATTCTTAACACCTAAATATAATTGACTGTGTATATAATATTTAACCTTTGTATATACAAGTTGTAGTAGGGAATTTGAGCACAATGGATTTGATATCATGAAATTAATCCAATCAAATGTTAAAATTTCTAAGTAAGATCTTGAGCCATTAGAATCAAATACAACTATATGAATACATAATTCAACTCAGCATTCTAATCCTAAAGCTAATTATTCCAAATCAAGATCAAACAAATGAAAGATAAGAAGATTGGATTGATATTACCTTAGACTTATAAATTTGACATTATGTTGGCATGATTATGGATGTTGATGATGGATTCAAAGACTTATATTGACATGGAATTTCAAAGAAAAACCATGTCATGGATGAATGTTATATATGATGTTAGTGGATATGATTCCCCCTCCACGGGACATGTGGGGAATAATCAGATATATGGTCACTCAAAAGAAGAAATGATGGGTGAGATGAGATGGATAGATGAGGGAATGGGATGCAAAATGTGAGATATAAGAAGAAGATGAATTCTATTTTGATAAATTATCTACAAATTGATGATGCCCCTGGTAAAGATATAAACAAGGAGTAGAGATAACTTTGTCATTATTGTTGACACATCCCAAGGGGGAATCAATCATAACATGATGATAATAGGATTAAAAGTTTGTAAGATTTCAATGTATCCCAAGTAAGGATGCATGCAAGGGAGATATATAAGCCAAAATAATATGAAGATTTGATAATATTAATGATGGATGTAGCTTAAAGCTAACATTGAGTGATATGATGAAGGAAATAAAATATAAAAAATGATAGGATCGAGTGGCCAAAGATGAAAGGGAGGATTTGGTAAGTGTGATGCATTAAATCACAAAAACATAATGTTATTAATAATGATGATGCCCCTATCAAGGACATAGGTAAGGGAGCAATATATGATAAATTAACCAATCAATGATTAATGGAAGAAAAGATGGATGTTGTGATATGTCGGGCCCAATCGATAGGTATGGGTGATTAATGAAAAATATTAGCGAGATGATTGTGATAATGGTGATTGATTAATTGATTAATGAATTATTTATAATATAGCTCAAATATTAGGCTAATGAAAGACTTGAGGGTGATGAAAGATGAAAGAGATGTGATAATGGATGATGAGGAAAGAGGAGATAGTGGTTGAGATATACTTGGGAACTGAAAAGTGGCCAAGTACTACCTACATAGTCTGAAAAGACCCTAGGCTAATGTAGTTTTGATTAGAGTATAAATGATAACGATGGAGTAGAATATGAGGATGATGACTATGATTAGTGATTAGAGGATGATGTTATTTATTAAAGGATATGACTTAGATAATTAGATGAGGATAAAAGATAAGAGGTTAGTCAAGTGGATTGTGAGGATTAAATTAGTGATGGGGATAAGGATGGTTAGATGATTAGGAAAAATGATCAAGCCATCATAATTGTCATAAATTTCATCATAGTCTAATCAATCCAATAAATATATCACTTAGTAGTTTACCCCATGATATAATTATGACAAATAGAATGTTATGCCAAAGTGCATGGGAAAATGGTGAACTCTACATTATTAATGGCACGTAAAATCATCATTATAGCTTTTGGTGTCATCATAGAATCCTCATTAATTTCCCAATAGATAAAAAGAGACATGAGACAAGACTAAAAAGAAACATATACAAAAAATCAATTACGTCAATCATTTACATATAGTATAAAAGACATACAAACAAGTCAAAAAACATAGAGCATCTACGTAACACACATAATTATATACATGTAGTGTCATCATGTCTTGTCTAATGGTCTTGATGAGTGTTGATGGGAGAATTTATTAGGATGATCATGATGTGATTGTGGACTTAGGATAGACTTGGATTTGGAATAGACTTGGATTTGGATAGGATGATCATGATTAGGATTAGGACTTGAAGAAGGGTATGGACTTGGAATAGACTAAAAACATGGATTAAAATAAGGATTTGGATAAGGATACGGATTGGAACTATGTGAGGGACTAGGATTAGGATAAGCTTTGGATAAGGATTATGCTAAGGATTGGGATTGGGATTAGGATTAGGATAAGATGACTAGAGTGTTAAGATGATTAGGATATAAGATAAGACAAGATGATAAACTAGTGAAGACATTAGATTGGGTGACTAAGATATGTAATACATAGGACAAGATGATAGAAGACAAGCCAACTTAAATGTTTATGGATTTTATGGATTTTATAATTTTTCAAATTTTTGACATATTTAAATTTTTAGGTCTTTTATGGATATGTATGTACACTATATAAATGGGGTTACTATGAAAGTGAATACCAAGCCTAACAACAATGATAATGACAAATGGATGAAATAATGGATGGGATGACAAAAAGTATGAGGATGATGTTAAAAAGGAGATGAGGACCAAGGGAGAATGAACTAGGTATTATCAAGACCACATTATGAAGGACCAAATGTTGAGTTACACGAGTGTCTATAGGAGGCTCTACCAAGATGATTATAGAATATTTCTCAAGACATATTCCATTCTCTTATGAAGATCAAGATTGGAATAAATGATAGAGTAGATAAGGATAAGGGATAGATGGACATGATGGATAAAGATGATGGTTAGGAATAATGGACTAAGGGATAAGATAGATAAGGATGAGTTAGATGGGGATGACAAAGTATGGATTTTACCCCCAAGTGTGGAGGTACAATGTAAAAAATAGATTACTTTACCATGATGTCATAAACTGGTTTTCATCATGGTACTTTCCCAAACTTCCAAAAAACTAATTTTCACTATTAGACGAATGATTTTTTTTACTTTTTTTATTTCTTTCATTTTTTTATTTATTTAACCTTTGGGCATCTTGATTTATTGGATGTGGGTATGAGATGCAGGAATACTGACACTGGCTAGATTTTTTAGCCAACACCTACTCTAGAGATGTATGATGTTAGGACCATATTTTTTCCACTAGATTAATTAATGTCCTCATGACCTTTAGTGGTTCTTGATGGTGACCCCTCCAAATATCTAGGTCACCCCTATGAGAGATAATATTACCTAAGAACATGATGTGAGGTATGGATTGGCTTATATATTGATGTTGATGAGGGAATAATGGAATGGAATGGATGGTAGGACTTGATGGGATTATGGGTTTGTGATAAGAAAGTGTGATGGGTGATTGGGGATTAGGACTAGCAGTTGCATACATTATTGGAGATGTTATATGTTTTACATTTTATTAGTGTTAGTTGACAAAATATTTTAATAGATCCAAGATATTTAAACTACCTAATTATTTAATTTAACTATTTGAAGGATGGTTGCTCATACTGATACTACTTTTGACATTATTTTGATTTTCTGATTGGATTTGACTTTGAATAACCCCTGGTGCTATATTTTGGGCTTCACCAAAAGGAGATTGATTTTTTACTTTGATGATACCCTAGTGCCTAACAATAGGCTTCACTAGGGGAAGACACTTTTGGATAAGGCCAATGATTTTACTCTTCTTGATTTTGACTGATGGGATCAATGATGACTTGATTAATTCGATTAACTTATGGAATATGGTCTTGGACATTTATATGAGTGGCACACATTATATTGCATAAGGAAAGATCCAATGATGTGTGATTTTGTTTGTCCCTATGGAGGGAGGTGATTAAATGATCATTGATAAGAAAAAAGGGGTCTATTATGTATGAAGGTGGGGGAGATGATGTGATGAGGTCAATGAGTGGTGATGGGGTAGCATGGTCTTGATAGGGGTTCTTAGGAGACCTAGTTTTGACATTGGAGAAGATATCCTTAATATTAGCAAAAGGATCAGTAAGACTAGTTGTAGTATATGCATCTAAGGTAGGATCAGATTCACTCAGACAATCTTTAATAGATAAAGCTTATAATAAATATGTTATTACTTCATCATCCTGATTGGGATCCAAATGTATGCCTGGTGATGTATTTTAGGTATCTAGATTAGAGGTATCCCAAAAAAGATAGGCATTATCAGTATTTACTATAATATCGATGAGGGATGATGTTTCTAATGAGGAATTCGATTCAGCTATTGGTGTTGAACATGATCCTAATGTGGATAAGACTTGTGTTGACTCTGATGGTAACTCTAATGTATAAGATGCAATGTTATTAGGAGAATATTCATTGTCCATGATTGACCTCTCAAAAAGGGATTTTGAATATTATGGGTGAGGGGAAGATGGTAGGGGGATAATAGATTCGACAAAGATAGGCCCATGGAAAGAATTATGAGGACTGGGATCATGGGGAACAGAGCCATCTTTAATTGGGGATTTGTCAAAGATGGGGGGACCATGAAAGATGTATGTGGGGTCTTAACCATGGCTTGGAAAATGAAGGTCTTATTATTCACCCAAGGATATAGACACATTTGGTTCATCCTTGATTTCTATGTCACTATAGTCAATGAGGTCTTATAAATAGTCTTGGAAATTGTGACATCAATTAATGGTATACCCCTAAGTTTAGTGATATATATATATATATATTATATATTACCTTTATACCAAGAGGGATTAGGATTGGTGGGATAAATATGTCATATAGGTAGATATACCATCATGTTAGCAATGATAAGTTGATAAAAAAGGGCTTTGAAAGATATAAGAAGAAGAGTATAAGGTCTCATTTCACTTTGTGAATTATATGTGGAAGCATTGAAATTTTGATCAGATAGTTGTTGACATGACTAGGTGGATGGACTAGTTGTAGATGAGGATCCAAGGTTGGATTCCTTTTACTAGTGTATGAATGGGTGGATGATGGGCTATGACTAGTGGGAAGATGATTTGAATGGGTTTTTACTTGAGGTGAAATGAGTTGAATGGGGTCAAGGCCTTCATAAAGTGAGACACTCATCTTAAGGATCTATAAGAGTATCTCATCCTTATTGGAAAATATGTATTGTTATATGAGAATGAAGTCTAACTTCATGGGGATGGATGATGAAAGATGGATGGTGAAGGTAGATGATGCATAGGTAGAATAAGGATTAGATATAGTCTCTTGAATAAGGTATGTCTAAATGATCAAGATAGTAT
The DNA here is from genome assembly GCA_037957365.1 of Torreya grandis. Taxonomy (NCBI): domain Eukaryota; kingdom Viridiplantae; phylum Streptophyta; class Pinopsida; order Cupressales; family Taxaceae; genus Torreya; species Torreya grandis. Next base: position 131,040 of record JARHVA010003227.1, read on the forward strand.
GATCAGTAGTGATGAGGATGAGGTGGATGAAATTTGATTGATATAATATAGGACTAGGATCAAATTTTAGACTGATATTACAATAAGTGCTAGTGATCTATCAACAATGCCTAGTTTTCAAGCTAGCAAAAGGATTAGGGATTTGATGTGTGCCTTGACTCAAACTAATAAGATAATGATTGAATGGGTACTAGTTATGAATATGAAAGATGACTTGATTATACATGACTATATTGATTATCTATTGGATGATAGATTAAAAAAGACAAAGTGATAAGATGATATAGATGGATAAGAACTTGCTTAAGCCTTAAAATAATTTGCCCAAGATGGGATGGGATGGGATTATGTGATGAAGGATAAATGGAAGGAAATTAGTGGTTTAATGATGGTGAATATGATTTGGACAAGCATGTGACCTAAAAATATAATTAGGATAAGATAGGATGAGGTTAGACTAGAAGGGAGATGAGGTGACTAAGTGAAATCAAGGTTAAGATAAATGATTGATTATGAATAGAGTGGACTTAGGACAAGATATGATTAGGATATGTAGGTGATGGGGGTATAACTAATGATGGGTGGATATGGTTAGACTAGGAGGGTATTAAGACAAGGTGGTGATGGGAGATAGTATGAAACATGTAAAAGGATGTACATAAGAAAATATGTATAATGGGATCATGATAAGGATCTATAAGATGATATAATGTTGAGGCAAGGATATACAAGATGATATGTGCTAAAAACCTAGATAGGCATGTATAGATTTGGGTATGAGGCTGACTTGGCTCACAAATAGCACAAGTATAACATGAAACTCACCAAATCAAGCAAGGCACAAACCCATGATTAGTAAACTCAAGGCTACGTAATTTGATGATAATACCATATAATGGATTCATAGGTGAGGTTGTATTCTATTGAACCATTATATAATCTCCTACACCTTCTTAATCATATTTGCACATGAAGGTCACTTGGGAGCTAAAATTGACTCTAACAGTGGATCACATGTTATGTTTGAAAGGTCTTATGCTAGGTTATGCAGGCTTTTTAGGGGCATCCCCGATATGTGCAAAGGTACGATGGGGCCCAAGTTTATATAAAATGTTTTTTAAACACTTTATGTATTAGATCTTAAATACCCCTCACTCCATAAAACCCTTTATGAGGAATTCCAATTTAGTGCCTAATGACAGCTCTCTTGATATTTATACTTCATCAAAACACAAAGTTTGGTCTAGTGCATGGTGATGAAATTCACATCACTAACCCCTATAAAATAAAAAAAGGGGGAGTTTATATGTATTTTTTTATCCTCCAAGAATCACTAAAAGGATTCAAGGAGGAGATCATACACCATAATAGCCCTTAGGTGACAAACAAGCAGGCCAAAAAGGATATTAATTAATTGATTAATTTAGACGTGAGATATACACAAGATTTCAAAACTATAAAATAAAAAATAATTAAAGATATATATATATATATATAATATGTAACAAAAAATGATTAAAGTGATTCAAAAAATGATTTTTAAAGTGCTAAAAAGGAGTCTTTGACAGGCGGCCTACAAGAAAATGATTAGTAGTTTCAAGTGGTACTTTTGAAAGAGGCAACTTTTAAGACAAATGATTATTAGTTTTGATTGATGATCTTGAGGGATACCCTATAAGACATGATGTTAGACCAAAAATATGACCTATAAAATAAGATGTTAACAAAATAAAATAACCTCTAAATTCACCCCTACAAGAGACAATATGTTAGCCTTAATAGACCTTAGTAAAAACACCCTAAAAAATCATGATTTGGCTCTATAACTTCTTTGGGTGAGCGGGCCATGATGTAGGGGCCTAGGGGTAGCAACCTCTATAGGGGTCAAGGGGTGTGCCCCTTACATGGTCATGGGGTAGATCCCCTTGTGGGGTTCGGGGGTAGTGCTCCATGTGCCCTCCCCTTGTGAGAGGTCTAGAATGACTCAAAATTCATTGAAAATGACTCTAAAAATGCACTCAAAAAGGATGATTTTGAAAGAAGAAATTAGTTCAAAATCACAAATTTAGATTACAATATCACAATTCATGAGTTGTAATTTTATAATAGACAGTTAATCATGATGGTTAGACTACAAAAACATGACTGTTAGTGTAATATCATGACTCATAGGGTGATATCATGATTATTAGAGTATCGATATTACAATAAAGTATAAAACTTTAAAGTTCTAGATTTTTGACCAATATAGATATTTAGATTGTTAAGGTAGAATAATTTAGATGCTTGAGAATGCTTATTTGTAGATGATTATGGCAAATTTAAACTTATAATGATGTATCAAAATTTATAAAATTATATCAAGATTTTCATATAAAAAAGGGCAACCTCAAGCACAATCTATATAATAACAAGATTTTTCCCTGATTAGAGTTATCTAAAATCTACCTTATAAACTTAGAGATATTAAATAGAAAACAAAACAACCCTAAAAATGACTAAATCACAATATCACTACTAGTGATGTGATATCGTTATTTACTAAGCAAAATCGTAACTACATGATTAGCAGTTTTGAAGAAAATAAGAAGGTTAAGGGTATGACATTTTAATTTTAGATGATCCTATCTTTGCCTTTCATGTTTTTCCTTGTCAATTAACACACAATATATCACATAAATAAAACCCCTTTCACAGAATGTGGTTAGCAAATATGTATGCTTTAAGCCCCAAAATCCCAAAATGTTTTTAATAAAAATATTTCTAAATCTAAGATAGTTAAATAAGCTTTCAAGAGTAGCTTGTATAATCACTGATTTTATTACAAAATATAAAATGACCAGATTGACCCTACAAGTTTGGATCACATGGATAACTGTTATCAGATTTGTGAGAAATTACAATGTCATGACTGTAGTTGCAATACATAACTTGTAGGTCAATATTATGAGTATCGAAGTTGATGTTTTGTAAACAGTCAAGAACCTACAAATAATGTTAGCACAAAATCATTTATTATAATACAAAATTTCTAATACAATTTTTATATCATATATACAAATATATGGTATTGTGTAAGCATAAATAACCTACCAAAAGATATTGTTAGCAATTAAGTTAGATGGTTAACATAAAATTGCAACTTCTAGGGAAAAATTATGATTGAAAAGTCACAAGTTGTAGAGCAATGTCTCAAATGTCACATGTGCATGCAAATTTTGTCAGAATTTGGGACTTCTCTTCCACCAATCAGATTTGTAAGCTACCAAAAACACATCTAGGATAAAAAATTGTTCAATTGGGAGTGTGGTTCTACTATGGTCACTAAAATATAGTAGAAAATTTGAGTATAATGGATTTGAGATCATGTAATTAATCTAAATTTACTCAAATATCAAAGTACCTAATTACTATCTAGAGCCATTAGAATCAAATATAATTACAAGAATACATAATTTAAAACAACATTCTAATCCTAAAGCTAATTACTCCAAATCAAGATCAAACAGATGAAAGATAAGAAGATTGGATTGGGATTACCTTAGACTCATAAATTTAACATTATGTTGGCATGATCATGGATGTTGATGATGGATTCAAAGACTTAGATTGGCATGGACTTAGTAGATTGCTTGAGATTACTAGTTGATTATGTGGGCATGAAGACTTTATGGATTCATGAGTTGGTTTCTAGTTAGCTTAGCCATGGAGAAATAGCTTGCTTATATAGATTGTGGAGGGAAGAATCAATGGTTAAAATTCAAAATTGGCTTGTAAATATTTATGGTGTAGGATTTTCCAAGGAATTTTTAATTCTTTGGAAGCCTTTAGATTTAGAGGCTTATAGAGAGAGGAAGGGTGTGAATAGAGAGTATTCTAGAATTGGAGAATTCTAGAATCCTTTTAGAGGTTAATTAGGATTGGGTTTGGGAATATATAGGGATTAGATGAGTGATTAGGGACTAGGGATGTAGGATATCCTAGGAATAGGCTTAGTAGGTGGTTAGGTGGGTCATGGAAATTTAAAATTCCTAAATAATAGATAAGTGGGGATTAGGATAGAATTAAGAAATGATTAGGGGAATTAATAAATTGGTGGGGATGAATAAGGTTAATGAATGAAGAGTAATGAAGAGGGATGTTAGATAAATGATTAAGATTATGGGTGATATTAAGATAGAATTAGAGGGGATAAATTAAATAATCAGAATTAGTGTCGACTAATAGTAATATTAGTGATATTAAATGAAGTGAGTGAATTTAGGTGCATACACAAGTAATTGAAAATTAAGTAATTTGTGTATTATGATAAAAAGGAAATTGATATATCACTATTTGGTTTTGTACGAATTGTTAAACACATAATTTCTATGAATTTTAGTCATATAAATAAATTAGGATTTATTCGATATATTAAGGTATTGGGATAATTATATTGTAGCTCAATGTATACTAAAGCATACAGAATACTCTAAGCATAGACAATGGATGTCTACTTAGATTATAACATATACATTATCATATATGTGACTATATAAAATTTTATGTGAAAGTTACACACACACACACAAATGTACACAACTATGATTTGCTTGAAAACATTATTATGATAACAAGGTAAAATGGGTGCTTTGTTATATATTTAATGTTTGGATAAAACATTAAAATAACGTAATTAAGTGTTTAAATTTAGATCTTACTAAGTTATTTTTATGATTGAATTTTATTATATATGTGGAATATAAACAAATAAAATGCTTGTGTTCTAATATTGCATTTCATGGATGAAATAGCATTTTAAGTTACGTGGTGGTTTTGAGTAACTTAGGGTCTATATATAATTCTTACCCAGATGGTACATTTATATTAAGTATTGTTTTTATTCTATTTATTATTATGTAATAAATTAGATGATGTTAGATTCTTTGCATACCTTTGATGGAATAAATGTATGTATTTTATATTTCACTACTTAGCATATTTATGTCTACTAATAGGGAATATTTTGATTGAATCTATTAGTTTTATATTATTAAATATTTTAACTAAATATCACATTTATGATACTAAATAAGTAGTGGATAGATTTCACTAGCTTAATTAGCACTATTAATCCAAGATAAAGTCTAATTCGATTGAATGGTGTGTATAAAATTGATTGATCCTAGTGATATTAACTATTTGAAAACTTTGGCAAAATTAATGTTTATAGTTAAACATTATCATTTCACATGTTGATATAGTTTCCATGCTTGTGAAATATCATGTTAGAATGGATTTATTTATGGTACACATCATTTATTAGATATTTTCAGCACATGGATTCTAGTTTATCATTTTGGATACCCGCACCGTCATTATCTACCCATCCATGAAGGGAGGGCCATTTCCTTATTGGGAGATAGTGTGTGTTTCTACTCATTTTCGCTTTTCACATTCAGAAGAAATAAGAAACTAAAGTTAAATGGTTAGGGGTTAGATGATACCCAGATGAAGTTGCACACCGTATCTAGATGATTAAAGGAGCTCCTCTTTGGCTGTGGAGGATGACACCTGTAGATAAGAAAGACTTAAACAAATAAAATGTTAGATAGATATATGGTGGACTGCCAAGCAAAGCTCAGTCCCAGAAGTGCAAAGACTTCTTAGAGGGATGACAGTCCACTAGTTGATAAAAAGAATGTCGTAATGGAAAGAAATAATGAAAGACTTAAAGAAAGAGAAATAGTTAATGCATACTTAAATCTTGTTGTTAGTCTTCCACAATCACTGACGTCGGTAGTTCTGTCGACGTCAATTGGTCAAGGTTGCCGACGTCGGTTAGTCTGCCAACATCGATAGGGGAAATGGTCGATGTCGGTTAGGTAAATGGCCTTGGATAGGTTTCAGGGAAAGTTTGTGGTCGATAGAGGGGTCTGGAAGGAGTCTAGGTCTGTTTAATGGTTTGTGGAGGATTGCAGGACAGTGAATATGGTCTGGGAAAGGGCTAAGGTAGAGGACAGGGGTGGAAGGGAATAAGAATGAGAGGAAGGCCTCAGGAAGAAAGTCAGGTTGTCTATCAATAGTACTCAAGAATATTCAATGGACTAATCACCAAAGCATTCTAAAAACACTGAAATATAAACTAGAAGAATACTTAGCTCTTGGTGGAGAACCAGAAGTGTAGAAGACTTGTTTCAGTTATGGATGATGTAGGAGACCTCATGCAATGTTTCAATCTAGTGTGAAGTGAATTCTACAAAGTTTCTTAGCTTGGAGAGTGATGATAGAATGTTGATGCCTGCAAAGAGTTGAGGAGCAAGAGAATTTAGATCTTGGGAGCAAGAGAATTCGCATTCAGGTAAGAGGATTCACATTTGGGTAAGAGGATTCACATTCGGGCCAAGAGAATTAGCCTTCCTGGTCTACAGTTGAGGTCAAAATTTAGTTTTAAGCAACTGATGTCGGTGATACCACCGGCGTCAGTCGACTGTTAACCGACGTCGGTGGCTAGAGATTGGGAAACAAGGTTATTTTTAGCCTTTTACCCATTCTTCCATCTGCCAAGTTTGGTTGTCATTGTTAAACAGTCCAAATGGTAGGTTTAATAGGCATGAGGATTAGTGGGGGAGTTGAAATAGGGCTTAGGTAATTATGATTAGTCATACGGTGATAAATGGCCTAAGAGCTAAGAATCCAAGGTGAGGTGTCTAGGGGGGATTTTTAATTTAAAATAAGTATTTTAAACTAATAAAGTATAGGTTAGGCATGTTGAAGTTAGAAAGGGACCAAGGGGGGGTTGACACTATTTTGGTGTCTACATTTGCCCCTTTTTGTCTTGTTGGTTGTTCTTGATGAATTGCAAGACAAAAATAGGAGTAAGTTTCCCCAGGTATGGGATAAGGTCATTTTTGTCCTATTGGTTGTTCTGATGAACTGCAAGATAAAAATAGGAGTAAGTTGCCCCAGATGTAGGATGAAGTGTAGGTTGCTCCAGCTAAGGGATGAGGTATTCCCCCTCAAAGTAGGAGTCGAGGGAAGGTAACCTAATATTAGGTGTTGATTTGATAGGTAGTGGATGCGTATGGTGAAGGTTGAGTGTGAATGATGTAATAGTTGAGATTACGCGTATATTACTTCACGTGATAGGTAGGTCAAATTGTCAAAGTCAAAGGTCAAGGAGTGCTAAAATTGAAATAATTGGCCCTCAACATTTAGTCATAGCTAATTGGGTTAAATGATCAAAGTTGTAGCTCCAATGGTCATCATGTTCCAAGTATCTCGAGCTCAAGAATTGATCCTAGAAAACATGAAAATGTCACACATATTGAGGATCAACTGGAGCATGATCCATCAATAGATGTGAGGGTCATAATGTGGGTTGTGCACAATTTGGTAACTATTCTTGAGGTAGCATACATGCAATCAAAACAACCAAGGCAAAGTCATCTCAAAAGTGGTCGTGGTCTGAGGAGACAGTCATGATCTCTAAGATCATTGGTTGAGTCGGGTTGAGTCACAGTATGATCTTAGGTGGCATGTGTTGTGGTCAGGGAGATGTATGTGATCTATAATGTGCCCCATGAGAAATCTAAGGTGACTTCTATAGTGTTAGGACTGGTTTCTTGGTCATGATTTTGGGTTGGTATAGATAGTTGGTCCATTAGATGGATGGATGAAGGAATGGCTGAGCTAACCTCAGAAGACCCCATGTCAATTGAGTGCTACCTACATAGCCCCTATTTGAAGGGCCTCAGGCCAATGTAGTTCTCCCTAAAAGGGAGGAAGAGGGTTAGTTATGGATGTGGGTTGGATGAGGTTAAGTCATGGTTAAAGGTAATATGGTTGGTCCGTCAGATAGACGGATGAACGAATGGCCGATGTCATATGGAGACGAACAGGCAAATGGCTGAGCTAACCCCAGAAGAGTCCATGTCAACTTAGTGCTGCCTACATAGGCCTAATTATAAGGGCCTCAAGCCAATGTAGTTCAGAAGAAGAGTCAAAATGGTTGATGATTGGTTTGGTCTTGTTTTGAAATGATGAGTGTATGATGATGTTACAGCCTTTTCCATATTATGTGATGGTGTATTCTATAACATTGGTGATAGCAATTTTCCATATTGGTGATGGATGTATGTTAAAAATGAAATGAATGTATTTATGCTTCATCAAGTAATGGTGTATGCTTGACATAAATAGTGTGGTCGATAGTTTCCATGTGTATTGGTTTCCATAGAAACTAGTGTGAATAGGGTATGATAATGTTAGTGGTCTAAAAAAGGTTTGGTTGGTTTGGTTTGGTTTAGAAAATGATTTGGTTGGATTTGAATTGGTTATATGTGACCAAAGTGCATAAGAAGTGAAAGGCACATTGCTCTTTCATTTACAAGGACCATAATGATAGCATAGATAGGGTTATTGCAAACAAAAACCCCATTCATGCATTACGTCATTAACCATTGTTTGTGTTAGAGAAGTATTCAAATCAGTCGATGTTAAGTGAGCTCAAAATGCCTTGGGTATGTTGGGGCAATAGGTTTGATTATGTGAGGTGTGAGGATAGCGTAACCCTATTTAGAAAGGATAAATTTTCCCCTTTTCTAGGTGACCCTGAGAATGACTATAGGCAAGTCCATGACTTAATTTTATTTTTTTTGGTAGACTGATCGATGCGGGAAGTCTACGTGGGGATGTTGTTTTGTTTTGTGGTCATATGTGAAGTTGATCAATGCGGGAAGCTTCTGAGAGAGTGATGTTTGTAGCAAAATTTAGGCATAGCCATCCTTTGAGGGATTGATCTATATTTTGCTTTGTATGGTTGAATGTCTTTGGATAGCTATCCTTTAAGGGAATAGTCTATTAGTTATAGCAATTATGCAGCTATCCTTCGAGGGAGCAGTCTACATTTATAGTTTATGACCTTTGTATAGGCATCCCAATTTTATGTTTTTTTTTTGTTTTTGATTGAACTGTTGGTCATAGACTTGACTATAGAGGTTTGGGGGTTTCCTTTTATTAGGACAAAGCATTCATTATTTACCAAAGGGTTGACTAATGTTGGGAACAAGGGTTGAAAGGAATAGGAATGAGGATGACAGGGATTGCTCAAGGGATGAGCTCAAGTTAAATATCAAGTGAGTGATTACTTGATTAACAATAGAATGGTCATAGATGTAAGGCATTAAGGGGCTCAGGTTTTGGCTGGCCTTCAAAAGAAGATAGATGATAAGTCCCTGATCTATGCTTGTGCATCATGATGTAAGGTTCGAGTCAATTAGGAGCAAACTTGCCCTATTTTCTTCTTTCCATATTGGTCACGTGTTAAAGATGATTAAGAAGTTGGTTGATGTTTGGTCGATGCTTGGTTGGTTGATGTTTGGTCGATGTTTGGTTGGTTGATATTTGGTCGATGCTTGGTTGGTTGATGTTTGGTCGATTCTTGGTTGGTTAACGTTTGGTCGATTCTTGGTTGGTTGATATTTGGTCGATGCTTGGTTGGTTGATGTTTGGTCGATGCTTGGTTGGTTGATGTTTGGTCGATGTTTGGTTGGTTGATGTTTGGTCGATGCTTGGTTAGTTGATGTTTGGTCGATACTTGGTTGGTTGATATTTGGTCGATGCTTGGTTGGTTGATGTTCGGTTGATGCTTGGTTGGTTGATGTTTGGTCGATGGTTGGTTGATGTTTGGTTGGTTGATGTTTGGTCGATGCTTGGTTGGTTGATATTTGGTCGATGTTTGGTTGGTTGATGTTTGGTTGATGCTTGGTTGGTTGATGTTTGGTCGATGCTTGGTTGGTTGATGTTTTGTCGATGCTTGGTTGATGCTTGGTTGGTTGATGTTTGGTCAATGCTTGGTTGAGGTCGTGATAGTCAATATAAAGTTGAATTCCCCCAGTTATTTTGTGACAGGGACAATGTTTGATACCCATTATAGATAATCAGTGGGTTGGATAAATTAGATGGAGAGAAGACGATGAAGCTCCTCTTTGTCAAGGAGTGTGACACGAGGATGAATCCTACGAAGATTTTGTCTGATAGGCTTAGTTTAAGAGGGTGAGATCCTGATCTTCTAAGTTGGAGTTTGCAATCTCAGAATTAGGAACGGTGATGGAGGTAATGGTTGGTAATGTTTTGATTAAAGAAGCTAGTGGTTGGGGGTTTTTGGGTTGGACCTTCACTGCCTGTAACGCTTTAATCAAGGTTTGGTGATGTTGTGGAGAGATTTGAATGAGGTCATACAAAGACATCTTCACAGGGGTGTGGTGAATTTGTTTCACCATGGAGTCATGAATTGGCTTTGAAGATGTTGGTTGGGATGTGTCCAAGATTGAAATCTTGGGTTTTAGTGGTTGAGCAAGTTTGACAAATGGGTAGGTCTAAGGAATAGCAACTTTCTCTTTTGCTTTATCCTTTAAAGTCTGTGACCTAGTGGCCACATTGATGGTGTTAATCTCGAATAAAGGGGGTGAAGGAGGTAAAGGGACCATAGTCTTGCGTTGAGATCCTGATTTAGGTGATGAGGTTTGAGAGGCATGTGATGGTGTCGATGGTTTGTTGAAAAAGTGGTCAAGAGGATCCTTAATGAAAAGGGTGTCTTTTTTTAGGTGTTGACGAATGATAGCTTTAAGAGCATAGCAACTCTCAGTGTCATGTCCAGGTGTGCGATGATACGCACAAAATTTAGTGTCGTCAAACCAAGATGGTTTTTGATCTGAGAGTTGATGAGTGTGAAGGTGAAGAGGTTCGAGAGACATGGGATGGTGTTGGAGATTTGTTAACAATATCCTCAACAAGGAGGGCATCTTTTTCCAAGTAATGGTGAATGACAATCTTAAGGGCACAACAATTTTTAGTGTCATGCCCAGGTGAGCAATGATATAGGTAGATTTTAGTGTCATCAAACCAAGACAGCTTTGGTCTGAGAGGTTGAAATTGTTTAATAGGTGGAAGAGTGATGTTATAAGTTTGTAAAAGTTGGCATAGTATCAAAGCATATGAACCCGCTAATGGGTCTACACATTTTGTTGCAGTAGGAGATGACAACTTCTGTTTAGGAGTTGTTAGAGGAGTGTTGTATACCATATTTTTGTTTGGTGGTGTGACCACACATGTAGATGGCACTTTTGTGGTGAGAGGTGTTGGATGTTTTGGAGGAAATATATGTTTGATGGGTGGAGAGAGTAATGGAGGTAGTTTGCCTCTGTGAGGTGTTGGAGTTGGGATCACTCCTATTAAGGTGGATGGATGTGGGCCCAAAATAGAAGATGATGATCATCATGGGGGAGGAGTTCTCCAACGTGGTTTAGTAGCCTTCTTTAGTTTGGAGCGAGGACCACTATTGTGAGGGGTGAGGTTCAAATCTACCTTCACCGGATATTCTTTGGCCGAAGAGGGTGAGGTTGTTAGTTCCTCTCTTAGTGGAGAAGGGATTGAAGAATTGGGCTCTTGAGTTGGATATAGTGCAAGAATGGTCATGGCTTTTGCGTGTGGTCAAGGAGTAGGGAAAGTATGATCCCCCATTGATGATAGGAAGGATGAGGGTGAGGCTACCGGTGCTGGTATCATCAAAGTGTCCTCCAATATAAGAGAGGTCGATGGAGAACTAATAGGAGAAGAAAGTTCTTCCACCTGTGGAAGAGAAATAGGAGAAGAAGGCTCTTCTGCCTATGGTGGACAAATAGGAGAAGAAGGCTCTTCTACTTGTGATGGACAAATAGGTTGACTAACCTCTTCAGACTGTGGGAGAGGTTGGTTAGGCATAAAAAGAGAGATCATGTTGAATGTGTAAATATTATGCTCTTGGGATTCATCGGCCATGGTCTGAATGTTATTTTGACTAGGGGGATGGTTAGGGAATGGTTGTCTAAAGATATCTATGTTGTGGTTAGCCAGCACATTTGGGTTATCCAAAACAAGATCCCCCTTGTCTAGCATATCTTGGACAATGTTTTTGAATGTTTTGTAGTTGTTTATGTCGTGACCATTGACACGATGATAATTATAGAAGTCATTTTCCCTATACCATGTAGGGATGGATTTTGAGGGGTCAAATTGAGGTGGTCGAATTTGAGGGAGCTTGAGGACCCCTTGCTTGACTAATTTATCCAAGACGGAAGCGTATGATTCTCTTATTGGAGTATATTGACGCTGTACATGCCGTTGTTGGAATTGTCTTGTGATGTAGTCTGATGTGGAAGGTTGAGATTGGTTGGTTATTATTGAAGATGATGGTCTAAGGACCACAATGTTTGCTACTCCTTTATACTTGAAGTGGGAAGAAGAAGGTTTGGAAGATGAAGGGTCATTAGATTTTGTGTTGGTATTGTTACTATGCAATTTGACCTTGTCCTCTTCGACTGTGTGGAGTTCAAGCTTTTTGGCCATGGTGAAAGCTTCGTCAAATGTGTAGAATGTTTGAACCCACAAAGTAGATGAGATGTGTTTGGCACATGCTTGTGAAAAGAGCTCAATGAGCTCTGGCTGAGGTAAAGAAAAGGAGAGTTGGTTGATTAAACCTCTCCAATGGGCAATGAAATCAACTATTGATTCATCGTCGAATTGTCTGATAGAGTATAGGTCTGTGATGGAGACCTTTTTAGTGATGTTGATTGAAAAGTGGTCAAGAAATAGTTGAGCTAGTTGAGTGAAGGTAAATAGAGAGTGGTTGGTAATAGAACTATACCAATCGAGGGAAGCACCAGAAAGTGATATGGGAAATGTGCATAGTAATAATGCATCATCATGTGCTATAAGGTAACAAGCATGTCTACACACTCGTAGATGTTGTTGTGGGTCCTCTTTACTCTAAAAATAAGTAAACTTGGGAAGCTCCCACTGACTAGGATATGGTTAGATTGGGATCGATGGATGAATAGGTTCATTATAGATTTGTTCATATGAGAGAACATTTCTTGAACCTGAAACGGATGTCTCAAGATTAGACATTTTATCCATCAACATCTTGATTAGATCAATCAATGGATTTGTAGGTGGGGCACCCCCTAGGTTGTAAGGCATTTGGAAGGTGTTAGGTGGAGTGTATGACATAGTTGGTTGTGTTTGTATAGGCGCAACATATTGGTAACTAGTCATAGGGACTAATCTTGAAGTCAAGGGTGGTTGTGTCATAAAGCTAGAAGGCACAACTTGGCTTGATGTCGCCAAAGGTGGTTGGATGGTGGCAACACTAACTGAAGGATAAGTAGTCACTCTTGTATTTATGGGTGTAAGAGTAGGTGGGATGGAGACAATTAAGTTCTGGAATGGTGTAGGACTTTGTTGAATGGTTTGTGGTTGAGGGGGTACAGAAACCCCAATGGAGGTAGGTCTAGAAACAGAATAAGAGGCCACACTTTGAATATTGGTCATGGTTAGGTTGTTAGTTGAGGCAATGGCCTAGGTGACCACAGGTTGGGTTATGGAGGCCATTGATATGATTGTCATTTCAACTAAGGAAGTTGGCATCCCATAAACTGGGTTGCCTGAAGGATCTCAGGTTTGACTTCTCACGAGATAGTGCAAAAGAGCCTTGACATTGAGGTCAAGGAACCTTTCAAAGTCTTGATCCCCTTCGAGAACAATAGAGGGTTGAGTTGGGGTTGGTTGGATAGGAGTACATTTAGTTTCTTAATTATACTCCATTTGGGGACTTGATATAGAAGGTGAAGGCAAGAGTGGTTGCTACCTTACATGGTTAACAAGAGTTTTGGTTTGATTACATGTCAAAACCATCCAAGGCAAAATAGATTCAAGTTCTAAAAACTGTATGTTTCAGCCTCAGAAAACCAGAATGTGTTTTTAATAGCAAAAAGGTCAGGTTTTTAGCTTGTTGTTTGAGAAGAAAGATTTTTGATAGTGATCGACGTCAGTAGAAAAACTGATGTCGGTGAATAAGTTGTCGATGTCGGTCAGATAACCGATGTTGGTGAAGATAGTTGCCGACGTCGGTGGAAAAACTGATGTCGATTGCTGTGTATTTCCAAAAACTCAAAAAACTAAAAGTTTTTTGGAAGAAAGAAGAAAGTCTGAGTTGTTTTTAGATCTTAGAATGTGACCTCACCAACTCAAAAAATCAGATATAGATAGAAAAATAGATGAAGGCAAGCAAACTCTAAACCTTAAATTCCTAAGAATAGAATTTTAGAATCATGTTGGCTTATGCGTTAGAAGAATATGTTTGGGAAGTTGGGATTTTAGAACGGGTACTAAAAGAAGCAGTCTAAGGTTGGTTTCAGGTTATGTTTTGGTGCTCAAAATATGTATTAGGTTCCGTACATGGCCTGGTGCTAGGAGCTTGCTCCCCTCACTTCACGAGCCCAGAGACAAGCTGGGTCACTTAGCCAGTATATACTTCCCCTAGAGTTTATACTCTGCTAGAGAACAGAGTGGGTTCTCCCCTTGGTAGTGAAGTCCAAGTGGGATTGCCAGGAAGGGTAAGGTATCCTCTAGGTGATGAAATCCTAGTCAGGCCTTGTCTCAGGTATGTTTATATGTTTAGTTTGATGTGCTTGTGGTCTGGTAGTGTAACATATGTGTACTACGCTTTATTCATAATGCAGTTTTAATTACTAGATGAGCTAAAAATGCATTCAAGTAGGAATGAAATGCAATAGATTTTAGCCCAAATTAAAATGTTTTTGTTCGGATGCAAACAATTAGGAAAAGGTTAAGAGCATGAACTTCACTACTCTAAGATGCAGAAAAGAAGTGACAAGAAGAAAAAGTTCTTTTTAACTTCTGTTAATGGTGTCTTTTCGAAAGAGAAAGAAAGAAGAAGGATGCAAGTAGAGAGATTTTCCTAATGCACCTATATGAAAGTTTGTTTTAGAAGAAATGAACCAAGGGAAAACTCTAGGGTCCCACCGGGCGTGCCAGAATGTTTCTACTCATTTTCGCTTTTCACATTCAGAAGAAATAAGAAACTAAAGTTAAATGGTCAGGGGTTAGATCATACCCAAATGAAGTTGTGCACCGTATCCAGACGATTGAAGGAGATCCTCTTTGGCTGTGGAGGATGACACCTATAGATAAGAAAGACTTAAACAAAGAAAATGTTAGATAGATATATGGTGGACTGCCAAGCAAAGCTCGGTCCCAGAAGTGCAAAGACTTCCTAGAGGGATGACAGTCCACTAGTTGATAAAAAGAATGTCATAATGGAAATAAATAATGAAAGACTTAAAGAAAGAGAAATAGATAATGCATACCTAAATCTTGTTTTCAGTCTTCCATAGTCACCGACGTCGGTAGTTCTGTCAGCATCGGTTGGTCAAGGTTGCCGATGTCGGTAGGGGCAATGGTCGATGTTGGTTAGGGCAATGGCATTGGATGGGTTTCAGGGAAAGTCTGTGGTCGATAGAGGGGTCTGGAAGGATTTTGGGTCTGTTTAATGGTTTGTGGAGGATTGCAGGATAGTGAATATGGTCTGGGAAAGGGATAAGGTAGAGGACAAGGGTGGAAAGGGAATAAGAATGAGAGGAAGGCCCTAGGAAGAAAGTCAGGTTGTCTATCAATAGTACTCAAGAATATTCAATGGACTAATCACCAAAGCATTCTAAAAACATTGAAATATAAACTAGAAGAATACTTAGCTCTTGGTGGAGAACCAGAAGTGTAGAAGACTTGTTTTCATTATGGCTAATGTAGGAGACCTCATGCAACGTTTCAATCTGGTGTGAAGTGAATTCTATAGAGTTTCTTAGCCTAGAGAGTGAGGATAGAATGTTGATGCCTACAAAGAGTCGAGGAGCAAGATAATTCAGATCCTAAGAGTAAGAGAATTCATATTTGGGTAAGAGGATTCACATTCGGGCCAAGTGAATTAGCCTTCCTAGTCTACAGTCGAGGTCAAAATTTAGTTTTAAGCAACCAATGTCACCGATACCGCCAGCGTCGATCGATTGTTAACCGACATCAGCGGCTAGAGAATGGAAAAAAAGGCTATTTTTAGCCTTTTTCCCATTCTTCCATCTGCCAAGTTTAATTATCATTGTTAAACGGTCCAAATGGTGGGTTTAATAGGTGCGAGGATTAGTGGGGGAGTTGAAATAGGGCTTAGGTAATTATGATTAGTCATAGGGTGATAAATGGCCTAAGATCTAGGAATCCAAGGTGAGGTGTCTAGGGGGGATTGTTAATTTAAAATAAGTATTTTAAATTAATAAAGTATAGGTTAGGCATGTTGAAGTTAGAAAGGGACCAAGGGGGGGTTGACACTATTTTGGTGTCTACAGTGTGGTGGATTTATGTTATGTGGTTGGTGTGGAAAAGTATTCATATGATGCTCTCCCTCCTTATGGGAGTTATACACTAAAGACTAAACTTGAGATTACAGATTGATACTTGAGTCATGAAGACTCATGCTCCATGGAGCTTCGTATCATTATATTATTTTTATTTGAGACATTTATTGTTTAAATTGTAATATTTATTCATTGCACTTCTACAATAGTAGTTGTAATTTTGCATCAGTTGTGGTTGAAATTATATTATTACATCAATGAAATAGATGCAACATTTATTTTTATTCAGCATTGTGCATGATTTTTTATATATTTTCATGGTGATTATTAGCTAAGTGGATTATCTATAAACCTTGTGGTTAACTTAGATGAATATGTGTAAGTAATTTTTATTTAAAAAAATTACTCTTTTTCAATAAAACTCAAGTGGGATTTTCATAGGTTTAATCAAATAAAATCAAGGAATCTCAAAGAGAGGGTAAACAAGTTTATGTTTTTGATTATTTGTAGCTTATTATGGACAAATTTTTATTGTATTTTTAATTTTATGCTTTGAATATGAATTATTTGTATATTTTTCTCAAAAATCCTTGGTTAAAGACTTTGGGAACAATTAATGTTAATGTACAAAAAAAATTCATGAAGCTTTAGTACAAGAAAAAGAAGGTCAATTTGCAGGTTTTCACACTTATCAAAGAACATAGAAATATCAAGGTTGAGCATGAGAACAAATATAAGGATTGAGAAGTATATGACAATGAAGATTTAGATGAAAAAATGGTACAAGGAAAGAACAATTCATGTACTTGAGATAAAGGAAATAGAAGAGAAAAACATTGAAAATATCAAAGTATTAGAAAATGATACTAAGGTTGAGGTATATAGACACCCACATCATCATGAGAGATAAAAATCATAGAGGAATGTCAGGGAGTGTCATAGAAAAAAATCATTATTGATATACAAGGAATCAAAAAAATTATTAGTAAGGATACATGTACAATTATAGACATGTAAAATCAAATTTTAAGCTAAAACTATGCACTTGTGACCACTCTTTAACACACTTAACTATAGACTTATCATAGGGCCCTTTTGATCACTTTTGACCATCTCACACACTCTTCTAAGTTGACAAATGACCCTAAAATGTAATAATCCATATTATTATCAACTATAGACATTTGTTAAGCCTTGCCTAACACTCAACATGATAAAATCACCCATTGGACAAGATTGGCCTAGGGGATAGGAATGTGCCACTATAATGTCCTTCCCCCCTCAATTATCCTCCTACCAAATAATAGCTAATTTACCAAATTCAAATCTATAGGAAGGTCAGCCAATGTCCCTCATAATTCCCATTCAAATTATTTTAAATGATATGACTATATAAACAATTTTCAAATTGTTTGGCACACAAGAGGGTTACACATCGAAAAGCATTAGAATTACACTTGCACATTGAGAGTGGAATACCTAATTTTCCCAATTCTGATTGAATATAACCCTATTAACCCAGAGCTCAAGTTTGGGTACATGTCACATGTCACAAGTCATAGTTAAAACATCTAATCACATTAGTATTACACCAACATCTATCACATTACATTATTTATTCACACACCATTGTATCATGGAAGAACTACATGAAGTTTGATCCCTCTTTAGAGTATTGGTATATAGGCAATGCTTAATATATGGGGTGTTGAGGTCTTGCTAAACTTTAATCATTGACCTATTTTTTCAATTGATTTACATTGTTCACATGTTAAGTAACTAAAAATATTTGAAGGATAATTGGTCATATTGTGGTTTCTACAAGTGATCATAAGGTCCTACACCAAATACAGGATTTATAGATGAAGGCACAAAGAACCTAAAAACCTAGATTTCCTCATTAAAAGTGAATAAGAGTGCCTTAGGTTAGATAATAATGCTAACCCTCTAGTGTTCTCTTCCTAGCATTATTGTCCAGGGCTAGATCTAGTTCTAGGATCCTAATTCCAGTCACCAAACCTCTCTACACAATAAGTTTCATAGATGTATTCCTCTCAGAGGCACAATTTATAGCTAAGTCTTTGTTATTTTCTTACACTGATATTTTTAGTCAGCTTACATAATACAATAGTTCCATATTATTAAATTTTATCTTTATTATATTTTTCCCCTAATTTTACATAGTAGTTATAATCATATAAAATGTCCAAATTGGTAGTTTGAGAGTGGCTTGTGACACCCTATCTATAGCTCCTTTTACATGCTCTTGTGACCCTTCTAAACATCTTTTTTCTCATTATCAATCATTTGAAACCTTATGAACGATCATTCCTCCTTATTAAGACTACATTTCATAGGCCAATCCTATTTTCCTAGGTCTTGAGCCTATAGGATAGGAGTGAAATACTTGGACTATAGTTTCGGACCCTAGGGTGTCCTATTTTAAGCACTCATATCTATTTGTAGTTTGAGCCCCAATAATTATTTTAATTTGATCCCTATCCTTAATTGTGTCATCCTAGCATGAATACATCTAACCCATGACCAATTATCCTTATAAAAACCCACTCAAAGCTCATTTACAAAGGAGGTGACAAAACTTACAAAGAAAACAAGAATACAAACAAATCACTAAGGCAAACTTCCCTATTATCTACATACAATCACCCAACATAGATGAAAACACTCAGACCCTCATACTAGTCATTAGCCACCTTAAACACTCACACCCACATCACACTATTACACAAATCATATTAGGTGGAAGAACTAAATATGGCTTGATCCCTCTTTGGAGTATTGGTATGTAGGCAATGTTCCCACACAAGGGGTGTGGATTACATGTTCAATGCATATTACACACTAACCCCTCCTTGCTTAAGTGATTAAAATATTATTTTATCAAGCATAATGAAGGGTTAATGTTTGAATATTAAATCATCTCTACAATGAGTTTTTTCAATAACTAGCACTCAATTTTTCATAGGCAGGCTCATACCAGCATAGTGCAAATACTTAGGTCTCTATGACTAGTTTGGACTCTATGACTAGTTTGGACAATAGCATCAAGAGTGGACAATAGCATCAGACACCAAAGTGTCCTATTTTTAGTGCTCCTATCCTTTCATTGAATGAAATATAGATTTAGTTTGATGATATTGTCTCAGTTCTACACAACTAGTTTCAACCACTGCATCATCCATCTCAGTCTAGTTTTAAGCTAAGTTAAATTTCTCCTTATTTATTACTATTTTTAAAAAGGTAAAAAAGATAAATAAATTATACAAATCAAGACTATAATTATTATTATATTTTTTACTAATTTATTAATCTAAACCCTTAACTAAAATAGGAATAAAACTCTATTATTCTCAAGAAATTTAAATCATTTGGTGAACATGACTTACTTCGTTTGTGAATAAAACCCCTACAAACCCTAGGGAAAATTCGTTGTTAATTTTTCTAGTATTTTTTTTCATTTTTCCTACATATTGAAATTAGAATTTAAGATTTAATTTTTAAAATTCACCATAGTAATTTTTTATTTCTTTCAAACCCTAATTTAACTTACTATGTCCCTTTACTTCTTGAGGTATCACCTTACATGTTTGTGAGCTTCATATTCTTTTTATGCATATTTTAATTAGCTATTTTTCAAATCCTAGATTATATTTATTTAATCTTCTCTTTCATTTTTCAAGTTTTTTTTCCTTATGCCACCTAATCTTTTTGAATCTCTTCCTTTGAGATGAAGTGTAAAACTTAGTGGCAACCCTCCTAAATTCACCCAGATTCCTCCAACCCATCCATATACCATGAATAAACAACCAACTCAATTTCTTGCTATAGATCCTACACATCCAAATTACACTAATATCTATGAGGATAATTTCAAAATTGAGAAATATGAGGATAAAAATAATGATACGTACACCAATGCTCATGACCCACCACATCGAGTTCTTGATCCACTTCCACCTATTGTTGATAATGATGTTGTCAAAAACAAAGATTTGATTCTACAAATTTTTAGAGAGATATTTAGTAAATAACCTTGAATCATGACCTTA
Organism: Torreya grandis; assembly: GCA_037957365.1. Classification (NCBI taxonomy): domain Eukaryota; kingdom Viridiplantae; phylum Streptophyta; class Pinopsida; order Cupressales; family Taxaceae; genus Torreya; species Torreya grandis. The sequence goes on from JARHVA010003227.1 coordinate 151,333, forward strand.
TCTTACAATGTATCATGTAAATTAAAAAATATAATCAATTTGACTCTTCCATTCCTTCATAACAACTAGTTGTAAATAACACTATAAGGGCAACTATGTCTCAACAACCCCCTATAGCAGCCCAACCTTCCTATGTGGCACCACCAGTTACAGCGAGTACATATTTATCTCCTAATGTGGTTTCCTTTATGAAAGAGATAAAATATCTTCAATCCAAGGTGTTACATCTTGAGTAAGGTGCCTCTAGACTGACATAGGCTTTGGACTCTTTTTCTCTACTTCATACACCATTAGCACACCATATTGCTTCTACACCCTTGCCACCAAGTTTTATTCAACCCAAGATCACTCTATATGATGGAAAGGGTGATCCAAAGACACAACTGAGAGCCTTTCATGCATCATGCTTGGATTATGTGCCAAATTATTGGTTATTAACCAAGTTATTTCCATAGAGTTTAAAGGATTATGTTCTATAATGGTTCTATACTCTACTGAATTAGTTAGTCAATGCATTCAATAATTTAGTTGGCATGTTCCTAGATCATTTCAATTTTAACATAGGTGACAAGGTTTCTTATGCCTAAATTACACAATAGAAACAAAGGTCAAAGAATCTCACAGATTATGTTCTTAGATATAAGACTATATTGGCTAAAATGACTAGCCCCATGGCCGATCAAGAATTATAATATCTCTTCAAACAAAGTCTTTTGCCAACTTTGCATGAGTCAATAATGTTAAAAAGTTTCTCTTCCTTCACTGAGTTATGTCATACACTAAAGGAAAGGGAAGTCAAATTAATTTCAATGGGCAAACTCAAGTACACAAGCATATAAAAAATAACAAACAAGAGTAACAGTAAAGTCCCATATAAAGTAAAGGTTAATGATAGTAAAATTCAAAATCAACCTATAGTTAATGAAGATTTAGAGCCCCCTCAATGAGTGGTTTTATCATCAACTCCTTGGTGAGCCTTCACCAATTTACTATTATCTCCATCCAGAGTCTTACAATAGCTCTTGGAATGTAATGTCATATCTTTCCCTTCTATATGAGAAGTTGATACAACAATGCCTCTTCCACATGGATATGATCAAAATGAATTCTATGATTTTCACAGGGAAATAGACCACACAGAAAATATATGCATAATTTTGTGACATAATATACAAGACTTGATATATGGCAACCTTATTGATCTTGGCACTCTAGTTGAGCCTCCTCAAGAAATCAAACATAGGACAAGGCTCTAAATATTTTCTCAAATCCTTTCCCATATAATTCTAAATAGGAAATAGGGGATACATCAAGTGTTCACCATGCATATCATGCACACCCTCCACAAGTTACATACCAATTACCTTTATTTTAGTCACATCCTTTGAGCAACATGATTGGTGTGTATAATTCTAGATTTCTAGCTAAACCTTCAATCTCCTTCTTAAAGTAGGAGATAGTTGAGGATGATTCAGATTACCATGTACCCTTTATCAAATCCTACATTTATCATCATCACATTCATAGTATTTTAATTGATAATGGATCCAGTGTGAACATGTGCACTATGACATTACTTCAGCATTTGGGATATTCAAAGCAAGATATTACCCTGATGGACACATTTATTTGTGGATTCAGTGGGCACATATAGAGTTCATTGGGTGAGATCATACATCTTCTATAGTTTGGTCCAACACATGTGGCCACACCATTTACTATTGTTCCTAGTGTAGGAGTCTTTGACATGTCTCTTGGTTGACCATGGATCTAGAAACTTTGAAAAATACCTTCTACAATTCATAGATGCATGAAATTATTTCATACTAATCAGGTTATTACATTTGGTGGAGTTTTTTTATGAGTTGCCACTCCCCACTTTAGAGCCATATCCTACTCTGTAGTCACCAATTTTATATTCTCCACCAAATACAATTTTTCCTCTAATTGAGATTCAAACACAGATGAGGCCTCCCTCACCAACACAGAGAGTTCATACACTTCCACAGAGGCCTCTCTTAGAGTGAAAATTACATCAGTGATAGTTTTAGGACTTTAAACAATTTAAAACTATAGTATTCACATCCAACATAGTATCATTGAGGTCTCATACCTCTACACATAGAGCACATTTTTAGAGAGATTATTCTACTACTAGATGGGTCCCTAAGAGCCCCATAATTGCATCCACTTCTCAAAGTTACAGGGGGACCCCACAGTCAATTTCCACTATAGATATTTTATAGAACTTATAGCATACACATCTTTTATATTTATAGTCTCAACCCTTCCATCATACTTTATGATCACACATAATCCCTCTCCTCGATACAAGACACCATGATAGGGAGTCTCTTATGAGACTCATCGGTTAGTATCATTTCTTTTTAGCTTATTTGTACATAATTTCTCAACTTTCTTGTACATAGTTTCCTTCTAATTTCTTATACATACCTTATTTCAAAATACCAAAAATAATATAACCTATCAAAATACAAAAACATTCAAATAATAAAAAACATTGAAAACTTTTCAATTGTATTTTTTATCCATTCTCTACATTTCTACTACCATGTTAGACTTACATTTTGTTGTTCTATACTATTATTTGTTGATTTACCTACATTACCATGCTTCATGTAATCTTCTTTTAATGTGTACAGTGACACCCAGATCCTTGATTGCTTCACTCTACCCATTGAGGGGGCATCCTACTTCTACATTAGAGACATACTATTTTGCTAAAATTGTGTCTATTTCAAGTCTAAAAAAAAATAGAGAAGGATAGGGATAAGTGATTAGAATAAACTTGGATTGGTTTGTGCACCATATCCAGACATTGTGAGCACTCTTCTTTGGTTGGAGAGGACTACCTGTAAGTAAGAACTCACTACCACAAAAATGTCTATTAGTAAATATATGAGTGGGTTGCCAAGCTATGCACTTGTTCCAGGAAGTGTCAAAATTCCTCAGAGATGACAGTCCACTTTTGAGAAACAAAAGAGTAATAAATAAGAAAGAGGAAAATGGAGAGTAAAATAGAGATTATTTTACTATTATTCACAGCCTAAGTGTATCAAAGAGTATCAAAGTACAAGTGGTATATTTAGTTTATATTTGGGAATTTTTTTGGGTAGGTTTAAGAAGGGTTACTAAAAATCCACAACTACCAATGGTGATTAGGCTACCGAAGTCAATGAGCAAGTGTGACCGATATCGGTTATGTTGCCGATGTCGATAGAGGCAATAATTGCCTAGGGGCTTAAAAAAGGCTTTTTTAGGTCTATTAAATGGTTTTGGTCAGGTTTGGAAGGTTGGAGAGAGTTGTGAGAGAGGGAGGATTATTTTGATAGATTTGGTTAGAGGTTTTTTGTGTTGGAACAAGGGGAAACAAGCGAGAAAGCTTTATAAATCCTTCATGAGCATTCAGTCGGGAATGTGTAAAACAATAAATAGTAGGTATAAAATGATTATAGAGTAAATACTCAAAGATATATAGAATAAGTGATGTACTTATCTATAAAGGTGATTTAATGATAAGTGCCAAATGGATGGCTCCTATAAGGTTTGCCAAACCGATGCCTTCAACAGAGAAAACAAGTGTGTGTTGTTGGCTCTCAAGAGTTTGGTTCTTGATCTGGATTGACTTATGCAAGGTAATAGTGAACCAAGATGTGGAAAGTTTGATGCCAAAATCCTGTATGAAAATAGAAATAAAAATTCTTGATTTCTATTAATTTGAACATTAGTTTGGAGTTTGTCTTAAATAATCAACGTCGATGATTCCGTCAATGTTAGTCATGGGTTAACCGATGTTGGTGGCATGAGAATAGGTAAAAGGGATATTTTTATCCTATTTTATATTCTTTCTCATGCCAAGTGTGGTATTTATTAGTAAATATTAGAAATGGGAGGTTAAGAAGGATGTAGTTGGTTAAGAATTTATTTTTGAGGTGAGAACAAGTCATGGGTAGTTAGGATAAGGAGACTAAGTCTTGAGGTGACACAGGGGGTAAGAATTAGTCTTAGGATGGGGTGGCTAGGTAAAGTAGCATAAGTTGTTTTTAATTAACTTAATTAAATATTTTAAATTAATTAAATGTGTGAGAGGTAAATGCATGGGTTAGGTAGGCTAATTATTATTATTTTAAAGGGGATCAAGGGGGGTTTTTGACACAAGAAATTATGCACATGGGCAACATAATTTTCATGTCTACATTTGCCCCTTTGTCTTGTAATTTGCATTGACAAGTTACAAGATAAAAATATGAGTTAGATTATATAGGTACTGGATGAGGTGTCCCCCCTCAAAATGGGAATCAAAAGAGGAGAAACTAAAATTAGGTACCAATTTGATAAGAAGTGAATTGGGTGAGTGGAGGAGAATGTGGTATCATTGCTTATGCATATACTACTATGATCTATAGTTGACAAAATCTATAATAGGTAAGGTGGACGACTTGAATAAAAATAATCAAAGTTGTAGCTCTAATGGTCCATGTGTGCCAAGTATCTTAGGTAAGAAGTGCCCCTGGGAAACACAAAAGGTTATAAGTGATAGGATGATCTTGGTCACCATTTAAAACACCTAATATACATGCATGTGTACAATAGCCAACTATAGCATAATATCATAAGTGATCAAGACAAGCAATGTAAGGTTGGTGTAAAAGGGTCAATAATCAAGGAGATAGTCATGATCTTCAATCAAATTTGTCATGGGTGGAAATTTAAGTGATCCCTAAGAGTAGTTGTCATGGTTGGGGAGATATATGTGATCTCTAAGTTGGTTACCATGGTCAGGGAGATATACGTGATCTCCAAGTTGCCCCAGATTAGGGGTAAAGTCTAAAGGATTGTGGTTATCAGTGGAAACTCTACTGAAAAGGTGCTAACATTGATTATATCACTAATGTCGATAGGAAATAGTGTTGACATCGATGAATTAGTTCAAGGTTATTGACATCAGTGAGAAATAGTGACAATGTCAATGGATTAGGTCAAGGATGGTGACATCAATGGGTGATCAAACCTGATAAAAATGATTTTGGTGGCCCACCAAAACTCATTTGCAACATTTTATTGGAGAAGAAAAGAGCTTTAAGAGCCTACAAGTGGGATGGCAGAGTAAGGAGGGGACCCAGCTAGAGGTATGCCATGACAAGTGTTATTTATTTTAGCATAAAGGAGATAGAGAGATGAGGTAAGATCCCCTTTGATTTGATTTTGAATTTGAGTTTTTAAGTTTGCTTTTAGTAGGATAATTTTGAATTTTGGGGGAAAGAATGCTAGTAGAGGGGTAGGAAATGAGGGGAGGGTAGGTTTAGATGAATTTGTGAGGGGTTTAGGGGTAGTTTTTTGGCTAAAATTTAATGTTTGAGAGATGAGTCATTCAACCCTAGGGCTATCAGAGTTGTTGCTAGAATATGGATAATGCAAGTGCAATAGAGATGTGATCACACAAGTTGAAGCAAGTGCACACCACATAGATGCTAAAGCAATTTGAAAATAACACAATAAGAGAAATTACACAAGATAAAATGGAGAAAACCAAAATCTGATTAGCATGAGATGGCCAAAGTGAGGAATACAAATAGGAGAGTACGTAAGTAACTCCTCCACAAAAGGTGGACAAGGCACCCCAAGAATAGAATGTAACTCCTCCATGAAAGGTGGTGATAAGGTGATAAGGTGATAAGGTGCTAATGACATTTTTATGACACCTACGACACATCTATGACACACACCTCCACATAATCTTGCCTATCACACAAATGTAGGAAAACTCCATGTATGCACAAGAAATACAATTTCCCTAATTAATAAATAGGGAAAAATAAAAACCTAAACTAATACCCCCCATAAGCGCAACTTAGGTGGGCAGTGTGAAAATAGAAAATGGGTCTCGGCAACTAGGCCTGATGAGGTATCCATGTACAAATGCAATCTCCCATAAGATAGAGCAAAGGAGAAAACCCATAGGAAAAAACTCCCCCCCCCCAAAAGAGAGACATAAAAGAAAGAAGAGGCTAGAAGGCCCCCTAAAGATGATGCTACTATAGATGTGGACCACACCCCAAGAAGAGCTCATAGATGAATGAACTTACTCTCAGTGAAAGGTTTAGTGAAGATGTCTGCAACTTGCTCGAAAGACTGGCAAAATATTAAGTCAATGACTTAGATATGAATAAGATCCTGAATGAAATGCATGTGAATCTCTATGTGTTTGGTCTACTAGTTCTAAACTAGATTCTTGCAAATCTGAATGGTACTCTAGTTATCACAATAAATGATGGTGGGCTACCTGATAGGAATACCAAACTCAGAAAGAATCCCTTGAAGCTAAATAGCCTCAGTAGCTACATTAATAGCTCCCTTATACTCTACCTCTGTGGATGATATAGCAATAGCATTCTGCTTCTTTCTAGACCAACTGATAGGACCAAAACCTAGAGAGAAACTGTAACTAAAAGTGGATTTTCAAGTTTGTGAATCACCAGCCTAGTCTAAATCTGTATATCTAGCCAAGTCAACCTCTATGCCAAATCTATAATGAATCTCATATCTATGTGAACCCTGTATGTAATGCAAGATCTTCTTAGCTGCTTTCCAATGCATCTCATGGGGTTCCTGCATGAATCTGGAGACAAGTCCCAATGTATATGAAATGTTGGGCCTGGTGTGAGTCAAGTAGATGATACTACCAACAAGTTGTCGATACCGAGTGGCATCAACCAATAGTGAAGAAAAATCAACCTTGACTCCTAATAGAAAGGGAGTCAGAGATGGCTTGTAATCAGCCATGTGAAACTAAGCCAATAAGTCGAGAGCATACTTAGGCTGTGTAAGAGAAATCCCTAAATCTGACTATGAGATCTCGATGCCAAGGAAGTAGTGCAACAAACCCAAGTCTATCATGTCAAATCTATCCTAAAGAGATGCCTTCACTACTATAATATCCAATGAAGAACTCCCAGTGATCAAAAGGTCATCAACATATAGAACCAAAATCAAGAGCAAATCATCCTACTGCAAGAAATAGACATTAGGATCAGAATGGCACCTAGTGAAACCCACTATGAGAAAGAATGAATCCATCTTGGCATACCAAGCCCGAGAGGCCTATTTGAGGCCATAGATAGATTTCCTAAGTCTGTATACTAAGGAAGAATCCTGAACAAATCTTGGTGGCTGTTCCATGTAGATCTCCTCCTCTAGGTCTCTGTGAAGAAAGGCACTCTTCACATCCATCTGATGCACATCCCAACCATGTGTTGCAGCAATAGCTAAGGTGAGTCAAATAGAATTCATCTTTGTAATGGGTGCAAAGGTCTCTAAGGTGTCAATGCCTACCACTTGTGAGAAACCCTTGGTGACCAATCATGCCTTATACTTATCAACTGACCCATCTGCTACAAACTTGGTTTGATATATCCACCTGCATCAAACCATCTTTCTTCCCTTAAGAAGTGAAGTCAAATCCCAAGTGTGATTTTTGATTAAGGATGAATATTCTTCTTTCATAGCACTATCCCACTCAGGTACCCTTGATGCCTCTTGAAAAGTCTATGGATCTAAAACTAAAGCAAAGAAGGCATGTGGATCTCTCTAAAAATCCCCCCTATTACGTCTATCATCTGCGAGATCTCCTGTCCAAGTGTCAGCACTCTCGAGTGTCTGTCTGGCCCAAAGTGGCCTGAAAGTGGGTGAGTCAGGTGATAACTCCTCATCCTCTGACTGACTAGAGGTGGATGACTCTACATCATTGTCCTCACTATCAGAACATGAAGAAGAAGTTGTCTCTAGCTCAAGAACCTATTGTGGCTGATCTGAATCTGACGAGGAATCATCATGAAGAAGTAGATCTGATGAGGGAGAAGAAGTGTCAAGTGTTGAGTCTCTAAGACTCTCCTAAAAATGGGCACTTCTCTTGATGAAAAACTCATGAGTGACTAGATCTAGAAGGCAATATCCCTTAATACCATTCGGATATCCTATAAAGATGCAAGGCTTGGACTGACATTCCATAGCTTTGCATTTCTTCTTTGGACTGCAAGCCATGGCTGGGGATCTGAAAACTCTAAGGTGCTCAACATCAGGTTTCCTTTTATGCCAAGCTTCAAAGGGTATTATCCCTTTCAAAGCTTTGTGAGGAACCCTATTTTGAATGTAGCAAGCATAATTGATGGCTTCGGCCTAGTACTGTGGTGCTAGGGATTTAGAGTGAATCATATAGCTACCCATCTCTTTCAAGAACCTATTCTTATGTTCTGTAACCCCATTATGTGAAGGATTGTAAGTGACTGTGCACTGTAAATCAATCCCCTCTATGGTGCAAAACTACTCAAACCTGATGCTGACATACTCTCCTCCATTATTAGTTTGAATAACCTTGATAGATTCTCACTCTGTTTCTCAACAAGAGCCTTGAAGTCTAGAAATTTTTCAAACACTTCAGACTTTTGTTTGAGAAAATATATCCAAGTGTACCTAGAGAAATCATCAATGAAAGTGAGGATGTACTTGGCCCTTGTGAAATATGGTTTGGGAAAGGGCCCTGATACATCACTGTGGACTAACTCCAAAGGTTGTGAAGCCCTCCAAGCTTTGCCTTTGTCAAATTTTTCTTCAGGATGCTTCCCAAGGGAGCACCCCTCGCAAAGTCCTTTTGAGAATTGGACACAAGGCAAGCCAATGACCATGTTATTTTTGAAAAGTTGTTCAAGATAGCAGTAGTTAAGGTGGCCAAACTTCTCATGCCATAATTTTAGAACTCCATCTGAATGAGTCAGCAATGCTGTTGGAGAAGAATCTGATGCAAAATGTGAGAAGGTGTATAACCTAGATTGGTGATCTGCCCTACCCACTGCCACTATAGTATCACTATGTAACTCCCTGATAGCCACTAAATCTGGTGAAAACTCAACTCTCATACCCTGACTAATGTGAGTGATTTGGTACACTGATAGGAGATTGGTTGAAAGAAAAGGAACACTTAGAACATTGTTGAATGTTCCTCCTTCCATTTCAACTAACCCTCTCCCTGCAATGAAAATTGATGTGTCATCACCCAAACTTATTGAAGTCATGCTGCAAGGCTCTAAAGATGAAAACTCAACTAGTGAAGAGCCCATGTGGTGAGAAGTACCTGAGTCGATGACCCATGAAGATGTGGAAGCTACTATAGCTACAAGGGCCTTGCCCTTTTCTTTCTCCTTACCCTTGCCTTTTGCCTTAGTAGAATCTTGGGTAGATGAATTCTGCTTGATGAACTCAGGAACACCTATGTTGTTCTTCTCTAGAAGATGAGTTAGGTGATCTATTTGTTTTTTCATGCACTTGTGTTCATCATGCCCTGTCTTTTTATAATAGGCACACTTAACCTTCTCATTCTTAAGTTTAGCATTGGAGGATGAAGACTCAGTGTTGTTTTTGGCAGGATTGATGTTTTATTTCTTCTTCTCCTGGTCCTTATTCTTTTTCTTCTTCTCCTTTGTTGAATTCTTATCTTTACCATTTATAGCTATCAAATCTTTGGGTTGAGTGGACTTCATTATGCCCATTTGAATTAGCTTATCTTGCTCCCTAGTCAAGTCGGCAATGAATGAATCCAAAGAAGGCATTTTCCATGTAGTGCCAAGGGCACTTTTTATGGCATGGAAAGTGGAGACAAAGACTGAATAGCTTGGACCTAACTTTGCAAGAATAGAAAGTATGAGTTGATCATCTTTCTTCTCTATCCTGCATTCTTTCAATTGCAAACTAAGGGCCTTAAACTTAGTGAAGAAGTCCTATAGGGTGTCAAAGTTGCTAGGACTTAGACTTATGAGTTTGTTTTCAAGCTCATGACCTCTCATCTCATCAAGCTTCCTAAACAACTTTTCTAAGGTGTCCCATATGTCATTAGGAGTTTGGGAGGATTCTAAGTGGAAGAGAAGTTTTGGAGACACAGACAAGCTCAGTAATCTAAAGGCTTCATCACTACAGTTGTACCACTTGAGCTTTTCAGCATCTGTGTTCGGTTTTACTTCTGTACCCATGGTGATCCTATACAACCCTTTGATTCTAAGAATGATTGACATTTTAACTTTCCATTCATGATAGTTGAAGGGTGTTAGGGGTTTAAGTTTAAAATAATCCATTTTTAGCTGAAATTAGGTGAAGTTGTGTTGATTGCAAGTTGTGAATGTATGCAGAAAGGAGAATGAAAGCAAGTTTTTAAAAGCAATAACCCCCCCCCAAAATATGCAAGTGCATGCTCAAAAGATGTCAGACTCAGCTTAAAATGCATCTTAGAGCAATCAATGCAAGACTAAAGCAAACAGGACGTCAGACTCAACCGAAAATGTGTCCCGAGAGACCCAAATTTTTGGCACTTTATAAACTAGTGCATTTATGAAAAATAATAAGTCTACACTATAGATAATTTAATTATAAGCACTTTTACAAAAAAATGGCACCCAAAACTGAGCTACTATTTGCAAGATATTAAAGTTACAATTTTCCCGTAAACTAGTGTTTTTGCAAAAAAAACACTAAAACATTAAAAAATGCCTATTATGGGGAGAGAAAGTGGCCTTCCAACCACTCGTTGGATTCAGCATGGAATAAATAATTTGAAGGATGTCTTTGTGAGGGGTAATTGGCCTCCTACCAACCCATGCCTCACCCTTCGTCTTCGTAGGTCGAAGATACAAGTTTTAATTCAAACCCCCAAAAATTACCAAACTATCTAAAAAATTTAATACTTAGTCAAATTGACTGATTTTTGTTTTATCAAGTCAATTTTTCACTAAAAAAATAAAGCAAAGATAGTTTAGACAGAATGGCAAGTGTCCAAGAGTGCCACATGGGACGCCAAATAGGAAGGGGCACCAAAAAAAAAGGTGCAAACCAAAAATTATCAGCAGAAAAGACAAACAACAAATGTGTAGGCCTGCTAGACTATTTGAGGCACCATACAGCCTGATGGCATGGTAGAGAGGACTGGAAAATAGAAAAATAAGTTAGCAAAAACTTGGCATGGCTGTACTAACTACTGCGCTTGGATTGGGTAGCCCCTAAAGCTAGATGCAGTAAGGAATACTACATCGCAGCAAAAGTGGCGCAGGAAGGATAGCTGCATGACAGCAGAAGTGGCGCTGGAGTTGAATTTGTTGAAGGACAAAAGCTTGGTGCAAGACTAAAGTTTGGGACCTACACTAGAAGAGTGATGCTGACCAGAAGAGGGCGCAGAAGCTGGAAGGATAACAGCAGAAAGTATGCTCTACCAAATGAGTTTTCAGCACCCTCACCAAAAAAGGAACTCAGCAGATAGCTCACAGCAGTATGAAGAGGCTTGCAACAAAGTCAGCTCCTCCCTTTACTGCTCCACACAACAAAAGACACCCAAATGCAAGGATCCGATACCAGAAAAGATTTTGAAAGTTTTTTTTTTAATTTTAGATCAAATCTAGAAAATAAAATAAATAAATAGAACTCCACTCCTCTTGATTTCAAAATGAACTAAAAGCATAACCATACACACGATTACCATTCTTACTCTGATACCATATCGGAGTTGTTTCCAGAATATGGATAATGCAAGTGTAATGGAGACGTGATCACACAAGTTGAAGCAAGTGCACACCACATAGATGCTAAAGCAATTTGAAAATAACACAATAAGAGAAATTGCACAAGACAAAATGGAAAAAACCAAAATCTGATTAGCATGAGATGGCCAAAGTGAGGAATACAAATAGGAGAGTATGTAAGTAACTCCTCCATAAAATTTTGACAAAGCACCCCAAGAATAGAATGTAACTCCTCCATGAAAAGTGGTGACAAGGTGCTAAGAATAGAGAAGTAACTCCCATTAAGGGAGTTACTTATGACATTCTTATGACACCTATGACACATCTATGACACACACCTCCACATAAGCTAGCCTATCCCAAAAATGTAGGAAAACTCCATGTATGCACAAGAAATACAATTTCCCTAATTAATAAATAGGTAAAAATAAAAACCTACACTAATAAGGGCTTAACTAGTTGTTGACATCGATGGGGTTCATAGACGTTGATTGACATAATGTCAATGTTGGTAGGGTTCTATCAACATCAACTGACACCAAGCACTACTGTCAGCATACAAAACTAGCATAAGTGACCTTAAAAACCCAAAATATGAGAAAAGGTAAATTTTAGATCCCTAATTGGAGTAGTCAACAAGCCTAATGGCTGAGTTAGCCTCAGAAGACCCTGTGTTGACTGAATGTTGCCTATATAGCCCAATTGAGGGCCGCAGGCCAATGTACTTCTCCTAGTGCATATGGAAAAAGATATAACTTATGGTTAAAAGTGTGTTAGAGGAAATAGGTAAAAAAATGATAGGTTTTAATAGGTTATGGGACCTAAGGCTTAAAAAATAGGTTATAAGGTCAAAGGTTAGGGATATAAGCCATGAGGCCTAAAGTTGTGATAGGCAGTTAGGCCTAGGGTAGAGAGAGTGATAGCAAGTTAGATATTTAGGTGGGTATATGTCCAAGCTAACCTCAGAAGACCCCATGTTGACTAAGTGATACCTACATATCCTAATTGAGGGTCTCAGACCAATGTAGTTTTCCCAAAGAGAAGGGAAAAAAGTAGTGATAGATTATATTAGAAAGTATGTGACTTGAGGTGTATGTATATGGATGCAAGCTAGGTAGGATTTGATGCTATGAGATCACTTACCTATTCTAATAACATATATGAGGAGGGATGTCACCCTAGATGAGTGGGAGTACATGGTAGTTATAGGTTTAGTAGGAGTGTGATGATATTATAGAGTTACACTGGATGTGAGTTTGATGATTGAGTTGATCAAGAGGTGGGATCACACCACCAACACCTTCTATTATTGACCAGAGGTTGATAGTGACCCAAGAGGATGTGTATAGGATTTTATTATTACCACTCTAGGGTGAGGAGCATGATATTCACATGGTTGCATTATTTGGAGAGCATGTTAGCGAGGTGACCTATCACTCATTGAGCTTCACCTACAAGCCACTATACATTGCTAATGAGGAGTAGCATCATTTGAGAATCCTAATTATGATATGGATTATAGTGTATTTACTATGAGATACAGATGATGGGAGAATTCATATTGCATTGATAGGTGTTCTGGCACAGATGGTTGAGTAGTAGACTATATTTGTATGGGGACTAGCTTTTCTGGCATAGTTATATAAAGAGTTATGGGCGTTGAGACTGTGATGACGATAAAGTTTATGTGTCAAGCATTTACTCCATTATTTATCATATTATTATTTCATGGTGACATGACCATTGGGGTTACCTACCATGATTGTAGCTAGTTTCAGGGTTGGTTTCAGATGGTTGAGAGATGGTATGGCCCTGACCCGAGTAGACATCATAGAGAAAGATATTAATCATTATAGGTGCATGATAGAGGGATATATCCCTATAGATATTTTATGGAGACCTTACTTGACATACCCTATATTTAGAGGATAGGTAGAGTAGCTTGCGGGCTTACAGAGCACATTATGGGTTAGAGGGAGATGAGTCAGTGAGCTAGAGATGGTACTCATGACACAAGTCAGGAGATAGTTTAGCTTGTTACAGGATGTACCTCTTACCTTCCCTATATATAAGATGGATGATATAAAGGCACCCCTACCCCTTCCCTAGGAAATAGATGGGCCATATTTTGAGGAACTACTAGCAGGGTTGGGTATAATAGATCCTAGATGCACAATGACATATCTTGCTTGGTGTATAGGTTTACATCTCACAGTTTAGGTCAAGAGGCCACCACTAGATTTACAAGGGTTGATGTGAGAGAGATGTACTTATACAGGCCTAAGATGAAATGATATAGGCATAAGATGTAGTATTATAGGCCCAAGATATGGTAGTGCAGGCTTGAGATGTAGCTTAAGCATAGGTATTGGTTTTATATGGATAGGTGGTGGCATTATAGGTCTAGGTTAGGTCATTATAGTGCTAGGTCAAGGTTTTATAGGGTCAGGTTACTACACTAATAGTAGAGAGGGATAGTTTGAGAGAAACAGGTCAGGCTACTCCCCCTCCTCCACCATAGGGACCAGTACAGGTTGGGCCTTTAGTAGATGCCATGGGACCACCGTATACTATATCTCTAGTGAGTTATAACACTTCCCTTGATGATATTTCTTATTATGAAAGGTCCATTAGGGATTTCCCATATATTTAGAGGTATTTTGAGTTTAGAGAGTAGGAGAGATCAGTGACACATGCCATGGCTTCTAGCTCATGTAGATACAAATAGGTAGAGAGTGGTGATGACACTACCTCTTCATGACCACGTGTATAGCCTTGAGGACTTTGAGTGCTATATTTTTTTATTGTTATATATAGTTTATGCACACCAACCTATCATCTGAAGATGAGAGATGTATATTTTGAGGGAGAGATGATATTTTGATGATCTATTGATGTACATTTATGTTTGTCCTATATATATATGAGATGTGTTGTTGTGATTTTGATATGTGTTTATTATGATATTGATGTTGATGGTTATTTTAATGCTATGTTAATGTTGAGCATGTTAGTTGAGTTAGACTAGCATTTCCCATATATGTGATGGTATATGCATAGTTGATTTTTTAGCTTCATCTTAGCATTTTTACATATTTTTGATAGTGTATGATTAAAATGGATAGGTTGTTTATGTTATTGTTTGTATGAATTTTTCATCTCAGTAGAGAGATAAACATGTGATTTAGATGGGAAACAAAGAGGCAGAATGCTCGTGTACTAAAAAAGACCATAATCATAACATAAATAGGCTCAAAAATATGAGCCTCTTTCATGTTGTGCATCCTTTGACCATTTTGTTTTTTAGATAAGCATCGTGTTCACCTTGTGTTGAGTTCAAAGTCCCTTGGAAGAGTATCAAGAAAAAAGGGTAAAATGAGTGAAATTTTTTGGGTAGCATAACCTTTGAAGTGGGGATGATATGCCCCTACTTTGGATGACTCAAGAGCTACTATAGGAAAGTCCATGACTTAAAGTTTTTTTTTTGTGTAAGTAATCAATTCAGGAAGCCTACAATGGGATTTTTTCCATGTTGAGGTCGTATGAAGCTGATCAATATGAGAATATTTTTATTTGTATTTCCCTTTGATAACAAAGCTTGGCCTAGCCATCCTTCAAGGGAGTGGTCTAAGCATTTTTTTTTTAGTTGAAATAGTTGTCCTTCAAGGGAGCAATCTATTGATAATAGTAAAGAGAAGTTACGTAGTTATACTTCAAAGGAGCAATCTACATTGAGAATCATGACTTGAGAGATTATAACTTATCTATATATCCCATTTTTGCTTTTTTTCTTTTTTTTGTACTTTTTAGTCATAGACAAGACTATAAAGGCTTAGGATTTTTCCACTTTGAAGGCAAAACCATAGCACTTTGTAAGTTAACTAAGTTTGTAGGAGAAGGGTTAAGAGGAAGGGCAATGAATTTAATAAGGTTACTTAAGGGACAAGCTCAAGTGAAACACAAGGTGAAGCGTTACTTGGTTAATAAAATAATGGTCATAAGTTTAAGGCATTTAAAGGCTTAGGTTTTGGCTTTCCTTCAAGAGAAGACAAGTGATAAGTTCCAAAGCCATACTTATGAGTTATGATGTAGGTTCCAAGCCAATTAGGAGGAAACATACCCCATTTACTTTTGTCCATGTTCATCACATGTTGATTTTATTTTAAAATGAGATCTCAAATAGTGAAATCTTGCTCTTTGAGGTTTTTATTGTAAGCACGTTTGATATGCTCTTGATAGATTTGAAGGTGGTTGAGGGCTATGAGACGGCATTCATCAAGTAATTCAAGTTGAGCCAAACATTCCTATCAAAATTCATTGTTAGTAAGTATGTCTTTTAGATAAATATGAAGAGAAGGAACCTAAACCTCAAGAGGCAAAATAGACTCCATCCCATATACCAAGGAAAAAGGCATAACACCCATAGGGTTTGAATGCTAGTGTGGTAATCCCATAAAGCTAAGGGAATGTGTGTGTGCTAATCCTTGCCCATTATATTGACTAGCTTCATAAGAATTTTGGTCAATGTTTTGTTAGAAGCTTTTACCTATCTATTTGCTTATGGATAGTACGATGATGAGAAGCTTAATTTGATTCCAAATGTATCAAAAAGACTTTAGACAGTCTTATTTCTGAAAGATTTGTCATTATCTATTATAAATTTATGTGGGATACCAAAATGATAGATGATGTGATGGTTGATAAAGTCAAAAAAAATGTTATCCTTAGTGGAGATGAGAGGAATGGCCTCGACCCACGTGGTGAAGTATTTAGTGGTGGTAATGATAGAATGGTGACAGAGGGATGAATGAGGGTTAATCTCACCGATTAGATCCAAGCCCCATTAGGAGAAGGGCCAAAAATCCCTGGTGACTTGTAATGCATGACTTGGAATATGAAGGAGGTTAGTGTATTGTTGACATTTGATGCAACAATGAATGTAATCACCACAGTCTTGATGGAGTGTTGGCTAATAATAACCAAGTCGAAGCATACGCTTGGTAACTACATGGCCATTAAAATGTCCACCACAAATCCCATCATGGACTTCCTTAATAGTGAATGGAGTCTCGATACTAGTGAGGCATCTAAGGAGGAGACCATCAAAACCTTGCTTGTAGAGAAGTCCCCCTAGCATAGTGTAATGAGTGGCATGTTTTATAAATGTTTATCTCCCATTATTAGAGAGATAAGAAGGGCTAATAGAAAATGAAAGACAATATATGAGTTGTTTATACCATAATTCATGTATTTCGATGTTATATTTCTGATAAAAAGGATGTTAGTTGATACATAGGAGGGTAATGTTAAGTGATGCATGGTGACATAGATTTTTGAGGAAGAGGGTAAAGAGGGTATGTGTGAAGCAAGTGAAGCCATTGTGTCAGCAAAATTTTTTATAGATCAAGGAATAGTTTTTAAGAGATAAGAGTCAAATAATCTCAATAACATATCTACATGATGTTTATACCACTACAAAATTTCATTTTTACATAGGTTGGAACCATTAACCTGATTAACCACTAGCTGAGAATCACTGAAAATGGTTATGGATTTGATACCTAAGAAGATATCCATTTGAATTCCTAAGATCAAAGCCTCATATTCAGCCATATTATTAGTACATTCAAAATTTAGTTTAAATGACAAAGGCATAGGCTCACCATCTAGAGGAATAATAATAACCCATGTACCCCCACCATATTGACATTTAGACCCATCAAAGAACATCATCATTTGATAGGAGATGTAATCGGTGGAGAGCATTTTGATGGTATCATCAAGGAATTCAAGGTTTGAAGTTTGGTTGTCAGGTAAAGGGGTGGCAGCTTACTAGTCAGTGATCATTTGCCCCTTGATAGACATTTGTTATATTGAAGGAGATGAGTAAATATGAATTTGAGAATTGTCAAGTGATCTTGGAAAAGTTTAGACTTGTCGAGTAAGTCATCCATGTAATCTTCCATAATTTTATGTAGGATATCATGGAAGATATAAGTCATAGCACATTGGTAGGTGGCACCAGCATTTTTCAGACCAAAAGGCATGACTTGATAATAGAAAGTCCCCCATGGGGTAATGAAGGTTGTCTTCTGTTGATCCTCAAAAGCAATGAGGATTGATTATATCTAGAGAACCTATCCATAAGTGATAGCATCTTATGGCTAGATATTAGATCAATAATTTGGTCGATACTTGGTAATGAAAAGTCATCTTTTAAACAAGCAAGGTTAAATTAATAGTATTCAATGCAAATGTAGATTCCTCTGGTCATTTTTGTGAAAGGAACAATATTAGAAATCCATTACGGGTAGTTGATGGGTTGGATAAAGTTAACAAAAAAGAAGAATTAGAGCTCTTCTTTGATAAGGAGAGAAATACGAGGATGTATTTTTCGAAGCTTCTGCTTAATAGCTTTAGCATCTCGATTGGTGACAATGTTATTGGTGATGATAGAGGGGTTAATACCAAGCATGTCATTATAAGACCAAGTAAAGGATTTTTTATGGTTATTAAGAAATTTTTCATAATTTGTTTGCTTATAGGAATCCAAATATTGGCCAATCTTGAAGATGCAGGGGTTATCATGAGAGGGAAAATTGATGTCAATGGTTGATTTATTTAACATAGCTTTTGTTTCAAATAGGAGAAATCATTTGATATAGGAATCATCTGCACCCATGTATGTGAGAATAGCATCATCATCTTGACATTGAATAGTGTTAATAGTGGGAGAATCTTCATCAATTATTTTAAGATGAATGAGATGAAGGGACCTTGTTTCATTACCCTGGTGATAGGTGAGAGGTGAGAGGCCCCAAATGGATGGAATTTGTTGAAAAAAAATTAGGAGGTATAGATACTTCTAATTTGGTAGGTGATGGTGGAGAAGAAGATGGAGAAGGAGAGACTGGATCTTTAATGATTGGTACGTGGGAAGTTTTGGTGAGTTAGTTGGCTCATCATAACCCACTCCATGCCTCTTTTTGGCATTTTCAATGGTTTTGCTAGTGGGATATTCAATGGGTGTATGGACACCTTGCTCGTAATAACCCAAACCAAATCCTTTCTAGGCACATCTATAAAGATAGGTGTGATAAAAACTAGGCTTTCTTAAGAAAGAGAAGTCACAGATAAATGGTTGTGGTAAAGAGGATGGACTGCTAACAATGGGAGCCTAATCAATTCCCCCATATGTGAAATTAGTTTGAAGGTTAGGGGGGCCATAAGGGATGACCATCCCAATAAGGGGATCATAATTTGGGTACATATGAATCTTTCCATACTCTTGTGGAGTATGGAACATGTCGAGTGTCAACAAATGATATTCTCCTAGTGACAAACATTTAAAATTTTCCTCCATGGGATCTTTGTCAATAATTTGTGTTACTAGTATCTATGTAACCAAAGTAGTGGAGCTTGTGGAAGATTAAAAAGTGTCATGTAGAGAAGATGATGTCTTTAATGGAATGAGAAAATAATTGGGACTATAAGTCATGTTACATGTTTTAAACAGAGGTGGGTCAGTGGTTATAACATGCACTTGCCCATTGTGTTCAAAATTGACACAGCAATGCAAAGTTGAGGATACACATGCCATATCACATATCTAAGGCCATCTAAGTAGTATGTTATATTGGAACTATCCTTTTACAACATAGAAGAGCTTAGGAATTATGTGGGGACCTAAATAGATATGTAAGACAATAGTGCCCACCATGATAGCTGTGTTATCATTAAAGGAGTGGAGCACCATATCGATTTAAGACATCCAATTATCAGGAAGAGCTATTTGTATGTAAGAATGGGTATAAATAATATTAATACTATCTCCCCCATCGATCATGACTCTCTTGACATGAGTTTGATCAATATATGTAGTAATAAAAAGGGTAGAATCTTGATCTTCAGTATGTTGAAGTGGAATTTCTAAATCACTGAAAGAAATTAGGGAGATGGAATTAAGAGAGATAACCAAAGCTAAAATAGGTTGGGGATCATCAATTTGTACCTCAAAAACTTGAAAGGCACTAATCAAAGATTGATGGTGTTTGGGTGAGTTTTGGATTAACTGATATAAAGACATTTTTATAGGATTTTGGTGAAGTTATTTCACCATCAAGCTTTGAATAACATTTGAAGATGTTGATTTCAGGATACCCAAGATGAAAATCTTGGTATTCAGAGGAGGAGTGTCTTTGAAAAGGGATGAGTCCAAGGAGCAATGATTTTTTCCTTACCTTTATCCTTTTGGTTTTATGATCGCATGGCCACATTAACTATGTTGATCTAAAATATAGGTGAAGGAGGTGGTAAACGGGGTATGATAACATCATTGGGTTTGAATTTAGGTGGAATAGTATGAGGCATTATGGATGCTAGAGGTGGAATAATAGGATGGTTAATGAGAGTTTCATTAAAGAAAGTGTTGACATCAAAGTGTTGTTGAATGACTATTGTGAGAGCTTTACAACTCTCAGTATCATGTCCAAGTGAATGATGATATAGACACTTGTGTATCATTAAACCAAGATGGCTTCGGTCTAAGAGGAATATAAGGCTTAATGGGAGGAAGAGTTATTATGGAAGATTACAAAAACTAATGTAAGAAAAAGCTCTAAGAGCCTAAAAGTGGGCTCGTACTTATAGTAATAAGATTGGACACCTTCTTTTGTTTAGGAGTTGTAGGGGTGATTTTGCATGGTGCCTTGTTTGGTGGTGGTGAAGTTACATGTCTTGCTAATACTTTATTGGTGTTAGGTATCATGGTGTTAGATGTGAAATGCCTACCAGGTGGTAGAGGTAGTAGTGGAGGTAATTTAATCTTTTGTTTTGCTTGGATTGGTGATACTCCAACTCAAGTAGAGGGGTGTGGTCCCAAAATTGATGGTAAAGTTAAGGGTTGAATAAGGAAGGATTGAAAAGACCTAAGAAGCTTAACCCTTTTTTTTAGTTCAAGTTGTGAAACTCCAACTTGTGGTTGGAGAGTTAGATCTAATTTCACCTATGGATGAATTAGATTAGAGATGGGGGGTATGCCTAAAGACCTGATCTGCTTTAATGTGGTAGATGCCTATGAGGGTGAGGGTTCTGACATAGATGGATGAGATTCTAGTGATTTTGGTGAAGAAACTTTGTATTTTTCAAAGACCCTGGGGTAAATGGTAGTGAGAGGGCTCCTCGAGGGGGTAGATCATATGTATAATTTCTCCCTCAACATGTGGGTGAGGAATAGGTAAAGTATGATCCTCCATAGGTAAAAGGAGTGGTAAGAGTGGTAGAATTGAAGTAGGGATGATAGGTCTTTTGTCTAATGTAAGAGTAGATAACACTGACTCTTCTAGGTGAAAAGATGGAGTGTATGGGGTACTACTCTCTATTGATGGAGGAAAGGTAGGAAAAGAGGGTTCTTCAAGAGGGTATAAAACAAGAATGATGTCCCTCCACTTATGGTTGTGGAATAGGTAGGGTGTGGTCTTCAAAAAGTAAGAGGATAGGTAACATTGGTGTAAAAGGAACTAGAAATATAGGTTCTTATGATGACAAAAAGAGTGGTAAAGGAATCTCTTCCTCACATGGGATTGGAATGGGTGAAATAGGCTCTTTTACCTGGGGAGGAAGAATGGGAAAAATAAATGCCACTGACTTTGGGGAAGGAGTTGATAAAGTGGGTTCTTCTTGTTGAGGGAGAGGTTGAACTAGAGGTAAAGGAAAGACCATATTAAACGTATGGATATTATGATCACATGAGTTAGTCATGGTTTGAACAATATTTTAATTAGTTGAATGGTTAGAAAAAGGGTATTTAAACACATCCATATTTTGATTAGCGAGTGCACTAGGATTATCCAAGATGAGATCACCCCTATCAAGCATGTCTTAAACAATGTTATTTAATGTTTTACAGTTATTAGAATTGTGACCTTTAACTCGATGGTAGCCACAAAACTCATCTTCCTTGTACCAAGTTGGAATAGGATGGGAGGGGTCAAACTATATAGGAGGTTTGATTTGAGGAAGGGTTATGACACCTTGTTGCAATAGTTTTTCCAAAATGGAAGTATGTGACTCCCTAATGGGACTATATTGTCTTTTTTCATATCATTGTTAGAATTGCTTGGTCAAATTTTGGGAAGTCAAGGAATTAGGTTAGTTTGTGGTTGTGGAAGAAGATAATTTAATAGCCATTGCATTGGTGGTACATTTATATTTTTGGTTAGAAGGAGAAGTTTTAGAAGAAGAGGAGTCATTTGATTTGGAATTAGCATTCTACTATGTAGCTTGACACTACCTTTATCTATAGCTTGAATCTCAAGTTTGTGTGTCATTGTAAAGGCCCCATCAAATGTGTGGAAAGTTTGTACTCGGGGTGTGGATGAAATGTGCTTCACACATGCCCTCAAGAAGAGCTCAATAAGCTCAGGTTGGGGTAAGGAGGAGAGTTGGTTGATCAAGCCTCTCTAGTGAGGGACCAAATCTATGATAAACTCATCATCAAATTATCTAATATAATAAATGTCTACAATAGAAACCTTTTTACAAATTTTAATAGAGAAATGGTCTAGGAATATCTGTGAGAGTTAGGTAAATGATAAAAGGGAGTGTTGAGTTATAGAGTTATACCAATCCAATACAACACCTGAAAGAGACATAGGGAAAGGGTGAAGTAATAACACATCATCGTACCCTATTAAATAATAAGCATGTCTAAATGATCATAAATGTTTTTGAGGGTCCTCTTTACTCTAGAAACAAGTAAATTTGTGGAGTTCCCATTGGCTTGGATAAGGGCGAATAGGCATAGAAGGATGGATGGGTTCATTGCATATATAATCATAAGATAACACATTCTTTGAACTTGAAATGGATGTATCTAGATTAGACATTTTGTCCATCAGCATCTTAATGAGGTTTGGAGGGAGATTAGTTTGGGAGATACCCCCTAAGTTATAGGGAAATTGATAGGAAGTAGAGGGAGCATATAACATAGCTTGTTGAGGTTATGTTGGAGCAACATAAGGATAATGAGTCATAGGTTGGGGGAAAAAATAAAAGGGGCTTTTCCCATTAGGTTAGAGACTATGATTTGTTTGGATATTGTTATTATAGGTTGGGTTATTAGCATGGTTAGACTAGATGAAGGGTGATTCGTAACTCGGGTAATTATAAGTACAAAAGTAAATGGAATAAGTACCACCAAATTCTAAAATGGGGTGAGACTTGACTGAACTGCTTGTGGTTGTGAAAGTAGGGAAGTTACGCTAGGGTTTAGGTAGAATTGGGTAGTTGGTGATGCTAAACTTTGGACATTATTTATGGTTGGGTTACTTGTCAAGGCGGTGGTTTGAGTAACCATGGGAAAAATAGTGGAGATAGTTGAAACTAAAGTTGTCTCCATTAGAGAGGTTGGCATACCAAAGAGTGGGTCACCTAAAGAATTATAGGTTCGACTCATGTCAAGGTAATACTAAAGGGATACCACATTGTGATTAATAAATTTAACAAAATCATAATCCCCTTCAGGCACAATGGGAATTTGGTTGGGGCTAGGAATATGCTCCTTATCTGAAGTATGCTCCATGACAAAATTAGAAATAAGAGGAAAAAGTGGAAGTGGTTACCAACTTGCGTAATTGTTAGGAATTTTGGATTGAGCTCACATTAATACCATGTAATAAGAATTATAAATAGTCTTAATACTCTATATTAGTGATAGAATAAGGAAAAACTAGGTTTAGGTGTAGGTAAGGAGGTTATTTTAGCTTGTTATTTTGAGCAAATTAAAATTACACAATCACCAACATCAGTTGCTTGAATAATGTTGATAATAAAAGTTTACCGATGTCAGTGGGATTAATCGATGTTGGTAGGCTAAAGTCTATCGATGTCAATTTAATTAACTGATGTCGATCACTATGATATTCTGGGAGATGGAAAATCCAATGTTGTAGAAACTTAGAGGTAGAATCTAGGTAAAACAAAGGATGCAAGAGATATGTGCAAGAAGAAAGAACACTCAAAACCCCTAATATAATAGGTTATACAAACTAAGTATTATAAATAGTGTTGATTTTGTGAATTAATGAAAAAATGTCCTTACCAACTCCAAAATATAGAAGGCAATAAAAAAGAAAAAAAAGAACATACAGCCACTAATTATTAACTCCTAGAGATTAATTTTAGTATCGTGTTGGCTTATGCCTTAATCAGATAGTGAAAAGAGAATTTGGTTAATGAAGGTAATAGAAAGTAATCTAGAGCTAGTTTCAGGTTAGTTTTAGTGATCAAGAAGAAAACTATGTTAAACCAGGTATGTGGCTTGTTATAGGAGCTTTCTTCCCACACTTCATGGACCTAAAGCTAAGCCAGGCTGCTTAGCCAAAATATACATTCTACCTAGAGTTTATACTCTACAAGAGAATGGAGTGGGTTCTCCCCTTAGTGGTGAAATCTAAGTAGGATAGCCAGGTAGGTTAAGCTGATCCACTAGGTGATGAAATCTTGATGGGCCTTGTCTCAAGTGAGTTTAGATGTTTGTCTTTGTGAGTGTGATCTAGTTTTGTAACATAGGTGAACTAAAATTCATTCATAATGCTTGTAATTAACTAGGTGAGCTAATATGCAACAAGCAAACAATGAAGTGCAGTAAGTTTTAAACCCAAATCTAAAATGTTTAAGTTTGAATGAAAATAATGATGAAATAGGAGTAGAGAATGAAATTCACTATCTTAATGTGCATGCAAGAAAAAAATAAAGAATATATTCTTTTAACTTGTAGTAAAAATGATAAATTGCTTTTAGAGGCAAAGAGAAAAGAAGAGTGGAAAGGAAGAAGAAATTTCATTTTATCCACATTTGTCCCACTGGACATGCCAAAAATGTTTCACTAAAATTGTATCTATTTCAAGTCTAAAGAAAAATAGAGAAGAAGGATAGTGATAAGTGATTAGAATGAACCCAGATTGGTTTGCACACCATATCTAGACTTTGTGAGTACTCCTCTTTGGCAGGGGAGGACTACCTACAAGTAAGAAAGCACTACCACAAAAATGTATGTTAGTATATATATGAGTGGGCTGACAAGCTATGTGTTTATTCTAGGAAGTGTCAAACTTCCTTAGAGATGATAGTCCACTTTTGAGAAACAAAAAAGTAATAAATAACAAACAGAGAGGAAAAGGGAGAGTAAAAGAGAGATTATTTTACCATTATTCGCAACTTGAGTACAATAGAGAGTAACAAAGTGTAGGTGGTATATTTAATTTGTATTTAGGAAGTTGTTTGGGTAGGTTTTAGAATGGTTACTAAAAATATAGAGTTATCAATGTCGATTAGGCTATCGAGATTGGTGAGCAAGTGTGAATGATATCAGTTATGTTGCCAATGTTGGGAGGGCCAATAATTGCCTAGGGGCTTGCAAAAGGCTTTTTTGGGTCTAAGAAATGGTTTTGGTCAGGTCTAGAAGGTTGGGGAGATTTGTGAGAGAGGGAGTATTATTTGGATAGATTTGGTTAGAGGTTTAGTGTGTTGTAAAAAGGGGAAACAAGTAGGGAAGCTTTATAAATCCTTCATGGGGATTCAATCAAGAATGTGTAAAACAATAAACAATAGGTACAAAGTGATTGTAGAGTAACTACTTAAATATTTATAGAATAAGTGATGTACTTAGCTGTAGAGGTGATTAAATGATAAGTACTAAATGGATGGATCTTATAAGGTTTGTTAAACTGATGCTTTGAATGGAGAAAAAAAGCATGTGTTACTGGCTCTCAAGAACTTGGTTCCTAATCTGGATTGACTTATGCAAGGTAACAATGAGCCAAGATGTGGAAAGTTTGATGTTAAAAGCCTATATGCAAATAGAAATAAAAATTCTTGATTTTTCTTGACCTGAACATTAGTTTGAAGTTTGGCTTAAATAATCAATGTTGGTGATTCCACCAATGTCAACCATGGGTTAACCAATGTCGGTGGCATGAGAATAAGTAAAAGGGCTATTTTTAGCCTATTTTTTGTTCTTTTTCATGCTAAGTGTGGTATCTATTAAGAAATAGTAGAAATGGGAGGTTAAGAAGGACGTAGTTAGTTAGGAATTTATTTTTGGGGTGAGAAAAAGTCATGGGTAGTTAGGATAAGGGGACTAAGTCTTGAGGTGAATCAGGGGGTGAGAATTAGTCTTAAGATGAGGTGGCCAGGTAAGGTGGCATAGGTAGTTTTTAATTAACTTAATTAAATATTTTAATTTAATTAAATGTGTGAGGGGTAAAAGCATGGGTTAGGGAGGCTAATTATTATTATTGAAAAGGGGCTCAAGGGGGGTTTTAACACAAGGAATTATGCATGTGTGTGATGTAATTTTGGTGTCTACACATACATCGACATATCTATCCACTGAGGCATCTTATACATGACTACACCATCCAAATTATGTCATTCCTACACCACACACTCTTGTTATCATGTTGATGTTTATTATTTACTAGCTTACACATATTATCAACACTCACTAGTATATAGCACTTGTGTATGTCTTAGCATCTACCTAGTCTTATACTACATGTTTTGCATACTTTCACTTATTGCTTTAATTAGTGAGATGCGATAGTATTCCTAAAATTTGTGTGCCTTCCTTTACTTCTTTGATTAGATAGATGTGATTTCATTTCTTAGTTCCTATTTTGTCTCTTATGTGTGCCTTAGGACATTTTCCAATATCATTTACTTGTATTCTTCTATGTGCTTGTGGCTCTCATGCCAACCTTGCTTATTTTCAATTATATGTGTATGTGGTATTTGAACACATTTTATATTCTTGTTTTCCTAGTTTGAATGGCATGTGCCCATATCCCTTATTTTCTTGTCCCCTTGGCCTCTTTTGTATGCTTCTTTCTCCTTACCCTGTGTGCTTGTTGACTTGTTTGCTTCTCAATTGTTTACAATTCCATGATCCATATCATACATTATCTTGCTTTCTTGGATGTCATGATGGACATCATGCTCCATCCCTTATTGAAAACTAACACCTAATAACTAACCATATTTTCAATTTTAGTTCAATATATTGCACATGATATTACATTGTTACATCTATCTAGGCATACCCCTGTTGATCTAACAATATTCAATATAAACTATGCTATTTATTGAGACATATTTTTTATTATCATTACTATATCATGTATTTTATAACATAACACACTTGTAGGGCTCTATATTCTGAAGGCATTCATTGTAGGGTCTTCATTCCTACCCTTAAAAGAGGGGACAATAAACAAGGGTTTTGTCATAGAGATTAGAGCCCTCTATCGATCAAAAATAAATTTTTACAACACTTAGAACAACAATCAAAACCCAAAATAAGCAAAATAGACAAGAAAAATAGTGAAAAATACATAACAGTCATTATAAATAGTAAAGGACAAGAGTACCATATTTGGACTACAGGGTCGGATAGCAAAGTGTCATGTTTTTTATGCTCCTATCCAAATAGCCAAAAATTTAGAATTTTTAGAAATAGATAAAAAGATAAGATCATTTATAGTTTTATCAGCTATAGTTCAGTTTAAATTAGGTAGTTTTAGTATAGTTTTACTCAAAGTATCTATATATAGTGGGAATCATGCATGACATGATAGCTTTCACTTCCAATTTTAGATTGGGTAGTTGGT
The DNA here is from genome assembly GCA_037957365.1 of Torreya grandis. Lineage (NCBI taxonomy): Eukaryota > Viridiplantae > Streptophyta > Pinopsida > Cupressales > Taxaceae > Torreya > Torreya grandis. The sequence goes on from JARHVA010003227.1 coordinate 178,577, forward strand.
ACAACTTCCAAATTAGAATCCATGCTCTAGACACCAATGATTAGGGCCAATGTGCGTGACACATTTGCCTTCTTTTCTTTCTAGTTTATTCTATTACCCAAGTATTATTATTAGTTATGTGCCTTATTCTATCTATAGGTGGTTGGCATCATTTTGGAGTGGCTTTCATATAAGCCTAGTTCTCATTTTTGGAGTGGCTTTCATACAATCCTAATCTCCACCTTTTGGATTGGCCAAAATTGGCCTAATTCTTAGTACACATTTGGCCATCCATGCCACATTTTTAGATTATAGATAATTTAGGGGCTTCATGAGCCATCTCATATGAAACACATTCATACTAGTATCAGTTTATAGTTCACTACATAGTGGGCAATGATGGATCCAAAGGACTAGCTAGCCTTTGTATTCTTGAGCCACCTACTTAGAGGGATTGGACACAGTCTAAACATTGATTAACACACACATGATCACATAGATTTACTTATTGGGTAATGATGGAGTCATAAGGATAGCCTTTGTATTATTGAGCTACCTTAAGGAATTGAGCACCCAGATTCATTCATGATATTACTCTTGGTACAGCACATACCCATCATCACTCAACATCATAATAGGTTTTGTATTGGTTTACATACCTAATGAGGTGTATTTGTTCCTTTCTCTTCCTCTCTCTTTTACCCAACCTTTATACATTCTTATTTTAGACATATTGTGTCTAGTAAGAATTTATCTAATCATTTTTTTCTCCTGTAGATTTATGTTTCATGTTATGTTCACTTTATGCACACTCAACATTACACATCTTCATGGGCTTCACCCTTGTAGGTAAGTTCAGGTACGATTTCTAGTTTTCCTTTATCCTAGTATTTCACTTTTATGTATCACTAGAATAAAGGGGGTGGGAATTTATTCATATAAAATTTCCAAATTGGTAGTTTGAGTGTGGCTTGTGACACCCTATCCATAGCTCCTTTTGCATGATCTTGTGACCCTTCTAAACATATTTTTACTCCTTACCAATAATTTGAAACCTTCTGAATGATCATTTCACCTTAGACAGATTATATTTCCTAGGCTAATCATATTCCCTCAGGTCCCAATCTTGTAGGATAGGAGTGTCATACTTGGATTATATCATCGGACCCTATGGTGTCCCATTTTTGGTGCTCTTATCCATTTACACTTTGAGCTACAATGGTTATTTTCATCTAATCCCTATCATTAATTATGTTGTCCTAGAATTAATACATCTTATCCATGACCAATTATTTCCTATAAAAACCCACTCAAAGCTCATTTACAAAGGAGGTGACAAAACTTAGAAAGTAAGCAAGATTACAAATAAAGCACTAAGGAAAACTTTTCTATTCTCTGCATACAATCACCCAACATAGATACAAACACACTCAAACCCTCATACCAATCCCTAACCACCTCAATCACTCTCAATTTGACATTTTTGCATCTACATCATAGTATTACACAAAGCACATTAGGTGGGAGAACTACATATGGATTGATCCCTCTTCAAAGTATTGGAATGTAGGTAGCGTGCCCATAAAAGGGGTGTGGATTACATGTTCAGTGCATCTTACACACTAACCCCCCCACTTTCTCAAGTGATTCGAATACTATTTTATCAATCATGATGGAGGGTTATGGTTTGAATATTGAATCAGCTCTATAGTGAGTTCTATCAATAATCAGCACTCAATTTTTCATAGACAAGCTCATACTGATATAGAGTGAAAATACCCAAAAAGTTGTAGGTCTTTGTGACCAATTTGGACAATAGCGGCAAGAGTGGACAATAATTTTAGACACCAAAGTGTTCTATTTTTGGTGCTCGTATATTTTTGTCAAATTAAACCTAGATTTAGGTTGATGACATTATCCCAGTCCTGCACAACTAGTTTTAACCTTTGCATCTTCCATCTCAATCTAGTTTCAAGCTAAGTTATATTTATTCTTATTTATTATTATTTTTAAAAAGATGAAAAAGATAAATACATTATACAAATCACGACAGTAATTATTTCTATATTTTGTATTGATTTATAAATCTATACCCTTAACTAAAATAGGAATAAAACTCCATTATTTACAAAAAATTTAAATCAGTAGTGTTGTCATCTAAGATTTTTACATAAATCCTAAATTTGATAAAACATATGGGTGAACCCATCTCTTATTTGAATATTTCCAAACCCTAACCACAAATATTGTTAAGCTTTGTATCATTATTTTTCTTATTTATAGTGTTTGTGTTATGATTTTTAGATATGACATATTATGTTATAGAAGCAATATCTAAGTTTTAGTGTTATATTTTATGGATAAGAAAGACTATCTTCCTCATCTTTCTCTTAACCTGATATCTAATTTTTATCTAACCATAGCCATTTTATAACTACTCCAAGAGGTGAGGTAGCACATCTTATAGTTTCAAATGAGGGTAATCAACCTATCCTCCCTCTAACACTTTAACCTCCCACACCTCCTTTTTAGAGTGTATGTATGCATGTTCAATCTAAAGCATCTAGGTTTTATGTTTGTGAAGCTCTAAAGGCTCAAATCATCACTATGGGTAAGTTAATATTAAAGTTAAAAAATCAAAATTAGTTTTTCAGTGCAAATATCACATTATTGGAACATTAGATTACATATGCAAATAATCTGGAATATGTTAGTGTTAATCATGTATGTACATCTTCATCTAGCAATATCATGCCTAACAAGGTTTCATATAAAAATGAGAAACTACAATGAAATAAATATACAATAAGTGATTCAAAAAGTATGCAAGTGGATAATAAGAGTTCAAGTGAGATTCTAAGGGAAATGATTACAGATAAGTTGATCAAACTATCTCCTTTACATCCTTTAAGGAGATAAAAATATTATTATGCATATCATAGAATGTGTGGGCATCATGTAGATCATTGTTTGGATTTAAAAAATAAAAAATATAATATAATTGATAGTGGTGATCCTATCATTGATACATTAATTAAGTAACCCACTCACCTTATGAAGGTATCTCCCAAAACACAAGTGATAAAATCAGAATTAGTACAAAAATGGTTGCTAAAGGACAATTCAGAGCAAGAAAAGGATCAACAAGAACAATTAGAATAAAAAATGATTCAACAAGGTAAGTTAGATAAATAAAGAGCACAAAAGGAACAAGATAAAAAAGAGCAATTACAAAGGGAATAATTTTTAAATAAAAGGTTACAAAAGCTACAACAAGTAAAAGTGAAGTTATTACAAGAGAAGTTGAAAAATCAAAGCCAAGATAAGTAAAAAACTATTCTTAAAAAAGGGTTTCTAACCAAAAAAATCCAAAGCATGAAACATTGAAATACCTAAAAAAGATTAAATTTCAAGTGTGATTCTAAATGATTTGACTAAAAATCATTCATCTTTTCTAAAACCTTTGATCTTTAATCCACTTATAGATGATAAGCAATGTACCAATGTTGTGATCAATAACACTATTGAAATGAATGTTTATAGCATAGCACTCTTACAATTTCTTAAATATGATAAGCAACATTTGGGTAAGAGTACTTTATCTAAATCATTTATTGGATCCATTGAGCTACCTTGCAAAGTTGGGCCAAAGATGTGTTCAATGTTATTTTATGTATTTCCTAGTTTGGCATAATATAACACTGAATCGAGAAGATCATCGATGATATAAATGGGGGAACAATGGATAAAGATGCAAACCATGTCACATTTGCACATGAGTTTAAGGATGATAGTTTCAAGGGAAGATATAGTTTATTCAAAGTAAGAGAAACAAAAATCAAGCATACATTTAACTAGAATATAAATAGATACAAGTAATGGCATATCAGTAGAGGCACATGATATTATATATTATAAAATATAAATCGGAAAGGTCAATACCATAGTATGGGGTAGTTTTTTATTCATATGTAGATAAAAATGAAAATAAGAGTGGTATTTCACAAGTTTAAAATATAAAATATGATGATTATAACATTCCAAATTGGTATGATCCTGATGATACTGATTATACATAATATGAATATGGTAATCATACAAATTATACACATTTTCATGATACTCTTCATCCACAAGACATCATTTTTTTTTTAGTTTAAAATCTATTGATGGTAAGACTCTTAAGTATATTTATTCTCTTGTACATACTCCTTTCAAGTTATTTCAAATATACAAAAATATTAAAATATTGTAGAAAATAACAAAATCAGGGCCTATGCATGCTTATGTGTGCTTTGGCATACATTAGTTCAGTTGTGCATAATATTTTATATATGCTTTAGCCAGTTTTTTATCATACATGTTTCACCAATGTATATGATTGAACCCATATTACACATGAAATCATTCCCAAAACTAATTATAAGCACTTTTATTACTACACACTTAAGTTTTAGTTCGATAGAATCACTTTGGAAGATAGGATTGTAGTGTAATAGTGTCCCTCACCCTGCTCTTATCCCAGTGAGTTTAGACTATCACTACTCAATTCTAGAATTCACACAAGCTTCTTACAAGATGTACATATTGGAAAATTTTGGCCCACATATAGAAACTCACCTATATGGATCGGTTTTATAAGTATTTACATGGTTTGATCAAGATGAATAGAGCTCCTAATGAACTGGATGATCAAAAAATGACTTGCACAAGTCTACAGAGACCAAACTATCATGGTATATCACATAAAAATAAAAGGGTCAGCTTGATTATGCATTTAATAATTACACTTAGGAGGCCTCTCAAGGCCAAAATATTGCATGGAAATGATGTTTTTCATTCCTTGAACATTCTCTTCAAATTCCATATCTTGATGTATTTTATATCTCAAGATATAAATATTCAAAGTTAAATAAGTAGGAGATGTTTGCAGTAATGTCAAGTTTAAGTTGAGGCAAATATCCCTTTGAATTAAAAACTCCCAAGGATCAACATGTAGATGACAAGTGTCAAGATTGTGGAAGCTCGGATCAAATTTAACAGCACATGAGCAATTGATAGTGTTAGTGGGTCTCAAAGATCTAATGGCAAATGTTCAATCATACATCAAAGATCAATGACAAGCAGAGGTCAAAAAGTTAGTAAAGCCTAAAGATGAAGACAAGTGTCTAAATCATATAAGCTCTAAGTAGATCTAATGGCAAGTGATGACTGGTAATGTTAGTGGGTCCATAAGATCTAATAAAATGCATTAGATAATGTAGATTCAAGATCAATGATGAGAAGAGGTCAACAAGTTAGTGGATCTTCAAAACCAATGTGAAGTTGGTAGATGGTACAAATTGAGAATCCTATATCAAGGTCAATAGTCAATACTATAATTTAAAAGCAAAGGGACTTCAATGAAGAGCAAATTTAACTCAGGTTGAACTAGGATAAATATTTCAAAGGACGTCATTGAATCTTAGTCGAGACCTCTATTAGAGGATATAGAGCATGTAGACTCATTTTTATTGTGTTTTTAACATCGTGTATAATAAGTACTTGGCTTCCAAAAGTTTTAAAGGCATAATAGGTATGTTTAGATATAATATGGTTTAGGAAAGAAGCTATGTAGTCTATAAGCTATTCATTGACATATTGAGGATAGGAAAACTAATAACTAGATTGGTTTTCAATCTATAGTAAGATGTATGATCAGGATTTGAAGTAGGGGAAGATGCATGATTATAAAAAAGTGTTTTTCTCTGTTGACATGGTTATATCCTTAATAAATTACATACTTACTACCGCTCAAATTAGACATAGCATGGCTCTGTCAAGTCCATAGACATGAGGACTTTGTCCTCATAATGAAAAAAAGTGGAGATGGAGTTGGAGATCAAAATAAATAGATTTGGGGATTGAAGAATATAGTGGAAAAATTATTTTCTTTTTAAATCTTTTTAGTCCTAATTGGATCAAAGATGGTTCAAAAATCAATAAGGATGTCATCTCAATTAATGATCTTGGATGGTGTGCTCCCCCCTCTCTCCCCTTTATTCCATATCTCTTATCCTTTTTCATTTATAAAATCTCTCACTTTTTGATAAGAAATTATATCTCAAGTCTGAAGAATAGAGTGTAGACACTAGAAAACTATACACTATGGTTTTAGATGTTGAAATACCACTAAATACCCAACCTACCACTTATACCCCTTTCAACTATAAACATGAGTCAAAACACTCTTTGAACAACTCACCTTCTAAACCACCTTGACCAAACTTAACCCCTTAACCAAACTTGCCCATTTCACCTTTTTAACCAAACTTAACCTTCAATCGCCAATGGTTAGCACTTCAACCATCGATGGTCAGCACTTCAACCACTGATGGTCAGCACTCTAATTACCAATGATCAGTACTCTAACCACTGAAGATCACTCTGACCCCTGATGGTCATGTCTTCAAACTTCTTTAACACTTTACTAGCTATGTACAAGATAAGCATTGAACAAAATTTAGTAACTTCCTTGTGCAAAGCAAGCCAACTTTAAAGCATTCTTAATTAGCATTTTTTCCCCTATCTAATTAGCAACCTCATTTTGCCTAATTAGTAACTTCTTCCATCTCAATTAGCAACTTCTTCCTATAAAATAAGAATGGTAGGTTGGAAAAGGGATCTACAAATCTCATGTTTAGGCTATCATAATTTCTTATGTAGGTGCAATAGGGACCTGAACCTCTACCAAAATTCCTCTAGGCTTCACCAACATCTTTAATCAACTTCACTAATAAAGCTAAGTATCTATTTTGCATGTATTTAGTTACTTTGTTTTCATTTTGATACCTCTACCTGAACCAGACCATTTCTAACTAGCTACCTCTGACCTCTCAACCAATCAACCAACCTTCAACAAACCTAATATATGATACCCTCTGACCTCTAACCTATAGATCTAACATTTTAACTTAACCAGACCTATCAATAGTAACTACTAACAATCAATTTTCTAACCACTGATGGTCACCCTAACTGTTGACAATCAACTATCAAACTATTATTTGTCCCCTAACCATCGACAGTCAGCTGTCAAACCACTGATGGTTACTCTAACCATTGATGATTAGCCTGGCCACTGTTGGTCACTGTGTGAACTAAACTAGTAAGCAACTTTAACCCACCAAACCTTAACCAAAACCTATTTTTTTGACCTTTGTCACCTCACAGACCAAAAATAGCAACCTAACTATACCTAAACCATTCTTTGATAGATTATAATTTACCTTAATGTTATATTGTTAAAACATTATCTTTTATTTGAATAGTATTTACTTCTTTAGATTTCATACTTTCATTTATGCAATCTTTCTTATAAACCTTTATTTTTAATATTAACTTGTATCAAAAGGTGGATTGATAGCCTCCAAGGAAGTCACGCACTTCTTGGATCTATATTGCTATGCAATCCACCCATCTACCTAACTAACCAACCCTTTTCTAGTTTTATCTTATTATAGGTTATATTTTTAAGTAAAAGAAGAGTATCTACAACCATCTAGACTATGGAGTGCACACCCATCCAAATTATTTTACACACCCCTCTTTTAGTTTTACCTTTATTCCATAATAAATAAAAATCAAAAATTTGATTAAAACATTTTGGCATGCCTAATGGGACATAGTTCCCTTTTTATTCATTTATTATTTGCTCATTGAATGAAATCTAAAATTTTATTTTTGAGCTTAAAATAAACCTCTTGCATGCATTGATTGCATTCTTGTCTTAGTTCATCTATTAAATTAGAGGTAAAATTAATTAATCATAGCTTTCACACTTGTTATCACACACTAAGACAAATCACAAAACAATTAACACATCAAAACATACCTGAGACAAGGCCCGACTAGGATTTTATCACCTAGTGGTAATCTTACCCATTCTCAGCTATCCTACTTGGATTGCACCACCAAGGGGAGAACCAACTTAACTCTCTGGTTGAGTATAAACTTTGAACTTGGTATATTTTGTCTAAGCACCTAACACTCTTACTACTGTGAGACCATGAAGTGAGGGGGTAGGTCCCAATACCAAGCCACGTATTGAAGCTCAATACAGATTTCTCTCCTAAGCACCTAAACACAACTTGAAACCAACATTATATTTCCTCTTTAGTACCCAATATAAAAACCAAATTTCTTCTTCACATTTTTTAAGGCATAAGCCAAAAGTGATCTAAAAAGAATCCTAAGTTTAAATGCACTTTTAGTGTATGTTTGATTGCCTTGAATTCTTTAATTTACTTTCTCTTTGTTTGAGGTGTGATTTTTGTCATTTCTTATTTCCTCTCATGGTCTTTACTAGACAATATTTGAGGAATCAAACCAACCAAGAACCTACCTTTCACCATCTTTCCTCTATTACTTTGTTTAATGGAGACCCTACCTATAGTCTTCCCTAGAGATCCTAGCTTCCCTAGAATCTCAAAAGGCAACCCTCTTGCCTTAAATAATTACTTTTCATCACAAGATACTTGTGCTCCCAACCTCACCTACAACTAACCCAATCCCACCTACAATCAAACCAACCTTACCTATAACCAATCAAACTTCAACTTTAACCAACTAACAAACTTTCAACTACCACCTAAGCTAGTTACAATGTTAATAGACTGGATCATTAAAGTAGAATCATCTATTTCTAGTACCTATGACCAGTCAACCCTCACCTAAAACCAATCAAAACTTAGCTATAACCAACCAAAAACCTATCAATAACCATTTGATCATCATCCTACCCAATCAATAACCTACCAACATTTATCATATCAATCACCCCAAACCTTGGGCCACCTACACCAACCATTATATCCATTGCCCCAACCAAACTTATCAACCTCAACTTACCAACCAACCTATCAACCCAAGCAACCTATCAATCCAATCAAACCAACCCATCTTATCAACCCAACCATCATATCAATTACCTCAACCCACTGTATCAACCTATCAACCAACCTACCAACCTCTTAATCTATCAACCTTACCAACCTTGCCCAAATTATCAACCTTATCAAATCTTACCAACAACTACCTATTAAACCTACCTAGCCTATCAAACTAACCCACCTCATCAAACCTATTAAACCAACCTACCTTATCAACCTTACCAACCTTACCTAACTTATCAACCTTATCAAATTAGGACAACAACTACCAACCAAACCCATCTAACCTATCAAACCTACCTAAATTATCAAACCTACCAACCTATAAAATCAAAAAAACTCATCAAACCAACCAATTAGCTCACAAAATGAAGTGCCATTGGTATACCCTCTTCCTAATCAATACACCCCATTAAGGGAATCATATGCCTCAATCCTTGACAAACTCCTAGAAGCTTATATCATCAACGTTTTATAGATCAAACCTATCAATAAATCTCTTCCAAAGCCCATTTGGTTTATAGAGAATTAATTTTATGCATATCATCGCACACACAGACATGATATCAATATATGTGGCTCTTTTAAGAGGCTCATCCAAAACCTTATCGATCATAAAGAGGTTTCAAAGGATATTCTTTGTGTTCCCCCCAAACTAGCCTTGAATATATTCAAGCAATAAATCATTGAACCTATTCCTTCTCTTCTTGTTGAGGAAAACCATGGCCAAATCCCTCAACACAATGAGGCCCATCCATTAGATTTGGTTATTAGACAACCTATAAATAAGGATATCATAATCCAACCCTTAACCAAACCACTTATTAACCAAGTGGAACCTTCTCAACTTTCCTTCAAAATCACAATAAAGGAAACCAACCAACCTCTTCCACTCACTTATGTGGAACCAACCAACCTCTTCCACTTACCCATGTGGAACCAACCAACCAACCTCTTCCACTTACCCATGTGGAACTAGCCAACCTACCTCTTCCACTTACCCATGTGGAACCAACCAACCTACCTCTTACACTTACCAATTTTTTGAAACCTACCATCAACCCTACCTTACCAACCATCAACTTAACCTTAACAACCATTAACACTACCTCACCTACATTTAATCTAACTTTACCTATCATCAACCCTACCTTACCAACCATCAACCTAATCTTAACAACCATTAACCCTACCTCAGCTACCATTAACTTAAATTTGCATACCATTAACCCTACCTCACCTACCATCAATCAAACCAAACCTAAAATTAACCCAACCAAACTCACCATTGACTTAACCTTACCTATAACCATCCATCCAACCTTACCTCACCAACCAAACCAGCCCAACTAACAAAGCAACTCAACCATTTGTCTTACCTCTCACAACCAATCAACCCAACCTCTACACCAAATCAATCAACCAAAATCAACATACCTTTTAACTTAATCGTAACTGACCTATCTAACCACCCAAACCAAGATCAATCCATAAAACCTACCAACCATATTCTAAACTACCTAAATCAGATCTAACATGATTTTCCTAGCCTTGGTGCAATAGAGGAAATCCCACCTGAACCACCACCTACAAACTTGAATCATCTAACCACTAACCAACTAACCTACTAATCACTAACACCTTCAGCCCTTTCAAACCTTCTTTTTAACCCACACTTTCACTTTGGGATATTTTTTCTCATCTTCAATCATCCATGGAAAGAGAAAACTGGGGGAACTTTCCATCCATAAGGATTTGACTATTTTTCAACCCAAACCATACCTTAACAATCAACCAAATTAACCCTTGGCATTTTTACCTCAATCTATCAACCAACCAGCCAACCTCAAACTATTGGAAATTACCCTTCACCCAACCCAAAACTTATTAGAGAATCACCTTCTCCCATTACCTAGTAGAGTCACCTTCTCGACTAACCACCTTACCTTAACCTTGAAACCTTTGGAGACTACCCTTCTCTACCTTACTAACCCAACCTCACTTGTAATCAATCAAACCTCATCTATAACCAACCAATAACCTATCTACCATTTGGTCACTATCATACCCAACTAATAACCTGTTAATATTAATCATATCAATTACCCCAACTTGGTCAAAACTTGAGTCACCTACCCCATCAATCATATCAATTACCCCAACCTTCCTTATCATCCCATTCAATCTTATCAACCTTACCTGAATAAACCAACCAACCAATCTATCAACCTATCAACCTTATCCAACTTATTAACCTTATCACATCCAACTAAAAACTACCAACCAATCCTACCTAAACCTATCAAACTTACCTAACCTATTAAACTTATCAAACCTCATCATTCTAACTTGAACCAAGTGGTAGACCGAATTGGGGCAACCCATTTGGACACCACCTAGCCCATTAGATATTAACCTTCTCCACCAATTATCACCTAACCAACCTTACCTTTTATCAATCTAAGTCTTTTCCATGACTAATCAAGTGTCAAAAAAATAATTGGGGGGACATTTAATCTCCTAGTGTCAACCAACATGTAACTAATATGGAGAAAATCAAAAGAGGCAAGTTTACTTTCAATTGGCTTGGACCCTACATCATCACCCATAAGTATGGGTTAAGAGCTTATCATGTGTCCTCTCTTGAAGGAAAAATATAACCTCAACCTGTCAATGCTTTGCATATGTGTCCTTTTTTTGTTAAAGCGGGATCACATTCACCCTTGTGTCTAACTTAAGCTCATCCCTTGGTTTACAATATTTTCTCCTTCACCTACCTATCCCTCTTCCTCTTGGGGACAATTGATTATACCATAAGACCATGTGATTATCCATCACAGTTATAGCCTAATCCTAAGCATGAATACCATGGATCTACCCATGGCATGGTTCTCATGGATACTTTTCATCTCTAATCATATGGAATCTCATGATCATTTATCTATCAAACCACTTTCCTTCATCCATCATTAACCTATTTTTTTAGAAGTCTTGCCTCCATAAAGTAGACCTCTAAACACAAATAGACTTGTCCATTTCTAAACCTAGCATTCAAAATCAAATTGGAATATCACTTGGGTCTATATCTCTAGCATTTTAGACTCCTCCCTTGAAAGATAATTTCCTAATTATTAAATTACTTAAAGATAGACTGCTCCTTTGAAGGACATCTATAAAAATCCAACTTAGGCCACTCCCTTGAAGGATGGCTAAGTTATGTTTGTCAAAACAATAATTTAAAGCTTCCCATATAGATCAGATCCACCAACCTATCAAAGTAAGGATACCCAAGATGGATAAAAATAACAAAAACTATATGTCCAAAGAAATAAGCAAGTAAGCCATAATTAGATTTTATATATGGCATTAGTAGACTTCCTACATCAATAAATCTACACATCATAAGACATGGAATTGTCTAGAATGGTTCTTTAGTCACCTATAGAAGGGGCAAGATAACCCACATCAAGTGAGAATATCACCCATTTCCTATTCAACCATACTTATCACCTACTTTCCCTTCAACCCTCTCTAAAATCAAGGGACTATGAGCTTACTTGACACAAAGTGATCAAGATACCTTCTTTTTTAATCAAATCATGCTCATGTGAAGTATTCAAAAGTCTTATGTTCATTAAGTCAATCCAACTTTGGTTTTTTTTGGACCTTACCAATGAACATCATCATGCCTTTTTCTTACCCTCTATTCATTAGTGCATGTGGACATGTGTTTCATCTTTATTCTCTCTTTTCCACACTTAGTGTGTTATCTAAGCCTAATTTATATGTTTTAATTGTATCCCCATATCACATATCATATCAAACCATTCAACACATCATTCTCGTCAATGTAATGATCCATATACATTTTAACATTACAAACCATTTCCATCAACCACATCCTTTCAATGAACAGAACTTTAAAACCATAAAATGTCAACAATCACATTTCAAACTCATTATCATCAGAGTAATAATCACTAATCATGGGATAAACAACATTATATCAATAAATATCATCGACCATATCATATCACTATACACATAAAAACAATTCAAAACATCTGCACATCACATCCTAAACAACCATGACTCTAACACCTATCATGTATCCATCCTCCTATCTATGAACCACATCATCATATACACAAAAAAAACATAATCAAAACTATCAATCACATATCCATGATCATATCTATGAACAAACACATCATCCCCTATGCACAAAACCAAAATGTCACCTAAACTATATACATATTAACATATTCATCATATGATCAAAAGCATCTACTTAAAATCATGTTTCCATCACATGCCTAAAGTTTTTGAGTATATATCTCATAATTATAAAGCATAAACCAACCTTATCCACTTCACCTTCTAGTGGATCAATCTCAACTCAACCAACCTTATCAACTTGTGCCAAATAAGCCAACTAACATAATTATCAACCTATCAACCAACCTATTCTACTTTAAATTTTAATGGATCAACTTCCAACCAATAAGTCATCACCCAAGGTCAACCTAACCCCAACCATAGCCAAGGCTACCTAATTATTTGATAGCTACCTTATGTCATTACCTTTAGTTTGATCCCTTCTAAGAATAGGGTCACAACTTTTCCATTCTACCTTACCCAACTTAAACAAGCAAGTGAACCAAATCAACCATTTATCTTAGATATTTCAACCAAGCAACCAACCCAACCAAGAAATTGAACCAAATAAACCATTCATCTTACCTATTTCAATCAAGAAAACTAACCTTTAAACCAAATCAATGAACCATAACCAACTTATCAATCAACCTAAACTAGCATCAACCCAACATTCTACTTGAACCACTTCCTTTAACTTAACCTCTTCACCCATTAATATCTAACAACTAACAACTCTTGAGGCATGAATGAATTCATATTCATCCCTCTTAAATCCCTCTTTGCTACTTAGTACCTTTACCTTGGGATCTTTTTTTCACCTCGGCCACCTATCAGGGAGTAGCCTATTCTCCCTCAACCATCCAACCTTCAGAGATTACCTTCTCCCCAAACCATTGGAGATCACCCTTTCTCCACCAACATTGGACCAAGAAAACCTCTAACCTTTTGAGAGAACTACATTTGGCCTGAAGTTCATTTTGGATATTATGTCCATGGAACTATGTATGTAGCATCCACTTACCTAGTATATATGGAATCAGCTCAGCCATCCCTTACCAACTGATACCTAACCACCCATTGGATATCACCTATTCTCTAAAAAATAACCATGAACCATTGGATAATACCCTCTCTAACCAACCAACCAACCAACCATCTAACCACGTCCACCTTGATGTTGGCCATTTTTGACCCAAACTACTCACATATTTTACAATGACTTTGCCTTGGTCATCTTGACCACACTGATTACCTTGCCATGTTGAACATTTGAATTTTCACCACCCCATGCACAACCAATAATTTTATGTCATCCCAAGAGCACTTCCTACCTTGGATACCTATAAGACACTGACCTTATCTAGAATACTTATAGAGTAACTTGATCAGTTATGCCTAACATTAGGGCCTGCTTACCCTATCACTTGTCCTTCTAGCACTGACCTTATTTTTACCAACTATGGTAACTTATTCTATGTGTGATCTTGAATATCACACTTAGTTTCATTTGTGTGCATATTTGTGCCTTAATTCCCAACCTCACCAACCATCCTTATCACCTACTTTTTCACCCATATAACCACTCATCAAGCCTAAACCTATTTTTTATTCACCTCATTGACTCTCAATTTGAAGGGGATCACCTCCTCCCATACTCAAGCTAACTAAACTTTTGACCCATAATCCATTTTTTTTTTTGTAGCTTGCTAATACAAATTACATAACAAAAAGGGGCAAAATGTAGACACTAGAAAACTATACACTATGGTTTTAGATGTCAAAATACCACTAGATACCTAACCTACCATCCACACCCCTTTCAACATAAATTTGAGTCAAAACACTCTTTGAATAACTCACCTTCTAACCCACATTGACCAAACTTAACCCCTTGACCAAACTTAACCTTCAATCACCAATGATTAGCACTTCAATTGCTTATGGTTAGCACTTTGACCACTGATGGTTAACACTCTAACTATCAATGGTTAGCACTCTAACTATTGATGGTCACTCTGACTGCTAATGGTTATGTCTTTAACCTAATTTAATGCATCACTAGCTATGTATGAGATGAGCATTGCAAAAAAATTAGTAACTTCCTTGTGCAAAGAAAGCTAGCTTTAAAGCATTCTTAATTAGCATCTTTTTCCCTATCTAATTAGCAACTTATTTTTGCCTAATTAGTAACTTTTTCCATCTCAATTAGCAGCTTCTTCTTATAAAATAAGAATGATACTAAGGAAAGGGGATCTACAAATATCATGTCCATGCTATCATATTTTATTTTACAAGTGCAACAGGGACTTAAACCTCTACCAAAATTCCTCCAAGCTTCACCAACATCTTCAATCAACTTCACTATCAAAGTTAAGTATCTATTTTGCATGTATTTAGTTACTTTGTTTTCATTTTGATACCTCTACCTGAACCAAACCATTTATAACTAGCTACCTTTGACCTCTTAACCAATCAACCAACCTTTAAAACCTAACCTACAGATCCAACCCTTTACCTTAACTAGACATATCAACAATAACTATTAACAGTCGACTGTCTAACCACTGACAGTCACCCTGACCGTTGATGGTCGACTATCAAATTATTGTTATTCCCATAACTATTGATAGTTAGCTATCAAACCATCGACAATCAACCTGACCACCATTGGTCATTGTGTGAACCAAACTAGAAACCAACTATAACCCACTAAACCTCAACCAAAAACTATTTTCTTAACCTCTATCACCTCACAGACCAAAAATAGTGACCTAACCATACCTAAACCATTATTTGATAGATTAGCATTTACCTTAATGTCATCTTGTTAGAACATTAGCATTTATTTGAATAGTATTTACTTCTTTAGATTTAATACTTTCATTTATGCAATATTTCTTATCAACCTTTCTTTTCAACATTAACTTATATCAAAAGGTGAATTGATAGCCTCCAAGGAAGTCACATGCTTCTGAGATCTATCTTGGTAGGTAATCCATCCATCTACCTAACTAACCAACCCTTTTCTAGTTCTATCTTATTTCAGGTCATCTTCCCAAGCCAAATAACAGTATCTACAACCATCTAGATTACAGAGTGCACACCCATCTAGGTTCTTTTACACACCCCTCTTTTAGTTTTACCTTTCTTTTATAATAGATAAAAAGTAAAAATTTGAGTAAAACACAAAGACTCTCATTGATAAGGTTAAACCCTATCAAAATTTATATGAAAGACCTCTTGAAGCTAATAAATACTTTCTTTACCTATCTCTCCCCTTTGAATTATGTGTAGCAAAGCTTGTGCATGATGGCATTATGGAGAATCTTCCATACACATTGTCCTTCTTTCTTGGTCATTTATAGGTGTCTTCAAGTTATTTTTAGGTCTAAGTTCATGTTTTTTCTATCATTAATACAAGATCTCAATGAATCTTAGAATTCCTCTTTGCCTTCATTCATTGCTACCTAAACCTAGTTTATGAGACACTTATGTAACTAACTATTTTTGTGAGATTGTGTGAACTAGCATTATCTTATGCTTTCTCAGTGTTTACTTAATGCTTATTTGAGTTCTCATTTAAACTTGGTGCATCACCTAGTTAAATTTATTAGGAGTTTTTTCCCCCTTACCCTTTTATCAGTACAAATATTAGTATATGTAATCCATCAAAAGGAAATTGGACTTCTATGGAGGTCCAACCCCATCATAGGTAACCCATATCCTAGGGTTATTCCCATAGTGTATCTATATTAGAGAGAGCCTAAAAAACCCTTTCCAAGGGTGAAAATTGATGATACAATAGTTTATCACACACCCATGGGACACAATTCAAAGAATATTGGGTAAAGTTTGATGTTGGTTTGATCAAGTTGCAGCAATTATAGCTTCTAATAAAAAATATCTGGTGACTCTAAAAGAAGATCCAACATTCTGGTAGCAGAGCAGTGACTACATCTCATGCCAAAGGTGACTACAAGATCAGATTCTAGAGGTATTCCCTTTGAAATTTTTGAATTTCCTTTAAATTTAGTCAAGAGATTAAGATTTTCTAATACACACCCATATAAAAGTAACTTTGTTCTTAGGTAAATTTCAAGGCCTACCTCTACAAAATATCTTTGTTAAACCCTTTCTTTGCCATGGTAGCCCCTAGATCTTTCCCCTTTTTGGATTTTAATGGTCAAAGTCTTTGTTAAGCACGAGATATACTAAGAGTTGGGGGGGGGGAGGGGGGCAGGGGGCGGGCGGCAGGGGGAGGTGAATCAGTATATCATAAATCTTATAAACTTTCACTTAATCAAATTCCACTTAACCATACATTCAAGATATGCAATAAAACTGAAATAATAAACACCACACAAGATATAGAGAGACACCAGATTTAACGTGGAAACCAATGTGGGAGAAACCATGAAGAAAAATCTCAAGTATATGAATGAGCACCTACTCAAACTACAATATTTTCAAGCACCAACTTGCAGGAGCACCAACCCACATGAGCACCAACCCCTTTTGTGTATACCACACAACTATCTCTCAATGTTGCTTTCTCAACAAATGATAGCACATTACAATATTTCTTTCTTTTATCTCCTTTGCTCTTCTAAGTTAGATATAATAATTAAAAATCATACTCTCTCTTTCATATTACAAATGGCTTCTCAAGCCTTTATTTATAGCTTTTCAAATGACCTTTGGCATTCACTCTTTGTGACCCTTCAATCCTCATGGAAAATGGTACCAAACTTGCATGACCCTTCGTATCCTTGCATTTGAAAAGTCATATGGTGACCCTTCATAAGTAAAAGCATCATTTTCTCTTTTGTCTCTATCTTGGTGACTTTTTGTATTCCTCAAAATGTCCCCTCATGGAAAAATGTGCCATACCTCTTTTGTCTTCACATGGTGACTCTTATAATTCCTCAAGATGACTCTTCATGAGAAAATTCATCCCATTCCTCTTTCATCTTTTACCCTGTGACTCTTCGATTTCTCTATGGGCCCTCTTTTGACTTTATACAACCAAAAATATATTCATTAATATTAAATAATATTAACACACATTAGCTAAGATATGAATATTAAAATCACCATTAAATGCAATGGGGCCTTTATCACCAATAATGCTAGACCTTTGACATCAATGACAATATTTCTAATAATCTCCCCCTTTGTCATTGATGAAAACCTCAAACTAAAACTACCACATCCTAAAACCTGCACATATTGCCATCTAAAAAAAACATATAGTAACTCTCCCTTACTGTCCCATTCCTTGTACTTGTTTTTTCACCTATACCTATAGTTGTTATTCTCCCCCTTTGACATCAATGGGAAAGGGCCTACCTGGATCTAACACTTAGCTCCCCCTCAACTAATGCTAAACCTCAATGGTAAGAAGTAAAATAAATTACTCCCAACTCCTCTCACATATCCTTGAATGTGTCCTTTGATCATGCCTTTGTGAAGATATCTGATAATACATATAAATTGTTGCCTGTCCTCTGAGCATATGTAATCAACTCATTTTAATATTTTATTCTAATCTCAAAACATTCTACATAAAACTTCAATGTGCATCCCTGATCACATATTTGACTTACACTCAATAGATTATGCTTAAGACCTTTTACATATAATACATTATTAGTCTTGGTTTTACCATTATCCAAACTCAAAGTACCTTTTTTATCTATTTTAGTTGTGGTTTTATCTTTGAATTTCAATGTGCCACCATTGATCTTATTTAGATTTATGAACTTACTCTTGTCTCCTATCATGTGCCTCAAACATCTGCTATTAATAAACCATGGTTGTTCTTCATTTCTTGCATGCAAAGCTGTCTGAACTAACATGGAATCTTTAGGTTGTTTCTTCTACCATGAACATGTCTAAACCTTCTTCTTGATTAATGAAACCTTAAAAATTTGGTCCTTCTTGATTGACTCAAACATGCTTCTACAATAGCAGGATATGTGTCCAAAATTATTTCACTTGTAATATATTATGGCCTATTCATCAAAGCTTGATATAGGAGCAAAAGAGTTGTAGATTTTGCACTAGTTTTCTTCTCCTTATTTCTAAAATTATTATCTTTTTTTTTAACATTCTATTTTATTATAACCATATCCATTAAAATAAAAACAATAACCATGAAAATAGAACCTATTTGTGTATCTCTGCTGATTTTATTTTGTAACTTTGTTCCTTCTAGCCTTCTTTATTTGAGATGTCCTTTGTATTCTTCACTTCTTCCCTTTTTGTTTCCTCTTTTGTAAGAGCTTCAACATAGCTATTTTTATTTTCAAATTTGATACCTGTCTTATCTAATATTGCCTTTTGGATTTCTAATATCTTATTCAACATGTTAGTGCTATCCTCAAATTTTGAATCACTAACTACTTTATCATTGACTACTTTCTCAATATCTTCTTTTAAAGAGGCAATTTCAATAACATACCTTTCACATTATTTACTTACTTTTTGAAATTATGTTGTTAGATCTTTTTCATTCCTTTTAGCTTCTTCAAAGTGTGTTTGTAGATCATCAATTATTTCCTTTGACTCATTTTCATTGTTTTCGATCTAGTGCTTCAATCTTTGATTCTTCTTCTCAACAGCTTCTAATTCTTCTAAGGCATAAATGAGTTCTCATTCTAGATTTACCTTAGCTTCATCCTCACTTTCATCATGTTCTTCTTCTTTATCATCTATACTTTTGCTTACAGAGGCATCTTCATGTGTGGTCATGAATAGATTCTCTTCTTCATCTGAGTCACTGACTCCACTATCTTCGATTGAGCTAAGATATTTAGAATATAAATTCTTCTTCTTGAATCTCTTCTTGTATTTTCCTTTAAATTTTTTCTTGTATGTAGACTTTCCTTCTTCATTTTCATCATTATTCTTATATGGGCTATCTACAAAATGACCAATCTTACCACATTTAAAACATTTAAATAGAAAATTTCCTTTATATTTACCTGTACCCCTTTCTAGTTTACGAATAAAAATAGCTCTATTGTCATCTTCATCATCGCTAGAGCTGTCACTTGATCCTTGAATCTTAGCCTTATCTTTCTTTGATGTCTTGAAAGTAGCTTCCCTTTTTTAGGTTTTCTCTTATTTAGTCCACATCTAATATACTGTAAGAATACCATGTATTTCATCTATCTTTAGCTTGGCAAGATCCTTCATCTCCTCGATTGCCAAAACCTTTGCATCATATCTCATTGGTAGAGATCTCAAAACCTTTTGTACCACTATTGACTCTTCTAACTTTTCTCTAAGACCTTGAATCTGATATACTATTTGATCAACTTGCAAAAGATAACTTACTATATTTTCTTCCTCTTCCATCTTCAAACTCTCAAACTATCTTCTAAAAGTTTGAAGCTTAGTCTGCTAAACCTTTTCATCACGTTTGTAAATATTCTCAATTTTTACCCAAGTGTCATGAGCAGATTTACATTACATAACTTTAACAAATTCTAATTCACATAAACCACATAAAATAAAATTTAAATCTTTAGCATTATTTTGACTTGCCTTCTTTTCTATCAGAGTAGTTACAAGTGTCTCTGGCTCTTCGTACTCCTCCAACACTGTTTACCAAATTTTGAATCCAAGGGCCATCAAGTAAGTCCTCATCCTGTTAGGTTGTGGAGCTAAAAGCTTCACTGATGCAGACACGGAGAAGGCCATTGGAGGGGTTGCTGAAGGTTGCTGAGCGTCAGAGCAACCGGCGTCGGTCTGATCAGCCAACGTCGACAGGACAGTGAAGAGAAGCAACCGACATCGATCATGGGTCGGCCGGCGTCAGTCACCTCCAGGCAGACAGAGACTGACATCGGTTGCCTGTGTGGTTCGACTGCGAGCTTATTATGGGTAGTTAGCTAACGAACCAAGTGTTTGCATGATTAGAGCTATTTTTAGACTGAGAGCTGCGGATCTAATTATTGTAATTAGATGTCTAATTATTGTTTGGATGAGATCTATATAATAGACTCATGGTTGTATTGGAAAATTGTTCTAGTTTGAGTTGAGAAAAGTTTGCTCCTTCTGTGTGTGAGGTGAGCAAGGGTGTTCCTCCTAGTTCCACAGTACCAGGGGGGTGCTGGTTTTAGAGAGTCAGCAGGATTCTTCATGTATGTAGGATCTTGGTCACAGGTGCATGGCCTATATAGGAGATCTACATGGTAAGTAAGATCATTGATCTGCAAGTGTATGTGTGTGCAAGGTCAAGGTTCACAGGTGTACAGAACCAGGTTGATTTGCAGGTGTGCAAGATTAGATAGGACAGCAACACAACAGGGAGCAGAATTAGGCAGGATCTACTTGGAGTACAGGTGTGTACTCGGATAGAGCAAAGAGGAAGGCAAGGGAGTTCCTTCCATAAGTATGGTCTGTTGAATTGCAGGTTGTTTCAGGTTCATGGGAGATCTACTTGAAGTACCTTGAGTACTTGTGGAGTACGTGGAGTACTTGTGGAGTGCGTGGAGCACTTGTGGTGTGCGTGGAGCATGGGAGGTGAACACTAACTCTGTATTTGAGTTGGGTGTTGGGACCTGAGAGGGAGAGCTTTGGGGAGAAGAATTACTATTCACTTGAGGTGTGGCGAGCCTCTGAAGAGGTGGTGGAGAAGAAGTGGCATCTTCTTTATTGTATTCTTTTCTGTAAAGTGTTAATACAAGTTGTGTATTGTCTCTCATATCATGTGTTATTCTGAATTCTAGTTACTTGGTGAATCTGGTTTATTTCTGCATATTAAGTTGCTTGGTTTGGTAATCATATTGTGCTCTTTTGGTGGAGCAAGATCCTGACACATCCTTATGCTCCAAAAGGCATAATTTTTTCCATCAAACAAAGGTGCCTTAGTTGTAGAAAAATCTCCATATAATCCAATCATCATGATTTCTCAATCTACCTTCAAGTTGAAAAGCTTTTTCCAAATGAACCTGCTCTGATAC
Organism: Torreya grandis; assembly: GCA_037957365.1. Lineage (NCBI taxonomy): Eukaryota > Viridiplantae > Streptophyta > Pinopsida > Cupressales > Taxaceae > Torreya > Torreya grandis. Next base: position 200,619 of record JARHVA010003227.1, read on the forward strand.
CAATTGTTAAGCATGGGATATACTGAGAGGGGGGTGAATCAATATATCATAAATTTTATAAACTTTCACTTAATCAAATTCCACTTAACCATACATTCAATATATATAATAAAATTGAAATAATAAACACCGCACAAGATAGAGAGATACACCAAATTTAACGTGGAAACTCAATGTGGAAAAAACCATGGAGAACAATCTCAAGTATATTAATGAGCACCAACACAAAATAAAATATTCACAAGCACCAACTTACAAGAGCACCAACCCCTTTGCTGAGTACCAACATAACAACTATTTGTGAGCACCAACCCATAGGAGCACCAACCCCTTTTGTGTATACCACATAACTATCTCTCAATGTTGTTTTCTCAATAAATGATAGCACATTACAATATCTCTTTATTTTCTCTCCTTTGCTCTTCTAAGCTAGATATAACAATTAAAAATCATACTCTCTCTTCCATATTACAAATGGCTTCTCAAGCCTTTATTTATAGCTTTCCAAATGACCTTTGGCATTCACCTTTTGTGACCCTTCAATCTTCATGGAAAATGGTGCCAAACTTGCATGACCCTTTGTATCCTTGCATTTGAAAAGTCATATGGTGACCCTTCATAAGCAAAATCATTCTTTCCTCTTTTGTCTTTATCTTGGTGACTTTTCATATTCATCAAAGTTTCCCCTCATGGAAAAATGCTCCATACCTTTTTTGTCTTCACATGGTGACTCTTAGAATTCCTTAAGATGACTCTTCAAGAGAAAATGTGTCCCATTCCTATTTCGTCTTTTACCCCATGACTCTTTGACTTCTCCATGGGCCCTCTTTTAACTTTATGCAACCAAAAATATATTCGTTAATATTAAATAAATCTTAACACACATTATCCAAGATATGAATAATAAAAACACCATTAAATGCAATGGGGTCTTTATCACCAATAATGCTAGACCTTTGACATCAATGACAATATTTCCAATAGTCTTTTGGACCTCCTTCAATGTGATCATATTGTAGTAGCAACTCTTAAAAGTGTCCCTTATTTTACTGGAGACCAAGATATAACCCCTTCTAAGCACCTCATGGATATATCCAACTTATACAACGTTCATGATATCAATGAGGAAAATTTAGCAATTAGGTTATTAGCCATCTCTTTCAAAAGTAAATCCCTAGATTAGTATAGAAGTCTTGTTGCTAATTCCATTACATCATGCGACCAATTAGGAGATACATTGTTTAAGAGATTTGGGGATAAAAGTGACCATTTATTACTTACATAGAAATTAATTGCAATAAAAATAGCCCATCATGAAGTCATGCAAGACTTCAATACAAGGTTCCAAAAGACTTGGGACATGATCCCAGTCTCTCTTAGGCCTACCCCTAACTTTTCCTTTATTTACTATTTAAACTCCCTAAATATTAATATTGTAGTAATGATCTATTCCATGGGAGTAAACATATTGCCAAATGCATATGACGTGGCAATTAGAGTAAAAAAGTGTCTGGTGCATGCTGGCAAGCTTACACCTAGACCACTAATGCCTTTGTTCCCTAACATTAGACCACCCCTTGTTTCTATTTCTCCCCTTGATGTCATTCCTCTTGTGCCTACAATTGATGTTATACCATCACCTAAGCAATAAAAGGCTTCCACTAGTCAATCCATTGATTCCCAAGAACAAAATAACTTTCAAGATCTTAAGAGCATGTTCCAATCTTTGGGAAATGAACTAGTGAATGTTAATAGGCAATAAGCTTTCAATAGGCCTTATCAAGACTCATATCAACCTCAGCAATAATCTTATCAAGTAAATAGGCTACCCTACAAAGGAAACTTCCAAGTCCAATGCCAAGGTCAAAGCCAAGCACAAGGGTAGCCTAACTATGTTAGGAAAAAAACTATAATCCAAATGCTATAAGCACTTCCAACACTTTGGTCCTTGTTCAAAATAATGTTGATCAAGGAGCTAAGGGTACCATGCCTTGGAATCAATGTTTTGGGTAATCCATTATCCCAAACACTGAATTCAACTAAGTTTTCAATGATCAATGGTAGTAGGCTACCAATTATGGGTACAACCAAGCTCTTATGGCTCTGGACACAGAGGTGCCCATGATGAAAAAATTAGAAGATCCCCAACAAGGTCAAAGCCTTGATCAAGGACCAAGATAGTTGGGTGCCACAATGGTGAATTATTAACAAGAAGATTGTTATGCACTCAATCAGCAAGTTAGTTCTATCCAGACATACATTCTAGTGGTAGCAAATAAAAGGTTCAAAATAAGGAACATGGATGGTAATCAGGAAGTAGTCAAAGAGCTTCCTACCATTACTCCTTCAATATCAAAGCCAAATGGACCTGCTACTATTACAAGGGTTCCAATAGCTCCAAGGAATCAAAATTAGGGGAATGTCTTTATCGCTCAAAACTTACAAAATCAATGTGTAGTTGTGGCTCCCAAAGCACAGCCAAAGGTTGGTGGTTCACCCATCAACATTGTGGAACAAATGAAAAGGTCTAATGTGAGTGTGCCAATGTGGGGCATGCTCTCCATGCCTATTTAGGTAATCATCCTCTAAGAAGGACTATCAAAGATCAAGGTTTATGAGAAGGAACCAAGTAAATGAATGTGGTTCTCACCAATGTAGCTAAAGGATCTAGTGAAGGGAAATCAAGTAAGGTGGTAAAACCTCCTCCCTTATACATTTTAGTAATCATTGGTGACTCTTTAGTGAAAAATTGCTTGGTAGATAGTGGGGCTAGCACCTCAATATTGACAAAGTCCATAGCTAATCAGCTTGGTCTAAAATATGAGCCCCAATCTAAAGGAGTTCTATAACTTGATGGTTCTTCCACCAAGCCATCTGGTATCATCAAAGATCTCAACTTGACCCTGTTACTTGTCCTAGTGTCTCAATGGTTCAAGATGTGTGGATCCTATATGTACCTCCTCATTTTACCCTATGCCTATTCAGGGAATTCACTGCAAAGATTGGAGATTATTTGGTAGTAGATTGGTCATACATGGATTTTAAAACAATATATGGGACCAAGGTATCTATTAAGGCTAATCCCATTGCATAATTCCACATTAAGCCTTATGGGCTAGATAGCATAAACCTCAATTACACCATCCTTGATGAGGATGAATTCATAGTTGGTCAAGAACTAAACACTCATCCTGAGGAGATACCAGATATGTTCTTGGATGAATTATGGAATGATAATCATTTGGTTGATCCCTTGGAAGTAGTTGAAGAGAGGGGCATGGGTGTATACAACTTACATGAAGAGAATCAGTCCATGCCATCCCTCATTGGACCTTAAAAAGATGCTAGTGGATTATGAAAATAATTCTTTGATGGTTAAAGGAGCAAACATGGAGTGGGTGCAGGTGCAATTATAGTATCCCCCTTAAATGACAAGTATTTCTCTTCTTACATGTTTTAGTTTAGTAGATCTTATAATGCAATAGAATATGAGGGTCTTATCCATGGTATTCAATGGTCTAGTAGGAAAGGGATCAAATAATTACATGTTTATGAGGATAGTGAACCAAGTTAGATACTAGAATATCACCAAGAGTCCATTGATGAAGTCTTACAAACATAGAGTGTGGGACCTAATTGAGGATTTTGAGGCCTTTAACATCCAAGCAGTACCAAGGAACTAAAATAGACATGCTGATAGCTTGGAAGTTGTGGGAGATAAATTTGATATCCCAAATGAGTTAAAAAGGACCAAGGTGTAGCCACATGTCAAAGTGGTAGTAAGATCATCAGTGACAGACAATGGAAATCATTAGCAAGTCTTTGAAAATGACAAACAAATTACCTATTTCTTATAGTAGGAAGCAGAGTTCTCATCCATAAACCAAGAAAAGTGTCAACATCAGTATGAGGAAAAAAATATTTAAATGAGATCTAATAAGCTTATTAAAGGTCTAGTCAACCTTAAAGGTCTCTTCCATGAGGGAGATCATATGAGAAAAGATAAGGCAGTGATGTCATCAAGTGAAATAACTATGAAAGAGTCCTTATCTTCAAGGAGAATATCCTCAAGTTTGGGAAGGTAAGAAATAAATATGAAAGTAATGATTTAATAGAGCTTTTTAAAGAATATATAGACATCTTTGATTGAGAATATAGTGACCTGAGAAGCTTTAATCCCAAGATGAACCAACACACTATAGGACTAGAGGTTAATGCCAAGCCTATCAAGAAAAATTAAAGGCCTATAAACCCCAAAATAAAAGAGATTATGAGAAAAGAATTGACCAAATTAATTGAATCCAATATCATATTTCCCATTAAGCACTCCTTATGGGTAGCCACTTTGGTACTTGTGAAGAAGAAGAGTGGGGAAATCAGATTGTGTGTTAACTTCAAGGATTTGAATAGGGTCTCTTTGAAAGATCACTACCCATTACCATCCATGGAACAACTCTTTCAAATAGTTTCCAGTTAAAAAACATTTTCCCTTTTGGATGGGTATTCATGTTACAACCAAGTACTGGTAAGAGAGGAAGATCAGTATAAAACTGCCTTCACCACAAAGTGGGGCACATATGCTTACCAAAAGATGCCTTTTGGATTATCAAATGTTAGGGACACTTTATAAAGAGCCATGGACATATATTTCTAAGGGTTGTTGAATCAAATGGTGTTGGTCTACTTGGATGACATCATAGTTTTCTCCAAGAAATCTAGTGAACACTTATATCATCTAAAGGTTGATCTTTGAAAGATGCAAAGAATAGGGGATCTCTTTAAATCCCAAGAAATGTGTTTTTTTATTCATGAAGGAAAATTTTTGGGTCACATTGCCTTAAAGTAAGGGTTATTCATTGACCCTAATAGAATAAGTGTTATCTTAGCACTCTCTTTACCTAAGCACAAGAAAGGAATCCAGAGATTTATTAGGAAGATAAACTTTGTGAGAAGGTTTATACCTAGTTTTGAAAACCTGATCAAACCCATCACCACCATGCTGAAGAAGAACCAAGTGTTTTCTTGGTTAAATGAAGGTAAGGAAGCATTTGAGGCCATCAAACAAGCCATTTCCCAAGCACCCTTGTTCATAAATCCTGACTTCTCAAAGGATTTCATATTTTACACCTTTGCTAATATTGAAAAGATATCAACTATGCTGATGCAAAATAATGGTGAAGGACTTGAGTAGCCAATTACCTTTTTTAGTTAAGGGCTAGAGGGATGTGAGGTGAAGTGCACTTTTATTAAAAATCAGGTTCTTGTAGCCTTGAGGAGCCTTAAAAATTTTATGCCAATGCTTTCCAATAGAAAGATCCATCTTATGGTGTCTCATCCTGGAGTTAGGGACTTCTTCCTTAACAAAGAATTGAATGAGAAAAGAGCAGGTTGGATTACCAAGGTCATGGAATGTGATGTGGAGATCAAAGTCACCAAGATGATAAGAGGCAAAGGCCTATGTGAGCATATGGTAGATGATCTTCAAGATGCCAAAGAAGTTTTTTTGGTGACACAAGACAACTCATAAGTAGATGCACCTCCACTTCATAATAGTTAGCTCCAAGGTATGACACATTTCTTGATGACAAGAGAATGCCCCCAAGGTTTGTATAGAGCAAAAAGAAGGTATTTCAGACTTCAATCCATACCTTATGCATTGGTTAATGGGGTTTTATTTATAAAGTACCTCAATGGGGTACTTTTTAGGTGCATTGATGATAATCAAGTGACAAATCTCTTGGATCAATTTCATGATGAACCTACAGGAGGCCATTTTGCTCCAAGAACAATGACAACAAAAATAATGAGGGATGGTTATTATTGGCCTAGCCTCTTCAAGGATTCCAATGAATAGGAAAAAAATGTCATAAATATGCTATATTTGCATGCAAACAAAGATTAATAGCTCTTCCACTTAACCCAATTCAGGTGGAACAACCCTTCATGCATTGGGGGTTAGACTTCATAGGACTAATCAATCCACCATCTAGTGCAAGACATAAATGGGTGATTACTACTATAGACTAATTCACCAGGTGGGTGAAAGCAATTGCCTTGAAAGAAGCCAATGAGATAGTAGCATTGGACTTCTATGACAACATAGTAACCAGGTTTGGTGTGTCAGCTACTATAATTTTAGATAATGTCTTAGCATTTATAAACATGAAGACAAGTGAATGGGAACTCAAGCTGGGCATCTACCTTATCACATTCTCAAATTACTACCCCTAAGGCAATGAACTGGCAGAGTCCACAAACAAGAACTTGATAAGGATTATCAAGAGAACTATGGAGGAGAATCAAAGAGTGTGGTAGGATAGCCTTATGGGTTGACAGAGTGACTCCCAAAGTTACCATTGGTGATTCTTCATATGTTCTTGTATATGAAAGGGAAGCCAAACTGCCTATTTCTCTTGAACTACTTACCTTGGAGTTATCCCATCAGCTTGAGTTGATAGAGAGTGAGCCTATGAATGTAAGGATGATAGAGCTCATGGAGCTTGAAGAACTTAGGGACCTTGCAATGAAGATATTAGAGTCACATCAAGCTCAATTCAAGAAATCCTTTGACAAGAGAGCTACAGTAAGGGACTTCAAAGATTGAGACTTAGTCCTTAGATGGGACTTAAATAAGTTCAAATCCAGACAACCATATCAAGTTTGATAGCTTGTGGAGTGGTCCTTATTTGATCCATGGATGCAAATAGCATAATGTTTTTCATCTTGCCCAACTAGATGGAGAGGTATTACCCATCCCAGTCAATGAAATTAATTTAAAGACTTGCTATTAGAAGATTTTGTAGCTATTGAATGATATTGTAACATATTAGAGTAGTTTTTCATGCTTTTCTCTAAGTGCTTTGAGCACATTTCTTTCAGTTGTGTGTTTCCCTTTCAATAAGTGCTTTGGGTACAGTTGTTGTTTTATTTCTTTTTTTGGTCATTATTATTTCAAGAGGAAGTTTGATTGAAAGGGTCAGCCTTGAGTCAGTTTCATTACCATTGATAAAGAATAAATAGCTAATACTCCATGCCTAATGGATCAGACAAGGCCACTAGTATGTTGCATAGTAGGCATGCAATCCTAGGATGTTGCCAAAAATGTTGGCCAATTTTGGCTGACATATAGAAACTCACCTAGATGGATCAATTTTGGAAGTCCTGGCATGGTTTGATCAAGATAAACAAAGCTTCTGATGAAGTGGATGATCAAAAAATGACTTGCACAAGTCTAGAAAGACTAGACCGTCATGACAGATCACATAGAAATGAATGGTTCTTCTTGATAATTCATTTAATAAGTTCACTTAGAAGGATTCTCAAAGCTAAAAGATCACATGGACATGAAATTTTCATGTCTCTAACATTCTCTACAAATTTTAGGTTTTGATGAATTTTCTATCTCAAGATATAAGTCCTCAAAGTTAAACAATCAAAATGAGACATTCACATGGATATCAAGTTTAAATCTTGAAAATAGTCATTTTAATTCAAATTTTCTAATGATGAGCATGTGATTGATAAGTTTCAAGATTATGGGAGCTTGAATCAAATCTAATGGCATGTAAGCAACTGACAGTATCAATGGGTCCCAAAGATCCAGTAATGCATGTTTAATTATGCAGTTGAAGATCAATGGTGAGCATCAATTCAAAAGGTAAGTAAACCAAATATTTAATACATTTATGAAAGTGTCAAGATCTTGGGTACCCATACTAAATCTAATGGTGCACAATGATTGATAAAGCTAGTGGGTCTAGGCAAATCCAACAGTGCATGATCCATCATACAAAAGAATATCAATGGTAAGTGAGGGGTTAATGAGTTATCATATCTTAAGGACCAATGTAGGGCTACCAAGTCACATAATCTCAAAGTTAGATCATAGATTGATAAATATCCAATGATGAAGGTCTATGGTGTCATAATCTCAAAGACCTAGATCAAGATCAGTGGTTAAAATTAAAGGTTGAATATTATGAGACTTTGACTAGAGGTCAAAAGATGAGACTCAAGTTAAACTAGAGTAGATATTTCAGGATCAAACACCACCATTAAAACTTAGTGGAGGTAGAATAGGTCTTTTCAGGTCCTAATATAGAGATCAAAGATGGACTAGTAGTTGTTGAAGTAAGACTAAACACCTGCGTATCTTCATTGCTATAATAACTATATGAAAACTAATAAATGAGTTTGGTTTTCAATCTATAGTAAGACCTATGCTTAGTTTTAAAGTAAGGGTAGATAAAATGGTTATGAATAAGTGTCTCTATCAACATGGATATATCCTTGATAAATTAGGTACTTGCCACTTCTCAAATTAGACATAGCATGGCTCTGTAAAGTCCATGGACATGAGACTTTGTCCTCATAATGAAAGCAAGTGGATATGGTGTAGAAGATCAAAGCAAAGGGATTCAGAGATTAGAGAGTACAGTGGAGCATTTATTTTCTTCTCAAAGTCTTTTAGTCCTAATTGGATCAAAGATGGTTTAGAAATCAAGAAGGATGGCACCTTAATTAATGATCTTGGATGGCATGCTCCCCCCTCTCTCTCCCCTTTCTTCTATATGTCTTATTATTTTCCATTTGTAAACTCTCTCACTTTTTGATAAGAAATACTCTCAAGTCTAAAGAGCAAAGACTCTCATTTGATAAGGATGAACCCTATCAAAATTTGTATGAAAGACCTCTTGAAGCTAATAAAGACTTTGTTTACCTATCTCTCCCCTCTGAATTATGTGTAGCAAAGTTTGTGCATGATGGTATTGTGAAGGAGAATCTTCCATGCCCATTGTCCTTCTTTCTTGCTCATTTCTAGGTGTCTTCAAGTTAGTTGCGGGTTTAAGTTAGTGTTATTTTTGTCATTGATGCAATCTCTTAGTGAGTCTTAGAACTCCTCTTTTACTTTTTTCATTATTTCTTGAACCTAGTTTATGAGACACTTATGCAAATAGCTAGTTTTGTGAGATTGTGTGAACTAGCATTGTCTTATGCTTTCTCAGTGTTTACTTCATTCTTATGTGAGTTCTCATTTAAATTTGGTGCATCACCTAGTTAAATTTATTAGGATCCCTTTCCTCCTTTCTAACCCTTTTCTCAGTGCAAACTTTAGTATATGTGATCCATCAAGAGGAAGTTGGCCTTTTCCAAAGGTCCAACCCCACCATAGGTGACCCACAACATAGGTGAAGGCCAATTTTTGTACCATTTTTTGCACCAAAAAAGGCACAATAGTTCACGTACTCAATTAGGTGTATTCATTCCTTATCGCTCTCTAGATTTTTGTCTTTTACTTCTTGATATTCATCTTAAGTGAAGATTGATATTACATATGTTTCATTGTAGGTTTGTGTGGATCACATTTAACATTGTGGCCTACACTCAAGACTCTTCCCCACATGTAAGTTTAAGTATGCATTATTTTTTCTTTTACTCTAGTGCTTTCAATTTGTTGCATCATTAAAATAAAAGAGGAGGAAATGTAGACACGTCAAATTAACATTTAAGCTAAAACCATGCACTTGTGACCAATCTTTTACACACTTAGCTCTAAACTTATCTTATGGCCCCTTTTGATCACTTTCGACCATCTTGCACACTCTTCTAAGTTGACAAATGACCCCAGAATGTAATCATCCCTATTATTATTAACTATAGACATTTTTAGGCCTTGACTAACACTCAACATGATAAAATCACCTATTGGACAAGAGTGTCCTAGGAGACAAGAGTACAGTGCTCTAGTGTCCTTCCCCTATTTGTTGTCTTCCCACCAAATAATGACTAATTTACCACATTCAAAGTTATAGGAAGGTTAGCCCATGTCCCTAATAAGCCCCATTCGAAGGATTTTCAATGATATGACTATATAAGCACTTTTCAAACCATTTGACAAACAAGAGGCTTACACACCAAAAAGCACCAGAATTACACTTGCACATTGAGAGTAGAATACTTATTTTTCTCAATTTTGATTGCATACAACCCTCTTAGCCAAAGCTCTAGTATGAGTACAAGTCACAAGTCACAGTTAAAGCATCTAATCACATCAATATTGCACTGGTATCTAGCACATTGCACCAGTTATTCACACACTATCGGAGCATGGGAGAACTACATGAAGTTTGATCCCTCTTCGGAGTATTAGTATGTAGACAATGTTCAACATATGGGGTGTTGAGGTCTCGCCCAACTTCAACCACTAACCCCTTTTTTCCATTGATTTGCATTGGTGGTTCACATGTCAAGAAACTGGGGTGTTTGAAAGAAAATCAGTCATGCAATGGTCTCCACAAGTGATCACAATCTATTGCACTAAATACATATTTTACAAACAAAGGCACATAGAACCTAGAAACCTTGATTTCATCACTGCAAGTGGACATGAATGCCCTAGGTTGGATAGGAGCATCGCCCCTGTAGTGGCCTCTTCCTAGCACTGGTGTCTAGGCCCATATCCAATTCTAGGATCTTGATTCCAGTCACCAAACCTCTGTACACAACGAATTTCAGATCTGGATTCCTCTTGGAGGCATAGTTTCTAGCTAAATCTTTGTTTTCTCCTTGCACTTCAACATTTTTAATAAGTTTATAGAACACAGTAGTTCCAAATCAGTGAATGTTATTTTTATTATATTATTCTCCTTACATAGTAGTATTGTCATTTAGGGTTTTCATATAAATCCCAAGTTTGATAAAACAGTAATATGAAATCTTATGAGTAATCACTATGACTATGCATGGAGGTCAAGGAAGAACAACTATGGGTATCGATGGAATCAGAGTAATGTGTCAACATCAAGGACCGAGACCATAGAGCTATCACCAACCAAGATCACATATGGGTGGTTGGATAATCAAGCACGACAAATGTGCATAACTTGAAACATACTCACTATTTGGCTTCTTCTCATGTTTTGAGGGAAAAACATACAAAGGAAATGAGATGTAATGATATTAGTGGTGGAGACGCTAACATGTGGTAGACACCCTCTTGATGAGTATATTAGATGGATTCATATAGGTAATTTGTGGTATTAATTATATTGGACAATAAGTTAGCCTACATTAGGATTAGAAGTTTACCCATCTATTCTTAGTGAAAAAGATATCATTGTAAAGAATATCAAGTTATGTGGTCATCTATTCAAAGTGTAATTGTAAAATTCCTTCCTAATAAAATATTTTATGAGATAACTCTATTTTAAAAATAATTCTCTCTCTTTATATTTACAATTCTTTATATAAGGTTTGTAACAAACCATTTGTTTTATTCCCAAAATTAATCCCATATACTACTGCTTGTATTTTTTACTCGGGTATGTTCTTTATCATCTGCGTTTTTGTTTTTTAAATATGTAGTATGTTTTTGATCTATAAAAACATAATGCATGCTTTCACTGAAAAAAATCATTGTAAAAAAGACAGTCGGACCTAACTGGTAGATAATGCTTATTCAAAAAAAATCCACCAAAATTCAATTCCAAAAAGGCCACCAATGTTCAATTCTCCAAGGTAAGCCTCCCCTGAGTTTAACATCAGTCTGTTTTGGGAAAAAACAGCCAAACGTAAAGACCAAATTCAGTATACTTTCATTACCATACTGGAATTTTAAACCCCAATTAATCACAGGCTAAAATTCAGTGCCGTGCTGTTTTGTGATTTTTTTAATTGAGATTACAAATACTCATAAAAATTATCTATGTTGTCAAAACAATTGCAGAGGGAAAGTAACCTGGCTATTTTTCTAGGTAAGAGAAAATCAGACTCAGTGTATAACCATTCTCATCCTAGATCTTTAAGCTCCGATCAATAGAAGCCTAAAAATTCAATGCTTTGCTACTTTTTACTTGTGTTCCTTAAAAAAATCAGGCTATTTTGCAGAATCAGCCCCGCCAAAAAAAAAAAAAACCAAATTTAGCCCGCTCCCATTTCCCACACCGGAATTTTATGGACAGGCTAAAATGTCTCACAAATTGAATCCTCTTCTGATGCACCAATATATACAAACTAAGTGTTAAGCTGCCTTCCTTATCATCATCAAGAACATTTTTTTCTGTTAAATCTGGTCAGCCAATGTCAGCCTGCGGCAATAAAAATTTAACCTATTTATGTTTCACTTTTAGGGAAATAAAAAAAAGATATCTCCAACCCCAGAAAATCCAAGTAAAAATTCTCACAAAATAATCAAAATCCCCACTTAATATACCAAATAGGGCTTCTAAAAGCTATCAGATCCCACAAGAGAGGCGGGGGCAACGTACAGAAAAATTGCAAGATATCAACTGTGCCGCACCATCCCCATATGTTTAGAGTAATTTTAGTGTTGATATAGTGCATATATTTTCCCTGGATATCCTCCCCTGCTGTCAGGGTTTATCAAGTGCAATCGGCACTCAGAATTGCATTCTTTGACAATTAATAAATTGATTAACCCTTTCAAACGGAACGATCCCAGGTTATTTTGCAAATCAAAAGCCAAAATCTGTGTACCGGCATTGTCAGTGTTGTGCTACAACGAATTTAATCCAATCACAAAATTTAGCAGCTTGATCGAACAATGTGTACTATCTTGCAAAACCAGCCAAACCAGGCAAATAAATATACTGCCATTGACACATAGGAATCATAAAAACATACTGGCATTGACACAGGAATCATAAGCCCCAACTAATCACAGGCCTAAAATCCACTGCTATGCTATATAATAACCATTTTCCCCAATTACAAATAATAAAAGAAAAATCTAAGTGGTCGGTAAAACGGCCTACTAAAGTTAAGTAACAGATTCGAAGCAGAAAGTTAGCTCACTCTTCACCAAATCTGGCACCTAAAGGATGACCATAACCATTAATTTACCTACCAAAAAAATAGAGGAAACAACAATGCAAGGGTAATAAAGCAGGAGGTCAATGGAACTGAAAAAGTACAACCAATTTACAATTTTAAGAAGCAGCAACCATTAAGTATGACAAAATATTACTATTTTGTTGTTGGTACAGTTTATCCCTACCTGTCATTGTAATTCTGGTTATTTATGTTGGATTTTCTTTAAATCTTATCCTTCTTTCTGGTAATGAACTATATTGGATAGGTGCAAAAGTCAATCTTTCAAATTTTGTGAATGTAATTATTTAAAAAAAAAAATCTTTTGAACATTATAAATTGGGAAAGCTTTATATTTTTGTGGATCAAAAAAAAAAAAAAGAGGACTTTTTTAAAATTATCTTGTGATTTATCCTCACGATGAATCACACTGAATGGTTAGATTTCAGAAAAAAATTGTGGACACAATCTTATTTTTTTAAATCATTATTAACATTATGAATTGCAAAAAGCTTCAAGTCTTTCATATCCGCAAAACGTTGAAAAATAAAATCTACGTCCATAGCATCGGAGACCATAAGAGTAAAATGAGGTGAAAATATAATTTACTTTCAATCATCTGGTATTTACATCAGAAGTATTTCCTGAGCCGTCGCAAGTCTCGGAGACTTGGGAAGCCCAAGAATTGGATTAAGATAATGGTTTGGACTGAGTGGAGGACAAAATCCAGCAATATACCAAACAAAACAAAATCCGAAAAAAACAAGGATTTCAACGGAACTGTCCATCTGTCAATTTGAAAGAAGTCTCACAGATGACCTCTAAGAACTAAATTTGTGGTGAGTGGAGAAAAGAATCCAACAATATACGGAAATGATAAAAACAAGCTGATGTGAATCTCTGGCTAAAATCCAATGCCCTACCGTTTTCAAGTTCAAATTTTCATTCAGGCTATGCTGCTGAAACAAGCCAGGAAAACAAACCATATACAGCCTGCTGCGATGCTAAAATGCCCCACAAACTCAAGCCTTCGTTATTACATCAATATATACAAATGAAAGCTGCGCGCATCGAAAAAAACAGTTTTGTCGGTTAATCAGGTCAGCCAGGGTTTATCTCCATCCACAAAAATTAGAAAAAGAGAGGAAAAGAAAAAAAAAAAAAAAACTCTCTCGAGGAACAAAATCCCCAACATAATACACAGCCTCGCCTCCGTCGATCGAAAAAACTGCTGGTGCTGCTGGCTCAAAATACATAAGTAGTCGGGCCGAAGTGCTCGGTGGTTGGGTCATGTCGGTTTTCCGTCACTCGACCAGCGATCGAGTCGCCGGGCGACGTCTGGCCAAGTGCTCGGAAATATGAGCGAGCGACTGCAGATTGCAGCGCACGATTGTATCGGCGAAGAGACAGGTATCATCTCGACTGTTTCCGTCCGGGACGTCGACAACGTAGGACTCGATGACGAGGGTCCCACCTGGCCGGCCCTCCGCCTCGCAGTCGTGCAGCGTGGTCACCGACCTGTAATTCTTAAGCCTGTGGTCGCCGCCGACAACCTGGAAGCTGAGAATATGGCGGTCGTCGTCGAGAATCTCCAGCCGCTCGGTGCTGCGCTCCGCCGGCAGCCCCGAAACCACTCGCACCTCCCTCATGCTGCCCTGCACGGTGCCGTCGCCGCGCAGAATAGAGCAGCTGCGTATGAAGTGTTTATAAGCCTGCGGCTTGTCGAAGCGGCGCACCACCGACCACACGTCCTCCACGGGCGCTGCGATCCGCTGCACCACCATGGAGCAGCACCGATTCTCCGCCACGCTGTGCTTGTGGTAGCGCTCCGCCACCTCCCGCAAGAACATGTATTCCTCTCCCTCCTCCTCCAGCTCCAGTTCCTCCGCCAGCCGCCCCAAAAGACTCCAGTGTTCCGATCGGGGCGAGCTCCAATCGCTCTCGCCTCCAATTTTGGAAAAGTCCGGGAAACGCCACAGCTGGTGCGGCTGACACATGTGGAAACAATTTAATCAGCCGAATTAGAATTAGAATCACAATTAGAATTTCTTTTCCAATTGCCCCGAGATGGAGCACACCCAAGATCCTATAAATCTGATGATATAAGATTTGGCATGTTATTTCTCAGTTTTCTGGTAAGTTCACGTGAACAAAACCACAAAACAGCTCTGCGATGATAAGGGCAGAGAAACAGTATGATCTGATCTTAATGGATCCCCCATGAAACGCCATGCCATGCCATGCCTTGCCTTGGCATCACGTTGGCATGACATCAGTGTCCATGTGAATAAACCATCGAATTTATGCATCTACGCATACATCCAACATCAACAGTATCTTTTGCTTTAAATATTATTTGTGTTCCGTGAAATGAAGTGAAGCCTTCTCCCTCCTTAATTAGATAAATTTATTCTCTGTGGTTATGTTTTTGTGTGGGGTGCAAAATTTTGGTTTTGTCGTTTTCCGGCGGTGCGCTCGTTTTTTTTTCAATTTGTTTGTTTTGTTCTCCTTCCGTCGTCTTTTTCCCTCCATTTTATATATATTTTAATTTGAGTCCATGAAAGAAATTCCTTCCCTTCGAACCGACACACGGAATTGACATAACCGCGTAACATCTTTGGGGGTTATTGTCATATAACAAAAGGGAGAGGTGTGAGTCGTTGGACGCTTTATGTTGACGGGTCTGTTTTGTTAATTTGGGATTACTTTATTTAATTTTTGTTTTTTTAAGATTTATCGGAGATAAACATTTCGTTTTCACTATTTTTAATTTATGTAGCTATCGTTTTTTTCTTATATATTAAGTCATGGCTTTTTTTTAAAATATCATTATATCATTTATTATCATTCGATGTTACTTGGTGTGAAGACTATTTTTTATTTATTTATTTTTTCGAAAATTATAATTAATTTTTTAATTAAAATAAAAAATAATTATATATACATTTATAATCAATATTTAAATTTACAAGATGTTAAGAAGTTTTTATTAATTTTAGACATGAATTATTTTTAAAATATGAATTAAAGTAAAGTTGGAACTTTTTGTTTGTATTCATTATTTTTTATTAGTATAATATGAAGTGATGTGTGCTTAATTTTTAACTCACTTAAACAATAATGGAGGCTAAAAACATTGAGAAGGCAATTCATAAATTGTGCAAAAGAGAATCCAAAAAAATAATTGCATCTACTAAAGTAATTAGAATCGGATTGTCCCAATAGAGGCTAACCAATATTAGATTTGTTTTGATAGTGACAATATGTACCGAATGTTACAACCTTCTTCCAACAATGGTTGTGTTCACCAAACAAGTATAAAACTTTGAAAATTCCTTCTCTTATTTAACAAAAACCTCCCCTAAATAAGAAATTGGTGTGCAAAACTACTAGAATGTCTACTCTGTTGGGAGGTCTTTTGACATGCCAACTTAGGTAGGGGTTGTTAGGCCCTGTCTCTTATGAAAGGAGATTTACGTGAATAAATCTCCCCAAGGTCTCGATTATCAGGTCTTGGTACGCAAGGCAACCCAGTTGACTCGTTGTAACAATTCTATATCAAGGGTCTTTCGTGAGTATTTTAGACAAATCATATGCACCATAAATGAACAACTTATGCCTATACATTTTAATTTTTTTTTTGAAAATTACAATTATTATTTTTAATTAAAATAAAAAATAATCATTTATACATTTATAATCAGTGTTTAAATTTACGTGTTAAGATGCATTTAATAATTTTAGACGTGAATCCTTTTTAAAATATGAATCAAAGTAAAGTTGAAACCTTCCGTTTGTATTAATTATTATTTTTGTAAATATAATATGAAACATTCCAATAGTAAAATATGAATCAAATGTCAAAATGATTTCTTGTTCTGATGGAAAACTGCTCAAGGGATATTACATTAAGTAATGATGCAATAATCTATTAAAATGGGGCACATAGCAAATCTAATCTAAATACAGTAAGTAAAGACCTACCATAGTGTTTACAGGAATATAGAATAAAAGTAATTTGAACAAATTATAATTCACAAAGGGAGTTTAGAGATGGGTGCTTAATTTATAACACACCTAAACAATAATGGAAGCTAAAAACATCGAGAAGACAATAATAAATAGTGCAAAAGAGAATCCAAAAAAATGATCGTGTTTACTGAAGCGATTAGAATTAGATTGTCTCAATAAAGGCTAACCAATATTAGATTGTGCTGATAGTGACAATATGTACCAAACATTGCAGAATTCCTTTGATAATGACTGTGTTGACTAGACAAGTCTAAAAAATTGCAAATTCCTTCTCTTATTTAACAAAAACTTCTCCTGAATAAGAAATTGGTGTGTGAAACTACCATAATGTCTACTCTATTGAGATGTCTTTATACACACCAATTTAGGTAGGGGTTGTTAGGCCCTGTCTCTCCTGAAAGGAGATTTATGTGAGAAAATCTCCTCGGTACATAAGGTAACCCAATCAGCTCATTGTGACCATTCCATATTAAGGGTCTTCGATGAGTATTTCAGACAAATCATATGCATCCTAAATGAAGAGCTCATACCTATAGAACCATCATAATGATCTAACTATAAGTAAATAGTTGATTAAAAAAAAAACGTCTATTGCATGATTCAACAATGTATAAATAGAAATAGGCAAAAGAGCATGCAATCAAGATAAACATTAAATTCAGACTAAAACTCATAAACTAAACTAATCTAATCCAATAGACTGATAAAAAGAAGAATAAGAAAAAGAAGGACATAGAGAAAAGAGAATAAAGAGCTTGCTTTCTAATGTAGGCCAACCTGTATTGAATTCTAGCATTTTTGATCATTTGTTGATGAGGAACCAATCTACAACTCAATTTTATAAATCAAATTGGATCCACAATTGAATCTCATCTTTTGATGGGTTTGATGGTCAGACGGGTTGTCAAATTGAAACTACTGCTATGCTGACATCATCACTACCACCTGGATCTTTCTCAACTTCTCCTTCCTTTTCCTCTATTGCATTATTAGCTTTATTGTTTGATTTCATCATTTACATAGTTACGTGGCCTTTTGTCATTCTTCTAGGCTCTTTATGTATTTGGATTTGATCATCATCACATATTGTCTCCTTGGCTTCTCACATTTTTTATGCTTTAGGCTAATGGTGTAATGATTCTGCATTTTAAGGGCTCTAAGTTCTAATGGCTTAATGCCTCCAAGGCTTTGAGGCTCCTTGCTTCTAAGGTTTCAAGATATAATGGCTTAATTTCTCCAAGTTTATGAGGTTCAAGGTCATTGAGATTGCACCACATGGTGCGATTTGAGGGCCCATAAGATTTTAAAAGGATAGCTAATTTTATAAAAGATTTTGGCTTCAAAGTCACACAATGTTAAGATTTAGACATGTGGAAGAACCTATAGGAAAACAAAAAAAAAACTAAGTAAAAGAAAAAAACTATGAAATGATTTAGTCATTTGGTTGATTGAAAAACCAATTTAGTCCATTTTTATAAAAATAACTATGTAAAGAATAAAAAATAAGAACATTTAGACATTTTTAATCAAAATGAAATAGAAACAAACTCAATTTTTTAGGAAAAGAATTTATAAACTTTAAACTAGTTAGATAATTTATATAAAATGAAGGCAAAATTATTTAAGGAAGAAGCTTTAAATGTGTTTAAAAATACAAGCATAAAGATAGACTAAGACTTAATGAGATTATACAGATTTAGATATTTAGATAAATGTATTCCTAGATGAAAGCTTAGACTGAAAAAAATAAATGCAAAAACATTAAAATGAATAGATTTAGTCATTTGTAACTAGTCATTTAGTAGACTGGCAATCAATTAGAGCTCAGTCAGATAAACCTCTATAATTGACTACAAGCCAAACATGTCAGTGAGACAAAAAGGACTAGACTTTAGAGCCAAAAGAGGGTCTATGTTTTCAAATTGAAAATAAGATGTATTGTGTAAGCAATGACAAATGGTGACTTTTGTTATTTCAAGAATCTAGAATCTCTGATTTTACAATAAAAAAATTATTAGTTGAAAATTATTACCTCCATCAAACTAGAATTCAAAGTCATTAAAGTTAATAAAAACAAGTGGCATACTAAGCTAAGAATCTAGCCAAAGACCATCTAATTGTGTGATCAAGTGATTAATTCATTTTTTTTGCATTCACATGTATTAATTCAGATTTGCATAAGTCTAGAACTATTGAGAGAGAAAAATATTTTACATTTTAGCTTGGGGGGAAGTGGCATGGGTATTGCTCTATTACCAACCAAACATTTATATACTCAATAGAGATACCTCTAATCCCTTCCTAAGGCCTTATTCCACTACCAACTAGGTAAGATATATTGTGGTAGAGTTTACTGAGATCATCCTTTTGAGAAGAAAGTTCATATTTTATTTTTTAGCCCAATTCCTTTGAAATGAGATTTTGCATTGTTATTCATTGAGGGTTGGGGACCAAGCCACAAGTAAAAGAAAATTAAAAAATTCTTAACAACTCAAGGAAAACCATAATTGAGGTTATGCTGCATTTTTATTTGAATATCTCATTAAGTGTATTAGATGGTTTTAGACAAGATAATAACTTTTATAAATTCACAAGTTATATTCTGAATCATTGACCTTTGAAATTTAGGGAATGGGCAAAGCAATCACAATAGTTTACATAATATTTTCAAGCAAAATTACAATTAGGCTCTTTAAGCACCATTTATATTGCTTATACAATAGCCTTTCTCTTCATTACTTTGATTAACAGGGGAACCACAAGGAAAAATATTTGGGACAAACCCAAAATTAAAATAAAAAAATAAACAAAACAAACCTAAGCTATCAACAACAGACAAGAAGGAAAGGAGAAACAGAAAAAGAAAAAAAAAATAGGAAAGGGAAAAGAAATTATTCATAGGGATTTTTAAGAAAATATATGTTTGAATCAATTATATACTTGATTATTTTAAGAATTTTTAGAAAGGCAAAGAAAATATATACTTGATTCTATGTTGTCCTTTGTGATATAATACATTATCCCATCAATATTTATCTATGTTTAGTTCATGTAATTCAAGTAATCTAGGATTGTAGAATCTTGTATTATATTTGCATCAAAATTTCATAAAACATGAGGGATAGGGTGTAAAAAATACCTCAACCCATACATTGTATTATGGTGAGGGATAGGGCTGTGCATTCATACATACCACACTAATTAGAAGATCCAACCTAAAAATGGCATGTTCTTTATTACAACCAATAGATAAATCGATTGGTGGCTGCTCTTTGATACAAATGGATGTTTGTGTAACATCATATTCATTGTTTATGTCATACAAAAGGTATGGGAGTGGTTCAAGTTCTTCCCATATTAGAGACCTTCTAAATTTGTCATCAATGATTGAAATATGTGAAGAGCTGGGATAGAATAGATCATTCTCAGGTTACATCTCCATTAGCATGACTTCTCCATTTAGGAAACTATGATTATGATCTTTTATTTGTATATTGACCATCTTTGTTGCCTTAAATGTGGAACATGTAGGCATTAGGCAATCAAGGATGGTTATGGTGTTAAAAAAGGAACTGATGAGCTCCTTCTCTTTCTTTAATTTAGGCTCAGAGAGGAACTCTTCCTCATTCGAGACTAGATGTTTTTGACTTCCCATTTCAAGATTGACTACCTCTACTAATAGGAAGGACACAAAGCAACCATATTTAATAGATTATAAGGAAAGTATATACTAAAGGGAAGGATTGAAAATCTTGGGTTCTTCCAACTCGTCCCCCTGAAAGGGACAACCTCCTTCTTCTCGGTCTTCTTCTATTTCATTCCCTTTTGATGATGGAGGGAAGATCTCATCACTACCATAAAGTTATTCATCATCTTGGACTAGCTCTTCAAATACATGAGTAGGAGAATATGAGAAGGATGATTCAAATACATAATAGGCATCTTCCTCCTCTAGCTACTTGAGCTCTTCGAATTATTCTTCTAGCTGAGTGCAAGAGGCTTCAAGTGGATTTCCCTCATTTTTTATGGGCAACTTTTTATCAATTGCACTTTTGCCCACTAGGTAACCTTATACTACTACTACTTCCTCATATTTTGAGTGATCATCACCACTATAGACACTCTTTTTTGGCCACTTTCGTGTCTAAATATGCTTCAGACTAGTTTCTAGCAAACTATGTAAATTAAGGATAGAAATCACTAAACATCCCAAATTCATTTGCACATTGGACGTAAGTGCCCAAAATTATGTCAAAGCATCCCTATTTGGGGTATTACCTTATACATAATGATAATTTCTCATGGATTCATCTCTAAGTCAGGTTGTGACCTTGCAAATTAATATTTTCACCAATTAAGTGGGATACTTAATCCAATTCTTGAAATGACCAAAAACTTGAGAATAATTAATTAACCAAGTAAATCAAATTAAATTTTTAGTTAAATAATCCATGTTGAATTAGTGAATTTATAATTTCAAAAAATTAGAATTCAATAAATATCAAAGGAAAATGAGGTCATGTTGAATTAGTAAAGGATAAATGGATGGGACAATGGTTGAGTGGTTAGCCTGACTAGATGGAAGAGGACTCAAGTTAAGTAACATTCTATACATCAAACTTAACTAAGTATAAAGTTGAAGTCATTGTGCAAGGGATAAGACCCTTGCATAACAAACTAGGCAGTTTGAATTTATTAACAAATATTTATTGCGCCAGAGTGTTTCTAGGAACTTGAGGGCCATCTGGATAAACTAAGTCAAAAATTTAGAATAATTGACTCCACTTACCATGGATTATCTTGTAAAATTTTGAGTTGATTTAATACTCTAAGTTCTTTTCCATGTATCAATTCTTGAGAGACAAAGGGGGATTAAAAAACTCTACCTACATGCACTATTTATTTTTGGATTAATAATTAATTACTTTCAAAACTGGTATATTAGTGAAAGCCTTGTAGATACTATGCATATATCGAGTTAGGTTTAGCATAGGAGTGGTCACTTAAGTGCTATTTATTATTTTACTTTTTTTTTATGAGTCCAAAATTACTTTGTTAAATCAAACAAATCATAACATAAAACAAATAATTTTTACACACACCACTTTTCACAAAGAAGTGTTACACTACCCAAATTATTCCAAACTATTAGACTTGTTCAAAATAATATCAAAACCATTTGTGCCCTTTATTTATAAATAACATTTTTATGTTGGCTATATTCCCCTAGACAAGTTTGAGTTATTGTCGACCAAGTTTTAAGCATCCTAAAAGTGTGGAGCTGATTTCAAATCTAACATGGTTATACTATTCACATAGACCTTCAAACTTTTTTCCAAGATTTAATTTTCCTTCTTAAATCAATTTTGAAACCCACTTCCAGTATAGATATAAGTACAACTAGTTTACATTTGAGTCTTGCTTACCACTTGGGCTCAAATGTTTTATTTTTTGCACTTAGTTTGTGATACTTGAGTTGGCTTTCTAATTGGTTTAGAGACATTTGCCTAGAAAAACTTCAAACCTTCATTTTTTGATTGCAAGTTCCTTTTATATAAAGTTCATTTTTTACCTATTTTCTAAATTTACCTCAACCAATTTCACTCTTTGTTTCATACCAATTGCCTTATATTTAAGCTCATTTCAAGTGCGTACCTAGATTGAGCTCATTTTTAAGACTATCTTTGTGACTTTTGCCAAAGACCTAGCACAATTTCATTCTTAGACATAGACTAAGTTTGTTTTACCATAGATAGTTCAAGAATTTTTTCAAGGACCAATTTCACTATTTCATTCCATGTTTGCCTTAGAATTAGTGTAGACCTTTTCCAAGACCATGTTCATGTTTCACTTTTAAACCTCTTTTCAAGAGCTAAGTGTGTTTTTTGTGATAGTTTTAGAACATGACCAAGTTTGTTTCAAGTTTTCATTTTAGGCAAAATTTCAAACATTTTTAATTATAAATAAATATTTTCATAAAATACTTACCATTACTTCAACCATGCCTCACTATACATGTATTGGACCCATGTATAACTCAAAAAACAAAAACATTGTCACAACTGACCCTTTTGCTTAAAATCCTCATGGAGCCGACATAACATATGAGATAGATCCTTATCCCACATACAATACCCACTATACAGAGCAAGGCCAAGACCCATTAGCATATTATCTTGCCAACAAACCTTCTTATCCATGATAAGATCAAGACCAAACTATGTAATACCTTGTTAACATACCACCTAATATGGAATACGTCCAACAACAATAACCTTACTATGTGACTACTAAAATTAATACCACTTATGATTCTTACTTATTTTATCACCATCTCTTGGAGAATAGAGACAAAATCCTTGTTAGAGTAATAGAGGTAGGAGCTAAATTCCTAGTTGACTTTCCACATGAAATTTTATGTATCTTGGTTAGAGATCCTAGTAATGTGCCTACCATTAGAACATTAGAATATGCATAATCTTACCATAACTAGGCCCTCATACCAATCAATAACCAAGAGCTTGTTGTAATTTCAAAATGAAAGGGTCAAGTTGCTGATCAAATAACAAAAATGTAATAAACATAATAAACATACCTTAACTTGGCCAGGAATCTAAATGCCATGACCATTTCCAATACGTCATTCATAGAGTTAACTCCCTCAACTGGGGTGTAAACTGACTCATCAAGATACACCAATATGAACATAGACTCATTCACACAAAGTACTCAAGTTGGGAACATGTTCAATACCCCAACCATTGGGGAAGAAAATATGAATCCTATATAATACCCTTTGTAAAACATGGTAGATAACATGTAAGTGTACCCTAATTCACACCAAGTTGGGTCACATGTAAAACAGGCCATGTCACAACAAGTTTTCCACATAAACACCTTAATTGGTTCACAATAGTAGGGGTAGGTATGCCCAGTTCTCAAATGCAATAAACAACTACTCCTCCACTAACTACTTCCTCAACTACATAATAGGTAAAATATCACCAAACATAAACCAATCCTCCACTTCAACAGGGGTGACCAATCCTCCACTTTAATAGGTGGTGAACATCATTCCACCCCAATACGTGGTAACTAACATTCCATAATAATAGATACAAAATAATACACCACCACAAAAAGTGGTAAATCCATTACAAACATTTCCTAATCAACAAAATATCTTATTTAGTCAACAAAATTTGGTGGCTAGTCAGCAACAAGTGCCAAATATTTAACAAGTACCAAACAAGAAATAAGTGTTAAAGAAACAATAGGGGATTAACCCTTCTAGTCATTCTTTTCCTTTTTCCCAAAAAATACCTCACATTAAACAAGGGCCTACCATGCAATACCTTTAGTAATAGACCTACAAGCAATAATGGGTGCCTTTTATACTATAGGGTTTGACTATTCAACATCATGTTCCTATTCAAGCCCAACATGCATAGTACATACCACAAATCCAAATACCTCCATCCCAACCATAGTTCCCTCCAAACCAAAGTCATGTTTCTAATTCTATCCATAATATTTACCAATAATACATACCATATCAACAATATCCTAGCCAAAGGATGTGTATTGCAAGTCAATCGATCAACCAAGCTAATATTATGTAATACCACATTCCTAATTTGTATCTCAGTCAATTCAATCCACCATTGACCACCCAACCACAATTGTAACAAAATTTACCATCCAAATTTCTAGCCTAAGAACTGAAACAAATGAAGGATGGAATTACAACTATCTAGAATAGGAAGTAGACAAAAAAATTTAAACTAGATGAGGTATGTTCATATCCATTTAACATGGAGTACCTTTAAATACCATTTCCAAAAGGTTATGAGCCACCAAAGTTTGATAAATACAAGGGGAAAGGTGACCCTAGGGAGTATTCAAAGGAGTTCTTTGTTGCTTACTAGCTAGTGGCCTATATCGATATCTACATGCTTTTGATTTTCCTTAGAAGTTTACTTAGACAAGCCTTGGAGTGGCTTCTCAAAATTCCAAATAATTCTATATTTGATTTTGATGACCTTTCAAACAAATTTGTACAACATTTATCCTATAATCTCAAACATGAGGTTACTATGGTATATTTGGGTCAAGCTAGATAAAGGATTGGTGATAGCTTTTCAAGCTATTCGCAACAGTGGAGAGCACTTGTAAGCCATTTCACACATAATTTAGTTGATAAATAGTTGACATCTATATTTACTAAGAATTTTCACAGTGATATATCTTATCACTTTGAGCTTTAGTGTGTTCACACATTTGAGGAAATTATTTAAAATGGTATAAAAATTAAGAAGGCCCTTATCATTAAGGGGATAATCAAATTGTCTTTTCTTAATCAAAACAAGAATCAAAACTAGAGACATAATCAAAATCTAGGTCAAAATCCAACCCAAAGTCCAACTCAAATGCAAACTACTACACTACCTTAGGCCAATACTTTTAAAAAACCCAAGGCCTATAAATGTAACAAGAATGTTGTTGGTAATGGAGTTATCAAGTTATGCCATGTCCAAATAGTGAAAAAACATTTGCTTAACTAGTTTCATATATTCAACCTCATTCAAAACATGTTCAAAATTGGAGAGATCGAGTTAGATAATAAGGCTTCTACTTCCAATCAAAACTTGGGTATTTACCAAGATTATTTTCCTCAACATAACACTACCAATGAAAATAAACAACCATGAGGCCACCTCCATAATAAAAATAGAAGCCATAGTAATAATGACAATAATAACAACACAATGGTCAGAACCAAGGTCAAAACGACCCATCTAACCAAGAGGCCTACCACACCATTGCATATGACTATAATAAAGTTTTCGGTTATATTATAGGTGGTCATATAACTACCATCATGATCAGACATAGACCAACTGCCTACTGACCACAATTATTACCTAACAATGTCTATCAGCCTCCCTATGCTGCTAATTCTCTTTTTACCTATAACCACAACCAAGTGCAAAAAAAATCAAGGTGTAATCATCAAAAAGTGGTATTTGAGTGCTAAGAGTGTTACTTGAGACTTCTTATCCCTAGATTATCTGTAGACCTATCCTAGATCCTATTATCACACTTATCTAGCCTTTATATAGGCCATAGGTATCCCTAATTAGCTCAAAATCAGTTCCAAACCCTCATAATCTTATCATGGCCCTTTATGCCTAGTGTTCTTCCAGCTACACACTAGTGCTATAATAAGGACACTATCACCATGTGGTGCTAGTGTCTCTAAAATAAAACTAATGTCCTTTGCCCTAACTTTATTGAATGAATATAATTTCAAAAACTAAAGCCTCTTAAGGTCAGCCTAGACATCTTTTATCACCTTCACAAACAAAAAATGGTATAAATACATGAATTTTAGCCCTCTATCCACTAGATAGAAATCAAATGCAAAATACATATTCAAACACAAAATAAGTTAAGCACAATTAAGGTTATCAAACCCTATTCTACCTTACTTCTACATACTATCATCTATAACAACCCTAAACTCAAATTTTTTAGATTTCCAGTCTCAAGCACACTCAAGGAACTTAAGGCCACTATCATATTATCATCACTTGCACTTAAACTATAACTTAGGTGGGGAGAACTACATCTAGCTTGATCCCTCCTTAGAGTATTGGAATGTAGGCAACTCTCTTCACAATGGGGTGTTGAGGATGTCCAGTCTATCCTAATTATGAACACACTTTTCAGCTCATGCCCTAGTTATATGGAGAATTAAAGTTTGAAAAATAAATTAATCATTATAGGCACAATAAAATATTCTAGAAATTATGTGCATAGGAATATAACCCAAGAATCCAGACATAGGTATGCCCAAAATCTTAGAATAGTCCTTCATAGAGGACACTACCACCACTTTACCAATAATGACACTACTGTCAAATAGTGGTGCTACTATCTAGGAGGGTTTTTGATATAGGGATTCATTTTACAACACTCATACCATCTTCTATCTTACGTTCTAGCACTTGGATCATCTATATCAGTTGTTTTCCAACTAAGTCCTTATTTAAACTATTTATTACTTTTTTTCAGAAAAGTCAAATCTAGTCAATTATGTAACAAAGCAGTGGCTACATATTTTTTTTAATTATTTACCTAGTTTAGTATACTCATCCATTTAATAAAATATAGTATTTACATTATGTTAAGTACTACAAGGTTAAAACATAAGGATTACTATCCCAAACCCTTCTCCTTCTTCTCATTATAATGGCCCTTTACCCAATTTGGATTATGAAATCATAATTCGGTGGACTAAAGTCACCATCCTAGGCCCACATCCACATTTTAACAATGAGCCTATTCAATCCACCATACCAAGTAAGAGTAATCCAATTACAAATGCTACGTAAAAAATGTATGATATTATGGAACAACTATAAAAGACTCCCGTATAAATATTATTTTTCGATTTGTTGTGTACATATACCATCCATAAAATATCCTTACAAAACTCTTGAGCTAATCCCAAGTACCAAATGACATTACACTAGATAAATTCTAAGATTTGGTTGGACACCTAACTCTTGGACATCAATTGACCTTTGATCAAAGTGATTTATTCCTTGGGCCCTCTCCATAATATCCCATTTTATATTGAAGTTGTCATAGCATGACACAAAGTTAAGCATGTCCTCATAGACAATGGATTGTGTTTCAATATTATGTCTCTACAGTTAGTCAAGCATTGAGGATACACAATATCTAACCTTTAGCCATAAACCATTACCATCAAGGCCTAAGATAATGAATAATGATAATCACAAGGAATAATTTATTTGTTAGTTGTCATTGGGCCCTTGACTATGACACACTTTGCCATGTGCTAGATCTGGATCTATCATATAACTTACTTGTCGGTCAACCATGGATACATGAAATTTGGGTAATACCTTCAATATTACACCTATGTATTAATTTACCTCATTCTAGGATGGAGGTAACTATTCTTGAAAACTTACATCCATACCATTTTCAAAAACATATGAAGGTTAAGTATGAAAGCTATAATTACCATTTTGGCCTAGACCTTAAGCCTAAGAAGGATAAAAACCTACTTGTTGAAATCCTATATTTAAATTATATAGACAATGATATCCTTGCCTCTACTTCCTTTATGCCCCCTCATGAATATCAAATCATTTTATTATCTTTATCAAAGGCCCAAGAGAATACCTCATGCATAATGCATTCCATGTAGCTAACCTTCCATAGGCCCATAAGTCCTATGCAAGATAAAAATCCAAGGTAGATCACATGGAATCATGACTAAAAATCAAGTTTAATGCCTTATAAATTGTTATTATCACACCAAACACTAGCCAAGATCAAGATCTGCTTGCTGAAGATGATTCCTAGCTTTATAATGATGACTTGGCAGAATGCCACCAAAGTAAAAGGTATCCCATCCCTAACCAAATCATGGATAATCAAGATTATGAAGGTAAAGGTTTGGGGGAAACTCAACAAGGTAATCTTGAGCCAATTTTCATAACCAAATTTAATGGAACTCATAGTAGTAGATTTAAACCACATGGGGGTGACCCTACATACCATATCTATGCTCCTACACTAATGACTAGTGAAGATGATGTCAACAATGATGCAGAGTCTAATTATAGTAAATACAAGGACTTATTCAATACCAACCTATTTAACCCTCATGTCATATGTACCATCATGCCTATTATCTATCTTTCATCATCCAAAACTCATTAACTGAGACCAATAAGAATCTACAGTATCACTTGATGAGTTTGAGAATGATGAGGATATTAGCAAATTCTAGGCCTAAGAGACCATATTACACTTAGAGATCATAAATAAGGTTTATATATAAAATTGGATCCTACTACCTATTTCAAAGAGTAGGTATAATTCCATTGCTAAAAAGAAAAATAAAATCAAACATTGAGGACCAAAAGTGAAAACTTCTTTGAGGTGATTTTAGACCATGATAAGAGTAAAGAAAAGGCTAGTATCTTAGTGAAAACCTATTTTAGGTGCCATTAGATGGGGATGTTCACCATTTTTCAAATGAAGTTTAGGATGT
Source organism: Torreya grandis (assembly GCA_037957365.1). NCBI lineage: Eukaryota > Viridiplantae > Streptophyta > Pinopsida > Cupressales > Taxaceae > Torreya > Torreya grandis. The sequence goes on from JARHVA010003227.1 coordinate 229,576, forward strand.
CACCAAGGACACCATCATTTTTGGATCTAAAATTAGCGAGTAAAAATAATGGGTCTTTAAATAGATTATCTAAGAATATCCTAATGTATTTGTTGCATGGCCCTTATCACCATTGGGTGATTTTGATTAATATTTTTTTGGGAGAATTGGATGAGCTAGTACAACTAGAGGACTTTGATATTGCCAACCTATTTACATCTTTACTCACTCTCTTAGAAGATGGTTCTACACTCCTCATGCAAGACACTTCTGAGGTCAACATTAGAACACTGATCGATCTAAAGTGGATCAAATTAGGAATGTCCCTCACTAAGAATGAGCATGAATTCCTTACAACCCTCCTTAGGGAGTTCATCAACATTTTTACATGGGATTATTTTGACATGCCAAGTTTAGACCCCACCTTGGTTATATATCATCTTGTTATATATCTTGATGCCAAGCCATTCAAGTAGAAACTAAGGAAAATACATCCTCATATCGACATTTTAGTCAAGAAAGAATTGGAGAAACTCTTAGACACAAGATGCATTCATCCTATTGATTACTTAAAGTGGATCTCCAATATTGTGCCAGTAAAAAAATCCAGAAGGTATCAAATTATGCCCTAATTTTTATGACATTAATAAGGCCTACCCAAAGGATAGCTTTCCTCTACCAAATATTGACATGATTTTTGAATCTACATCTGGGTGTGAAAAAATATTTTCCTCATGGATGGTTTTTTAGGATACAACCAAATCAAGATCACACAAGAATATCAATACAAGACAATGTTCACCACTCCTTGGGGAACATTTTGCTATCGGGTCATACCTTTCAACCTCAAGAATGTAAGGACAATGTACCAATGGGTCATGATGGTAATTTTACATGATATGATGTATGATATATTTAAGGACTATGTCAATGACATCTTAGGTAAATATAATACTTGTGTGTCAAACATCCAACAATACTATGAAATATCTTTTAATGACTTTAGGAGTAAAAGGTTAGACTTAATCCTAAAAATTATGTCTTTGGCATAAATTCTAAAAAAAATTTAGGCTTCATTATCTCTCGAAGGGGCATTGAAGTTAATCTAGCCAAAGTCAAGGCCATTACTAGGATGCCTCCACCTTCTACTTTAAAGCAACTCAATAGTTTTAGAGTAAGATATAATCACTCAGATGTTTTATCACAACTAGCCAACAAGTTCCATCCATTTACCCATCTACTAAAGAATGACACCAAATTTCATGGAATGCAAGTTTTCATAAGGCCTTTGACTAATTAAAACTATACTTGGCTAATCCACCTATTTTGTTGCCACCCATGCTAGACAAGGCATTGTTACTCTACCTCTCTACAAATTAAAATTCCTTGGGGGTCCTTTGGCTTATCATGATGAATAGGGGAAGGAACATGGCCTCTATTACCTAAGCCACACATTGGTTTCATATAAACATAATTATATTTCAATTGAGAAAACTTATTTATCTCTGATTTTCATAGCTCAAAAATTACACCACTACATGATAAATAATAAGACCACTATTATTGCCAAAGTATATCCACTCAAGTATCTACTCTTTACAAGGCCATATGGTTAAATGGATTATGATTCTAAGTGATTTAGAGATTGAATATGTTAAACAAAAGGCCATTAATAGATAGATAATTATATACCAAATTGTCGAATCTCCTCTCCTTGAACTCAATGACTCACATTTAGGTTTTTAGATGAGTCCATTATGACCATAGCTGAAAAACCTCATGAAGAAAAGCAATGGAAAATTTATTTTTATGGATTGTTCATGTCTCATGGGTTAAGAACAAGACTATTTTTCATAACATCACAAGGGGATCTCATTCCTAAGTCATTATGTATCAACTTTCCTTGTACTAATAACATGGATGAGTACAAAGCACTCCTTACAGGGCTTCATTTAGTGGTACAATAAAACATTCAAAATCTACTAGTTTATGTAGATTCATAACTTATCATTAATGAGGTCATAGACCAATTCCAAACCAAGGACAAGAAGCTGGTACCTTATAAATCCATAGTGGACACTCTCAAGAAATAGATTGTCTGCCTTAAATTTGAACAAATACCTCAAACCAATAATAGAATAACAATTGATTATATTATCCATATCATAGATAAGACAAGAGGTTATCAATTCCTCATTAATCATTTTCTAGTGCCTATTCATGAACCCTCAGTCGTCAAAATGATCTGTGATATTATTGGTCCTAATTCTACCTAGTATTCTACACTATATAATTAACTTCATGACCAAGTCCTTCCACTAGACCTTTCCCATAAATAACAAAATGCCTTCACCCACCAAGCCTCTCATTATACGTTACTTAGACCTACGATCTATCATAGAAGCTTTGATGAAATTATACTTTGTTGTTTAACCTTGGTAAAATCTAGACTAGCATTGAGGGAAGTACATGAAGGGGTTTGTAGAGCCTACACTAGTGGGGTCATATTTACTAAAAATTTACTACGTACTAGTTATTATTGGTTGACCATGGAAGTAGATGCCACTATGTATGTTAAAAGGTGTAAATAATGTTAGAATCATTCTAATTTGATACATGCTCTATTATGGACACTCAAGCCAATGAATACACCATGGAAATTTTTAACATGGGGACTCGATCTCATAGGAAATATTAACCCTACATCCTCAGATGACCATAAACATATCCTTACCACCATTAAGTACTTCATTAAGTGGGTGGAATCCATTCCTCTCACTTATGTGATAAACAAGAAAATTTCTAAATTTATTTTTAATCACCTCATCTGTTTCTATGGTATCCTCTTTGACATTATATTTGATAATGACAATTCATTCAAAAATAAGGATATCAAATCCCTTTGTGTCAAATTTAACATTACCCAAAAAATTTCCATTGCATATTGTGAAACAATTAATTTGATGTAGAGGGGAAATTAGTATGGTGTTAGTTAAGAAATAAATAAAAACACACTAAAAACTAACACCTCTATCCTTGACACTCAAGGAGCTACAAAACTACATAATTAACTAATAAAATGAAAGTAAAACAAGTGATCTTACCTTCCATGAGAGCAAGTGTTGTGAGTTAGCCATGGATTGATGTGCTCGGCTATGTGCTCAATAAATACTTGTCAATAAAGATCCAATACTCTACTTATCCTTCACACCTTGGTAATGTTGGTTGGCTTTGGGTTGGCTTAGCTTATGAAATGGGCATGGTAACACTATAATTAAAATTTTTGGAGGTATTTTGGCATAATAACATTGTATATATAAATATTTATATGTATTTGATCATAATAACTTTACACCAAGAGAGCTTAAAGATCAATAGGTGAGGCCTTGTATTTATAGCCTCCAAAGTTAACTCTAACACAAGTGTATTTAAGTTAGATTTAACTGTAGTTGAGTTAAGGTTAACCCTATTTGAGTTAAGGTTAACCCTAGTTGAGTTAAGGAGGGGACAAGTCATTAATATTTATAATTAGTAGGTATGGTTCACAAAAACAAATATTTGTTTGATTTATTTGAGTGCTTGACAACTTGCAAAATATGATGTCATGGTGATGTTATCATTTCAGATATTTATGTGATGTCATGATGATATCATTAATACAAATTTATAAATTTATAAAAAATATAAATTTACTAATTAATTAGCCATGGGATTTTCACCTATGCATTTAATTGGGTTTAACCAATTAAACAATTTTGATTAAGTTAATGGCCATTTTTGACTTTTGACAAGTTATCCCTCAAACACGGTTGAAAAGGTCAATTTACTATGTCACAACTTAATTGGAGATGAATTAGAAGATGATGATGATTGTGTATAGTGTATTACCCTAGCTAGGGATACATTGATGTAGTCTAGAAGGTATATGTGATGTGCACTAATGATTCAGAGCATTTTAGTGATTTCTAAGCTTAACTTGCATTTTTTAAAGAAGTTGCTTTGTTGTCCATTTAGACACAAAAGTGGCCAAAAATGAGTGTCTACAGTTACCCCTATTTGAGAATGCATTGCAAGACACAAGAATAATAATGTATTTTCAAAGAATGAAAAAGATGTTAAGAATAAAAATAAGATAATGATTGAGGAATGATGTTCCAAACAAATTTTGAGAAGCCTTGATGCCCCCTCGAGGGAGTGATTGACACATATGATTGATGGATGGTCCCTAAAAAAGAAGAAAGAAGAAGAATGAAATTAACCCATGGGTGAGATTAATCTAATCAATATAATGCTTGCACACATTGATTTAAAATTACTGATTTGCCTAAAGGTAGTTATAATCAATAATATAGTTTGAGACATTGATTTGCCCATAGGTAGTTATAATCAATGACATATGCATGTGCCTGAATAGGGTGAATGGGTTTAAATAATGATTTGTTAAAGGAGGTTATAATCATTAAGAAAACCTATATTGAATAATTATTTTTTCGTAATAGGGAAAATTTAATCATGATAAATTAATTATGCCCGAGTAGGGTATATTGACAAGCATAACTCAAGGATATAACCTACCACATAGATTAAAGATGAACAGGTGAAAATGTAGATGCAATGGTATAATGATTAAAGAAGACACAAATAATTAGGCATACGAGAATGTGTAAAGTTATGAAATATATGATTGGAATAAAAAAAAGTGACCGAGCTAACCTGAGATACATCATGTATCTAAGTGTTACCTACTTAGTCTAAATAGACCTCAAGCCAATGTAGTGCACCCATAAATGGGAGAAAAATTGAATGGGGAATATAATAGAATAATAAGAATTGATCAATGTGAATGATTTGACTTTACCTACTAATGTGGAGATGCTCATCCTTATTAGAATTGATATTACTAAAATGGTGAATGGGTTAATTTGACTAGGAGGGTCAGAGGGTTTGTCAAAGTTACCAAGGAGAAGTTTCTATGGTACCATTTATTATAAAATAAAATGAATTGATTATTATTGTATCACATGATGATATGCATCCTAATATAAAATACCATGATGACCTAGCTGTAATATGCATCATGATTGAATCCTGATCCAATAAACAATTAGAAATAATGAACCAATGATAAAAACCATGATGATAATGTTGATGTATAGATATGGATAGACTCAAAAACAATGTATAAGGAATCACCCAATGAATGCATATAGATTGAGTTAAGGCCCAATAAGGAAAGCAAACAAACAGGAAAACAAATAAACAAACAAACAACTAAGCAAACAAACACATAGAAAACTTAAAAGTAAAAATAATATAAAGCATCTTGTCATCAACCAATCCAATATCTATGCATGAAGTCTCAATGAAATGATAAACATGTGGTTCCCCCAATCAAATATATATGAAAGGGGAAAACATGTGGGAATAAGATATCTGGTATAAGCTACACCCTTTCATTTTTACGCTAACAGGGAAAAATCTGTGAGCTTGGATTAAAGGTGTGAATTGGATGGTACCCAAAAGAAAGGATATATGCAAAGGGAAATTCACACCCCCAATGGTAGTGGAATGAATTGGAACCAATAATGGATTTACCTTGAGAAAGTGAATCATAGATGGATGATTAGGTTCAAGACATGATAAATGTTTTTGGATTTTGAGGTTTAATATCTCTCTAAGAGATTGTAAGCTGATTTTCTAAATTTTAGAATTTTGAAATGTTTTTGAATGTTTGGGGTATCTTAACTCATTACAGGTTGAAAATATACCACTCACAAAATGGTGAGAGTGTTGACCTAGGTTACTCAAAAAATGATGAGAGTGTGGCATAAACTAAGGGTGTAATAATGCATCTATTTCAAATGAACAATGCACACAATGGTAACTCATAAAATGGAAAGAGCATTCAAAATTAAATTGTGCACAAAATTTTGGGAGCATGGTAAAAGGTGTCTGAGCTAACTTCAATGTAAATCAAGTGATACCTACCTAGTCCCATTAGGACCTCAAGTCACTATAGTGCTGCCTTGAAGTACAGGATTTGACTACGTAATAACAAGTTCATGAATTGGGGAAATGACACAGTATAAAATAGGAATGGCAAGGTGATACGTTAAGGCATGGTAAATGTAATGCTCATAATTTTGCCATAGGCAGTTATAATTAGGGAACAGTGACATGAGTCAATGATACTAATTTTCCCAAAGGTAGTTATAATTAGTAGCATTTAAAAAAGAGGTAGAATATGACAACAATGAAGAATGTAATTTCCAAACCATGATCAAACTAGTCCAAGATACCACCTCTATTTAGAATACTTATTCTTGTGCTGAAAATTGATCTAAATCCCCTCACTTAAGGTCTCCAAAGAATCAATGAAGTAGAACCAATATAAAAAAGGATGGTTTGGGAGGGTAAGACAACTTTGGTTAATAATGAAGGCAGGGTAGAAATGGGATGTGGTATGATACAAGGATGATGGTATTATGGAAATTGGATATAATGGTAAAAGGGTTTCCCCCAAGTGACAATGATAGGGTAAAGGAATAATGACAAGATAAGGCAAATATAAAGGTATGAAATAATGGCAAGGTGAATGGAAAATGGAAAAAGCAAGGTAAATAGTTATAGAAAGGTAAATGTTTATGTTGTTCCTATTGATGTAGAGATGCATGCCCTGATTAATATATGGGATAACCAAAATAGTCAATTATGGAAATTGTTTGCCAATGCCCATTTTGAATAATTAATCTATCAAGAATCTGATGATGATTTGGACTACAATAGTTCTGTTGTGATCTTCGATAGTATTTTAATCTATTTCCTCCAAACTTTGAGACAAGATGTCTTTGTAACCTCTATGAAGGAAAGTGAGGCTAGGGATGGTAAATTTGGATAAAGAGTAGATAAAAGGTCTGATTTGGTAATGAGGATATGGATAGTAATGGAGTGTATAATTATTTATTAACAAATGAAGATCAAGATTTTAAGGCACACACAATGTTGCTGATTTTGGATTCAACATAATTTTGGCTGTGGTGTGGCCTAAGACTTCTAAATATGCTCTTGATAAGACTACCATATTTTTTTGTTATTTAGGCATAAGAATAATTATCATCTAATTATGTTGTAGACTGGAAGCTATTCTTATGTTATCTTAGATAATATCTTCATCAAGCAGTGAATAAATATTATGCTTAGCTATTGGTGCCTTGAAGAGGTTTTCATCAATAAAGTTACCTTGATTATCCCATAGTATCTCTACAAAGGTTTCACTAAGAAATGTTGACTTTTGAGTTTGATTGTCTTCTAGTACCTCAAAAAAGGTTTCACTATAAGATGTTGATTTTAGACTTTGATTTCCCCCCAACACCTCCAAAAAGGTTTCATTAGAAGATTGTTCTTCTTCAACATGAATGTGGTCTTGCTCCCCCTAATATTCAACAACTAGTTTGTTTCCATAGATGAAATTCAATAAGGTGTGATTATGTTGGTCCCAATTGACACTTGTGGGAGGTGGAATGTTAATATAATGGATATATTAGTAGGTTTCAATGGCATGTGGAATGGTAATGGGATGGGAAGAGGTAGGACAATCCTATTATAAGATACTAGGAGAACATGTGTCAAAGCTGAAGTAATCATCCTCAAAAACCATGGAAGGATCACAAATGTATTCACATTGATCTGCAAGGCATGTGTAACCAATGTTATAATAACCATGAATGTATTTTGATTCTAAATCTAATTTTTAATCAAGAGACTCTGAATCTGATGTTGAGACTGACATTTATGCTAAATTTGACATTTGTTCAAGAATATAACCTAACGTCAATATTGATTCTTCATTTGGTGTTGTAATAAAGATGTTATGTTTAATGTTTGGTATGGGATGAGTAATGGTCTAGGGTTGAATAATGGGCTTTTTATAAATAGGCTTAGCTAATAAGAACTCCACAAATATTGGCTCATTAAAGTGAGGCTTCTCAACAAAAGGGAAATGGTTAATAGGAAAATTCATAGATTGTAGATTTTCAAAGTGAGGCTCCTTAAAAATAGGGTAATGGTCAAGATAATGATTTTCCCAAAGGTAGTTTTAATCATTAAGGGGTAATTTAACAAATATTGGCTTGTTAAAGTAAGACTCCTCAAATAAAGGGAAAGGGTCAAAGGGTGATTCAACACTAGTTAACTTGTCACAAATTGGTGTTTCAACAAAAACCTCATGAATTGGTTGGTTGTATTGGCCTTGGTTTATACACTTGGTTGCATGATATTAGCTTTGGACACATGTTAATCTTTGAATGATGGATCTTAGAGAGGTACTGATTGGATCTATTGTGGATCAATGACCATATTATATTTTCTAAAGTGGGGGAAGGTTAGTAATGGATGAAGAATGGCATATGGTTCAATAATTAGGTATTTAAAAATAGGCTCATCTATGATGGGCTCAATAAAGGTTGGTTATGGGTCTAGGATGGTAACCGTGATCCACTTATTCATAATTACACAACTTTGTTGGGATAATGAGATAACAAATTTGGAAAGGCCTAGAATGGAAATGAAAGGGTGCTATAAAGCTTGGTTAATGATGCAGGTCAAAGGATGAGGCCAAGAATGGTAATGAATGGACGTTGTAGAGATTGGTTGCTAATGCAGGCTAAAGGAAGAGGGCCAAGAATGGTAATGAATAGATGCTACAAATCTTGGTTGCTAATGAAGGCTAAAGGAGGAGGGCCTAAAATGGTAATGAATGGGCATTGAAAATCTTGGTTGTTAATACAGGCTAAAGGAGGAGGGCCTGGAATGGTAGTGAATAGGCACTATGAATCTTGGTTGCTAATGCATGATGAAGGATGGGGGACTAGAATGATAATTCTTGGGTGTTGTGAAACTTGGTTTCTAGTGTAGACTAAAGGAGATTTATTGGAATAAGTAGGGGATCATATATCATTATCATTGAAACACGACATAAAATATAGACTTGAAAACACACTAGGTTGAGGTAAAAATGGTAAGACAGTTAATTGAACAATTTGAAACACTTAGACTTCAAACTACGCATACAGATTCAAACATAAACTTGACCATTGGTAAAAGACAATTAAAATTTAGGAATATGCATAAAACAAATTGGGAAAATAAAATTTAAGTAGGAAAAATTAAGGATGAGGAGTAACATATTCAAGCCCAAGTGATGATCAAGACTCAAATGTAAACTAATAATGCTTAAAGTTGTAATTGGAGAAAGAGTTTCGACCTTAGTTATATGAAACAAAAGAGATGAGAGTCACATGAAAAAGAGACCACTTCCATAATCTACACACAAAAGATCTTCAAAGTAATCAATGAATTAGTCCAAGTTTCCCAATCCAAAAATAAAAGGTAAATAGCTAAGTGAAAATTAAGCAAGGCATAAACATAAACCAATCAATGTTTGAATATGAAATTTACAAGACCAATTTTGAACTTGGTTAAAGACACTTGTTTCTTAAGCAAACAATATTCCGGGACAAAATAGGTGGCATAATGATACCAAACATAGACCAAAAGGCATACACAAATTCAAACTCAATTCGACACAAGACAAAGGTTTTGAAATAAAATTAGCAACGTAATGATGCTATCTTGATCAAAAAGTATGAAAAATGGTTTGTTTTGAAAACTCTAAGTCAAAGACTTGAATGAAATGCACAATGTAATGATGCCCATTTCAAATAAGTGACAAACACACACAGAAGTTTGCAAAATGATTAAGGCAAAGTGTGGCATCAAATGGATGACATAACACCTCTTTAGGCTAAAAGGGGTGTATACACATGACTTGATTTGGACATGAATTGTTTGAAAAAAAAATATTTTTTGACTCAAAACAACTGTAATTAAAGGGAAAAGACACAAAAACACCCAAATGTATCATCCCATTCCTAAAAATTGATAAGGTGGCTTCATATTGTCAAATGCTATCTACATAATCCTTTAGAGGAAATGATTTGTTAATCAAAAAATTAAATGCACATGAAAAGTAGAGTTTTTAAGGCTCCCTCTTATCTTAATAATTCATATTATGACATGGAATCAATTTTCACCTATTCCCAATGATTTGTCTCCCTCCTACGTTCTTGATGCATATACCATGTTGATGTTAATGTCGCAAGTTTATAATGGAAGATGTGAACCCAACATTTCATGGCTACATGTTCTTCAGTCTAGACTTTAACACATTTATGAATATGAATTTTAGGACACTCACCTTCTTGGAAGAGAGGTCAATTAATTTTGATGACCTGTGATAGTTGGAACCTACTAATCATAAGCTCACATGCATCATCCCACTTGAGCTAATCATTTTTATGAATTTCATACCATGTCACTACAACTCTCTTCAAAGCATAATTCAAATCACTAACCCATTGGATGATGGTAGGTACATGAAATTAAAATTTTAGAATGAACTACTTGATATCCTTAATTGCATAGTACACATGAAATTGTCTCTTATGTATAAAGACCATTCTCATAAGTTGGAGTTCATGATCACCTTAGGCCCAAATGAGTAGGTGTGTGTCTAAGTCTCCACTGATATATGAATCTATTTCCCAAGGCAAAGTTGAATCTCTAGTCATCTCTATATAATCTAACATATGATCATCTACTTGATAGAGGAAGTCAACTTCTAAATGAGTACAAGATTTAGTAGACATAGATGTACATTCTTATATGACAAACTAGGTTATCAATGGCTAATTAACTACTAGTTTAGGCATTCATTGTTTATATGTCTTTAATTTTTGAGTGAGTAAAGATTTTACTTGAGGTTTAGTATGCTCATACAATAAGTTTCACTCAGTTGCACATAGAGATTTTGTGTTCTCTTTGGAGTTTACCTTCATCTAGTTGGTTTCTTGCATGACATATGGAGAATCTGGTTTAGCTAAAATGATTTAAGGATTATGTGCTCTATTCCAAAGAATGACAAAAACCTTATTTCCCTAGTGCACTTATAATTTATTTTTCATAGTATTGATATTCATCTAATCATCATATACCCATTTCTTTCCAATCAATGTAGGATAATGTGTTATTGTTATCTTCATATTGATGACTTCAAAGTCACCTCACAAGGTTAGTTCTATGACTTTGATCCCATGTATTCTAATCTAAAAATGGGATCAACTCATCCATAGTCAACTAAACTCAGAGTTACTAGGTTGTAGCTTATAAATGGTCATCTAATAGCCTCCCATGTAGACCTAGGAATCATATTGATTGTGCTTCCAAAATTAAAGACAACATTTGGAATTTCATATCCTACAACCTCAATGTTGATTCATGCATATACATCCAATGGATTATTTGTTTTGATGTACAAAACAAGCTTTTCTTTCTTCTATTGTCCTCATTTCACATACTCCAGTATATTATGTATCAATTTTGTGATATTATGAGAGATGTCTTCATTGTGCAATATGCTTAAAAGTTTTAGAAGATCTGTCAGTGTAGTAACAACTCCATGATGATGCATAGTGTGCATGATTTAGCCATACTATTGACATCTATTACTACAACATATCCTTCTATAGTGTCTTGATGTTGTAGATTTTTCAACATCTACATAGATTCATACATTATCCCCTTTTATATAGCTGGGTCTAGGTATTTGTCTTATTTTGCTTTTTAGATTCCCTAATCCTGAGGCATTTCAAGAGGAGGCAACCCTCTTTATATATATTGATGTCATGTAAAAAAATTCAGGAAGGCATCCTCCTTAGGCTATGCACTCACCATATTCACATTCCTAATGACTTTATCCTTTATTTTCTTTTCCAAGACATGATAGTCTTCTATCTTGTGCTAGTCATATATTTTGAAGTATGTGTAGTAAAACTATCTTTGAGGATTCAAATGGAAATTTTGTTTCACATGATTTTACTCTCCACATAGATAAAATTATAATGGAGGCTCTTGATAGTTATTTCTTCTATCACCTTGGTAACTTCCTCTTTATCCACCTCTAGATCCTCCTCTATTAGATTGATAACTTGATCTATACCCTCCTTATTTCTATGTTATGTTATCATGTTGAAGATGCTAGGTATTATCTCTAATTATGAATTTTTATTTCTCAACTTGTGGGGTCCAACTCGTTTGCTACTACTGCATCATGGCTGAGCTCTAGGGTGTTGCATATTGGTATTATGGAGATGGTGGTGTCTAAGTCGATGAAGAAGGGGTCCAACTAGCCAAACCTTAAGGATGGTATTATGGTAAACTAGGAATATATTATGGACCTACTTGGGTCACACAACTTTATCAACCTCTGAGCTTGGAATTGTTTTCTTTATTGAGGACACTTGTTGCGCAGTGATGGTGAATACATTTTTGTTGATGTATTCTTCGAGATCTTGTAAATCCCTACAGTTATTTTCATCATGATTGTGTGACTTAGAGAAATTATAATACAAATTCTATGGTTTCTTGACATACTATTACAAAATATGTCACTGTGTTATTACATGCCCTACTACTCAACATATTTCACAAAACTCTGTCTTTATCTTAAGACAATCATTTCTATGATGTCCTTCTTTCTCACACTCCATACATCATAGATTCAATTTAGATTTATTTGCCTCATGGTATTTCTCCATTCTCTTCATAAAATCTTGTAATGTGTTTTCAATCTTAGAATTTATAATAGTATATTCCCCATAGTGCTATGTACCTAGGGATATGATATATTATTGTATATGGGTTGATGGAGATGCCAACATGTGGCACACATTCCATTAGTTAGTTATATGGGTAAAATATATTAGGATAATAGAGTAACTTGTGGAAGTAGTACATTGGGTAATGGTCATCCTACATTGGGATTAGGAGGTTACCCATCCATGGGTTAGATAGATGTATATATATATAGGAGATGATTATCATGGTAAAGATATCAAGTAAGCATTGAGTCTTCTATTATAAGAGGATATTAGAGGTTGTCCCCTTGAAGAGACATTGTGGAGTTATTCCTTCCTAAAGGAGTATTATATGGTGTTTCCCTACTTAAGGGTATTTCTGTATATATTGAATATCAAGATCTTATCAAGTGGTATCAGAGCTTCAATTTGGGCAATTTGTGGAATGAAACCCTAGTTTTTTTAATCATCAATAAATTTTTATTGGTTGTGAATTTTTCCACAAATTTTTTACTAGATATGGAGAATATTTCAAATAAGTCACAGTAAAAAAATAGATATTTTTTGATTCGTTTTGAGGGAGTTATTGCTATTTTAGTTTTTATAATAATTTCTCTATATCTTCCGAAATATATGGAATTTTTATTCTAAAATTTTAATGGAGATGTAAACAGATATAAGAGAAGCACAGTCAAAATTTCAGAATTTTTTGAGTTATTTGGAGTGATTTGTTGTGATTTTATGGATCAATTTTGACATTTTAGGGTTTCATGAACCTTAATTTTTTTGTGGATCATGGAGTTGAAAAAATTTTTAGGGGAAGATGATATTGATGATAAAGAATGGTGGCTCCTTTTGGATAATCATTTAAAAAAAAAAATTGGGCAAATATGATTACTTCCTTTTTTATCTGGGCCTGCACAACATTAGTTTGATCAGTTGAGTTATACATAAATTTTTCTTCATGGAAAGAAATGGATCAAATATTTTTAGATCAATGGGATATAAAACAAGAAGTAAAAAAATAAGAAGCATTATAAGAAGAAGAATAAGTAGAAAAAGAAGAAGAAGAAGAAATAGAACAATCAATAGAAGAAGAAGAAGAAGAAGAAGAAGAAGAAGAAGAAGAAGAAGAAGAAGAAGAAGAAGAAGATAAGGGTTAAAATAATTTGGCTCCAAAGAAATTTGAGTCAATTTTTCAATTTCATGGATGCATTCAAAAGAAGAAGGTGGTTGTGTCCATAAACCCTACCAGCAAGTATAACTTCATTAACATGAATGTGGTCAAACATCTACATGTTCAAGAAAATAATATCAAGGAGGTTTAAGTAGATGGTAATAATATTTCATTATTTAAAGATTTGAAGATAATTATGGAAAAATATGTTTTGCATTCAGATTTTTATGCTTTGGAGTGGATGATATGGATATAGTTCTTAGATATCCATGGTTAGAGACGTTGGGAACAATGAATATTTATGTTCAAAAACATTTCATGAAGTTTTGGTATAAGAAAAAGAAGATCACTTTACAAGATATCATAGTGAAAAAGGCACCAATAATAATCTAGGTAAATCATAAGGATGAGATTGAAATAGGTGATGAAGATCATGATGAAGATTTAGATGATATAGATAAAGACACACTACAAATGAACACTTCATAAACTCAAGAGACAAAGAAGGAAAAGGTAGAAGAGGTAGAAGCAAAGGTGGATAAGGTCAAGGTATTAGAAAAATTTGAGCTATATAGACACCCACATCATTATGAGAGGAAAAAATCATGGAACCAGGTGAGGAAGTGTCATAACAACAATCATTTTATCTATACAGGAAATAAAATTTACAATCATTATGGATATGCATGGAATCCAAAGAAAAAATACTACAACACATGGAATGAATGGGGAAATCACTATGAATATGCATGGAAGAATACCTACTATGGTCATGGTTGGAATTAGAGAAGTGCAACAAAATATGGTACATGGAATAAAAAGAGGAGTAATTATGCTTAGACACCAAAGCAATCTAATTATGATCATGAATGAAATCAAAGGAGCACAATGGATTTTGGACACAAGCTTGGAGAGATATCACCTACCAAGATCAAATATGGATGGTTAGATGCTCAAGATTGGAGACAAGTGTGCAATGATTTAAAGCACACTCATTATCTGGTTTCTTCCTATGTTTTGGGGATGAAACATGTCAAGGAGGGAAGTAATGCTATGTACCTAGGCATATGATATATTATTGTATATGGGTTGATGGAGATGCTGACATGTGGTACACATCCCCTTAGTTAGTTATATGGGTACAATATATTATGATAATAGAGTAACTTGTGGAAGTAGTATATTGGATAATGGTCAGCCTACATTGGGATTAGGAGGTTACCCATCCATGGGTTATATATATATATATATATATATATATATATATATATATATATATATATATATATATATATATATATATATATATATATATATATAGGAGATGATTATCATGGTAAAGATATCAAGTAAGCATTGAGTCTTCTATTGTAAGAGGATATTGGAGGTTGTCCCCTCGAAGAGACATTGTGCAGTTATTCCTTCCTAAAGGAGTATTATATGGTGTTTTCCTACCTTAAGACTATTTTTACATATATTGAATATCAATATCTTATCACATAGTCTTCAATTTTCTCTACTTGCAGAGTAGTAGCTGTAACATCTACTTTAATAACATCTTAAGTCTATGTAGTGGTAAATATAATTCTATAGTATAGTCCTTCAAAAAACCATGTAGTATTGTCTTTGTTTATTATGGAAAATTCCACCTTATTCATAACATTAGATAATCTATGATCATAGTTGCAGACTAAATCTTCCAACTTCTACCTTATCTCCTTTAAGTCTTTAATGGTCTGACTTTTACATTTTTTAATCTTGAAATTTATGATGAGCCATTCCTTAACATATTTTAGATTTTCCCAATGAATGTATCTATGGTATATGAACTTAAGTGATATTTTAGTTAATGTACCTATTAACTCACACTTTTGGATAGCTTAATTATTAATTCCCTTAGATTTTTATGTCATTTCATAGGTTAGTAAGTACCGTTCAAGGTTTGTAGACCCATCATATATTGCTAGGTTTATAAATCCTCCTATATGACCCATTATGTAAATTGGTGTCAAGGGGATTTATTGCATAGCTATTACAAGAGGAGGCTATGTTTTGGGTGATCTTACCTATGTACTACAAATATTTGTCTATGCACTAGGAGAGTCAACGTGCACACTTTATTTTTTATGTTTCCTTATTTTCTTTGCTTAGTTTCCACAAGCCCTATGGCCTTCAAAGCCTTTCAAATTATTATTATTTCAATTTTGATACCCTAATAATACACTTAATCTATAAATGGAACTTCCCAACTACTATCTACCTATCTACGTAGTTGAAAACTTCTACTAGAATATAAGAAATTAGGCTGCATGGATGTGTGCTCTTTTGATGAATGAAACTTTCCTATGACTTCTTCCTATGTGATTTAAACTATAATTAATATACAACTATTTTCTAATTATTTTCTCAATTATTCATGTCCTTATTTTGATAATACCTATTCTTGTAGTTGTGTACTACATCTATCATCTAACTTCTCTACTTTTATACCATTCTTTCCTTCTTATTTGAATATCTCTTCTTCATCTCATTCTTTGTCACTCTTTTCTATCTACTGACATTCATTATCTTCTTTCTTCACCATTTATTATTTGTATCTTTCATCTTTTTTGTCACATCTTCTTACTCATTCGTAACCTATTTTACTACTAATCTTACCTCTACTTGTATCTACTTATTTATTCTTCTATTTATTCCATTTATTCTATTATCGTAGCTCACATTATGAATCCAAAATTTTCTTCTAACTCTTCTTCCCTCATGTCTCCATTATGGATTCAAGTTCAATATTTATCTACTCATATAATCATCATTCACTATCATGTCACACACACCCCCATACACCCAAAGTGACTACTCCATATTAGATGGAGTAGGCACCATGGCCTTGTCCACAACTAATATCTTCACAAGGAGAGGTAGTTACTAAAAAAAATTGCCTTTAATTAATTTTACAAATAAGTCCTATGTAGATTTGAAATCTATGTATCCTTGTACTACAAACTCAGTTATAAATCCTTCTATACTGGTAGCAACCCAATAATCTATTGCTCTTGTCCAGTCAGTTTTTCATTTCTATAATTGATCTACCTTTTCTTCAGTCTAGATGATTGTTTCTTTCATTATTGGGTTAAATTAATAGTATTCCAATTGTGCTAACCAATTAGATATAAATTTAAGTAACTCACACCAAAATATTTCATAAATATATCCATATATATGATCTCAAATGATTTCTTATATGGTAAGACCAATCTATTTGGATTCTTCTTCTATAAACTTACATACTTTTTGGTCTAACCATGTCTTAATGTCTCCTTACCATGGTAACCATATTAGAATAGTTTCCTCCAAAAGGAGTGTTTACACACTCACCACACCATTGTTATCAGAGGTTCTTATAGTATCAAAACATGCTAAGGATGAGGATAGCTAGGTTATACTTTAGTGCATAGGATGATGCATCATATTCATACAAAAGGTTGGAATGTAGAAGCATAATAAGGATGAATTATTATACATTAAGTAGGAACAACTAGTAATTAATTAAAAATTATAGAGTATTTAGATTAAATTAGATATAAATTAATATAAATATTATACATGAGAACACACATAAGGAACAAAGTAAGAAACACAATAGGTAACCATAATGAAATAGTCTCTATTAATCTCTTCAAAAGTGGAACTTTATTCTTCTTACAAAAACAAGTATATATAGATGTTTTTACTTTATGAATGTTCATATTATTTTCATACTTGGTGACAAAAATGGAGTTTATTCATATTATAACCTATTACAAGTCATGGAGATAGGATAAAATAGACATATATATGACAAACTAAGTACATAACACATGAATATAGATAAATATCTTGTGCAACTTTACTATCCAATTTATTTTCCCAAAAACTAAAAACTAATTGAAATTTAATATAAAGAGTTAGTGATACCTTTCTAGTTTGTAAGGGAACTTCATCCATAATCAAAACAAGATTTGTTCATGGTATCTATAAAGACTGTATTGCCACCACTCATTTCCTCAACATCACCAATCCTACCTTCCATCTTTCAAGTTAGTATCTTACACCCATTGATTGGGACCAACAATATTATTTATAGTTAATTTCCTGTTATTATAATCAATTAATTATAGACTTCCTAGCTAGTCTCCTACCAGAAGAGCATCCAAAAACATCTGCATATTTTGAGGAATAAAAAATGTACCTTAATCAAAATGATTCCTACAATCTAAATCTAAAATTGACATTTCATAGTGAAAACCTCTTTGAGGAACTATTAGATGATCAAAATATAAATTGAAATCAAAATCTAAATTGAAATTTAGAAAATAAAAAATGTGGTTCCCTTAATGAAAACCTTTTTGAGTCACTATTGGACAATCCACATGTAAATTCTAATCAAAACACTCAATAAGAGTGTCTTGGTGAAAAATTTTCTATGGCATAAATGGATGATAAAATTAATACATCACTTACATTAACATAGTTATAGGATGGATCCCCATCACAAATTGAAGATATCATTGATGTAACATTAAATTCTCAAATCATCCAACTTGTAGTTATTCCCAGTTTTGTTGAATGTTAGATTGTTAATCCTATTCACCCTTTACATCATGACAAATATACTTGTCCCAAATATAATTCCATCCCTCCAAACCCTTCATAAACTCAACACACATAATTAATCTAACATACTTTCTTCTTGACCTTGATTAACAACACCCTCTATCGTATGGCTATGACAATATCCTAGTAAATTTGAAAGAAGCCAACTTGGAAAAAAAAATACAATGAAGACATTTATAGAGTTAATACTAGACATATATATAGGGGTAAACATCATGAATCTCAAACCCTTCCATATTTAAGATTTAAAAAAAATCAAATGAAAAATAAAAAAATAAAGGGGAAATAAATTCGTCCAAAGGTGAAAACTAGTTTTCAGCATCATGCGTAAAATAATCCATTGTCTACATGTGCCCTACACTTGGGGGAAAACTAATTCCATTTCAATCCTAAAGTATCATTCACTATCCTAAGCGTATGCTTCACCTAGCTTGAAGCATCCTTAATTGCCCTTACCTATGCAAACCCATTCTTATCCATTTAATCCTAAACACATTAAAACCCATACTTATTAATCCAATATTTTCCATAATAAAACCACCCTTTTTACCATTTTTTGAAATTGATAAGGAAGTGAAAACACATTGAGACATGTTATTAGAAATATCTTGGTGTATCTTTACAAATCTACTTCAATGACTAGACACTTGGTTCTTACCTCACGTGTTCCTTGGAGTTATCATATTAGTTACCATACATTTTTATTCATCCATACTCCATCCATAATGTATCCATTACATCCACTACCAATCCATTCCTTGATGCTATAATAAGGTTTTCCATTTGCTGATATTCCCTTAATAAAAAAAATCCAAAAAAATTCAAAAAATCCAACAAAAACCAAAAACATTAGAAGACATTAAAAAATACCAAAAAAAAACCAAAAATAATAAAAAATACTTTATCCTTAATTACAAACTTGAGTCCTCCATCATGTAGATTATTCATTAGACAATTCAACAATGTGAAAAAATATCATATGCCAAAGGGTTATACTCTAGCCAATGATATCCAAAAAGTCATTTGATTACTTATTTTTTAGTCATTTTCTTACTTGTTTGTTAGTCATTTAATTACACATCACTTACTTTTGTCATTTCTACATTCATTTACTTTCTTGTACATCTTGAATGTTTACTTACCTTTGCAATGCTTGGTTATTTTCTTGTTTGTTTTCCTTACAAGGTTTTCATTGTTGCAAATGTTTCTTTTTATCTTGTCTTTATTATTGTTTTTTTATGTCTAGATCATTATGTTCATTTTTTTGTTATTTTTTAGGAAATTAGATGTTTAATTCCTAAATAATAAATGAGTATGAGTAGATAAAATTATTAAATAATATGCAATAATTAAGCCACTAATTTTGTATAAACAAATAGTATTTTTGCCTTTCCTAAAAATAGTAATAAGTGAGAGAAAATATAGCTTATTATATGATTATATGACTAAGACAAAGTTTGATATTAGAGGAACATGACTAGGACATAGTCACAACTAGAGTTTGTTTCTTGGTTGGATAAGACCATCAAAAATATCACACCCTACTATCTAGTGCTATAGTCTTGGTCTTGCCGTTATTGTCTAAGCTTCTCATAGATTTTAGATCCTTGCTATCAACAAAAATCCCTATAAATATTATTATTTGTGTGATTATGTCTTCTATGCAATTAAATGGAACTTTGGAAAATATGGAAAAAGGGGTTAGTGTTTAAAGATTACACTAGATGCACTTCACACCCTGTGTGTGGGCATAATACCTACATACCAATACTCCAAGGAGGGATCAAGCTATATGTAGTTCTCCCATTGAAGTGCTTGGTGAAATAATGTGATGAAAATGCAAGTAAATGTAAAACTAAGTGTACTTGGAATGACTAGGGACTAGTATGAGGGTTTAAATAGGCTTGAAACACTATTGGATGGATATATGCAGAGAATAAGGATAAGTGCTTGAGTGATCTTGCTAGTATTTTTGTTTCTCTCTAATAAATGAATGCCAACCCTTCTGAATGAAATTTGAATGGCCTTTTATATGGGATTTAATGATCATGGGTTAAATTAATTCACATTAGGCTAATATGAATTAGGATAAGGATTTATGAAAATATGACCATTATAACCTATTTTGCACTTGGATAATAGTGATAAAAACTAGATACCCTAGGTTTCAGTGTTCCTCTCTAACTTGGGTGCTATGGTCCAGAGGGAATGTGACCTAGGGGGATGGATCTAGGCCTAATAGAGATACCTATGTTTGCAAGGGTTAAGTTTGGAAGGATGTGGATGACTGGGAATTAGTGAAAGAAGAGCCTAAAAGGGTTGTGTAAGCAAGTAGGAAGACCTAGGAATTGGGTGTCATTAGCCATACTCAAATAACCAAATTTCACATTTTATATGACTATATTTTCCAACCTTTTAGTCTAGTGATGCAACAAAGTGAAATACTAGGATAAAGGAAAAAAATAAAAGGAAAGTATACCTAAACTTACTTGTGAAGGTGAAGCTCACAAAGCTATGTGATGCTAGATGTGATCAGAGAGAGCATGATGTGAAGTGTGAATCTATAATGAAAAACATAGAGTAGATAAATTCTTACTATATATGCTATATCTAAAATAAGAATGTATAGAAGCTAGGTAAGAGAGAGGAAGAGAAAGGAATGAATACACCTCACTAGGTATGTGAACGAATATAAAACCTATTGTGATGATGGATTGTCTTGGGTGTGTGTTGTACCAAAATTTTTATCATGAATGAAGCTGAGTGCTCAATTCCCCAAAAGTGGCTCAAGAATACAAAGGTAGGCCCTTTGGCTCTATCATCACCTACTAAGTGAAGCTAATGAATCATATGTGTGTCAATCAATGTTTTTACTATGTGTCCAATCCCTCTAAATAGGTGGCACAAAAATACAAAGGCTAGCTAGAACTTTGGCTCCATCATTACCTACTAACTGAAGTTAGCGAATCATGTGTGTGTCAATTAATGTTTGGACTATGTGTCCAATCCCTATGAATAGGTGGCTCAAGAATACAAAGGCTAGATAGACCCTTGGCTCCATTATTTCCTACTAAGTGAAGTTAGTGAATCATGTGCATGCCATTCAGTGTTTGGACTATGTGTCCAATCCCTCTAAATAGGTGGCTCAAGAATACAAAGGCTAGCTAGACCTTTGGCTCCATCATTACCTTGTGAAGTGAAGCTATGAAGTGATACCATTATCAAATAGATGTCATATGAAATAGATTCTAAAGCTTATAAATCTATTAGAATCTAACAATGCTAGTGTGGATAGTCGAATGTATGCTGGAAACTAGGCCACTCTTGGCCATTTTGAAAGATGGAGACTAGGCTTGTATGAGAGCCACTCCAAAATTGGTGCAATAAGCTTATATGAAAGCCAACTTAGGAACTCAAGTACTTAAGAAGTTTATCTTGTATGAAAGCTAAACTTGAAAAAGGATGCTAACCACCTACAAATGGAGTAAGGCATGCGACTGCTGAGAAAATGCCTAGAAGATAAACTCAACTCAAAAAAAGGGGAGGATCACTGTGTCATACACTTTTCCCCTAATAACTAGAGTCTTCAACATGGATTCTAATATATAAGTTATATCAACTACCTAATATAAAAATAGAAGTGAGAGTGATCATGTCGTGCATGATTCCCCTATATCTAGATTCTTTAAGCAAAAGCTATACTAAAATATGTTGAATCTAGACTATTCTATACTAACAAACCTATGACTAAACTCACCATTTTTTCTATTTCTAGAAAAACTATTTTTTTTGCTATTTGTATAGGAGCACCAAAAATAAGACACTTTACTATCTGATGTTATAGTCTAACTTTGGTGCTATTGTCCAGGGCCAAATATGATGACTATTCTAGATTATCTGATTTCTACTTGGTTTTTTCTACCTAGTTTGATGTCTGGTTTCTATTTTGAGTGTTTTAAAGACTGCTATTTCAACCACTAGGAGTTCTAATCTCTGTGACAAAACCTTGTTTATTGCCCCCTCTTCTGAGGGTAGGAATAAATACCTTGTAATGACTACCCTTAGAAAAAGAATCCCTAAAAATGTGTTAAGTTAGAAATATACATGATATAACAATGATAATCAACATGATATCTTGAGATATAACAATATTTATATTGAGAGATTATTATATCAAAAGGAGTATGCCTAGATAAATATAACAATGTAATAACATGTGCAATGTATTTAAATAGAACTAGAAATGTTAGATGTTAGTTATTAGTTTTCAAGGAGGGATGGAACATGATGTCCATCATGCCATCTAATAAAGTAATGAAAATACATGATATGGATCATGAAATTGCAATAATCGAAAATGAAATCAAAAAAATAAGCACATGGAACAAGAAACAAGAAGTATACAAGAGTGGCCAAGGGGCCAAACAAATAAGAGGCATGGACACATACCACTCTAAATGGAAAGAAAACATACAAGGCATGTTTAAATGTCACATACACATAAAATAAAAACAAAAAATATTGGCACGAGGGCCATAAGCACATAGAATATTACAAGTAAGGGACATTGACAAATGTCTAAAGGTACACACACATGTGTAAAATAAAAGGACATTGGAAAATGTCCTAAGGTACACACAAGAGACAAGTAGGTACTATAAATGCAATCCAACAAGCTACATTAAGCATGAAGAGAAAGTAAGTAATAATTAGAAAGATAGAATCACATCTAACTAATCAAAGCAAGAGTGAAAGTATGCAAAACATGTTTAGTATAAGACTAGGTGTATGCTAAAGAGATACATAAGTGATAGATACTAGTGAAATGTTGATATAGTAATCTATGTAATCTAGTAATTAATTTACATCAACATGATAATTTAGAGTGTGTAGTGTAGGAATGACATAACCTGAATGGTGTAGTCATGTAGAAGATGCCCCCAGTGGGTATGTATATTGATGTGTGTCTCAAATGTATAAGTAGGATGGCCCCTTGATGGGTAGAGTAAAGAAATCAAGGATATATATGTCACTACACACACTCAAATAAGATCAAGTGAAGCATGGTAACATAGATAAATCAATAAATAATAACATAGAACAACAAATGTAAGTCTAGCATAACAGTAGCAATGCAAAGCATGGATGATGTATACAATCGAAATGTTTTGTTATTTTTGGATATATTTGAATGTTTTGGATTTTGAAATTCTATATTTTTTTTGTATTTTTTAAATAATCTATGTACAAGAAAGACTAAGAATAAATGATACTAACTAATGAGTCTCAAATGAGACTCCCTATCATGGTGTCTTGTATCAAACAAAGGTATCGTGCATGATCATGAAGCATGATAGAAAGGCTATGACTATGATTCTGAGAGCTATGTGCATTGTAAATATTCTAAAATTTTTGAAGTAAAAACTAAATATGGGGTCCCTAAATAACTCTAAGAATGGATGCATCTATAGGGCTCTTAGGGACCCATCTGGAAGTAGGAAAATCTCTCTGAACATGCTGAACATGTGCTCTATGTGTAAACACATGAGATCTCAATGACATTTCTCTAGGTGTGAATACTATAGATGGATTTTTTTTAGATTCTTGAAGAAGCGGAGGTATATGAATCCTCTATACTTTTGATGAATGCCTCAACTATGTCTAAATTTTTATCAAGAAAAGAACTGTAATTGGTGGGGAAACTAAAATTGGTATAGAAGTTGAAACTAGTGATTGTAAAGGAGATGGTTCTAAAGTGAGGAGTGGTTACTCATATGGAACTCCACCAACTATAATAAACTAATTATCATGAATTAATTTCATACATTTGTGAACTATAGATGGTACTATTTGAATTTTTTAAATCCATGGGTGACCAAGTGACATATCAAAAAACTCATACACTAGGAACTATAGTGAAATGTGTGGTCACATATGTTGGACCAGTCTATAAAAGAATTATAATCTCACCCAATGAAATTTGTATGTGCCCACTTAATCCATTGATAAATATTTTTGTTAGAGTGATATCCTGCTATAAATATCCCAAATGCTCTAACAATGTAATGGTGTACATGTTGACACTAGAACCATAATCAATGAGAACACTGTGAATGGGATGATTATGGATATGTGTTCTGATAAAGAGTGCATTATAATATAAATTATCCTAAAAAATTATTTATTTGAGGAAATTTAAGGTCTAGTTATAACCCTAGACTCACACACACTTATCATACCACTCAAATTATGTGATTCAACTAAAGGTGCCTGGTATGTAAATTTTGGAGGATGTGCATGGTATGTGTGGTCAACACCTGATTTTTCCCCTTTATCTTGCTTAGAATGTTGTGGAAATGGATCTAATAATATTTTCAAAGCTTTATCCTATGTTTTCTTAGCCTATAGAGGTTCAAATAAAGTGTCAAGGTCAAGTAGGTTGTCATCTATCAAGTCTTATATCTTATGTCTCAAACTAATGCATCTATTTGTAGTGTGGCCTAGTGCCCTCTGAAAATCACAATTTTTTTTCTAATCATATTCCTATGGAAGAGGATTTACTGGGTCAACTTTCCCAATAGGAGGGAGAGTAATGATGTTACATTCTAATAACTACTATAAAACTCTTGTTGGAGAAACTGGTAGATTGGTAAATGCATGTCGAGGAGGTGCTAATAAAACCACATGCTAAGGGGGATCTAAAGCTACATTGACTATTGGTTGATTCTAATTTTTGTTATCATTGACTTTGATCTTGTATGGGAATTTTTTATTACTCTTGTTTTTTGTGTCTGGAAAGTTTGTATACTTGAGTTTGCCCATTGAAATGAGTTTCACTTCTCTTTCTTTTAATGTGTGACGTAATTTAGTGAAGGAAGAGAATATTTTGAACATAATAGATTCATGCAATACTGGTAGAAGGCTTTGTTTGAAGAAATATTGTAGCTCCTAATCTGCCATGGGGCTAGTCATCTTAGCCAAGATGGTCTTATATCGAAGCACATAGTTTGTGAGATGCTTATTTGATTTCTATTTTTGTTGTGTAATTTATGCATAAGAGACCTTATCACCAATGTTGATATTGAAATGTGCTAGGAAAATGTTATATAAAGGATTGAATGCATTGATCAACTAATTTAGTAGACTATAAAACCATTATAAAGCATAATCCTTTAGACTTTATGGAAATAACTTGGTAAGTAACTAGTCATTTGGTACATAATCCAAACATGTTGCGTGAAAAGCTCTCAAATGTGTCTCTGGATCACCCTTGCCATCACAAATATTAAGCTTAGGTTAAACAAAACCTTGTGGTAAGGGTGTATAAGCAATGTGACATGCTAATGGTGTATGTAGAAGAATAAAAGAATCTAAAGCCTGTGTAGATCTAGTGGTACATTGCTTAAGATATAGCACCTTGGATTGAAGAAATCTTATCTCTTGCACAAGGGCTACCACAATAGGAAAGAGGGATATACTAGATGTAATGAGTGGTGTAAAGGGAGGTTAGGCTGCTATAGGGGGTTGTTAAGATTAGTTACCCTTGTAGTGTCATTTTCAACTGGTTGTTTGGTCGGGATGGAAAACTCAACTTGTTTAGCCAATTTGATTTCCATCATAGATTAAAAAATTAGTGTATGATATTTACATTATTCCTTAGTACTCTCAAGTTTTGGAGGATCAAATATTTGCTGAGTAAACTTCATTCTCAACAATGGGTAAAAGTGGATCAGTACTCCAATGTGGTGGAACATGAGCATCGGTGTGTACGTCATCAGTGGTATTCTCATATTGGTCATTGTTTGAATCATTCTCATTAAAATTGGTGTAACCTGGATGTGTAGAATCTATAGCTAGAGTTTGAACTAGTTATTTATCCATAGTATATGGTTGAGTTGAAGGAATCTGGGTGAATTCAAGAGGATTGCCACTAAGTCTTGCACTTCATCTTAAATGAAGAGATGTAAGGAACTTAGATGGCATAAAGAAAACAACTTGGATAATAGTAGAAAAGATTAAACTGATATAATCTAAACAAGGAATTAGAATATGCATAAAAAGGATACAAAGCTCCCAAACATGTAAGGTGATACCTAAAGGAGCAAAATAGGAGATAGTACATGCAACTAGGGATTTTTCATTTTTTTTTTGAATAATAATATGAATTTTTTAAATTGAATTTTTGAGCTAAGTATGAAAGATAAAATTCAAAATTTTATGGGAAAATTATTGATTTAATGGGACCTAGTAGATGTAACTAGGGTTTTGAGAAAAATAAATTTTTAAAAATTACTATGAATTTTTGAGATTTGAAGTGATTTTTTGATTTTAATATGCAACTAAAATTTTAGAAAATGATTGAAAAATTATTGGAGAATTAGTAGGAGCTAGTTGATATAGCTAGGGTTTGAAATAAATTTATTTTAAAATTTACTACAAAATTTGAGATGAATTTCTAATTTTAATATTTAAATAAAAAATTCAAAAATTAATGTGAAAAATCATCTAGGAATTTACCCTAGGGTTTCTAAGATTTTTATGTGAAATTTGAAGTAAGTCAGGTTCACCAAATGTTTTGTTATTTTTTGGGAAATTAGATGTTTAATTCTAAAATAACAAATGGGTCTGAGTAGATCAAATCAATAAATAATATGCAATAATTAAGCCACTAATTTTGTATAAACAAATAATATTTTTGCCTTTCCTAAAAATAGTGATAAGTAAGATAAAATATAACTTAGCTTATTTTGGGCTATTACAACTGAGGAAGAGTATGATAGTAGAGGAATTGGACTGGGATAGGATCATAAACTAAGATCTAGAGTTTGTTTCTTAGTTGGACAAGACCATTGAAAATAGGACACCCTATTGTCTATCACTATAGTCTTGGTCTTGCCTCTATTGTCCAAACTACTCACAAAAATATGATTTTTTTGGGTTTTGTTTGTAGCATCTATGTGAACCTATGTACCAAATTTTAGATCTTTGCTATCAATATAACTACTTTTAGAGCTGATTATTCATGTTATTATATATTTTATGTAGTTAAATAAAACTTTAGAAAATAGGGAAAAGGGGTTGTGTGTAAATGATACGTTGGATGCACTTTAAACCCCGTGTGTGGGCACACTACCTACATACCAATACTTCAAAGAGGGATCAAGCTATATATATAGTTCTCCCATTGAAGTGCTTACTGCAATAGTGTTATGAAAATGCAAGTAAATGCAAAATTGAGTGTACTTGAAATGACTAGGGACTGGTATGAGGGTTTGAATAGGCTTGAAATACTATTAGATGGTTGTATGCAAAGAATATGGATAAGTGCTTGAGTGATCTTACTAGTATTCTTGCTTCTCTCTTGTAAATGAGTGCCAACTCTTCTAAATGGATTTTGAATGGCCTTTTATAGGAGATTTAATGATCATGGGTTAAATGAATTCATTTTAGGTTGACATGAATTAGAATAAGGATTTGGGAAAATATGACCATTATAACCTATTTTTCACTTGGACAATAACACTAAAAATTGGACACATTGGGTTTCAATGCTCCTATCTAACTTGGGTACTATTGTATAGAGGGAATGAGACCTAAGGGGATGTATTTGGGCCTAAGAGAGCTACTTGGGTCAGCAAAGGGTTAATTTTGGAAGGTTGTAGATGACTAGGAATTAGTGAAATAAGAGCCTAAAAGGGTTGTGCAAGCAAGTGGGAGGACCTATGGATTAGGTGTCATTAGCCATACTCAAGTAACCAAATTTCTCATTTTATATGACTAAATTCATTACAAAAGGTGTTATTATGATCTTCCATATCATGATTCACTAAGTTTTTCACTTGTGACTCTATCAATCCTTATGTGTATAACATAATAGTCATCATGGTTTTTCCATACCATTGGTGCATATTGACATTGGCAATATCAAAAACTAGGTTTCTCAACTCTTAATCGATTGGCATTATTATTGTAAATTCAAAACAAAACATCTCATCTCACATCCTTGGAAAAAGCATCTACATGTCATCTCAAACAAAGATGTTGTGGTGTACTTCTTAGAGGACTTATGAAAAGTTGAGAAGACTAATCTATAGAATACTCTAAGGCTATAGTAAAACTTGTATCTTTCATGCACATTTAAAATAGATACTATGTTAATCATTCCATGCTCATTATCCACTTCAAATACACTCATTAGCATTTACAATCACATAAAATTATCAAACAACATTCCTCTTATACAAACTAATGTTTCCAATTACTTTTCCACTTTTTTCAATGGCTTATCCTAAACCAAAATACATTGTCTTCATGGTTACATTATCCTTTGCATTAATTTCATTTTGAAAAATAAAAAACATCTCAAACGAAGTCTAGATTCAAAAGTTATGCCCTCTGAAATATGGTCACCTCTAGTGTAAAACAAATTCAACATTATGTTCAATGAATTTGCAACTATACATGCCAAATTCACAATTATGAAAATTTCAAAATTGTTTTCTTAAATTTTTTTCCACCATGTTCAATTAATTCACCATTATAAATGCCTATTATTATGATTATGCTAATTGTAAAATCATTTTACTCTCCTTTTATAAGAATTTAATTGAAAAAAAACTAAATTTGTTGCCCCATACAACCCATAATCACCTCTGTCTTCCATCCATTCTATCAAATTATTTGATACATTATCATTAATCCATGTAGTCACTTCACTTCCTTATTTATGATTGTACATCAATCATCTATGATTATTTATTACTCTTCCCATTCAAACTCCCACACCTATCAATTGAGACCAATAACATCACTATATCCATCCTTTCTCCATATATAACTCAATCAATCAATCAATTAGTCAACTCATCCAAGCTCCCACATCCTTTCTTCACAAATTTATGATGAGATATATCATTCCCACATATGTTTTGATCCAAAACTTAAAAGTCTTGGTTGAATAATATTTCAAGAACACATAAATAATAATTATATCTCTGAGAAGAAATGTTTTATTGCTCAAAATTACAGATATAACATATGCCTATCTCTGGGAAGAGATGTCTGATTACCTTTTTGAGCTACATCTATTTTTATACATATTTTAAAGGTAGGAGGAGGATGTGGAAGGTCACCAATCTAGAGGGAGATGAATTGGTTTGACTTCCATGATTTACAACATTATAGAATTCAAGAAATTACTATTTTTAGAAACTTAATATTTTTAGATTGCATTATTAAAATTAAAATTTAGGACACTTATATTAGGATTTAAGGGGTAAAAAACCATTAAGCATATATCAGTGCCATCTCATCATGTTTTCCTCATTATTATCTTTCCAATGGTTCAAATGGGGAGTCAAACGGAGCTATGGTGCAAAAGTTATGGATCCCAGAAGTTATGCCACCAATTGGGGTAAAACTATCACCCAAATTATCACTTGAAATGTTTCTCGGATCATGTTCCTATGAAACTTGATTCATAGGGCACATTAAAGCATGAAACTCATCTTAGAATGTATCACTTCCTAATTTACTTCAATCATATATATTTTTTGTGGGTAAATCAATCCATCATCACATCTAATCATAATGTGCAGTCATTAGCTTAAGTAGGTTAATAAAATCCATGGGTCAATCTGACATTACATCATCACTTCTCTTCTTGCATTTTGAGAATTATATCTAGCCTAATATATTGAATCAATATTTGTCCATGGTGGATTATATAGGTAATTATTAGAGATGTGGGGTCTCTAGGGTCATTTAGGCCACCATCATCCATCCAAGCCATTTCATCCACATTTTCTAATTTTATTTAATCAATGTGTTATATCTCCTTATCAATGCTTACAACTATCAATTTTGTAAATCTTTATCATAAATCAGATAATCTATATTTTTTATTTTATTTCCTGTGTCTTACTATAGTTCAAATATATCATTCCCACATCTTCTTGTGAAACCCCTGAGTCTAAGCACAATCCAAGCGTGTAGTCTATAAAGTGGGAAATATACTTTTTCCAATATATTATCTAGCATTTAATAGCTATGGGTATATAGTTTTACATGCACCCTATATAATATTATAAACATTAGTATTGAGACACGTATCTATATTATTGATGATAGTTTTCTCATTCCCATCCCTCCATTATACCTATTCTTCATTCATTTTCATCCAAATTTTAGGACACGTTCAATCAAATTATTCTATTTTCATTTTGTAGCCTAAATTTGAGATTCAATTCCTATTACTATATTTAACAATAGAAACCTAAAATATAAATACATCAATAGGAGGGGATAAAATAGATAATCATAATTCTAGGAATGATCTTACCATCAATTGACCTCTTTATAGCTCCTCTCCAAGATTGTCAAATAGATTTTTGATGCTAAATTGAAGGATGTTGGATTACTTGCTTGATAATGGCATCCAATGAATAATTTGATTTGATAATGGCTATGGACAGATGTAAAGAAGATGATAATGAACATCAAGATAGAAATAAGGCTCTAAGATTTCAATTTTTTCTAGTTATTTTTATGGAGGGAGAGATCAATGTCTCAAATTTAATTTTGAGCCATTGAAATCAATGGTTAGGGATTTTACATGGAAATTTTATTCCATGGAGATCTTTAGAATATAAAATTATAGAGAAAAGGGGCTCAAATGGAGGAGATTTATAGAATACTCCATTTATAAAAATCTCCTATTAGGGTTTAGGGGTGGCTAGGAATAGGGTGATAGATGGGTAGGTAGAATATTTTGTATTGGCAAGTGGCTTAGGGAGTAGGTTAATTGGTAAATGGGTTTTGTTAGGGAACAATGAGGGGATTAATTGGTTATGGGATGGGGTAAGGTTTGTGGGATGTAGGAAATAAGATGTGGGACAATG
The DNA here is from genome assembly GCA_037957365.1 of Torreya grandis. Lineage (NCBI taxonomy): Eukaryota > Viridiplantae > Streptophyta > Pinopsida > Cupressales > Taxaceae > Torreya > Torreya grandis. The sequence goes on from JARHVA010003227.1 coordinate 260,976, forward strand.
AAATATTATCTAGGAAATATATTTATAGGTTAATTTAGTGAAATTAGCATAATTAGTAGGGTGAGTGGATTTTAGTGCATACACATTTTAATAACTTAAAACTATCAACCAGGTAATTTTTTTATTAAAATTTGAAAATCAATATATTTTTAATTTTTTTAGATTCATAGCTTACTATAGCTAGGATATATCATTCCCATAACCATCCATTAACCCTTGCATCATAAGCAAACACAAAGCATGCAATCTTAAAATGGTTAGAAATATTATTTTTTTGATCCATACTCTATTTTTAATTGAATAGGTGAATCCTATATACACACACTTAAATCTTGTAAATTTGATATCTATTTTAATAAAGTTATTTCTTGTTAATCTAAACCACTTTCTTGCTCTCTTCTTTTCATTCCTTTTGAGCATTTATCTATTTTCTCACACAAACCCTCGATGGGGCATCATCACACTCATTCTCATTCATTTGGGGCAAATTTTTTCTTATTAATCATCAAGTCTCTACTTCATCTATTCTTTAAAACAATATTGCTTCATAACACTATTTTAAAGAGGGGTAAATATAGACACCTAAATTACATTTAGTGTTGAAATGTACCTAAATTCCTACTAGTTCTTCTTCACAAATTTGAATTCAAATTAATTTCATATCCCTTAAAATTTAAATAATTTAATAATTCCTAATTAATCAATTATGCACATTTTAAATCCAAATTTAATTATTAAATACATATTTTACATTTTACCTAATATCTTCCACCTTTATCTCCCTCGCATGTTTATTTACCCCAACCAATCCCACAACTTTCTCATGTCCATTTGAGTCATCCCTTATGTTTTCAAATAGTTTGACTCATTAATGGTGACTCAGTTAACCATTTCCATGTTTCTCTTGGCCATTTGAAATGACCATCATCCTCAAGTATGATGACTCATTAGCCACCGTAGATTATTTAAATTATTTAAAATATCTAAATAATCTTCCACTGTTGGATCATTCCTCCAAAAATCTATAAATAAGCATGAAATACATCACTTTCATCATCTTAAATTATGCTAGCAAAGTGATATCAAAATCACAAGTGAATCTAAAGAGAATCAAAGCTACCAAAGAGCATTTTGCACCAAAATGATACCCATTTTACCTTGCATTGGAAGAGTGAGAAACCAAACTTCAAAGAGATCTAATCGAACCTAAATAACAATGGAAGAAGATTTTGCATCCAAGGTATAAGTTTATGTTTATTTTTTTAATTTGTACCTCTAGCTTAGTTTGAGATATTTTAGATTAATATTTATTAGTTTAGTTTACATTTCTATATTTTCTTCAATAACTTAGGGTAGGATTTGTTAAAATCCTAGAAACCAGTGCATATTATGGTAAATTTTGGTTTCTTTCTCACAATTAAAATGTTAAAAATTAACTCTGAATAGTCAGTTGGCTAAATGCATCTCATGTCTAAGAGCTTATCCAACTCTTTCTTGACTAACACAACAATATGAGGATACATTTTTCATAGATTCTACTTAATAGGTTTGGTATTAGGATGTACAAAAAGATGGTTTACAACCAAGATAGGGTCCAAATCTAGAATGTCTATATAGGCTCATGTAAATATGTCAACAAACTCCCTCAAAAGGGATTTAAAAACTTCATGTTCCTCCTCAGTGAGGAATGCACCTAGTTTGATCCAATTTGGGTCCTATAGAGTCCCAATATTAACCTCTTAAGTGTCATATACAAAAAGTGTAGAAGTATCTTCTAAAATAGTTATAAATGGGGTAAACTAGTTGACAATGGCAAAGTCCTCTAGCCAAACTAGAATTTTTGATTCTCCCAAGTAAGATGAATTAAAATATCTTAATGCTAGTAAATGGCTTGTAATAAATAATTCAGGGCACTCCAATAATCTATGTAAAATATTGACACTCCTTGGTAATAATATTAGATCCATAAATAGGAATCAAACTATAGGTCTCCTATGATTCATATGAAGAGGGGTAAATGGCCTCATCTAATGGTGCTAGTCAAAAAGTGCCTTAAAGAGGTTTTCAATTTTATACCTCAATGTTTGATCTTATTTTTGTTTTTGGCTAAGGAAGATCACTTTCTCTCTAAAATAGGTAGCAGGATCCAATTTGATAAAAAATCCTTGCTTGCGATCTCAGAGAGGAATGTGGTTCCTCAATCCTAGAAAGTTGAATATGGCCTCATCATTTTAAAACTCATCTAATGACATTTTTGACTCTTATTGGTCCTAGTATATCAACTATGGGTGATAAAGGGTTAATGGAAATGGTCGATAAATGGGGTTAATAGTATAAATGGCATGAACATTAAATAAATTTGTATTTCCAATGTAATCATAAATGCTATAATTAGACCCTATATCACTACCAACTTCTCTTCACTAGTTGATGGTGTTGGAATGTAGATAAGGTATTTAGGGTCACCCCCAAGTGGTTTAAATCTAATACCATGGGTTCCCTTGTACTTGGTCAGTAAGACTAGATTGATCATCCCTTATTGATGTATCCTTAGGCCTTTGCCTTCATAAGATAGGTGATCCATAATTTAGTTAGGAATATGATACTTTTCACTTTGGTAATAATCAACTAACTCATTAGTATAAATCAATGAATCATCTTTGGATAAGGGGCCCTATTCTAGGCTAGAGGCTGGATTGAAAACAATGGGTTTGTTCAACAAATATTTTCCCTTAATTTGCCACTCCATGCGAGTAGTCTTGGCTTTGGGTCTCCCATAGGTTTTTGGATTGTGTATCAATTTGGTAATATGTAATGAATCATGGGTACTTTATTATCTGATGCCTTTGTTAGATATATATAAATGAATGTGAATGTTTGTTGGAGGTGAAAATGAGGTAGAATTTAAGCTTTATAGTTTAATGTAATTGAATTTTGGTCTTGATTCAATAGCTTTAACTTTTTTGGCTCTTCTTCCATCAGATCTAGGCATAATATTCATACCAAATTGATATTTATATCTCTTTTCCTTAGATTTGAGACATTTACAATACTAATATGGTTGGAGATTAGCTAATATAGTCACTTCCATCCTTGAATGGGGGGATTTTATACACTAATGCAATGTGGAAGGTATTGTCTTGATTTATTAGATTTAGGGTTAGCCCAATAACAAATTATAATATAATTCTAGGTCTAAAACATGGCATAGAGTGTCATAGGTTAAAGACCCAATGAACACTAGCAATCTAATAGTACTATGGTATTTGGCTACAAATCGGCTATTATATATCCAAGATGTTTGATTAAATTCAGAGACACAATGTTGAGTCCTAAACCATTGTCTACAAGGATGCATTTAAATTTATGGTTTGTTATATTGACCTCAATGTACAATAGGTTATTAATTAAAAGGGTCAAGGATGACATGTCACTTTGGTCAAAGGTATGACTTTGGCCATGGGTGAAGTATCTTACCATGGCTTAGAATTTATCTAGAGTGATGTTATCTAGTATGAGGGATTGGCTCAAGTACTCATTCAAGATGTCTTTGTGGATGCTAGATGTACACATCAAATCCATGATGGATATTTACATAGGTTTATTTTTTAGCTACTCCATAATATCATACATATTCTCTTTAGTTTTGGTAGTTGGCTTGTTTTTGATATATATGGAGGTCTAAATGGGATCATTTATGGCATTTGGTTGCTGTCCTTTGATAGCGATATTGACTCATCATGTTTTGATTATGAAATCTTGATCTGGTATAAGGATTTGGTAGTTGGATAGGGAGGTAATAAGGCCTATAATGGTAATTCTTAGATGGTGTTGATCCTAGATACTAACACAATCTGAATGATAATTACTAGCATAAGGAGGTTGGTAGGCATTACTTGGTTGATAAGCATTATTGTGTGAAGATCTTGGTTTATTGGTGTTTGGTCGAGGGTTAATGGTAATGGTGGTAACATGACTACCTGAAATGTGTTCTAAAATATTGTTACAATGATATGATGGCCTCATTGGTTGGTTTGGTATGTTTTCCCTTGGTTACAACCATTCTAATATTATTATTGTGGTTGGCATTATTGTTGTTGATTTTTGGGTGGAGTTATTTGTCTTTGTTGTGGTTATTTGTACTATTTATGGTTATTATTATTTTTATGTTAGAGAAATGCATTCTGATAGATTCCCAAGTTATGATTGGTCATTAAAGCATGCGTGTCTCTTTGTATCTCTCCATTCTCTAGCATATTCTGAATCAGGTGTCTCAATTAGATACACAAGTATATAAAATGTCATTTGATATGATGTAACTAAAAAAATACATGTTATTTATACTAATCAAGAAAAGGAATTCCTTTAGGACATGATTTTGGTACTGGCCAAATGATCATATTTACGTAAACTAATTTTCAAAACACAAACTCAATAGGCTCACCAAGGTCATTAAATCATCTAAAACTAGGTGGTATTATCCTTAGAGGAGGGGATTACAATTGGGATTAATTTTTAGGTTGTTTTTATGGAGGCCTTGTATAAATGTATGGAGGTGGTGGTTGTTGAATAGGTAGAGGTAAATGGATAGCCAATATTTTCACCATTTATAAATGACATGATTTAGTGATATTATTACCAACAATGTTCTTGTTACAGTTGTAAGGTTTTGGTATCTCATTTTTATTAACCTAAGATGTCATTGAAGCTAGTAATTAGATTGGTTTCTAATTATGGTTCTGGGTTTGGTTTAGGTTCTACTAGCCTTGATGCTAGTTTTCGCTCTAGCTGGAAGAAAATAGCTTGATGATCCCTTTATTAACAATGGATTTCTCAATCTATATACATTTATTAATAACCTCTTCAATCATATGAGCACATTTCATCTTGATATGGTGATATATATCTCTATGTAAGCTCCTGGTAAATATCTTGGTCAATTTCTTATGTTGGACATAGAATGGAGCTTGATACAATCACAAAGTAGATAAGATAAACACATGTGTGAAGTGTTTGATTTTGTATTTATGTATTTTTTTACTTATTTGGACTTGAAAGTATAATTGGATAATTAGAGAATGTGAAGAGTCTTTCATTTTATTTCTTAGAAGTTTGGAAGGTGAAGAGACATCAGGATTATAAAAGAGCACAAATAGTATTTTGATGTAATAGAATTTGGTTTAATGTGTTGATAGAGATTAATATAAATTGTTCTATTATGGTTTTCCCATATTTTATTTTATGTATGATTTATGCACAATCAAGTAATCTATTTTGATTTATTCTATAATATGAAGCAATATGAATTATGGTCCTAATCCTTTATATAGATGTTAAAACCTAATTTTTGGTCTAATTCAAGATGTTGTATGTGATATATATGATTTCCATATCTCTTTAACCTATAGTGCCCTCCACCACACAAGTTATCCTTGTAATTATCCTATTCCAGTGAAAATATAAAAACCTATGCTAAGAATGATGCAATGAGAATGGGACCAAATTGGATGAACTATGTTGAGATGGTTACTAGGGATAAGAGATGTAGAATAATGGCTAGATGAGATAATTAAGAATTTTGTAGAGGAAGAAGCATAAAGAGTTAGAAAGAATACATAAGAGATTATCCAAGATCATATCTATGGTGAAATCTATGAAATTATCTAGTTCAAATTGTCTAGACTATTAGCTATATGGCTAGCCAGATTAGAGTACTATTACTTTAGTCTAAGGAAAACATAATTTATAAATTCAGCTGAGGACAAGATAGAGAGATTTCATAATCTATATATCGACTGGTCTCTAGTAGTAGATTACTAGATGAAAACTATGATTGACAACTATATCATAAAGTTTATAGTATAAGGATACATAACTTTTGAGACTATGCAAGATCAATTTGTTTAAGGAATAAAAGGGAAGTTTTTTTAGCAACTACCCTTATTAATCAAGATGTTGGTTGTGAAAAAGTCCATAGTGCCTACTCTAGCCAATATGGAGTAGTCACTTCAGACCTAGGGGAGTGTGCAAATGAAAGTAGATGATGAGGAACTAAGTAAGAAGAAATTGAACATGATCTCATAAAATGGAAGGTGAAAATAATATAAGTGAAAATAAAATTATGGGAATTGAGAAAGAGATACAATAGTAAATAAGATGGAATAAGACAATCTAACATAAAGTAAATGTGATTAGGACTAGAAGTAAAGTAGAAGTTGATAGATCTAGAGAAGTGTAAAGCAAAGATGATGGAGAAGAAAGGTTTCTGAAAGAAGGTATAGAAGTTGATGAAAGATAAGGGTATGTTGAATATGAGGAAAGGATAGATGAGAAAGATGATGCTAGAAGCATAGATTCTAAGGTAGAGTAGTTAGGAAATAAAGGTAGGTCACAACTAACTGATGGGATTTTTGTTGGAACCAGAAAGGAAAGTTCTTGGGAATATGTTAAATTTGAAGGTAATACTATTACATGTTCAAGTTCAAAAAAAAAAGCTATAAATAAGTGTAATTCATTTCAAGAGTACTTATCCCCCAAGCCCACTTTATTTATATAAGGTATAAAAATTACATAGAGAGAAGTTCACTCAAGCTGGTTTGATTCCTTTACTAACATGTTTAGAAGGCTCAGTACATAAACCAAATGGGCATTAGAAATAAATAAGGTATAGGAGGTATAATTCTTGGTTACTCCTAAAAATAATAGTTTGAAGAATCTTATAGGCATAGTAACCACTATGTAGTCACTCAAACACATAATAACTAGTGCATGACACAACCGATTGTAATTACTAGTATTTATACATTTATAACAACATCTAATAATAATTTAAATATGGCACTTAATGTAGTATGTTTTTACCTTTAATGTTATATGATGGATCTTTAGATCTCGAATAGTACTTAGTCACATGCAAGATGAAATGGGTTGTAAAAGGGGTTACATCAGATGATGTGAAGAAATATAAAATCATAAGAGCTTTGGAAGAACACATTTTGGAGTTAATTTTCAAAATAAATGTCAATACCATAGATTTAAAACAAGTTAAATATTTGTTGATAACATAATTCAAAGTAAAAAATGCTCTAGTCAAGTGATCCAAGATATAAAAGAGATTCAGAAAAAAAGGAGAAATGGTTGGATAATATGATCATAGGTTATCTAATGTAATTAATAAAATTGATTTTATTCTCTAAGATAAATATAGGTTTGATTAGTTTTTAAATGTTTTAAAACCTAGAATAAGGTTAATTATCATGAAAACCCATTTTTCCATCAAAGTTGTCACTCGATCTACTACCCTCAGGGTTGAGCAAATAGAAGACTATGTAGATATTCCATCATTAGGACCAAAAGAAGAAGTTAAGTTAGATTATTTTATGAGGAGGATGAACAAAATGATTGAAAATGATAAGAATAAATTAGGTTTATGGTGTGTAGAGTCTGGTCATGAGGGACATCATAGGAATGATTGCCTGATAATCAAAATAGAATTTTGTGAACTTTGTAGGGTAGTGGGACATCCTACATCCAAATGCCATATCTTTCAATAATATATGAATAAATCACACATCATGTATTTTAATTTTTTCAAAGCTACAAATCATGATGAGACTAGTTGTCATGCATTGCATGATTTAAATCAAAATATAACAAAGAACATCTTTGTAGTTGTAGCCCAAAAGATACCCATTATAAATCAAGAATTTTCAAGACCAGCTATGGAGATGACCAATATGACTCAAGGAAGAATAGTATGGGTGCCTTCATTTCCAAAATATTAAATGCCATCATCACCATAGTACCAGTAACAAGGCCTAGCTAGATATAATAATACATCATCTCTATCATATCAATATCTTGGTTAGTATGCACAACCATGGAATAACATGAATCTTCAACAACATCAAGAAACTTAGACCCCAATTTATCCTTAGCATTAGTATGGAAGATATGATGCATAGGAAAATTAGTAGGAAGTATATAATGGACAAAAATCCCAAGGTTGTAGATATCAATAGAATAGAGGAGGCTATAGAGGAAGATATCAAGGAGGTTACGATAACTATAATTAGAAAAATTGACAACCAATTTAATGTTATCTATGTGACACATATAATTATTATGAGAAGAAGTGTCCCACCAATCCCCAAAGGCAAGTTTATTATTTATATTGTAGAATCAAAGGTCAACATCAAATGAAAGATTTCCCTATTATGGAATAATAAATAAAGGAGAAGCCAGTGCACAATGTAAACATGATTAATACATAGCAAAAGGAGAATGCATTTATGTAAGCCATCACAAAGCAATAAAGGGTTGAACAAGGGTTACCTCTATTAGATACCTCTTAGGATCTAGGTATTATAAAATTTCACTGGGATAAATATCTTAACCCTACAAATAAAATGAATTTAATGCATCAAGTTTCATAAGTATTATAATAAATACAATAGAAACTAGCTTCTGATGAGCATAACACTACTATTGATGCTCAAATGTATGGGAAAATTATTTAGATCTTATGACAAGAGAGTATTGTGACCACTTTGATAGATCTAATGAAAATACTTAGCATATTTCATAATGAAGATATATCCCAAAATATCATGAACCTCCTTCACAATATTCTGGAGTGTGCATAGTGAGGATAGATAAGGAAAAATAAAGTAGTTTGGTATGTTAAGACAAAGAAGCCTTTGGATGTGGATTCATGAATATATATCAATTTGTATGGATATTGAATACCAAATTTAGTATTTGACTTTGGTAGGACCATTAATATGATTACTCACTCCATATGGGAAGCCATTAGCCAACCAACTTTGAGTTATAGTCTAGTAATGTTAAGCTTATAGATTGTGGCAGAGTCAAACCTATAAGCCAACTAGAGGATGTTGAAATTAAAGTATCTAAACTTATCTTGTGAGGATACTTTTAATTCATTGACATGAAGATAGTAGAGATCCATTACTATGCCTTAATTGGTAATAAATGGGCCTACAATAGCCAAATTACTATTAACACTATGCATAATCAATTAAAAGCACATCAAAAGGATAAAATAGTAGTCATACATCTAATTTTTTTTTAACAAAAGCCATATATCATTCCTAAGGAACCAAAATCTCCTTATGCTTATGGGGAAAATAGTTGGTTTAAGGTGGGGATAGATAAAAGGCAAACTAAAGTGCACACTATTGAATGTCATAAGTGGAAGCATAATATTGTGCAACAAGAATAACCACTGGTATTTAAACTAGTTATCATAAAGTCATCAGTTAGACATGTTCAAATTAAAGAATGTGTTTTTCCTTTAGTATGTTCACTAACAAGATCCAAAGTAGAATTTTTGTATAATAATACTATAACTATGATGGATTACATTGAACCTACCCCTAAAGGAATCTTACCCTAGGATTTGACCTCATCCATAAGTGGTGACTAGGATGCACATATCCCGAATAGGTCTTGTAGAGATCATGAGTTAAGACCTCTATGCATTGTGTTCACTTTAGAATGAAAAACACCTCAATATTTTTCAACCAAGGATCTTAATCCATCCATCTTGAGGATTAAACACCATATACTAGAAGTATAACAATGATTTAACACACTCAACTATGCACTAAAAAGAATTGTTGCAATATGGTGGATTATGCATAGAAACACAAATATGCATTAAGAGGATGCCTATGAAATCTTGCATGCAAGGTTTCAGCTACTGGCTAGTATTAAATTAGAATGGACCTTATTTCAATATGGCTAATTATCCAAACTACTCATCCATTAGTGTGTAGACATACGAACCACATAGGGAGTAGAGCCTTGATATTGGGTGCACATATTTAGTCATATTCTTTCACCTCTTGTAATAGCTTGGTATATACATCAAGAGTGTAGAAGAGAAACCAAACACTAGCCATAAATTCAAAAATATTTTATCCAAAATTTTGTATTTGAAGATGATAATCCTTTATTATAGAATGCCTTATAAAATTTCAAAATTTTTCTATGTCACAAATATACAGAAGATTTAACAAATGTTATTGAATCATCTTCTCATCAAGAAGTTATATAGGATATAGATTTTAAACATCATAATTTCAAAGCAAATAAAAAAAAACATCTCTAGATTTAACCATATAATAGAATAAATAATGATTTGATAGAGTCTAATGAAAATGATAGTAATGGGGATATTGATTTAAAAGGGTTATTTGAATAGTAACATGAAAAATAATCTAAACCGATATAAAGTACAAAGTAGGTAGAAGAAGAGAAGTTGTGTAATATTTTCATCCCATAATGGGAAAGCAAATGCATTTTACAAGATATTATGCCCAGTAAATTAGGCAAAATATATCAGGAACTATTGAAAAAAATCCAAGGAAATATTGGGAGAGAAACACCATTAAGTTTGCATTAGTAGGACATTACTAGGGACAAGAGCATATCTCTAAACTCTTAAAATTGTTAAAATACTACTAGGATGTGTTTCCATGTAAATTTTTGGAGGTCAAAGATGTAGATCCATCATTGGGTGAGATGCACATTAAGACAAAGGAATGCACATGCCTGATTAAAAAGTGACCATAAAAACTCAATCCTAACATGAAAACTAAAGTAAAGGCTAAATTGGATCAAATGCAAAAAGATATAATTATTTTTCTAGTTGAGAAGGTAGAATGGGTGAGCCCCATGGTGGTACAACCTAAGAATATGGGAGAAATATGGGTGTGTGGGGATTATCATGAATTTAATGATGTTTATGTCAGTGATCCATTTCCTATCCCTTTTATGGATGAAATATTGAAATCTATCTCTGGACATGAGGTGTATTCCTTTATAGATGGGTTTATTGGGTACCACCAAATTCCAATTGCCAAAGAAGATCATGCCAAAACTACATTTTATACTGAATGAGGGTTATTGCATATAATGTAATGCCATTTGGTTTATAGAATGCACCTTTTATATTTTCTATAGATGTGTCAAATGCATTTAAATAATTCATTAATGATTTCTTAGAGGTGTATCTAGATGACTGGTTAGTCTTTTCTCTATTTAAATAACACTTGTTGAAGTTTAGATTGATGATGAAGAGATGTAGGGCTTTGTGCATACCTTAAATTTTAAAAAATGTCTATTCTTTGCACATTTTGGTGTCTTTATAGGTCACATAGTGTGTAATGATGGAATTATATTTGATCTAGCTAAGATTTTTATAGTAGGAATGCCACCTACAAACTCAACTAAACTGCACACCTTTTTGGGTCATTACAGATATTATAGTAAATTCATAAAAGAATATGTAACTATATCATTAGCCATGGAAAAAATATTGTGAAAAGACACCAAATTTTATGGACACTTAAGTGTCAATTTTTTTTTATTAAGCTAAATTATAGGTTGTTAACAACACCCATCTTGGTATTTACTGACTAGAAAAAGCCATTTCATGTACATGTTAATTCTTTAGGCACTATAGTAGGAACCATTTTAGTGCAACCTGACAAAGGTGGGATATACAATCTTATAAATTTTTCAAATAAGAAACTCTCTAATGTGAAAAATAATTACACAACCAATAAGAGAGAATCACTTGCCATGGTGTTTACATTATAAAAATTTAGGCATTACTTGCTAGATACTCCTTTTAAATTCTTTATAGACCACCAGGCATTGCGATATCTAGTCAATAAAATAATGATAGGGGGAAGGATCTCCAAGTGGTTGATTATCTTATAGGAATTCCAATACTAAATTAATGTGAAAATAGGATGGGAGATTATGGGGCTAGATCATCTCAATAGTCTACGCAATGGGGAAGAACCAAAGGAACTCAAAGATGAATATCTTAATGTGCATCTATTTAGAACTATTATAGTTCTTGATAACATGGAGGACATCAAATTTTTTTTAGAATAAGGAAATTTTATTTCACATTATATAGAGATGGAAAATAAATAGATGGTTACCAGAGCTATACCATATAGCCTCATCAATGATTTTTTGTATAAATTGGGTAAAGATTATGTATTGCATAGGGTAAATCTAGAACATATACAACCCTAATTATTGAAAGAAGCTCATCAAGGAATTGTAGGAGGATAATTTGTAGGAGATGTTATTTCTAATAAAATACTTTAGAGTAGTTTATATTGATCTACACTTTTTCAAGATGCACACAGAGTTTATAAACACTATGACATTTGTTAATGAATGGGTAAGCCTAATCAGTGAGATGAAATGCCTTTGGTTCCTATGCTTGTAGAATATCCTTTTGAATAATTGAGAATTGATTTTTTTTGACTTATATCTCCCTTGAGTAAGCATAGTAATGCTATAATACATTATCATGGTAATTGAATATTTCACAAAATGGTTAGAAGCTATTGCCACTCCTAGCTGTGGTGTGAAGGATGCTACCAAGTTCTTATATGAAAACATCATTACAGAGTTTAGATGTCTAGTTAAGATGGTAATTGATATATTCACACATTTTATCAATAATAGTATTATGAATCTCATGGAATAATTCATGATATCACACCATAAAAGTACATTTTACCATCTATAGGCTAATGGATAGGTAGAAACATCAAATAAAATTTTGGGTAAGGTGTTGACAAAAATTTGGAATGTCTAGAGAGATGATTGGGAGGATTTTATTCTTGAAATTATATGGGCCTATTACACACATTACAAGTGAACCACCAGATTCACTCCCTTCTAATTAATATATGGTATTGAGGTAGTAATGCCTATAGAGTACATTGTACCCATTCTATGCATTACAATGATCATGAGGCTATGGGATTGAGACTCATTAATGGAATGATTATTGGATTTTACTAATATAGAAGAAGACAGGGTAAGAGCATAATGGACCAAATAAGTCAATAAGCAAAGTTATAAAGAATGGCATAATCATAATCTATGATCTCAGCAATTCTACCTAAATCAAAGTGTATTACTTTATGAGAGTAGATTTAAAACATTCCTAAAAAAGTTGTGCATATAATGGAAAGGACCCTATATCATTCATGAAATATCACCACTGGGTACCATAGCTCTAAAATATTTATAGGGAACCATTTTACTAGGGTGAGTCAATAGTTGTAGGTTTAAGCCACATTGTCTTTAATCTCTATCATGCTACTAAAAATTGAGTGGGTGATAAGTAACACCGTATAGTTAGGATTTTATTTAATGTTGTTTTTTTTTCTATATTATTTCATAGGTTAGAATTTTTGTTATTATTCTTGTTGTTTCAAAACACATCATAATCACTACAGCCATTTCTCATCATAAGATGAGACCACTTGGTCGAGACAACTCATGTAGGAAAACTGAATACCACTACACCAAGCTTGGTAATTAGTTCTAGGAAGGTGATAGAAATATAGGTACAATAAATGGAAGGCCAATGGTTAGGTCAGATCATTAATAATGTGATATATTAAAATATTACAATAGTTTTAAAGTAGATTTGGAAATAAAATGATAAGTGGCTGCATAAAATTAATTGATTAACTAAAGGGACACATATGCACTAGAAATAACTACCAAAGATAAATCACACAACCTAGGCATTAAACATCCCTATCAAGATGATTTCCAACATCTAACATTAATTTTAAAGAGAACATTCATGCACATGCATTAAATGCATTAAAATGAGGTAGTAACATAAATTTGGGTATCAAACAGATATAAAATAAAGGCATATGAATAAAGATCATCCATTACATTCTCTAGCTAACACACTATTTTTTTAATTGGCCTTTTGACTATCTATTTGTAACCATATTTTTTCACTAGAGTATAATTCCTTAGATTAATCATCAATTTATCTCATTCATCCAACCATGGATAGAGTTCAACTATTGATCCCATTATCCACTACTCAAAAGGAGGAAATGGGAATATGGTTTAGGGATCTAAAAAAATAATAAGTAGAGGCAAATAAGAAACAACATAAATAAAAATAAAGGTGACAAAAAGAGGTGTGAGCTATGCAAAAAAAATAGAAGGATCAATAAATAAAGGTGAAAGTTGAAGCTAAATCCAAAGTTAAGGCAAAGGTAAAAGCTAAAGAGAAGGCTGATGCAGAGGCCAAAGACAAATCCCAAGCCAAAGCTCAAACAAAGGCCAAAGAGGATACACAATCACAAGATAAAGTTGAGAATAAATCTAAGGCATAGGTAGTAGCCAAGGCTAAGGATCTTTCAGAATACCAAGTCAAGGTATCATCCACTAGTCACACTAAGGGTACTGAAGTAGTGTAGTTTCCAAGTCAGTGGCTATGAAAAGTCCCTACTACATCCACCCAATAAACTACCTTCTTGCTTCTAGTTGCTTAGTTGACACTAGATCCTATAGCATCCACCACTACATCCATGCCACTTGACACCACTCTGATGTAAACATATTAGATGTAACCCAACTATCACTCTACAAATAGATTGAAAGAATAGCCATTTTTTAGGAATCCATTATTTAGAGGGATTCAAATTTAGAGCAAGAAGTTCTAAGGTTATGAGACAAAAAGGATAAATCAAAGGAGAGGTTGATGAATGTGAGGAATATAATCAATAATTCATATTTCACCTTAGTTACATAAGTACTAGGTGATTAGGTTATGTCAAAAGATAAATAATTCACAACATTGTTGATAAAGCTTACAAAGAGCTAGGGAGTTGTGTAAAATATTTTGGCACTATGCACACAAGGACAAGACCTCAGGGCATAAATAAATACCATGTGATAACTTCTTGAGGAATACAATCATATATTAGACACTATTGAAGTACATGCCAACAATATATCCGAGGATATTCTCAATTAGAGACATCATTTGAATCAATCTTTGACCACTACACAACCTAAATTTATTATTGCTAATAAAGTTAAATCCATGATAGAAGATCAAATATAAAATATGGAAAATATGAGTAGAGCACTTAAATAATTATTGGATTCTTAATATGTTTCTACAAAGAAGCTATAAGTATTCCATCATAAAATAATGCATGACACTTTTGCAGTTATTAAAGCCTAGAAAATAGTAAATAGATTGGACAAGCTCATCTTGGACATTTAGTAGAAATAATATAATTCCAAGGCATCACTTACAATCATAGAATATGAATACTTGTAGAACATTATGATGATCTAGGTATCACTATGCATTCTACTTACAATGGTATTTGAAGTACTTAGTAATTGGAAAGTTCTCAAGCATGATCTAGCTCAAGTCAATCCATAAATTATGCAGATAGTAGATGAGCCCCAATTCATTCCTCTATAGTAACTTATAAAAATCATACTAGAAAAGGATATCAAAGTACATGGACAATATTTTTAGACACCCTTGGTAGTGGATACATCAAAATACACTAGGCTAATAACCACTCAACAACAATAAACTTCATAGACCTCCAGTGAACCATCCACCCAGCCATAGCTTTAAGGTTTGCAATCAATAATTTTGTAACTTATAGTAGATTCAAATTTTTATTAGATATTATAAACATTAGGAATGAGTCATATTGGTTGAAAACCTATAAAGGGAGGCCATCTAGTTATGCTAGTCTATTGAAAACCTAAAAGGGTGGTAGGCTAGTATGTTAGTTGAAAACTTGAAAGGGTAGTAGGATAGTATGTTAGTTGAAAACCTGAAAGAGCAGCTAAGTAGTGCATAAAGGGTGAAAACTGATGAATGGTGCCTAGAGTGATTAATGCAACTTCTATTGAGGACTTATCTTTTTTTTTTCAACATATCTTACACCTTTGTATTGGGATGAGATAAATATTTAAGTTTGGTAATGTGTTGGATGTAGAACGGAGCTTGTATGTAATCAAAAATTCATATTGTCTATAAATCAATCCTAACTTAGAGAAGATAAATCATACTTACACATCTGATTAGGGATACATTAGATAATCAAGAACATGACCAATATGGGGATCTACTAGATCCAATTAGGGGATCTATTACCATAATAAAAAATTCTAGGGAGGATTCCAAAGCCTCCAATAAATCAAAACCATGTAATAACCCTATCTAGGTCTTATGTTTTCGTATTTCACTAAACTAAAAATAAGTAAAGCAAAGAAATCTAATATAGTGCTCACCAAAGCTTATGTCACAATATGGGGGTTAGTAAACAAACAAACATGCATAGGATAATCTCAATTAAGCTATGTATGATTAAGATCCTAATGCATGGAGAAGAAGAGTAATATTACTTAAATATAATACTTATGCTATTTCTATCTACTAAAGAGAGGTGCAAAGTTAGAGAATACTTACCTAAAAGATGAACCCATCGAGACTCAAACTCTCCCTTATCCAAAGGGGCTTCACAAGAGGTTGTTTTGGTTTGTAAGTATCACTATGAAAGACTAAAACATCCAAGACTTCTCTACAAGACTAGATTTTCCAAGTAGAAACCCTAAGCTAAGACTCCTCAGGTAGAATAGTGGAAGAGTAGATTATAAATAAGTTCAAGAGAATAATAATTCTTGATCATTAGTAAATAATGATGAAATAAACTTGTATATATAGGCTGATTTAACATTAATCCCTTACAAAAGTTTCAACTGACTTGGTCAACCCAATTGACTTAGTACTATTATGGACAAAAATTCACTAGGTCAACCAAAAGTTGACCTAGACCCTAAATGAATTTCATGAAAAATAGTATAGGGTCGACCCAGTCGACCTAGTATTATAAATAGTTAAAAGGATCTTAAGGTGAGGAAAATAAGTTTTAAAGGTGTTAAAAGACTGGAGGAGTATGTAAAAGAGGATTAATAGCTTAGGAAAATGATTTTTAAGAGTTTGTTGGATTGGTAATAAGTGGTAATAAGGGACAACAATCCTACCAAGCACTAATGGTCTATTCAGCCCTTTCTCAGTGTACCTCTTAGGGCATGTACTCAGAGAGATTGAGTCTCAATGGGTTCTTGTAAGATAGAAAATATCAATATTTGATAAAAGTTAAAAATATTATGTATATACATATGCCCAAATTGAAGCTCATCACGTGTCACTAAGGTGTAATAGGGGATGGTTCTTCGAGAAAGAACATAGTAACACATAATGCTAAGGATAAAAAAAGTTGTAGTATTTTGAAGCATAAAATAATTAAAAGTAAATGATAAAAAGGGAAATAACTAAAAAATAAATATGATGCGTACCTTGACTTACCTTTATTACTAGATGGTTGTCTATTGTGTTTGTAGTTTTTATTATGGAGGGTGTAGAGTCTACTTTCAATGAACCCAATAATAAAAATCTAAAGAGTAAAAACAAACAAACACAGGAAAGCCAAGATAACTAGTGTTATAAGGATGGAATGTAATTGGGAATTTGGCAAGCTAGGGTGACAAGTGCTATGTTAAACCAAATAACCAACTCAAAATTAAAGAAAATCATGTAACCAAAAAGCCAAGGCTACTAAAGATTAAAAAATTCAAAAAACAAAACCTTAAGTAAGAAATTTAAACTCACCAAATCAAACCAAGGTTACATGTCAAAAAGGATGGTAATCAAACATCAATGTAAAAGTAGTAACAATCCTTACTTAAACAAATATGGGCAAGCAAAAAAATGGTAAAATAACATTGACGAGTGAGCAATAACAATCCTTAATCATTAATGGAAAAATGTGCATAAAAGGGAAAACAACATTGGTGAGTGAGAAGAAACAAGACAACCTCACTCAATAATGGAAAAAGTACATGAAATTAGAAATAGACTTAGGTGTTGAAAAAAAGGGTAATACAATAATGATAAATGGTAAAAATAGATTGAGGCATGTCTAGAAATGTAGAGCCATGGTTTAAAGAAAGTAATCCATAATCACTCAAACATATTGTTTTATTCTAAGGATAGATAAAACTAAAACAAAGTAGTGCTATAATGTTTTTAAGATGTGAAGAAGAAGGAAATTAAAAGAGGGAAAACAAATTTAGAATCACAATTTGCATATCAAAGAGGGAAATTAAATGGGTGGAGGGGAGAATGAAGGAAAAACCAAGGTAGAATAACTCTTTATTAAAGTCAAGACATTCAAATTAGGTTTGTCAAAATAAGAGGACTATCGACCCTAAGGACTCTAAAAAAATTCTCTTAGCCACACAAGTCTTAGGTCAACAAATTGAGTATTTATATTATCCCATGAAGGTTATATGCATGAAAATTAAAATGGACCTACCATCCCAAAAAATGTTAATAATTCCTTAGGATGCCTTATAAAGTCATCTATCTATTAAAAAGATTGGGTACTTGGGTGTAACACCATAGAGTTTTATTGAATTATCCTATTCCAATCTACTGGCCTACTGCACTCCAAGGGACCTCACCTCTATCACGAGGAAAATTGTGGAGTTTAACCTTTGATTAGAGATAAGAGATGTGCTTGGAATCAAGTCTTTTGGTGTGATTTTAAATTTTGAGATTTGTATGTTTCCTTTTATATATCATTGCCTTTTATTTCAAATGAGTTGGATTTTAATTTTCTTGATGGATTTTTTCTATTTATCCTCCATACAGATTTAGAAAACCAAACATGGGTGCTAAAGATGACTTTCATTTGAATACTTGGGACTTGATTTCTAAGAAAGAGAACTTAGAGAGCATGGTGTGTAATGGTATCATAAATCTAGGTGAAATAAAAGTGCTATATTGAATTCAACCTTGTTTTATCCAATGTGTAATGAAAGGAAAGGAATCAAGAGGAATGAAACATGAAATAATTTGAATTACTTCAAATCATAAAAATGTGACAAAGGGTGGAAAAAGGGATACAATTATAGAAAAGTGTGATTCCTTATCATAAGAATGAGGGAAAAGAAGGAAAACATGCTAACATAGTTTGTTTGTGCAAATTTTATCTATAAAAAGAAACAAAAGATAAAGCTAAGAATAAAGATCAAAAACTTATAACCATTGCAAAACACATTCTAGAAAAAGGAATGACAAAAGATGATGATTTTATGAGGAATGCCAAGTCCTATCCATGGTCTTACACTAAAAATCATAAAAGAGAAAGCCATAAGGGTGATAAAAAGTATTATAAAAGTAAATGGGATAAGAAAAAGATGGTATTTGTGAGTAAGGATAGGTCCCATCCATGGTCTTACACTACAACACAAAAAATAGAAAATCAAGAGGTGCCAAAAAGTGTGTAAAATGTATGAAAATAAAGAAATAATGGTACATCATGAGGAAGACCAAGTTTTATCCACAGTTTTACAATGTAACTCATGAGAAAAGGAGGAAACCAAAGGACCAAAAAGGAAGGACTAAGGTTTGTGAAAAGAGAGGACTGCTACAGAGGGAGAGACCTATATAAGTAACCTGCAAGAAGTGTTAAAGAGATAACATATATAGAAAACATGAAAAGAAGGGAAGGATTAGGCAAAATACTTCTTCATGAATTGTGTGTTGGTGGGATCTTTGAAAACATGACCTTCATTGGTTTGAAGGCGATAGGTGTTTAGACCAAGAATATTTTTGACTAAATATGGGCCCCGCCATTTTTATGTGGATTTACCTTCTTTATCATGAGTGTAGTCTAATTTAAGGAAAAGATCACCAACATTAAATGTGTAAATTTTAACATGTTTGTTATGTTGTTTATAAATATGAGACTTAAATTAGAGTTTGTGTTGCAAAGTAGAAAGATGACAATCATCAAGGAGATCAAGGGCATGAAAAAGAGCTTCACATAATTATTCATCAGGTATGATACTATGAAGAGATATATGGAGAGAGCGAATCTCAAATTCTAATAGAAGGACTAAATAAGAACCATAGACTAGGGAGAATAATGTTTCCCAAGTGGTAGTATGTATGCTAGTTTCATTGGCCTAAAGAAAAAGATAGAGATGAAGGTGCCAATCCATGCATGTTTTATGAATTATCTTCTAGATAATTCTATTAATAATTTTTTTATGGCCTCAGCTTGACCATTACATTGTAGATGATAGGGTATGGAAAATTTGTGATTGATCTTAAATTTAACACAAAGTTATTTGACATCCTAGTTTTTGAAATTACCACCATTGTTGTAGATGATAGGGTATAGAAAATTTGTGATTGATCTTAAATTTAGCATAGAGTTATTTGACATCCTAGTTTTTGAAATTACTACCATTGTTGGAAATGATAGTATAGGGAACACCAAAATGAAAAATGATTTGATTAAGAATGAATTTGGAGATGGTAGTACCAGTGAAATTAACAAGGGGCATAGATTCATCCCATTTGGTAAAATATGTAGTATCTATGATGATAAAGATCTGACTATCTTGCCAGTGAGTTAATTTTCCTATGAGACCTAATCCCCACATGGAAAATGGCTAGGGAGAGTCAATAATATGAAGCTTAGATGGAGGTGAATATAAGAGATCATTATAAATTTGGAAAGGATTACACTTTTTAATGAATTTAATAGCATCCCTTTTAAGAGTGGGCTAAAAGTATCCCATACATAGGCATTTACAGGCTATATCATGTCTATTATAGTGACCACCACAAATGCCCCCATATTCTTGTTCAAAAAGAGGAGGAATTTCATCTTTCATTAAACAACAAAGCAAGGTAACTTCATCATTGTGCTAATAAAGGATGTTATATCAAAATACATACTTCAAATCTTGTTTACAAATGTGAGTCTTTTCATAGGAATCGAGGTTGAGAGGATAAGTTTGATGTTTTAAGAATTGAATGATATCTTTATACCATTGGTTTTATCGAATGGTAATAACCTTGATGTGGTAGATAAGCAAATATTGTGGTTTAATAGAAGATGAATATTTTATTATTTGGATAAGAAAAGTGGGATAAAAAATAACTTGGTGTAGATGAAAAAGAGATGTTCAAGAAGCAAGGGAATTGATAATAGAAATTTGATCTCAAGGGATAGGCTTGATAGTGAAAGAGTTGAAATCTTTGGTGAGAGTAGTTTTAATTTGATGATAAGTAATGATGTTTTCAATTTTGCATTGGTAATCAAAATTGACTTGGTTGCAAATGATCTTATAATAAACTCAAGCATGCAAGTATTGGATGTCTAAATCAGAGTGGATTTCATGCCTAAGATTAGAGATTCATACTTTACCATATTTTTAGTGAGATCAAATGTAAAGTAGAAAGATAAAGGAATGATTTTACTAAGAGGAATTGTAAGAATGCAACCTACCCTAGCTCCTTGAAGGCATTTTTCACCATCAAATTTTAGGATCCAAGTATCCTCATACAAGTCAACATTAATTTTAGGAAGTTCTTCGATAATTAATTTTGGTTCAGTAGTATCAGAAGGAATAAGAGATTAATCAAGAGTAATTACTTCAAGATCAATGATGTATTTATGGAAGTAATATTTAAAATAAATATCTTGATTAAGAACTTTGACATAAATAATATTATCATCTAGAAGACCATCTTGAAGGTGATTGGCAGCTGCACATGAGCTACATTAAGTTGATCGGTTATGATTTGTCCCTTGAAAACTATTTGAGTAATGAGGTGAAGATAAAATTTCATAAGGAGGATCACCCATTTCCAAATTTTATCTCCAAGAAGAAAGGCTTTGGAGAATAAATGATGAATGGGGTAAGAATGAATGATGACATAGGTGGTTTGATAAAGCATGTAATATCAAATCTTTTCAATGGTAAAATATATGGTGAGGTAATCATGTTGAAATTTTGTCTAAAGTTTATCATAGTCAATGAGGCCTCAGATGATGTAATAGATATAATACTCTCTTCCAGTATCATCTTGTTGGGAAAGCATTTCCCTAACTGCTATAGGTGTAGAATAAGTATACAAAATTAAAGGTCGATCATTGGAAGGAGGATGAAGCTTAAGTGGGTGAAACAATGATTATTTCACGTTATCAAATGATTTTTGACAAGGGACCATCCATCCATTCTAAATCATTATCTTTATTAATAAGAGAATTGATGGAATAGATATGATAAACCATATCAGGGATGAACTATCTAATTGCCCCAAGTTTTCTGAGATAAGTGAGAATGTTCAAAATGAAATGAGGAATGGGCATGTTGATGATATCACTAATCTTAGCTAGGTCAATGTTGATACCACAAAGAGACATTAATAATCCTAAATTTTTTACGTATGTGACACTAAAGACACATTTTTAAGGATTTAGTCTAATTTGGTATTTGAGAAGATGGTTAAAGATGATAACAAGATAAAAAAGATGAGTCTTACAACTTTTATATTTAGAAATGAGATCATACACATAGGTTTAAATAATTTTTTGGATAAGATCATGAAATATGTGAATCATTATTCATTGGTAGGTGGCTCCAACATTTTTGAGGTTAGAGAGCATTTTGACATAGTAATAGGTGTCCCATTCCATGGTGAAAGTGGTCTTATGTTGGTCCTCAAGGGTGATGTGAATCTGATTATATCCCAAGAAGCCATCCATAAGAGATAACATTTCATAACCAATGGTGGAATCAGAATGTCATCTATTGAAGGTAAATGGAAATTATCCTTGCGACAAGTGAGTTTAAGATTATGGATATCAATGTAGATGCAAATGACCATAATGATCTTTTTTGAATGGGAACTATGTTATAAACCCATTTAGAATAATCCACTGGTTTGATAAATTTAGGATTGAAAAGTTTGATGATTTCCTTGTGACATAAGGTGGAAACCTAAGTTGGAAATTTCTACTACTTTTGATGCACAGGCTTGGCATTAGGATAAGTAATGATGTTATACACCACAATACTAGGGTCAATACCAAGCATTTATTCATAGGACCAAGTGAAGATATCAAGATATGTATCGAAGAATAAGCTAAATTTATCATACTTAGTAGGTGAGAGTTCTTGAGAAAGTGTAATTGGTCGAGGGCATGATGGAGTATAATATTCAATGTGAGTAGTTTTGTTCATAAACATGGCATTAACATCTTAGAAGTGGTATGGTACATTAGGTAAAGAAGAAATTAGATTAGTTTTAGGATAAATGTTAGTAATGAAGTCATTGAAACAAGGGGCTTTAGTTTTAAAATTCCCATGTTTATTATGATACTGAGGAAGTTGAGGTTCTTGAGCATGAAGTATTTCAAGAATAACTTTATCACTAGGCAAAGTGAGAAGAGGACCATAATACTCATCATCTACTTTGAGATCTAGAATTTTATTACTATGGTGATCATACTCAAAATGTATTTGATAGACATTGGTATCCTTGTCATCAAGTTTAATATCAGGGCTAGGAGAGGTAAAGGGATTATATGGGATTGGTGTGTCAGATGTTTCTTAGATAGTAAAAGGATCAGATGTAAGAATGGGATCTGTAGATGGTAGATAAGATGCTATAATTTTTGAAGGTTTGGAAGGTATGATTTTTTCTACCACCCAAGGATTATCAAGAAGTGGATAATTATTAAGAAGCACATGACCTTCAAGATCTTATTCATGATATATGGAAATGATATGGACATCCTAATTAAAAGGAAGGATTTGAGCTAAGGTTTTTAGATAATGTTGAACATCCAAGTCTCAATATTGAGCTTTGGACATTATATAATTATCATAATATGTTGGAGAAATGGTACATACCTGAGATTTAGGGGGAGTTTCAGATGGTGAAATCCTAATATTACTAATTTATGTGGAGACATGATGAGAAGATCTTGAAATAATTTGGCCACTCTAAAATCATTGCATGTTAAGGATTCTTAGGGTAAAGAAGGATCATGAGCATTTTATGGAGGGGGGAAATTAATAATATCATTAATGAGGGGAATAGTTTAGTCCTATGGTAATAAGTAAGAAACCACTCCAAAATGTAGGGGGTAACTTGGTAATATTGTAAGTATGTTGTAGATAATTAAGTTCACCATCATCTAAATCAATAAGAGTAACTTGTAAATCAAGATTGATGTTGGTGAACTCAAGTAAAATAAAACTATTAACCTTAGGAATGGTAGGAATATGATACTAAGATTTTAGATTAGGAAGTTGTATACTCCAAGGGTTGGGATATGCCTCATGCTTATATTAAATTCCATTATGTAAGAATTTAATGCATTGGCTACCAAAAGAAGAAATAGCCCTCATTCTATGAGTCCATGGGCAACCAAGATGTATGTTATAAGATAAGGGTAAATCAAGGACCATAAGCTTAGTTGGAATGGTCTTAGGTCTAATGGTTAGGGGAAGCCAAATACAACCAAGTAGATTTTGATTAATCTTATCAAATCCATGATAGGTGATGTGAGTTTGCTTGAGATGATCCTTGATATAACCAAGTTATTGGATAAGCCACAAAGATGTCACATTAATAACAAAGCCTTCATCAACTATAACTTTACAAATAAGGGTAGTATTAATGGCTATTTTAATAAAAAGTGGTAGATCATCACTGGAAAAAGGATTTCATCATTGATCATGTCCTCTTTAAGAAATTTAATAGAAGGCCTAAAATAAGGACACACATTTTAAATAGTATTGTTGTTGGTAGGTTGAGGTTCAATAGAAGGGGGTCTTCATCTATAGAGGTTGGATCTTCACTTTCTTATAATATTTGCATAAGGAACTTGTGATGATAAGGGGAAGTAAGAACTAACTCCATAAGTAGAATATTTCAAGGCATAGAGTTAAGTTCTTCAAAAAAGTTCTTGTTAGGTTGTGGAGCTAAAAGCTTCACTAATGTAAACAGGGAAGGAGGTTGCTAAAGTTGCAGAGGTTGCTGAGTTGCAGAACAAGTTGTAGGGCAATTGACATCAGTCTGATCAATTGACGTCGGTCATGTTATAGTGTAGAAGCAACTGATGTCGGTTATAAGTAGGATGACATCAGTCAGGAAAGAGCTGACGTCGGCAACCTGTGTGTGCATGCAGTTTGCATGCGGGTTCTGGACTGGTCTATTTTTGGAAAAGCAGTTTGCATGTAAAGACTTAATTTAGTCTTGGAGTTGTGAGTCTAATTATTGTAATTAAGAATGTCTAATTATTGTATGCATGAGATCTATATAATAGACTCATGGGCTGTATTGTAAAAGTGTGCTAAAAAGCCATTGTGCTTGAAGAGAGAGCAAGAGTAGCTCCTCCTAGTTCCAAAGGGGTGTTGAGTGTGTATGATCAGGGAGAGTTGTAGGTTGTGCAAGTTCTGGTAGAAGATCCACCAGGGTACTGGTTGAAGAATCATAAGGACTTAGGGCAGTAAGGACAAGGGTTCTTCAAGGTGTAGAGACATCTACATGGTAAGGTTTGTTTATTTGTAGGTGGTATCAAGAGAAGGGAAGATCTACTTGGAGTATGGTTGTGTACTTGGTGTACTGGTAGCGTTGTTACTGACTGGTGGAGGTGAACAACAACTCTATATTTGAGTTTATTGTTGTGACCGTGATTGAGAGAGTGAGCTGTTGGAGGAGAATTACTGGTGAACACATGAGGTGTGGGAAGCTTCTGAAAGGTGTGGAGAAGAAGTGGCATCTTCTTTATTGTATTTCCTTCTGGATAAGTATTAATACAATTGGGTATTGTCTCTCATATTCTGTGTTGTTTCATATTTCTAGTTACTTATCATTCTGGTTAAATTCCGTGTTTAGTTGCTAATACAAAGGTAATCATATATACTCTTATTGGTGGAGTAGGATCCTGACAGTTCCAATGAGATTTAGAAGAAGAACCAAAATGATGTTTAGGGGGTAAATTATATTTTGAAGGAATAAAAATGGTTGGAGGTTTGGAAGGAGGAAGTGGTTCCTTAGGGGCTTCCAAAGCTAGATTAGTGGTTGTAGTATCTTTGAGGAGTTTTTATTCCAAAGATGGTTTCTTAGGTTTGGTAACATGATCTTTGTGAGCTAGATTGTAATGATGATTGACCTTGGAAGTATTAACATATTGAGAATTATTGTAATATTGGTCATAATCAGCATCAATAACACAAACATCCTTGGTAGTTTTTTGATTATTATCTATGGAAAAATATTTTTGGTTATTCAAGGTAGAAGCTTTATAAACTTATCATTTTTGAGAAGAAATGATGTACTCTTGATGATGAAGGTTGATCATGTATTCATGATGAAATAAATCACCAAGCATGTAGGACATAATAGATTTAGTGATCCCTCTACAAGATTTGTGGGAGTGACCAATGCTGACATGAAACTAACAAAATTAATTAGGGTCATACCACTTAGGAGGATTATTAAGATAAGTAAAAGGTTTTGGTAAAAATTATTTCATTTGTTACACCATGAGTGGTGTGTGAGAAGGAGAAGGAATGTCAGATTTAGAAACTTCTAGTTTGGGTTATGGGGTATTGCCAATGATAACATTAGTATATGTTTTAAAATATCCTTTAAAAAGTTTATAATTAGGTTTGAATTGCTTCAAAATAAATTCATGACATTTAACTTGGTCAAGAGCTTCATTAAGTGTTTGAGGAGTAAAATTTCAAACCTTATATTGAAGAGGAGTCAAAGCAGTGATAAAGAGTTTAAAAAATTTATCATCAATCATGGTATGGTTAGATTTATGAGCTAAATATTTACATATTTTGATAAATTCATGAGTTGATTCAATGAGAGATTGTTTAGCATTGATGAAGTGGCTAAGATAATTTTTGGGAAGATTGTTATGTTGAAACTCTTTAACCAAATGATTGACTAAATCCTTAAGTTTCCAAATGGAATGTTGCAAAAGTTGATTTTACCATTCTAATACATCACCATTAAAGTTTTTAATAAGATTTTAGTTGTGGTGAAGTTATTAGTTTGGATCCTCTCTTTTTAAAGGTTGTCAAAGGCTTTGAGAAATGAGGTAGGGTATTTAATCCCATTGTAGTTGATAGTTGGAGATATATAACCAATATAAATGGATATAATGAAGGGAGCTAAAGGATTATTTTGAATAGTTTGAAGCATTTTTTTATTCATTATTTGTTGAAGAATAACATTGCTTGAAGCATCTCTAAGAGGTGGATAAATATAATTAGTATTGGCTTGAGGATGGATAGTCAAAGGTTGATTAGCCATATTAATCAAATGATGTTATAGTTGCATCATTTGAGATGTGTTAGAAGTTTTTATTATGTTCATTTGTTGTATGAAATATGCTAGAAGTTGAGTTATGTCAATAGGTGGGTTGGTGTTTGGAGGCATGCTCCCTAAATTGGTATTATGGGGAGGGTTATTAGAAGATGCATTATTAGTGGGATTATTGATTAGATTTGTGTTAATTGCTCTCACATTAGTTTGAAGATTTTGAAGATGGGAATTGTCTTAATAAGTAAGAAAGGATCAGATACACCTAATTCATATTGAGGTATGATTTATACCATGTTACAATCCATGGATGAAGGAAGGGAAAAGGTGATCCAAGAGTGATGGTTCTTTGGGGAAGAGAAGATAGAGAAAAATGAACATCCCATATAGTATCTAAATGGATTCAGGTTGTCTAAGAAGATTCTGATAAGGGACTTCATAATGACTTTGAAAAAATGAACAAAATTCTAAGGAAGAGAAACAAATAATTGGTTTGGATAGATAGGGAAAGAATTAAGAGTACAAAGTCAACTAGGTTGACCTAGTATAGAAAATAGGGTTTAAAAACTAAGAAAAAAGGGATATAGAGTTAATTAGGTTGACCTAGTTTTGTAACCTGGGTAGAAAATAGGCAAAAAAAGATAGAGTTTATAGGGTTGACATAGTAAGATATTTAGGGAGGTAAAAAATGATACTATGTTGATAGGGTCAACTTAGTACTACAAGCAGGGGAGACAGACACTCTATAAGAGACTGTGTCGAATAGATTGACTATGTACTAAAATAAGAAATTTTTTGCAAGTACTTTTGAAATAAAATAATTAAGAGAAGCACATAATTAATTGGGTGAATGAGGATGATCCAATTGAAGCACACAACACAAAACCTTGTACAAACATTAGCCAATGCAAGTTTTTATAATACAACATATAATTAAGCAAAGAACAAGTAGTCAACTTGGAAAGTAAATGCTAACTAAATGGTGATCTTGAATATTTTTATATTATTAGAGTATGATTTTAAGTGTGATGTTTATTAATAATAAACACTTATAAATCTAAATCTATTATTACCATCATCCAGATCTAAAGCTATGCAATAAAATGCATCATGAAAATATTCCTTAATTCACCATTAATATGAAATCATAAATGAGAGAAAGATAATAATAACATAGATAACATAGATATAACATGGTTGACCCAATGTGGGATACATCCAAAAATTAAATTTATCAAATAAATTAGTAATATAAAACAAGATTACAATGAACTCTCACAGAGATAGAAAAATCTCTTATAAAAAGTGTTGCACAAAAATTATACTTTCACCTGCACCTGCACTATGCTGTATCTCACAAGTTGCTAAACCAAACCCTGTAATGAACACCTACACTTCAGAAAACACCTATAATTTGACTCTAATCCTCAAATCCACACCCTAGAAATAAACCATCAACCTATAAAGGCCACACCACATCCTGTATATATAAGAAAATGAAGAAAATCCATAAAAAGAGGAGTAAATATGCAATGCATATCCAAGATAAACATTATCCAACATGTGACAACCCTCCTCAACCTCATCAAGCCTATCTAAAAGATCTCCCAAGGATAAGTTCACCATTTCCATCTCTCCACCTTATAAGGGCACTTTTTCCCAAAATCTTGTGCTCACAACCAACTCTACTCAACAAGGAAGGAGTTCCCTTTTCAAAAAAATAACTAGCTTCCTCAAAATAAGGAAGTAAACATGGGAAAATGCATCTAACAAATAAATCCATGAAATATGGAATACATAGAAATTAAGAATACAAAGAATATTCTACTCACATGTGGAGAACATAAAAATTATGCCCCCCACATCTTTGGAGTTCTTTAAGCCCTCAAAATTTATTATTATGGTCATGTGATAGCCCTAAAGGGCTTCACACTCAAAAATATCCCACTTGGAGACCATTTATCTTGAACAAGATCTATCACTGCTCCATGACCACTAAGGCTAACCAAATATGAACATAGTCTCAACTTGTCCAATGTGACCACCTTGGTCATCATATCTATAGGATTTTGGCTAGTATGAATCTTATATAGCTTCACCAATTTCTCCTCCAAAGATGTCCTAATAAAGTGATAACATAACTGAATGTGTTTCATCCTTGAGTGGAAAGCAGAGTTCTTCACTAAATGAATATCACTCTAACTATCACTGTGTAGTCTCCCAACTTCTTACTCATGTCCCAACTCTTGAAATAACTCTTGTAACCAAATAATATCATTACTAGATTCTATGGTAGCAGCATACTTTACCTCTATGGTTGAAAAAGCCACAAAATTTTATATCTTAGAAATCTGACTAACCACTGTATCTCCAATAGTAAATATATATCCTATCATACTTCTCTTGCTATCAATATCCCCTACCATATCTAAGTCCACATAACCACACAATGTGGTATTTGATCTACCAAAACACAATGCAAAATCAATGGTTTCTCTCAAATATCAAAGAATCCATTTCACTGCCTGCCAATGCTCATAACTTGGATCACTCATATACCTACTCATAATTCCCACTACATGGGAAATATCTGGCCTAGTACAAACCATGGCATACATCAATCTGCCAACTATTGAAGAATAAGGTACCTTGGACATCATAAGCTTTTTAGCTTCCATCTTGGGACACTGTTCCTTTGATAATCTAAAGTGGCTTGCCAAAGGAGTACCAACAAATTTATCGTCCAACATACTAAACCTTTCTAAGACATTCTTCACATACTTTGATTGGGATAAAACTAACTTCTGTTTCCTGTACACATAATTTTCATAGAAGTCTAGTTCTATATGTTTTAATCTAGGTAACTTACCTTTTAAGATCTGCATGCCTTTATGGCTCATATGATTAAGCCTATAGTGCCACATAGTTTCATCTCCATCTACAATAGCTAAATCAATAGAATCAACACTCTTAGTCAAATACAAATTACCAATTTTCTTACCTCTCAAGATCATAAGAGCTCCTTTGTTAACTTTCCAAGAATCTATAGTAAAAAATACTAAACATCCCTCATTACCCAATTGCCCCACTGAAACCAAATTCCATCTCAACATAGGCACATATCTAACATCCTTAAGGATCTATGTGTTCCCATTCTACATCTTAACCAGAACACAACCTTTCTCTACTATCTCACATGGTTCATCATCACCAAGATATACATGTCCTAGATTTTCTTGAACATAATCAGTAAAATAATGCCTATGTGGGGTGGCATGAAAGGAAGCCCTTGAATCTAATACCCAAGACTCAAAAAAACAATCCATAGAAAGAATTAAGGCATCTTGACATGATTTCCTTGATGTCACATTTACCTCACTAGTTTCCTCCTTATTGGCATTCTTATCTTGAAGTGACCAATAATCCTTCTTTGAGTGTTCACTCTTCCCACAATGCTAACACATCATCTTGGATCTAGATTTGGACTTAGATGTACCTTTTGTCTTTCCTTGATTACCTTTGATCTTTTCATTTTACCTCCCTCTAGTATCAATGTATAAATAATTACCTAAAGATGATTCACCAATATTTTTCCTTTGCATCTCCTCACTAAGGATCACACCTAAAACATCCTTAAAATTCGAGTTTCCCTTGGTAGGGACTACATTACTCACAACCATAACCAAACTATCCCAACTATTAGGCAAATAACATAATATTAACAAAGTTATAACTTCATCATCAAAATTGATTTCAACTAAAGTGAGCATACTTACAATCATATTAAAATCATTTATATGGTTAGCTATTGAACCATTCTTAGACATTTTCATGTTAAACAATCTTTTCATAAGAAATTTTTTATTATAAGATGAAAGTTTATCATATAAATTCCCAAGTTTATCTATGAGATTCTTTCTAGTTATCTAATCTACAATGTTAAATGCAACAAAAGATGTAAGGCATAACCATATGGCTCCTAATTCCTTCTTATCAAGTAATGACCAATATGTATCAATTATACTTACAGGTTATCCTCCTTTCCCATCTAAGGGTAGTTGAAGTTCCTTCTGATATAGGTAATATTCCATCTACATTTTCCACAAATCAAAATGATTACCATCAAAATTCTCAACTCTGAATCTAATCTCTTCTTCCATAGCTCCCACTCAAGCTAAAAGCCTTCCTATGATTTACCACTTCAACAAAACACATAACCAATGGCTCTGATACCAATTGTTAGGAATAAAACACTTATAAATCTAGATCTATTATTACTGTAAACTATATCCAAAGCTATGCAATAAAATTCATCATAGAAACATTCCTTAATTCACCATTAATATGAAATCATAAATGAGAGAAAGATAATAACATAGATAACATAGATCTAATGTGGTTCACCTAATGTGGGATACATCCACTAATGAAAGTTCTCAAATAAATCAATAATTTGAAACAAGATTATAATGAACTCTCATAGTGATAGAAAAATCTCTTATAAAAAATGTTGTATAAAAACTTCACTTTCACCTACACTTGCATAATGTTGTATCTCACAAGTTGCTAAACCACACCCTATAATGAACACCTACACTTTGAAAAACACCTGCACTTTGACTCTGATCCTCAAAGACACACCTTAAAAATAAACCATCAATTTATAAAGGCCACACCATATCCTTTATATATAATAAAATTAAGAAAAACCATAAAAGGAGGAGCAAATATGCAACTCTTATCCAAGATAAGCATTATCCAACATGTGACAACCCTCCTCCACCTCATCAAGCCTATCCAAAAGCTCTCCCAAGGAGGAATTCACCGTTTCCATCTCTCCACCTTCTAAGGGAACATTTCCCCAAAAGTATGTGATCACAACCAACTATAATCAACAAGGAAGGAGTTCCCTTTTCCAAAAAATAACTAGCTTCCTCAAAATAAGGAAGTAAACATGGAAAAAGGCATCTAATAACTAACTCCATGAAATATGGAATACATAGAAACTAGGAATACAAGGAATATTCCACTCACATGTGGAGAACATGAAAATTATGCCCCCCACATCTTTGGAGATCTTTAAGTCCCCAAAATTTATTCCTATGGTCATGTGATATCCCCAAAGGGATCCCACTCAATAATGAGAAGTTGGATACAAATAAGGAACTAGAAAGTAATCTATGGATGGTTTCAAGATGTTTAGGCTAAAAGGGATCTATGTTGGCAATGGTACTAGCTTGGTATTAGGGCCTACCCCCTCACTTCACGAACTACAATGATAAGGATGTTGAGTGATTTTACAATATATACCATTAAACATGTGTTTATACTTGGCTAAAAAACCAAGTTGCCTTCCCCCTTGGTGATAAAATCCAAGTAGGTAGGCTTTGGGTAGAAAATTGTTTAAATATGTTTTAAGATTATGTGATTTGGTAGTGTGTGAAAGAAAATAGAAAGTAGTGCAACTAAATGGTATATTGGAAAACCACCTAATTAGACTATGTGATCTATTATTCTCATGCAAGCAACAAAAAGTGAAAGTGTGAACTAATTACTAGTATATAAGTGTTAATTCTAACTCTTGAAACATTTTACAATGTTGGATCAAATGACAGTATATGTAGAGATTACATAATAGAGTCAATAGTGTTGCTACTATACTAATAAATCAAGGGTCAATTTAGAACTACATCGAAAGTGTTGAACTAGTCTTTCATATAGAAGATAAAATAAAAAACTAAATCGATAGCGTGGATCCAATTTATTATATAAGGGCAATTTTAAAGACTACAAATTGTGAAAAATAGAACTATAATGAATAAAAAAATGAAAGAGGAAAGGAAAAAGGAACATTGGTAGGTTGGAGGATGTAGAGGAAAGTGAGATTGTTGTTGAAGTGACTTGATTTTTACTTAAAAATTCTACCAACTATGTTGATTGGGTCGACCTAGTTCTGTAGTTCCCTATTTGTTGAAACCTGTAAAGAATACTAGGCTAGAAGTGTCGACCTAGTATGTTTTTTGAAATTCTAAAAGTGTATGTGTCAAAAGAGTCGACCTAGTATCCTATCTAGAAGTGAAAATCTATACTGTGTCAAATTTTTTGACCTAATAGCCTATACCTAATGAAAAAAACTACACAAATAGAACATAGTAATATTGATGAGACTGTGTGTTAAACATGCTCATAGAATTTAGAAACTATATCAACACTATCAACTCAGTATTGCAAATTAAAAAAAATAATTAATAAAATGATAAAATAATGAAAAACATGAAATAAAAATTCAAGGGTTAGATTCACATTGAGTTTACCAGAATGTATGCAATCAAAAATGCATAATGTCTATAAATCAATCCTAACTTAAATAAGATAGATCATACTTACACATCTGATTAGGGATACATCAGATAATCAAGAACATGATTAATATGTGGATCTATGACATCCAATTAGGGGATCTCTTACCATAATAAACAATGCTAGGGAGGGTTCCAAAGCCTTTAGTCAATCATAATCATGTAATAACCCTAGATAGGTCCTATGTTTTCATATTTCACTAAAATAATAAGTAAAGCAAATAAATATAATTTAGTGCTCACCAAAGCTTGTAGCACAATATGGGGGTTAGTAATCAAACAAACATGCATAGGAGAATCTAAATTATGTTATGCATGAGTAAGACCCTAATTCATAGAGAAGAAGATTAATTCTATTTGAAGTCAATACTAATGCTACTTCTATCTACTAAAGAGAGGAGCAAAGTTAGAGAATACTTACCTAAAAGATGAACCTATAGAGACTCAATCTCTCCCTTGGCCAAAAGGGCTTTATAAGAGGTTATTTTGGTTTTTAAGGATCACTAAGAAAGACCAAAGCATCAAAAAATTCTCCAAAAGACTTTATTTTCCAATTAGAAACCCTAAGATAAGACTCCTCAAGTATAATAGTGGAAGAGCATATTGTAAATAAGTGCAAGTGAATAATAATAATTAATTATTGGTAAATAATGATGAAATAAACTTGTATAGGAGGATTTAACCCTAATCCCTTACAAAAGTTTTGATTGACAGGGTTGACCTAGATGACCTAGTACTATTATGGAAAAAAATTCATGAGGTTATGGGCTAGGTCATCGAAGAGCCAACCTAGACCCTAAATGAATTTTACCCAAAATAGTATAGTGTCAACTCAGTTGACTTAGTACTATAAATAGTTAAAAGGAACTTAAGGTGAGTAAAATACTTATAGAAGGTAGTAAAATATTGGAGGATTATGAAAAAGGGGAGTAATAGCTTAGGGAAATGATTTTTATGAGTTGGTTGGATTGGTAATAATTGGCAATAAGGGACAACAATCATGAAAATCACTAATGGTCTAGCCACCCCTTTCTTGGTTCACTCCTTTAGGCATGTACTTAGAGATATTGAGTCTTGATAGGTTCCTGAAAGATAGAAAACATCAGTATTTGATAAAATTTGAAAATATTATGTGTATACATAGCTTGATAAAATTGTGAAGTTTATAAGATAAATAAATGTGAAAAGTGTTTGATTTTGTCTTTTGTGTATTTTTGTACTTATTTGGCCTTGAAAGTCTAATCAAATAATTAGAGAATATGAAGAGTCTTTCATTTTGTTTCTCAAAAGGTTAGAAGGTAAAGAGACATTAGGATTGTAAGACCATAAATAATACTTCAATGTAATGGAATCTGGTTTGATGTGTTGATAGAGATTAATATAAATTATCTTGTTATGGTTTTCCCATATTTTCTTTTATGTATGGTGTATGTGCATTTGAGTACTCTATTTTTATTTATTCCTTAATTTGATGCAATATGAATTATGGTCTTATTCCTTTATATATATGTTTTAACCTACTTTTTGATCTAATTCAAAATGTTGTATGTGGTCTGTATGATTGTTGTCTCTCATATATTGTGTTATCCACTATGAAATTTATCCCTATAATTATCATGTTCTAGTGAAACTCCATGAACCTATACTAAAAAATTATCTGGAAGGTTATGAATAAACTAGATTTCTAATAGTATCCAACATTGTAGGTAAATAATGAATCTCTAACCATTATTTTATTTTGATTGGCCCAATTCCACTATTATACTATCATTCTTGAGATTATATGGAAAATGTTGTATGGACTTCTCAGAAAGATCATCAAAATAAACTATAGAATTATTTGGTAATTTCAAAATCCATTCCAAGGCTTGTTTGGCTAGATTTCTTAGAAAAAGAAGAAGAAAATATATGTCACTATATGCTACTATGTAGCAAGCAACAAATAATTATTTTAGATTATCTTTAGGGTTACCTTTTCTTTTGTATTTGTAAAATTTAGGCAGCTCATAACCTAGAGGAAAAAATATTTATAGATAATCTATTTTGAATGGATACGAGCATATTTTGTCTTGTTTAAATTTCTTTATTTTATTTCTAGTCTAAGTGGCTTGAATTTCATCCTTCATTTAATACAACTCTTAAGAAAATAATTAAGATGGGGTGGCCTATTGTTTTTGAGGTTACATAGTCAAAGATTGGTTACCTTGACTGAGATAGGTTGAAATGGAATAATGTGATTTTTTTGTCTGATTAGTTAGATGACCAGGTATATGTATCCATGAATTGGGATTATACTACTAATATAAAATATGCTATTGTTGGAAAAAATTCTAGATTGGATTGGCTATATATCCTTGGTTGGTGAAATATGAATTCAACAATGGCATTTGGATGTATGGGATATGTTGGTATTATTAGGTTTGGGCAAGAACTTGCTGCCTACTCATCAAAACTTATTTTATAAAGGGAACACTTATTGAATAGAACCCTATTATTGAAGGTGTTAAAAGCTATATCCTTGTTGTATGTGTGATACCCATTGGGTGAAAGGCAAATGTTTCCTAGCATTTGGTACATATTATACATTATAAATTCATTGTTGGTTGAACACGTGTTGTTGGTTAGGCAATTATTAAGGGTTCAATATTTGTTGTTGTTGACCAACTAGCACTTTTTGACCAATAGAAACATGTTGTGGATTGGGAAATGCTTATGATTGTTGAGGTATATCGGTTTGTGATTATTATTTTTTCTATCTATTGAGGTGGTGTAATTTTATACACTTGTTGAGGTAGTAAGTTGGTTTGTTATTGGTTTATTTCCCCCTATTGTACACTCAAAGAAGTAGCTAGTTAAGAAGTGGAGATTTATTGTTGTGTTTTGGAAGTAGGCATGCCTATCCCTTATTTCAAACCACTCATGGAATTGGTTGAAGGAATCTAATATGTGTTACTCAATGGTAAATTAGACCCACTTTGGTTTAAATTAGATTGCACTTACGTGTTATCCATAATGTTTGAGTGAGACATTCTATTTGAGTGGTAGTTTCTTCTATTATTATGGGGAAATTAAGCATGTCACTAGCCAATGTGCTTTAGCTAAAAGGGTCTATGTTTTGATATGAATATCCAAAAACATTTTTTTGTTTCACTATTGATGGAGCTAGCTCAATAATTGATGTGTTAGAAATAACCATTGCATTGAAATTGTGAGCTAGGTTGAGGTAATTTAGGTATGATTGTTATACTTATTCTAATTGATCATCCATAGGACCTTTTCCTTTATCAAATGGACTTTGTATTTATTGTAAAATTTGGACTAAAGCTTGATTATAACTAGTTGATGCATTTTCAAACCATTTTTTTCAAGGCACATTAATAGGGGTTTTAATCAAACTAATCAGACTTTCATGTGAGAAGTCTGGCAAAAATTTAGCTCCTACTTTAACTACCCTAACTAAAATTTCATCTTTGTTCTCTAATAAATGATGATAAAAAAATTATAGATCATAACTTTTCTAAGTTGGTGATGTAATTTATTAAGTCTCTTTTTTTTAATTTGTTCTACAATTGACATTGCTTAAGTAAGGTACTATGCCATTCGATCTTATTCTTAGCCTGGATACAAAGGTACATTCACCAAATACTACACTAGTGGGTTTGACATTTATTTAAAGTTTAGAATATTATAAGACGGATAGGGATTCATATCATTAGATATGTCATCACCATACAACTCTTAAACAAAGGGTCACTAGTCACAAAGTTCTCATAGCTTAGATTGTACATAGTCCTACTATGTGTGTAATGAGGAATGTTTGAATCTAAGGATGGGTCTCATGACAAGAAATAGTCTCAAGTGGGAAAAAATATATCTTTAAAACAAATATCCTTTGGCTTTTTAAAATAGGTCCAAAGGGTAAAATAACTAAACTAGGCAAAAGGTAGACTAAAAAATGAAAATGATCTAACAAAGGTAATGATTTTCCCAAATGTGGTTATAATTAGTGGCAAAGATAAAACATAAAAATTTAAAACCAATATATTGATAAGGTACTAGTTTACCTAAATGTAATTATAACTAGTGGCAAAGGTATCATAAGAAGGTAGAACAATTATGAACTATGATGAAAGGATAATAATGATTTTTCAAAAGGCGATTATAATCATTTAATGTGAAAAATAAGACTAGACTCAAAAATAAAGGTCAATCTAAAATAAGAACTCAAAAATATTCTAAACTAAGGTATTTATATTGGGTATGTTGTCCCCCAAAAATATCACTCATTTTTGGGACAACATTTGAACTATTTTGGTCCTACAGATCAAAATTATCTCTTCCCTTTTCAAAATTTGTCCTGGGCATTCAAATTCCTTAGTTTTCAAGCTTCTCAAAAATCTACGAACTTTGCAGGCTTAAATCTATGGACTCTGCAAGAAGAACAAATCTACAGACTCAGCAGGAAGAGAAAATCTATGGACTCTACAAGAAGAGAAAATCTACGGACTCTGTAGGCCAAGTTCAATGGGATTTACAAGTTGATTTCTATAGACTTGATTTCTACAGACTCTGTAGGCAGGTTCAATTCTATAGGTTTAAAGGCTTCTATAGGTGGGTTCAACCAAAAGAATCAGTTTCTAACACTTGGTCATTTTCAAGATTGGTTCAGTGCCTTAGTTCAATCAAAAATGTCTATCGATAAGCATTTGAAAAAAAGAGGCTTGAACCATTGAATCATTGAACCATTAAACCACTTTGGTTCAAAGGTTCAATGAGTTCAAGGTTCAATCAATTCAATGCTTTCGGTTCAATCAGTTCATCCACTTTATTTCAACATTTTGGTTCAATCAAATGGTTCGTCAATCAGTTCAAGGCTTTGTTTAAACCGTTAAACCAAAACTTGGTTCAATAGTTGGTTTAAACAAATGGTTCAAAGGCTTGGTTCATTCAATTGAACCATTGGATTGAACCATCGGCCTGAACCATTTTGGTTCAAATCTTGGTTTAATCAATTGGTTCAACGAAGTGGTTCAACAGTTGGTTCAAGGCTTTGCTTTGTTTTCTTGGTTCAATCAAAGAGTTCATCAGCTTGAACCATTTTGGTTCAATGAAGTGGTTCAACATTTGGTTTAACCAAGTGGTTTAATCAAATGGTTCAATAGTTGGTTCATCACCTTGGTTTAACAAAGTGGTTCAACGGAGTGGTTCACTCAGACGGTTCAAAGGAGTAGTTCAAATGCAAAAGTTCAAAGAGCCTCTTGAAGCACAAAGTGCCCTTACAGAGGGCACTTGGATGACAAAAGTACCCTTCAGAAGGGTCATTTTCAAAGAATCCTCAAAAGGTAAATTCTTTCTGATTTCTATTTAAGGCATTTGAAAAAGACTAAGGCAAGAAGCAATTCCTTCAGACTTTTTGTTTGAAGGAATTCCTTTAGACAAAAATCCTAAAAGAATTTAGAGAAGCTGTGGGCAAAGATCCCAAAGAAATAAACAAGGCAAAAGTGATAGGAAAAATTTCCATAGACTTTTTTTCCATGGGAATTTGTCTGGGGAAAATGCCTGCAGGAAACCTGTGAAAGGCCATCGAAGGATCCTGAAGGGTAGGTGCCCTTATGGGGGACTCCTAGCTAAAGAATAAAAGGACACTTCCCTAAAGTCAAAGGGTCACCTTCCCTTTAGGAAGATGTAAAAAAAGAAGCCCGAAGGTCATTCAAAGACCGCCCAAAGGGCAGATACCTTGCGAGGAGCTCTTATTGACCTAAAGTAGATCATTTCTTAAGGCCTAAAAGGGCAGATTCTTTCCAAGAAAGTGCCAAATAGAAAATTTGAAGAAGGACCAAGGGGTGATGCACTTGAAGACATCAAATTAAACACAGTGAACTAGCTATTGAAAACATGGTGACGGGCATACAAACGTCAATTTTAAAGCTCATAAAATAGCCATTGATCCTTTGAATTTATAAACCTAAATGCATTCACAAACTTCAAGGCCAAGACCAGTAAAAAGTGAGGAAGGAACAAAACAACAAATTTAATCTAGGACCTAATTCAATTAACCAAAAAAGGAGAAACAATGAAGGTAGGATTAGATCGCCAGGTGGACATTGAAAGTTGTAAACTTTTAATAGCATGACTTGTTTCTCTGCATTGATAAAATCAAATGGGTAAATGTCCCTAAGTTCCATCCTATCTTCTTAATAGATTCCAATGCAACATGATGTGTTATTATTCTCGAGTCCTTCTTGAAGAGGCTATATAAGGGACTCTCTTCTATTATAAATGTATCTCTTTTTGACAATCAGAATGAAACTCTACCCGAATTGAAAGACACTTCTGAGACTTTGAGCTTAGTTTGTTTATCATATTTTGTTATTGGAATAAGAAAGCAAGTGGTTTTTTAGACTTTGTACAGTAATATCTTTGTTGTTGAGGAAACTATTCTTATGTCTTTTTCCTTAATATATCTTCTATTCCTTTAATTCAATAAGCAGAATTAGTGAAAACAGTCAAGAAGGTGTCCTAAAGAGTCAACTATGGAGAGACTTTGTGCCCCCATAATTGCCTTTAGTGTGTTTTCTTTTCATTTCTATGTAAAGGACCTTAGGGCAACTTTGTGCCCTCATTGTCCTTTGTATCTTACTCTTGAGAAATTTAGGCGTAGACTTTGTGCTGCATCTCGATTTGCTGGTTATTACATCCTTTATTACATTTTGCTGTTACTATTTGAAGTATTCTTGTGGCTTGCTAAATAGTACTTCTAAAAGAAGAGGAGTGCTTTCTATCATTTTCCTTGAGTTTCTCCTTTGATCCACACATATCATCTCTGAAGAAAGAGAGATGGATTGTTTGTCCTACCCTTGAGTATTATTTTCTCTCTCTCTCTCTCTCTCTATATATATATATATATATATAGCCTATCTATAGGGAACCTCCCCTTAATGAGAGGAGAGATCAGTCACCTTCTGATGTGGTAAACCTACACATTTGGATGACTAATCTTATTACTTTGGCTGATCAGACCTATTTTGTTTATCAATATGCTGATCGACAAAATATTCAACCAACAGTTTTTGGCCACTCTACTGGGGATATAAAATCCATTATCCATTTATAGCCTTACCATTCACCTCCACACTAACTAAAAAAGAATGCATAGTTTAAAGCCTCAAAATTTAACTAAAGCAAGGTCAATTCTTTTCCCATTTTTGTTTCACAATCTGGCAAATTCAAGGTATACACGAAGCCAAATGGCTAAAGGTATCGTTGACCCTATATTCAAGTTAGTATAATAAAGTGATTTTGATCTATTTCCTTTACCATCTTGTCTCTAATGAACCAAGAGCTTTCCTCCTACTAAAGTTAGATCTCCATTGCTAGACGAAGTATCTACTTTTACTATTGATAAAGCTTTGCCAATAATTACCCCTCTGAGATTTGTTATCCCTCCTTTTCATAATCCTACAGTGGCAGTTCAAGGCCCCTAGGGTAATGATTTTGGTCCTCTCAATCTTACTCCACCTCTACATGATCTTCCACGTAGTTCAAGGAAGAATTTCTCCAAATTCTATGGTGATGGGAAAGTTCATCCTGATGAACACATTATAGCCTTCAGCATCGCTTGTGGAGTAATCAGAGTAGAATTTGAAGATGTAGCAGTCAATATTTTTGTGGAGACACTATAAGGTGCTGCTGCAAATTAGTTTTATCATCTACAAGCTCGGTCAGTAACCGATTGGAATACTCTCAAAGCTAAGTTTGAAGCCAGATTCAAATTTGTAGAAGATGCACATGCACTTTTGGCTCAACTTACATAGATGAAGAAAGAGCCTTATGAACCTATGAGAGATTTCATATCCAAATTTGACAAACTAAGAAATAGAATTCCTATAATAGCTCGACCTACAGCTGAGAATCTCAAATGCTTTTTCATTAATTCTCAACTACCTAAAGTAAGTTTTCTCTTGAGACGTGCTGGTCAAATAGATCTTGCTATAGCTCAACATTTGGCCACTGAAGTAGAAGATGATCTCATCTTATCAGGGAAGATAAGAAGAGATCCAAATAGAAATAGAGCTTCATCATCTTCTGAATATTTATCTACAAGCACCATAGATCCAATGGTGTAGAAATTGGCAAATGAGTTGCTTGCTCTCAAAAAGCAAATGGCTCAAGGAATGTCTTCTGCTCCTTCATATAGAAGGACATTCCCAAATCAGTCATATCAGAGCAATGCTACCATGAATCAAGGGCAACAGAATCACCTTCCTCCCCTAAAAGGGAAACTTGCCCTGAAAGCTCCTACAACCAATTTAGCAATGGGATATCTTGAAGTAGAATCAGAGTTCTCTTTCCAGATTGAATTAAATCAATAAAATGATGCTGATCTCCTTAAAGACAATCAATAAGAATCAACTGGTGACTCCCACATTAGTTTCCTCAACTACCAGGATGAACTTAGAAGTAAAGGAAAAGCTTTTGATGGATCATATGTAGTGTTTACCAGGTCCAAAAACCAATCAATCTAGTAGACTGATAAAGAGAAGATATAAAAGAAACCACAACTAGCAGTCATGATTGCTAAGCGTGGAACCACTCTGCCTTTTCAATCAAAGGATCTGATAATCACCCAAAAGACAAATACATCAATTTTGCCTTCCCCTTCTACTTCAAATTTGTAAACTAGCCCACCTCCCATCCCTCCTAAAAATTAGAAAGCTGAAATACCTTTCTCTGTACCTAGCTCAATTTAGCCATTCGACATAATCGATCATGTCAAAAATACAAAAATACAAATGTCTAAATTTGAATATTTGTAGTCCAATCCTGATCAATTGGATAAGTTGATCTAATGTGTCAAGAACCAAACCATCCCTAAAAGACAAAAGGTTAAAAAGGTAATTCCTAATTCTCCAAATAATATGCCTATTCCAAATAATCTAGTCATTACTCCCCCAGTTGCTCTTGGAAAAATAGAGCCTTTCTATGTTTCCCTATTAATTAATGGCCACAAGCTGAGTAACTGTATTATAGACTCAGGTGCATCTGATAATGTCATGCTAGCTAAAGTAGTTGAGTCTCTTGGTCTCACACTGACCAAGACATTTGGAAGATGTTTCTCCATGGAGAATAAGCAAGTACCATTATTGGGGTAAATCAAAGATGCCCAATTTGCATTTGCAGCCTTTCTAGATAAGAGAATCAATATGACTATCTTGGTGGCTGACATCCCAACATCTTATGGCATTTTGCTTGGATGAAATTTGTGCAAGGACATGGGAGGATAACTAAGCATAGATCTGTCTGAGGCAAGGATCCCTATCCAAGGCATAATGAAGACATTTCTCGCTAAAAAGGAAGCAAAATATGTGGTCACCCAGACATCAAACCCTGAAGCTCAAATTCTTTTTGAATCCATAGGTATGGGTAACTATTTTCTATCTATAGATAAAGTACATGAAACAACTGATATAATTCTTGAAATCATCAACTTATAAATCAGTTCAACAAGAACAATAAAAAAACTAGTAGGCTGTAGTACAGACCAAGAAGGATCCTCCATCTTTGATGAAGGAAAGTCTAAAGAAAAATCAATATTAGATGAGATATGGACTTTAGAATTTGATGGTAGCTATTCCTCTACCAGTTTAGGAGCTGGGATTGTTTTGATATCTCCTCAAGGAGATATGTTTCCTTCATCTTACAAATTATAATTTAGCAATACTAATAATACAGCCGAATATGAATCTTTGTTGCTTGGCATGAAGGCTGCTCGAGATAAAGGCATCAAGTTTCTTCATGCTAAAGGAAATGCTAAATTAGTGGTTTGTTAAGTGAGAATCTTATACCAAACCAAGAATGAAAGATTACGCCACTACCATAACTTGGTTTGGGATCAAATTGAAAGCTTTGATGCTTTCAACATTTCTACTATACCCAGAGAGTCTAATGACAGAGTTAATGAACTTGCTGTTTCAAGAACTCTCTTAGTTTCTCATTCAAATTTTAAAGAAGATAAGTATACCATTGAGCTAGTCTATAGACCAAGTGTTCCTAACAATGCTGATCATTGGCAAGTATTCAATGATGATCATCAAATCATTGTCTTCTTGGAATGAAAAGACAATTTTGAATAACTACATTTTGAAGGCAGTGAATCTCAGAAGAATGAATCAGTCTCTGAATCCAGTTTAGATATAAATGAAGAATTCTTACAGCTGAAAGGAAATAAAATTCCTAAAGGCCTAGTTTCTCTTGAGAAGCTATTTGACAAGCATGATAGATTCATCAAACAATAACAAATAGACTCGAGTTTCTCTCAGGGTTTCGATCAAGTGAATCTGACTACTAAAGAAAATTCCAAGATGGTCAATATTGGTAAGTGTTGCACCCCTGAAGAAAGATTCAAGTTCACCTCTTTACTCTGTCAATACATGGATGTCTTAGCATATTCTTATGAAGACTTGAAGTCTCTTAGACCTAATGAAATCTACCATGACATTCCTCTCAAGATTGACTCAATGCCCTACAAGCAAAAATCTAGACAGTATAATCCAAAAATATCAGCTATTATTCTATTTGAGATATAAAAAATGTTAAATGCTAGAATCATCTTCCCAATCCATCATTCTACATGGATTGCAAACATAGTGCCTGTAAGGAAGAAGAATGGCGAAATTCTCATTTCTGTAGATTGCAAAAATCTGAATCAAGCATCTTTGAAGGATAATTATCCTTTGCCAATTATGGATCAAGTGTTTCAAATAGTGACAGGTTCAGAGATGTTATCAATGCTAGATGGCTTCTTAGGATATAATCAAGTTGAAGTTGGTGAAGTAGACCAACACAAGACTGCATTCACCACACCTTGGGGTACATTTACATATAGAAGAATGCCTTTTGGTTTAAT
The DNA here is from genome assembly GCA_037957365.1 of Torreya grandis. Classification (NCBI taxonomy): domain Eukaryota; kingdom Viridiplantae; phylum Streptophyta; class Pinopsida; order Cupressales; family Taxaceae; genus Torreya; species Torreya grandis. Next base: position 305,308 of record JARHVA010003227.1, read on the forward strand.
AAATGCTGGTGCTACCTTTTAGAGAGCAATGGATCTAGCTTTCAAAGATGAGATTGGTAAATTCATAGTGGTATACCTTGATGACTTGACTATCTTTTCAAAGTGTTGATCTGATCGTGTATGCCACTTAAAACAAGTGCTGGAGCACTGCCACCATAATGGTATTTCTTTAAGTCCTAAAAAGTCTATTTTTGGAGTAATAGAAGGGAAACTCCTTGGACACATTATGTCCAAAGAAGGCATAAATATTGACTCAAATAGAGTTAAGTCTATTCAAGAAATTAATTTTCCTATAAGTAATAACACTATTCATTCTTTCTTTGAAAAGGTGAATATCTTACGGAGATTCATCCCTGAATTTACTGAGAAAACTAGACACATTGTGAACATGATGAAATGGAAGACCATCTTTAGCTAGACTAAAGAAGGCAAATCAGCATTTTAGGATATCAAAACTGCCATTACTCACATCCCTACCTTGGTTTGCCCAGATTACAACAAAGATTTCATCATATACAGCTATGCGTCTGAACATACTTTTTCATCAATTCTTGTTTAATAGGACAAGGAAGGTATGGAATCTCCTATCTATTTCATGAGTTTCCCTCTCAAAACCCATGAGATGAAGTATTAAAATATAGAGAAGCATGATTATGCCTTGGTGAAAGCAGTCAAACATTTCTACTTCTATATTTTAAATTCACACACTACTGCCTTAGTTATTGACACTACAGTCAAGTCTATATTAATTTAGTAGGAGTTTGGCACGAAAAGAGGTAATTGGATTGAAAAGATCCAAGAGTTTGATCTATACATCAAGCTAAAAAATTTGGTTAGGGGTAAATGCGTATGCCAATTAATTGCTAACAATAAGCCAGAAGACACACAACGTGAAGAAACTGAAGTGGAAGAGACACCAACAGGCATTTTTGTCTCCACTACCAATGAGTGATATTCAGGTATCACTCATTTCCTTACTTATGGTGAATGTCTTGCTCATTTGTCTTACAAAGAAATGAGGACTATCAAGTTGAAAGCTACCAATTTTGTCCTTTGGGACAATGGCTTGTATAAGAGAAGCATAGATGGAGTATTCCTTCACTGTGTAGACAAAGAGAAACAAAGCGAGATTTTGAAATCTTTCCATAATATGGCTTGTGGAGGAATTTTTTTTGCTCCTATGACTACTCACAAGATTCTATGAGCTAGGTATTACTGGCCAACTCTTTTCCAAGATGCACATAAGTGGGTGAGAAAATGTGAACTCTATCAGCAATTTGTTGGAAGACCCAAGTTAGCTACTATGCCTCTCAAGCCAATGAACATAGAAGAACCTTTCTAGCACTGGGGGATTGATTTTATTGGGACTATAAACCCATCTTCAAGTGTTGGACATGACTATGTCTTTATAGCAACTTACTATTTCACCAAGTGGGTAGAAGCAATCCCAACTAAGCATGCTACTTTAGAAGTTGTATGCAACTTCTTCAAAGAGAATATCATTTCCAGGTTTGGAGTTCCAATAAATTTTTTTATTGATAATGCAACTTGTTTCACCTCTTAAGAGATTACATAATTTTGTTTTCATTATGGAATTATACTCTCTCACTCTTTTAATTATTTTCCACAAGGGAATGGAGAAGCTGAATCTAGCAATAAGAACTTGGTAACTATCATCAAAAAGCTAGCAGATGACAATCAAAGGACATGGCACAAAGCATTGGTTGATGCTCTATAGGTAGACAAAATCACACTAAAGAGGTAAATTGGTATGTCTCTTTTTAAACTTCTTTATGGTATCAATGCTGAGATACCAATCACCTTAGAATTGTCAGCCTTGAAATTGGCAAAGGCAATTGAAGATCATACATATGAAAGTTCTCTTGATAAAAGAATCATGTGCCTGACTAAGCTAGAGGAATAGAGAACCATAATGGTGGATAGAATTATTCCTTATCAAAGTCTGGTAAAGAAACTCTTTGACCAGAAGGCCAAAAACTGTGATTTCTAGATTGGGGATCAAGTCTTACTGTGGGACAAAAGGAGAGAACCAAAGGGGATGCATGGAAAGTTTGAATCCCTTTGGAGAGGACCATTTATAATTCATTATCACATTGGTGAAAATAGATTTCTACTAAAATATCAAAATGGCACACTCTTTTCTCTACCTCATAATGGGCAGCATTTGAAACACTTCAACTCTTGAAGTATTAGATCATTGCATCTGTATATATGTATATTTGTACAGTTTTTAATTCTATCTTGTTTTGTTTGTTTCCATTTTTGATGCCTTTCATTTTTGGGTAGCATGACTTCGTAACCCAATGGTACACATGAAGACACTAGAGATTCTAGATTCTACTCCTTTCAATTCTTTTTGCAATTGACAAAAGTTCCCCAACTAGAGCCAGTTGTTGTCCCCCAAAAATATCACTCATTTTTGGGACAACATTTGAACTATTTTGGTCCTATAGACCAAAATTGTCTCTTCCCTTTTCAAAATTTATCTTGGGCATTCAAATTCCTTAGTTTTCAAGCTTCTAAAAAATCTACGGACTCTTCAGGCTTAAATCTATGGACTCTATAGGCTTAAATCTATGGACTCTATAGGCTTAAATCTACGGACTCTGTAGGAAGAAAAAATCTATGGACTTAGCAGAAAGAGAAAATCTATGGACTCTATAGGAAGAGAAAATCTACAAACTCTACAAGCCAAGTTCAATGGGCTTTACTGGTTGATTTCTACAGACTTTATTTCTACGGACTTTGTAGGCAGGTTCATTTCTACAGGTTCAAAGGCTTCTACAGGCGGGTTTAATAAAAAAGAATTAGTTTCTAACACTTGGTCATTTTTAGGATTGGTTCAGTGCCTTGGTTCAATCAAAAATGGCTATTGGAAAGCATTTGAGCAAAAGAGGCTTGAACCATTGAACCACTTTGGTTCAAAGGTTCAATGAGTTCAAGGTTTAATCAGTTCAATGCTTTCAATTCAATCAGTTCATCTGCTTTGTTTCAACATTTTGGTTCATCCTTTGGTTCAATCAAATGGTTTTTCAATTAGTTCAAGGCTTTGTTTGAACCATTGAACCAAAACTTGGTTCAATGGTTGGTTTAAACAAATGGTTCAAAGGCTTGGTTCATTCAATTGAACCATCAGCTTGAACCATTTTGGTTCAAAGCTTGGTTCAACCGATTGGTTCAACAAAGTGGTTCAATAGTTGGTTCATCAGCTTGGTTCAAGGCTTTGCTTCATTCACTTGGTTCAAAGACTTGGTTCAATCAAAGGGTTCATCGGATTGAATCATTTTGGTTCAACCAAGTGGTTCAACGTTTGGTTCAACCAAACAGTTCAATCAAACGGTTCAACACTTGGTTCATCACCTTAGTTTAATGAAGTGGTTCACTCAGATGGTTCAAAGGAGTAATTCAAATGTAAAAGTTCAAAGAGCCTCCCAAAGGACAAAGTGCCCTTGCAGAGGGCACTTGGATGACAAAAGTACCCTTCAGAAGGGTCATTTTCAAAGAAGCCTCAAAAGGTAAATTCTTTCAGATTTCTGTTTAAGGCATTTGAAAAAGACTAAGGCAAGAAGTAATTCCTTCAAACTTTTTATCTGAAGGAATTCCTTCAGACAAAAAAATCAAAAGAATTTGGAGAAGCTGTGGGTAGAAATCCTGAAGAAATAACCAAGGAAAAAGTGATAGGAACATTTTCCATAGACTTTTTGTCTGCGGGAATTTGTCTAGAGAAAATGCCTACAGGAAACCCGCAAAAGGCCACCGAAGGATCCTAAAGGGCAGGTGCCCTTGTGGGGGACTCCCAGATACTGAATAGAAGGAAACTTCCTTGAAGCCAAAGGGTCATATTCCCTTCGAGAAGATGTAAAACAAGAAGCCCGAAGGCCATTCAAAGATTGCCCAAAGGGCAGATACCTTGTGGGGAGCTCTTCTCAACACAAAGCAGATCATTTCTTAAGGCCTGAAAGGGCAGATTATTTCCAAGAAAGTGCCAAATAGAAAAGTTGAAGAAGGACCAAGGGGTGGTGCACCCGAAGATGTCAAATTTAACAAGCGAACTAGCCATTGAAAACATAGTGATGGGTGCACAAACGTCAATTTTAAAGCTCATAAAATAGTCGTTGATCCTTTGAATCTATAGACCCAAATGCATTCACAGACTTCAAGGCCAAGACTAGCAAAAATCAAGGAAGGAACAAAACAACAAATTGAATCTAGGACCTAATTTAATTAACTAGAAAAGGAGGAACGATGAAGGTAGGATCAGATCGCTAGGTGGACATTGAAAGTTGCAAACTTTCAGTAGCATGACTTGTTTCTCTGCATTGATAAAATCAAATGGGTAAATGCCCCTAAGTTCCAGCCTATCTTCTTAACAGATTCCAATGCAACATGATGTGTTACTGTTCCTAAGTCCTTCTTGAAGAGGCTATATAAGGGACTCTCTTCTATTGTAAATGTATCTCTTTTTGACAATCATAATGAAACTCTGCCCAAATTGAAAGACACTTATGAGACTTTGAGCTTAGTTTGTTTATCATATTTTGTTATTGGAATAAGAAAGCAAGTGGTTTTTCAGACTTTATGCCGTAATATCTTTGTTCTTGAGGAAACTGTTCTTATGTCTTTTTCCTTAATATATTTTCTATTCTTTTAATTCAACAAGTAGAATTAGTGACATCAGTCAAGAAGGTGTCCTGAAGAGTCAATTATGGAGAGACTTTGTGCCCCCATAATTTCCTTTAGTGTGTTTTCTTTTCATTTCTATGTAAAGGACCTTGGGGTGACTTTGTGCCCTCATTGTCCTTCGTATCTTACTCTTGAGAAATTTAGGCGTAGACTTTGTGTTGCATCTCGATTTACTGGTTATTACATCTTTTGTTACATTTTTCTGTTACTACCTTGAGTATTCTTGTGGCTTGCTAAATAGTACTTTTGAAAGAAGAGGAGTGCTTTATATCATTTTCCTTTAGTTTCTCCTTTGATCCACACACATCATCTCTGAAGAAAGAGAGATGGATGGTTTGTCCTACCCTTGAGTATTATTTTTTGTTTATATATATATATATATATATAACCTATCTATAGGGAACCTCCCCTTGATGAGAGGAGAGATTAGTCACCTTCTGATGTGGTAAACCTACACATTTGGATGACTAATCTTCCTACTTTGGCTGATCAGACCTATTTTATTTATCAGTACTCTGATCAAAAAAATATTCAACCAACAGGGTAGACTTAGTAAAATGGCTCAAAAATAATTTAATGCTAAGGTAATTGGCTCAGAAGACACTCATTTTTTGTCTCACTAAGACTTGATATTTGGTTCACAAGAGACTCTATGATAATGGAACTAAAACATATTCAAACTCAACACAACAAAATTTAAATAAGGCACATGGAAATAACTTGGCTCAAAGGATTCTCAAACAAGGCACAATGACAACAAACAACCACTAATGTCTAGGTGAGAGGTGTTTAGATCAAATAGTAAATCAACCCAAGTATCACAATCCAAACTTAAAAAGGTAGACTACCTAAGCCCAAATTAAATGGATTTTTAGCATAAAACTAATTAGTTTAGGATTTTTACTTTGAAATATTGAGTTTCAAGTTTGATGCTAAATACTTAGATTTTTTAAGGAAAATAGTCTAGACCAAAATGGGTAGTGTAACTGCACATTTGAAATAAATGGTATAACAATAGTTTTAGAACTTGGTTTTAAATACGACAAGTATTTTGGAAAAAATTAGGTAGTGTAATGACACTCCTTCAAAAAAATGGTATGACAATGATTTTCAAATAAAATCCAGGGCAAATGTTTTAAACTAAATGGGCAATGTAATGACACCCTATTTAAACTAGGGACATACAAATGATTTTAGAATAAAACTCTAAGGCAAAAGTGTGAAACTAAGATGGGTCGAGTAACACCTCTTAGGTTAAAGTGGTATGTAAAAACCATGATGATTTTAGACTTGTTTCATCTTGACAATAAAAACAAATAATTTTAATCTCAAAAACACATAAATTAAAGAAAATAGAAATAGTACTAATGGCTCATCTTATCCCTAAAACTAAAAAGGGTGTGTATATCTTCTGCCAAAGTTTTTGCCAATATACCAATGCTCAAAAGGAATTAAGTTTTAATCTTAAAATTAAAGAAAATGTATACGTAGAGTTTTTAAGCCAACCTGTATCTCTTAAGCATTGGTATGTGGCACGAACTTAGAGTGAGGAATACTAGGCATTTGGAAAGACATTTCATAGTAAGTGAGGTTGACTAAAATATATAAGTTTAGAAATACACTAAATGGTCCCATGTGTGGTTAACATAAGGTCACATCACATCAATTGGGTTTAAACTCTCTAACTTACTATGCAAAGGTCTATTCTTTTGCATAGTGACTTCAACTATGTACTTCTTAGTGAAGTTTGATGTTTATCATGAATTGACTCAAGTTTTTATTCAAATTAGAAAGGATAATCACTCATCCCTTATGAAATCCTAATATCATGTTCTTAATTTATATACACACCATGGATTGGGGTTGGTACGATGCTGGGAGATGAAACCCTAGGTCACCACACCCCTAAAAACTTGTGAGGAGGCGATGAACTTCCACCCACAAACTAAATGTAAGAAAATAAATAAATGAAAATTGAGAATACTTTATAGGTCATTTTTGAGTCACCCAAGTCACTCAAATCTTGAGGAGAACATATGTAACATTTAAAAAATAATAATAAATAAACAAGGCAATAAATCAAGAACTTTTGGTCACCCAAGTTACCTATAGGGGATATGGGAGAGCATACATGTAATAGTTTTCAATTTTTCATAAACAAAGAATTTAATGTAGGAACTTTGAAACTAACTAATAAATAAAGAACAAATAAAAAGTTAAAAATATATTAATAGCTCTAACTAAAGTGTATTCTCTTTTTAATATCACAAAATCAAATGTGAATAAATTTTTAACCCCTTGGCCTTGTTTACACTTGTAAAAACTTTAAAATGTTAGAAGACAAGTTTGGTTAGCTTGATTTTAAGCACTAAAATGAAAGTGTATGTGAGATTTAGAAGTGTTTATCTCTCTTTCTCCACATTTATTTTGTTATAATCAAGATGAATAAGAGGGGGTTAATCATTAATTAAAACCTTTCTTTAAATTCCACTTAAGCATTCATGAACATTCATTCAATCATGTAGGTCAAATAATGACTAAGTAACCACCCACATATGCATGAAATATAAAAACACAAGATAACACAAATTTTATGTGGGAAAACCTAAAGTGGATGAAAACCCAATAAAATATGAAAATTTACTAAAATTATATGATATAAATACCAAATTAAGTGAATCACCAGCTTCACATGGAGCACCAACCCCAACTAGCTAAGAAACAACTCAGTTGGGCTTTACCAAGGACCCACTTGTAATGAAGCACCAACTCCCTAAGTGGCTCAGCACCAAATCAGCCACCTAAAACCCTTGATAACCTTTAGAATTTTTTTTTCTCATAAAATAGATGATTATATCCTTATTTATATATTCTCTCTCTTTAAACCCTCTCAAACTGCCTTCTGGGCTTCTTTGCTCAACTAGTCCTCTTCTTGACTTGATTAGGTCATATGACCTTGATTTTCATACACAAAAACTATATAAAAATTTAATAATAGATAATATACACTCCTTTTATGGTATAAAATACCTTATTTTTCTCTTCAAATATATTATTCTATTCGCTTATACACTTCAGTCTCAAATAGGTCTAAAATTGCCTAGTATTTATACAAGTCTCTTGTTCATATCCTTATTAGTCAGAAAAACACCCATAACCTATTAGGTAAGAAATTAAATTGATATTATGATATATAATAAACATGTATAAAATTTTATTTTAGTACCTTTATGTCTAACCTATATCAATTCGGCCTTATCTCATCTTTAAGTCTCATAGAGACCTAATCCATTAGGTCTATTCTAGGACACATTACACTTTGTCTTACTTGGAACACTTGAAAACTAAAAACATGGTAGGAAAATATAATATAAAACTAAAATATACCCTTTATAATCTCATATATTCTCCAAAACACTTTTTAGCTCCAATCACCACTTAAAGCATGCCATTAACACTATTCATAATTAGGCCCGTGCATACTCAAAAAGTCTATTTTAAAAAACTGAAGCATAAACAAACTTTTTTCAAACAAAAATGGTGAAAAATAAAATATAAATATGATACATTAATTAATTTATTACATCATATTATTTATAATTAACATATTATGGCAAAATTACACAAACCCTAATCTGTAAGTAGCCCACTTAGAACTGCCAACTAGCCTCAAAACTCAGTCATGGATAACTTGATCTTAAACACCTAAAAGAGCACTTCCCATAACCAATTTCACCTTAAAAATATTATTTTACAAATATATATCATTATAAAGTAAAATTATCATAAGGTCTAATGTCAAATATTGGTCTTGTAGACTAATCTTTTATCTTTAGTACAAATAATCAAACCTGAACCAGTCAACCCATTTTGGATTCACATATTCAATCACTTTCAATAAATATAAAAAATTATTAAAATCATGGATAGGACATATATTTTAAGAAAACAACATCATATTAATTGTGTGCTTTAGCTCAGTGCATAGAGTCTCAAACTCATCATTACAACTTGATTACCCAAAATTGTCAGTTTGCCTTGAAGACCAGTCGTGTTGATTTTGAGCTTCAACACCTGTATGAATAATTTAAAAAAATACTGATTCATATGGATGATATTATGAGATAATTATAAAAACATCATATATAAATTTGACATGGTTAAAGGGAAATATTTTTCTTGAATACCAATCTCATGAACTTGCACCTTCATTATCTCATCTGTACTAGACATGTCAACTTATGAGCAATATTTTCATCATATCCACTAACCTCAAAAAATTATATCCAACATAAACATGTATTAAATTTATTAGAAAATGTACCTATGCATTTGGATTCATCCCTAATTCATGATAACACATCCCTAATCACCTTCTCACTTCTACCTAGGTTTCTCACTATCTGCATCAATAGGCATGTTAGTGATTGGTTAACTTGTAAGACTAGTTTAACACCCCTGAGTGCTATAATCTGATCAAAAACTATGATGGTCATAAAATAAAATTTTGAAGCTTTAACCTTCATCCATTTTTAAACTTTTACTTGGTCAAATTTGAATTTTACAATAAATCTATGAGAAATAAAGCCTATCCGATTGGGTTCACTTACTCAAATGACAAACCAATCACACCTAGAGGTTCCTTGTAGAGTTGAATAAAACCTTCAATCACTTAAGTATCCATACCAATTAATTATGATCACTTTATAAAAACTTATTTTATATTAGATCACTATTAGGGTTTTTTGAGGGTTTAAATCAATTCCAGTCTTAACAATCATTCATAAATATTAGCCCTTCATTTCAAAAATAATGCTTATAAATTTAAGCTAGGACCCTTCCCCATCTAACATGAATATATCAGGTTGTCATGTATATATTACACATGCCAATGAACACTTAAAAGTTATTCTCAAGTTGAGAATCCTTCATTCTATGCACACTATATACCTTAAAATAATTTTCTTGCCTTAACCTCAAAAATTTTGACCTAAAACTTGGTCAATATACTTGAGAAAACATGACAAATTTTTTTCAATGCTCACAAACTCACACTTTTCCTTGGAAACTGATCCTGATACCCCATTAGGCTATGCTCTCTAGGCTTTGACCTATAAGTCACATTAGTCTTTTAAACTATCCTTCTAGCCACTATCTAAGTTGTCAACACCTCATATATATGTCATAAAACATATTACCATGCTTAAAAATTTATATACAATCTTTATATGTCTGTACAATACTTACTGATGCCTCATTAGGTTAGACATGGTCTAGAACTAGTCTGGTTTCATGTTAATTCTATAGGTCCAACCCATGTAGGCTTACTCTAAGACTCTCATGAGTGATCCAATGACTCATATGCATGATTAAACAACCTCATACAACCTATTATGCCTCATTGTATCCATCTCACTAGGGAACCAAGTTCACACCTTATCATAGGGTCTCTTCATGTTATGACTAATGTCATGACTAGGTTTCTCAAGTCACCTTATACTCAAAGACTAGTACTCAAACATGTTTTCCTTGGCCTAAACCTTGAAATCAACCTCATAAGAATAATTTTTTTGAATTTAAGTTCTCTCTCAATAGAGATAAAATAGGTTGCCTTCAACTCTCTATTATCACATGACTTCTTTGTCACATTAGGCACACAAGCTCATACCTCATAGAACACTCATCATGCATCTTCACTAGATGCACATTGATATCAATGACATCAACATTGACATCAATGACAAAAATTCTCAACAAACTCCCCTTTTGTCATTTATGAAACAACATTCTTAAAATTGATCACTTTCATCTCCCTTCTTGAACTTTCTCCCCCTTTGACATTAATGACAAGGTTTACCACAACTATCAACCTTATATTTAACAAAAGTTCAACACATAAAATATGAAGTATTAAGGCAACGTGCTTCCCCTTACTCAATTCATACCTCATTCAAATGAGATTAGATTATAAGACCACTTTTCAACATAGATCAAGCTCAGTTCATAACCTTAATAGCTCCCCCTCACATCAAGCATCTACCATGATTCTATTAACTTGAAGTGTGTCTCCATGAAGCATACTAGAGTCACCCCTTTACACAGGGAAATAAAACAACTCAATTTCAAGATATTCCTAGATCTGCATGTTCTCACAAGACTGAATGTCATTCAGTATCCTTTTATGCTTGATTGGCACTATAGGATTGACCTCTTCATCAATCATTTTATCATCAATATGAGCTAACAACAGGTATTCCTAACTTGATTTCATATCTAATTCATTCTCTATCATAATAAATATTTCACTTGAGCTTGTAGACTAATCATGACTCATGTTCACTATCTTTGGTTTCCATACATTCTTTTGTCTTGTTCTTTGCACTCTAGGGGCTTCAAACCTCATGTTTTGATTTGATGACCTTGTAACTCTATTAAGATATAATCTTGAAATGTGTCCCACATTATGACACATATATCGAACAACCTCATACATATCTTTTGATTAATGTGAACCATGACTTCTTTCATAGTCCCATGGGTACTCATTCTTGGAGAGTATTTTACACTCTCTTGCTCTATGACTAAATTAACTACATATAAAACATTAACCATTGAATGAACTATCATACTTCAGATCATTAAAATGTTTGATAGGTATTTCATGTTGACATTATTATCTTCAATAGCCTTCTCCTTGACTTGAGATACCAAATTTTGATCTTATTTGAAACTAAGACATATCTTTTCACTTGCATACTTTTGAATACTTAATATGTCATCTAGAGCCTCAATGTTCTTTTCAAACTTCACAAAGGTCCTCACCTTGTTAGATGATTGATTCAGCTCAAATTTCAAGGATTATACTTTAGTTTCATACTTGGTGCATTCTTCCTCTTTTGGTTTTAGGTTTGTATTGACTATCTCCATTTGTGCTTCAATTTAATTAATGATATCATCATACTCCTTGGAGGTGTTACTCAATTTCTCTTCAAATAAGCTGATTTGCTCCTCATAGTCCTTAACTACTGATATTAGTTTGTGATTATTTATTATTTATAACTTTAAATCCTCTAGGGTAGTCACTAATTCTACCTCAAGATTCACTTCAACATATTCTTCATTTGATTCTACATCAACCATAAGGGATTTCCCATTTGAGTAACCCTCATTGTTTGATTCTATGGACATGAATAAGGTTTCATTATTATCATGTTTAGGTTCATTACTTTCATCATCACTATCAGATGCACTTGAGTCATTTACATCAAAAGAGTTATATTCTTTAGTATATAAGCTTCTTTTGTTCTTGAGGTTCCTTTCTTACCTTCATACTTTTTTAACTCCTTATTTCTGTTAGGCTTATAGGCCTTCTTGCCATCTCTATGATGTTCATCATGTTCTTCATTATGCTCAAATTTATCTTGTTTAGGACATTTCAATGTAAAGTGACCAATCATGCAACATTTTAAACATGTGAAAGGAAACTTCCCCTTGTACTTGTTGACACCTAAACCTAGCCACCAATGACCTTCAACCAGGTTTTTGACCAATTTCTATCAAAATGCACAATTTGGCCTAAAAACACTAAAGTGCATTAAAATATTTGAACTTACCTTATAAAAGTAAAGATTTTGGATAGAGTATCATTAAATAAGGCAATATAATTTATGAAACAACTAACTTTGATTAGATCATTTTGAGTCAAATTGACATTTTCACACTTGGGTGCTATGGATTGCTCTTTTCTATAAAATTTATTGCATGAGACATGTGCCTTTGTTATTTTGTGTTGAAAACATCCTAAATGGGATAATGGATCTAATGCATCTAATATCTCATCCTAATTCTAATCTAGTCAAATTTTGAGCCAATAATATGACATTCTGACCAATTTGTGCACTAATGGCTAAGATTTACATCAAAGTTGACTAATCATGTTTAAGGCTAATTAATTTGAATCAAGATATTAAGTTAATTTTATATGAAACTTGTTGAATATTTATTTTTGGAAATTGATATTGAATAACTACATCATCAAATGACATCATTTCTTAAGAAGACATCCCTAGGCCATAAATGCATAAAATATCTCATCAAGCCCTCATATGCCTCAATAAAACCTTCCATGACTCTCTATCCCAAATATTTATGAGGGAATTTATTGATTTTTATTCAAAAATTGAATGGATTCTTATCCACACATTTTCATCTTGAGATGGATGTTTAGGTTCATTCTGATCATTTTATAAAATCTATAAATATAAGGCCTCACACTCATAATTTTAAGATTGGATAATGTAAAGTTACCATACATAAATTTTTCCAAAGACTTATGCAATTAGTGTTATAATTCCCAATTATTTAGCCAAGTCAAATTCATCATAAATCCATTGGTTCCAAGGAGAAGAGTGTAAACACCTAAAACTGGCCATCGATAACCTTTAATTAGGCTTTTGACCAATTTCCACCCAAAACACACAATTTGGATTAAAAACACTAAAAGACACTAAAAGATGTGAAACTGACATATTCAAATGTTGATTTTGGCTAAGGTATCCCTAAAATGGGGTAGTTCAATTTATGAGCCAACTAACTTTTATCAGATCATTTCGAGGCAAAATGCCAATTTTGCACTTAGGTGTTTTAGATTGCTCTTTCCTATAAAATATTCTACACAAGATACATGCCTTTGTTATTGTTTATTAGTAAAATCCTAAGTGGGATAGCTCATCCAATGCATCTGATAACACCTTCCAATTCCAATTTAGTCAAACTTAGGACCAGTAACAAGGCATTTTGATTAATTGAGTAATTTGTGCATAATGTGCTTAATCATGCTTAAGAGCTAATTAACCAAAATCAAGGCCTAATTAAGAATTCCATGGAAACTTATTGATTAATTTGTTTTGGAAATGAATATTTAATATCTACATCATCAGGTGACCTCATTTTTTGAGAAGACATCCCTTAGCCATAAATGTTACAAATATTAGGATTCATGCCCTCCATGCCTCATCAATGCCTTTCATGATGACCTATATGCCTCTTAATTTCCCCTTTTTAAAATGTCATGATGAGGATAATTACAAACTTAATTATAAAAATTGAATTAATCCTCAACCACACATCTCAATCTTGAGATGGATGGTTGAGATTAATTCTAGTCAAATCCAAAAATCTATAAATAGGAGGCCTCACAACATAATTTTTAAGTCTTGATTATGAAAAATTATAATGCTTAAATGGTTCTAAAAACTTCAAAAAACTAGTGTTACCATGCCAAATTGATTCTAAGCCAAGCCAAAATACAAGCCAAAGGTTTCAAGGAGAGATGGAGGTAGCCAAACTTCCATTGCCAAGGACTTCATGAGCACAAACCAAACAAGCCACTACTACAAAGGAATTTAGAGCATCCAAGGAAGGTGAAGGAACTCTTGTATTTGATTCCTTGATTTTTTATTATGTTTGTCATTTATTTTTGTTAACTAAGCTTTCCCTAGTGTCTAGGCCAAGATATTTTATGCTATTAGTGTGTTTATTTCATTTTGTTTTCATTTTGGAACTAACACCATACTAACCATATTCTCTTGAGTCAAATTATTATATCACATAATGGTATGCCCGATGGGATTAGACACATCCTTCACATGAAGGAAATCATTTTGTAACTCTAAAATATTAATATGATCCCTTAAAACTCTTGAAAATTGATTTTCTAACTTTATTTTTCCATTTTTGGTTGCCATGGTTTTTACATAGTAATTGACATCGACAAGAAATACCGACAGTGATTACTAACATAACCAATGTCAGTTAGTAGAACTGACATCAAACAGATCTTAGTTAATCACAACAACTAACATCAGTAGTAATAACTAATGTTGGTCACTATGTTTTTTTCAAAAATATAGACCCTAGAGCTACTTTTTCAAAGTTCAATGTTTCAAACTCAAAAGAGCTTCAAAGCTAAAGGACATGTTAATAATTTTTCTACATGACCAAGCTTGATATTTTATCAAAACATGTGTAAATGACCTTACATGCTTAAAAATCAATTAGGAATCTTGTTTTGGGTATTTAACAAAGAATTTAGATGTTTTTGGTGAATGTTTTCAAAGTTTGCAACTAAGACCAAGGGGTTAAATGAACACCACCAAATCTTTTATTTGGGTATAAAGTTAAACACACTTATCAATTTTTATTTGTAATAGTTGTTTAGTTAGATTTGTTTGGCAAAGAGAGGAATGTTGCATGTATGCTCTTCCATTTTTCCCCTATAGGGAGCCCTTGGAATCAAAAGTGCCATTCCTATTACAAATTAGCCTAGTCCAAGGCTTAGAAATAAAGTCATCTAAAGCACTCCCCAAAAACTCATCAAAGTTTGGGTGACCTCGAAAATGACCCTAAAGTCTTTCTATTTCATGCTTTATTTATTTTTTATACATCTTGTCTTGTGAGGGGGAATTAATAACCTCTTAAAAATTCTTTAGGGAAGCTTTAACCCAGGGTTTCATCTCCCAACATTGACTTAATTTGGCTCCTTTGGAGTTACACACGGGATGTAGTGGTATTTGTACATTGCACTACACTGAGTGTATAATAGGATGTAGTGGTTGAAAAAAGGACTAGACATTTTTACAATAATCCAAGTGATATGGACCTAAAATCTATGCTTTTCTTTTGCATTATTTGGTGTGAAATTCATTGTGAAATTGATTCCCCTAGATTATTCAAAAAATTGTTAGATCTTAGATAAATCCCCACTTATTGTATAAGTATTTTTGGTATAAGGTGTACTTCAAGGTCCATGTCACATTACTATCATTTGAGAGAAGTTGGGGGGGGGGGTGTAAAAACCCTACTATATAATGCACATTTACTTTTGGATGAACACTTAAAATCCTCTCAAATTATGTATATTGATGGATTTCAATAGTACCAATCAACCTTGTTAGTTTAAGATCTAAGAATGGAGTTGGTATTATCCTAGATTAAAGTCTTTTTTAGAGTCAAAACTTGGTGTAAATAAACAATCCAAACCAAAAACATAGTCCAAATTTTCCTTTGAACAAAGAGGCATTATGTTGTCCATGTGAGATCATCAATTTGCCTTGTTCAAAGGTTCATCAAAATCTTGAGAGTCATATTATCCACTTTGGCACATTTATGCTACCCAATTGAGTCTAGACCTTTACTGAAGTTGTTTAAGTCCACTTATAATCTAGGTTTGGATATACACCTTTACGATTTCATAGGGTTGATGTGTTAAGTGGATTAGCCATTTTCACTAAACTTGAGGGAACTTAGGTTTAATTTCTAATTTGGGTTGAAGGTCATTTAAGACTCATAATCATTATCATCACTTAATAGAATTAAGCCATTTTTCGCTAAACACTTGCACTTTAAGTCTATACACCACAACATTTTGAGTCAAGAAAGGTAGTGATATGCTATCAAAATTATAGGAAAACATCTTTGCCTTAGAGAGTTTTTGAAACAAACCTTTTTTGTCACACTTTTTGGGTAGTATAGCATTGTTATGTTACCCATAAAATTTTGAACATCATTTCATAGACCCTCTTGCATAGATTTCCAAATTTATTCCTACATTTTCAGACCAATTCAAGTGTACTTTTGTGATCTTTTGTCTAAAATGGTTATGATATTCACTTTTGTCTAGCTTGTTTATCCAAAAGAACCTAGTTTTATACCATTTTTTGTGAGAAAATAAACTATAGCTAAAGTGCCTTTTGTTTTATACCTTATACCTAGTTGACCAAGTTCATGTCTAAGAATCAAATGCCTAGTGTTTGTTTTAAGTGTTTCAAATCCGTTAGATTAAAAATTTCATCTATTTTCAAAGTCTAACTTTTTATGCCGTTTGACCAAGAGTATTAACACATGCATTGTTTGAGCCTAGCTTTTGATTTAGCATTTGGCCAAAAGACCTAGCAAATTTTAAATTTCTAGATTAGACTAATTTGAAACACTTCAATTTTAGGGTTTGGAATTTTTATTTTAGGTTCATTTACTTGTTTATCTTTGTGTGAACAATGAAATGTTAGATAATTCACTCTAGCTTGATTCCTCACAAACCTTTGCCTAAAACTTTTGATCCTTTTGAAAAATCTATACCAAGTTAGAACATTGTCTATTTTAGACATTGTCCTTTTTAGAGTTTGTATAAATCTTTGAAATTTTATTGCAAAGCATTGACTATGGATCCCAACATGTATTCCTACACTCGTATTGGACTCATGTAAAATATAGGGATTAGTAATGTAGTTACGCAGGAAGAAATGGTGCAAGACCCCTATATGGATAATATTACTTATGAGATGGATTTTTATCCCTCTTATAATAATTAATTAGGGGCATAAAGCCAAGATCCATTGGCTAATTATTTAGTTAACACACTACCTTACATAGAAAAGGACCAAGAGAAAACCATGCAATACCTAGCTATAATACCTATGGTGGATGAGCCAATTCTTCAATAGTCATATTCTGCTAATACATCTTCTATGTATGATCCATTTTTATTTGAGCAACATTTGTTAGAGAATAAGGATGAGATTTTTGTTAGAGCCATAGAGTTAGGGGCTAAATTTATAGCAGACTTCCACCATGAAAACTTACCAAGTATAGTAAGAGTGCCCCACAATATCATTTATGATCAATAGGCTTATTCTAGAAATCTTATGGCTCTAGTCCAAACAACGTATCAAGACCTTAATATATCCAGTCGAGGAAAAAACATCATGGAAGATCACTTTAACCAAATGCAAATAACATATCAAACATATCTAAATCTAGTACATGATTTCAATCAGATGAACATGATAATTAAGCCTCTCATTGACCTAATACCTTTAATAAGAGTGTTGATAGAATTAACTGGAAAAGAAAATTTGAGTTTTGACCCATTCATACAAACTACTTTGATAGATAACTTGATGCATATGCCTATTATTAAATAAGTGTCTTCAACCTCTACACAAAATAATGATCCAAATATAGTAGATAATGTGTAAATAAAATCTAACTTGGATCAAAGTGGTACTAATACACAAACAACTAGCCAACAACATGTGCTTATAGTTAATCCCATGAGTAGATCATCATACCAAGGAGTAGGGGTTTCTACACCCTAGCCTCAACCAACTACTTCCTCAAGTGTACAACCCATAAGGTTAGGTAATCAAACAATAGCCAATGTCATACCTCAATGATAGAATGTGATAAATCCTACTCCTCATCAATAGGTAGTGAGTAGTATTTCACAATAGTAGACACAATCTAATGTATCAATGTAAGAAAGGATGAAGACATTGCCACCTCAATCACGGGAAACAAATATTCCACCCCATTAGGTAATGACAAACACACCTCTTCAATTGTAGACTAATATGCTGATCCAAAACCAAGCAAGGATTAGTTAACTATGTGAAAATATTGGTCAGTAATAGATGCCAAATATACAACCTAATTTTAATTACTCACAGGGATTCATGCAACAAGGAGGTCCTAATATTTTTTAGGTACTTACTAGACAACCATTGGTTCAAAATGTGTCACAAATCTAGAGACAAGGTCTTGGTCCATAAGTTCCCACTCAATAATAAGGTTCGATGAGTTGGTAGCATTTCAATTTTCAACCATAGTAGGCAAAATATAGTTATATCTCTCCATACCAACCACAAAATCCCCCAAGTCAAACCTTTATTGCCAACCCAAACTAGAATATTACACAACCAAGCATACAATTTCAAGTACAGCCTAATCCATATATGCATATTCCTGGTCCATTCCCCAACCAAACCAATATACCTTGATATGTATCTCCATCATACCTTAGTAAAAGTGTTCCACTTGTGACCCCCAAACCATCTATCCAAACGCAAATTCTCCCTCAAACCAATATTCCATCTAGTTTCCTATCCCAGGAATTGCAATAGATGAAGGATGCAATTACTGCCATTCAAGCTAGGAAGTAGACCAAAAATTTCAAATTAGATGAAATCTTCCTGTCTATTCAACATGGATTATTTGTAGATACCATTTCCTCTAAGATATGAACCACTAAAATTTGATAAATATAAAGGGAAAGGTGATCCTAAGGCTCATTTGACCGAATTCTTTGTCACATGTCAACCAGTGGCATATAACGACATATACATTTTGATTTTATTTCCAAGGAGATTGGATAGACAAGCCTTATAGTGGTTTTTAAAGTTTTCCAAGAATTTAGTAATGGAATTTGATGATCTTTTTGATAAATTTATGCATCACTTTTCCTATAATCTCAAGAATGAGATTTCATTAGTGGACCTAACACAAGTAAATCAATAAGATGGTGTGAGTTTTGCAAGTTATTTATATCCATGGAGATCCCTTGAAATATTATTTACTCGTAGTTTACTAGATAAAAAATTAGCCACTGTGTTTACTAAAAAATTGTATAGTGAGATAGCTTAGCATCTAGAACTACAATGTGTGCATACTTTCAAGGAAATCATTGACAAAGGATTGTTGATTGAGAGGGAACTCATCTATAAAGGAGTCATCAAGATTAATTAAAATAATCAAAATTAAGGTACTAATTAGGAAAATTACCAACATCCCATTTAAGTTCCAACATCACAACCAACACAGGCCAATAACCTTGAAAGATTGAAGCAATTCAACCACAATAGGAATGTTGTGGGAAATGGAGTAACCAAATATCACCTAGTAAAAACTATGAAGACATCATATATACCACCTTTTTAGCTTAATCTTACCGAAAAACCTCTCCAACCAATGTTGCAAGTACAACAACCAAGACCTACACAATAAATACAACAAACTTTACCATTGCAAACCCCTCCTCGTAGAAGAACCATCCCTATATGTCATGTCTTTAATGACTTTGGAGAACCTATTGAGTCTATGTTTTTCAAGCTTGATACTACCAATTTGATTATTTGGCCCATACCAAAACATTATCTACAAGGCATTCCTTATCCTAATTGGTACCATAAAAATGAATTTTGTGACTATCATCAGGTCAATGGGCATAATCTATGAAGATGTGTCCAAATCAAGCATTTAATTGAGATTATGCTAGAGAATGGGGAGATAAAATTTGATAATGGTGATTTTAATTCCAATCAAACTCTTGGGATCTCTCAAAACCCCTTTCCTTGACATAAAAATCAATAGAAGTAGAATAATCAACAAAAATAATAATATCCAGTATAGCAGTAAAATCAATAGTATCAAAATCGAAAGTTGAACCAACAAAATCAAAAAAATTAGTAGCAGAACCCATAATGATAGAATAATGGACAAAACTAAGGTCAAAATGGTAAAAACCAAAAAACCTAGCATGTAGTTACACATGACTAAAATAGAGTTGTAGATCATATTATAACGGGTAGTGTTAATACTATCTCTATTAATCCTAGATCGAACACTAACCAATCTAGACCATTGCTAAACACCAATATTCAAAAAAATCACATGGATAGTCCTTCTTTAACTTGGAAGTGCATACAGGCAAACCAACAAACTTAGACTTCCCCTTTTGGATCTTATAATGAAAACTTATCCTTGCCATGTGACCACATACAAGTGCATTAACAACTGAGACTTGTCCTATTTAGTCCCACATCATTCCCAACATCAGTTAGTAATAATAGTCTAGTATTTAATCCTAATTGTGTAATTGCAACTCAAAATTCAAAGATTACTATCACAGGCCCATAACCATTTGCCACTTTTCCTATCATCCAACCAACTATTTAGCCTTAGAATAAACCATTTACTACTGACCAAGACAAGAAGTTTGATATTTTGGAACAATTACAAAAGACATTAGGACAAATTTCTATTTTAGATTTTTTTTGGATGTCAATAATCCCAAAAAACATTTGAATGAGTTTTTGACCCAATCCACTATTGATAGTGACATATCCCCTGATAACTTTCAAGTTTTGGTTGGACACCTAGCTCTAACCCAACAAGTCACATTCAACCAAAGTGATATGTCTTCCCTTGGCCCATTCCATAATAACCCATTATGCATAAAAGTTTGTATCAGATGACATATAGTAAAACATGTCCTTATCAATAATGGATCTAATCTCAACATAGTGTCTCTAAAGATCATCAAGCATCTTGGGTACATAATGGCAGATCTCCAACAAAAAATAATAACTATCAAAGCCTATGATAATCAGGAAAGAGAATCACAAGGCACCATCAATTTGCCAATTATCATTGGGCCTTTGACCCATGATACACTTTTCCATGTGCTTGATCTAGAGTTATCATATAATATGCTTTTAGTTAGGCCTTGGTTACTTGAGATTCATGTAGTCCCATCAAAACTACACCAATGTATCAAGTTTTCCCACTCAGGGATGGAAGTGAATATTCTAGGAGATTTACACCCATATGAACATTACAAGCATCTTGAGGCAAAATTTCAAAGCTATAATTATTAGTACGGTATGAATCCAAGTTCCAAACAAGATAAAGGAAATGCCATACTTATTAATCCTTCATCAAATAATTTCATAGATCTTAATACCTTGGATTCCCTTTCTCACATGCCACCTCCTGAAGCTTCCAATCATTTCACCATTTCAGATAATAGACTAGGAGAATATGTGACCCATGATACATTTCATATTGCCAATATTACTTAGAATCTAAAAACCTTTGGGTGACCTAAAGTCACCCCACATATGCATTGGCAACAAAATAACAAAGATAAGGGACCTATCACATTTGTACAAGCATTTAACCTAGGACTTGTAACAAATCACTACACCAAAACCTCAAGGTGTTAGTGAAGTCCACCCACCAGGACCATAACATCCCACCACGCTTTTGAAGCCTAGAATCTAGGCTAAATTTGTGCCTGTACCACCAAGATTCCTTATGTGTACGAGCCCTGGATGAACACTGCCATGCCAGCGTAGCCACCCGCTCTATGACTTGAACCCAGGTGGAAGCTCTGATACCACATGTAATAAATTGCTACACCAAAACCTCAAGGCGTTAGTGAAGTCCACCCACTAGGACCATAATAGGACTTGGCCCCCTTAAAGGGGATGAATCATGGTTATATAATGATAACCAAGTTGATTGTTATAAAAATTCCAAGTATCATATTCCCAATAGGATCATGGAACATCACAATTATGAAAGAAGGGGCATCAGACCAAATTAGAAATGAACCATTGAGCTAATTTTCATGACTAAGTATGAAAGACCTTATGCACTTGGATTTAAACTGCATAGGGGTGACCCCACATATCTTATTCAAACTTCCTCACTAGTGACTAGTGATGATGATGTTGAGAGTGAAACAGAGTCTGATCATAGCCTTACCTTTGATAACCTAGTTGAAACCAACCTATTTGATAATAATTCCATTTATACCCTTACCCTAGCCATTCATCATAATCCATTACCATTATATTATCCCCAACTAATAGATTAGAACCAATAAGAATCTAGTCTGCCAATTGATGAGTTCCAGAATGATGAGGCATTCTATGATTTCTTAGGCCTTAGAGATAATGTTCCATTAGGAGATCACAAATCAAGATTCTCAATCACATTGGATCCCATATCCTATTTTGGAGAGCACGTGAACACCCTTAGATAAAAAAAAAGTAAAACATTGAGGTCCTAAAGTGAAAACCTCTTAGAGGCACTTTTTGACCAAGGAAAAAGTAAAGATAAAGGCTAGTATAGTGGTGAAAACCTATTTTAGGCACCATTAGATGAGGGTGTTCATTATTCTTTGAATTTAGACTAGGAGACCACCAATGATGAACTTGTGTATGGATCTGAGTTTAGTTTTGAGCAACAAGTATTTGATAAAATTCTCCAAGAATTTACAACTATTTTTGTTACATGGCTAGATCTCCCATTAGGGGATTCAGATTCATCATGCCTAGGAGAAGTTGAAGAGCAAGTCCTAACAAAGGACCCTAACATAGTCCAATAGTTCAAGTTACTACCTACTATCCTAGAAGACAATTCGATCCTTCTAGTCAAAGATAACAACAAAGGTAAATATCGAGACTCCATTAGACCTGAAATAGATAAAATTAGGAGCATCTCTCACTGAGTAACATGAAATCTTTATAGCTCTAATGAGAGAGTTTATGGATATTTTTGCATGGGCCTATTCTGACATGCCAAGTTTAGACCCTGCCTTAGTTTTGCACCACCTTGTGGTTAATCCTGATGCTAAATTAGTAAAACAAAAGCTACGTAAGATGCATCCTTGCATTAATGTATTGGTAAAGAAAGAGTTGGAAAAAATCTTAAAAGTAGGATGTATCTGATCCATTGACTACTCTGAATGGATCTCTAATGTTGTACCTATTCATAAAAATCTTGAAGGGATTATAATTTGTATTGATTTTTGAAACATTAAAAATGCTTGTCTTAAAGATGATTTTCCATTACCTAATATTAACATGATCATTGATTCCATGGTAGGTTATGAAATGCTTTCACTTATGGATGGATTTTCAGGATATAATCAAATCATAATCGCACCAGAAGATCAACATAAAATAACATTCACCACTCCATGGGGAACATTTTGTTATCAGGTGATGCCATTTAGCCTTAAGAATGTTGGAGCTACATATCAAAGGGACATGACTATCATATTCCATGATATGATGCATGATATTATTAAAGACTATGTCAATGACATATTACGAAAATCCAAAACTAGGGCCAACCATCCAGTAGTGTTATGCAAGATATTTGAAAGACTATGAGAGTATAAAGACTAAATCCAAAAAAAATGTGTTTGGTGTAACCTAAGGCAAATTAATTGGCTTCATCATGTTTTATAAAGGTATTGAAGTTGATCCAGCTAAAGTCCATGCTATAACTAAGTTTCCACCACCAACTAATTTAAAGTGACTCTATAGTTTTCAGGGTAAGATCTAGTCAATCTGATGCTTCATCTCTTAACAAGTAGATAAGTTCCATCCATTTACACACCTTTTGAAGAAAGGAGTTAAATTTTACTAAGATGATCATTGCCAAACAACTTTTCAATATCTCAAAGATTATCTTGTCAATCCACCTATTTTATTACCTCCTACGCCAGGAAAGCCATTCTTATTATACTTATCAACTACCAACCATGCTCTAGGGGCACTCTTGTCTCAACATGATGACAATGGAAAAAAATATGCTGCATACTACCTAGGTTATACCTTGGTTACATATGAACATAACTATGCACCCATTGAAAAAGCTTTCCTAGCCATGGCTTTCATAGCTCAAAAACTATGCCATTACATGTTGAATAATATGACCATGGGCATTTCAAAGGTAGATCTGGTTAAGTGTCATGTCCCCCTTTTTAGTGGACATCAACAAACTTGATGATTGGCCTATTATGCAACCCTCATAGGCTGAGAGGATGGATAGGGGGTCATGATGGAGATTGGCTTGGCTTCGATTAGTAGAATTCCTATAGTTGGCTTTTATTCAAGCTATTTTAGACACATTTGCCTGAGTTCCTATTATTTAGGGATATTTGACATGTAGCAGAGAGCCCTTATTTTGGTATGGTCATGTGCAGAATCACTCCCTGATTCACCAGCTTCAGTCGGTTTGAGGATCTGACATGTATTGAGGGAGATATTAATATTTGATTGATTTAATCAAATATTAATTATTTGGTCTAATTTTAATTAGAAGCCCTAATTCTAATTTAAGAAAACCCTAATTAGGGCAAGCATATTTTTTTGAGGGTATAAGGGTTTCTCATGGGAGAGGATTGATTATTGATTATGATTTGATTATTGATTTTTGATATTGAAGAATTCTTCTGTGAAGACTGAGCCAAGGGTTCCAAGATTCCATTTGCAATGGAGAATGTCCACTCTTCAGTGTGTGCAATTCAGAGGCTATGAGATATCAGCTGATTTATTGCCAATTTGAGAGATAGCTTCATATAGAAGTTATCATATTATTTCAGGTATTTTGAGAGATAACTTCACACAGAAGTTATCACAATAATTTAGGTATTTATTTCATAAGTTTTTATTCAATAAAGTATACAAATAGAAATCTTCTATATTAGAGCCATATATCTTGAGATCAGGGGTCCAAAAAATAGGGTGTACTTTATTAGCGGCCATATGAAGTCTATACATATCCATACAGATTCACACAGAGACCGACATCGATAGGCAGAGATCCACAGCGACCAACATCGACCGACCTATCACCGACGTCGGCAAGTTAACGACCCCAGTCAACCGACGACAGCAGTATAACCGACGTCGGTGACTATATTTTTGACACAACAAGCTGAGACATACCAAATTCATGTTTTATTCCTAGTTTGCGGAATACTTAGGTTTTTAAGACTGTATTTGAATATTCTTTAATATGCATGACAAAGGATATCTATTGTAATAGTATGAGCGAATAAATAAGAGATTATATTGTGATTTATTTATTTATTTGGAAATTATTTTAGCAAAAATCATATATTTGTTCAGAGTTTTGTCATTCTATATTCCCTATTTGAAGGGGATATTACAGTGGTATTAGAGCTTTTGTATTTCTATATTCCCTATTTGAAAGGGATATTACAGTGGTATTAGAGCTTTTGTATTTCTATATTCCCTATTTGAAGGGGATATTACAGTGGTATCAAAGCTTTTGTATTTCTATATTCCCTATTTGAAGGGGATATTACAGTGGTATCAAAGCTTTGTATTTCTATATTCCCTATTTGAAGGGGATATTTCAGTGGTATCAGAGCTTTTGTTTAAAAAAGGAGCCCCTAAGTAAGGGACATTTCAGTGGTATCAGAGCTTTTGTATTTCTATATTCCCTATTTGAAGGGGATATTACAGTGGTATCAGAGCTTTTGTATTTCTATATTCCCTATTTGAAGGGGATATTATAGTGGTATCAGAGCTTTTGTATTTCTATATTCCCTATTTGAAGGGGATATTACAGTGGTATCAGAGCTTTGTATTTCTATATTCCCTATTTGAAGGGGATATTACAGTGGTATCAGAGCTTTTGTATTTCTATATTCCCTATTTGAAGGGGATATTACAGTGGTATCAGAGCTTTGTATTTCTATATTCCCTATTTGAAGGGGATATTTCAGTGGTATCAGAGCTTTTGTTTAAAAAAGGAGCCCCTAAGTAAGGGACATTTTAGTGGTATCAGAGCTTTTGTATTTCTATATTCCCCATTTGAAGGGGATATTACAGTGGTATCAGAGCTTTGTATTTCTATATTCCCTATTTGAAGGGGATATTACAGTGGTATCAAAGCTTTTGTATTTCTATATTCCCTATTTGAAGGGGATATTATAGTGGTATCAGATCTTTGTATTTCTATATTCCCTATTTGAAGGGGATATTTCAGTGGTATCAGAGCTTTTGTTTAAAAAAGGAGCCCCTAAGTAAGGGACATTTTAGAATGCTGATGTCGGTTGACTGAAGACCGACATTAGTAGAGAAGCCAATCGATAGTGACCAACATCAGAAGTATATCGACCGACGATGACGACTGTGTGTCGACACAAAAACCAGAGCCATTCTAGATCAGGGTTTGTTTCCAGATTTGCAAAAGATTAGGGTGTTAAGATAGTATTTGTAATATTCTTTGATATGCATGACAGAGGACTTATTTGTAATCAATTGGATGAATAATAAGATTAGTGATTTTCTAGTTAAGAGATTTACTGTGGTTAATTTGTTTATTTGAATTTATTCTGCAAAATCATATTTTTGATCAGAGCTTTTGTATTTCTATATTCCCTATTTGAAGGGGATATTATAGTGGTATCAGAGCTTTTGTATTTCTATATTCCCTATTTGAAGGGGATATTACAGTGGTATCAGAGCTTTTGTATTTCTATATTCCTTATTTGAGGGGGATATTATAGTGGTATCAGAGCTTTTGTATTTCTATATTCCCTATTTGAAGGGGATATTACAGTGGTATCAGAGCTTTTGTATTTCTATATTCCCTATTTGAAGGGGATATTACAGTGGTATCAGAGCTTTGTATTTCTATATTCCCTATTTGAAGGGGATATTTCAGTGGTATCAGAGCTTTTGTTTAGAAAAGGAGCCCCTAAGTAAGGGACATTTTAGTGGTATCAGAGCCAAATTCCTGCCATCCTGTTGGGTAGATCAGAGCCAAATTCCTGCCATCTTGTTGGGTAGATTGAACATTGAATCAGCTAAGTACCCATGATTACTTCAAGTACTCAGAAACAGTGGGACACTCTTATGACAACAAATGAGGAGTGGGAGTTATTATCACCTCAGGTTCGGGAGAGGATATCTTTTGATCACTTTGTTAAGCTGAGGAGAGAGCACTACAGATCACTTAGACAGGGCAACAACATGTCCCATGATCCTTATGAGATAGAAGATAGTGATGATGAGATAGTATCAGCAGTAACCTCTTTAGAGTTAGATGAGGATGAGTCCGATGCTTGCACTCAAAGTGGGGAGGTGTGCTCAGATGTTAGTGCACTGAGTGTTGATGATCTCTCACCTATGGTAGAGATTGTAGAAGAGTCCCAGGATCTGATTATTGTAGATGACACCCAAGAGAATGCAGTGGATAGTTTTGAGGACTTAGTTTCCTCAGCAATTTCTTTTGATATGGGAGAGTTGGACAACAATGCTATAGTTGTTGAGACTCTGTATGTTGATATGAGCTATGGAGTTGATTCATAGAGTATGGATGGTAGTACGCCAGAGATCAGTGATTTTGAGTCTACTCTTTTGGACCGTGCATAAGAGGAGGATTGTAGGAGACAATCTAGCTAGTGCCACCATGTGTCTAGTCAGCTGAGAGTTAATGAGCGAGACATTGCTACCGATTTCAAGCATTTTGATACTGCTCATCAGTTGTTAGTAGTTTATGGATGGGGTTTTCCTACTAGCATTGAGCAGGGAGGTAGTTATTTGTCTTTGATAGAGATCCACTCTTTATGGGAGGCTATCCAGATTCTGAGACATGATTATATGTAGTTGGTAGCCGACAGAGATTATCTTATTGAGTGGGGCAACACATCGTATGATGCATTATTGGTCAAGGAAGATAAGGTGAGTGAGCTTACTTAGCAGCTCGAGGTGACTTTTGAGATTCTTGAGAGTACACAGTTGGCTTTCGAGGAGTCACAGTTTCATTTGGCTGAGGTGACCATGGAGTTAGAGTGACTTCAGTGTTTACCAGAGTTGGTATAGTCATAGGTTGTGGTATTTGGGGACATGAGGGTGCCCATGGTCGAGATTGTTAGAGATAGTGAGGATGAGCATATATCTATCCTCAATGCTAGTATTGGTTTGTTTCTATTGAAGTTACATTCAGTTGAGTTGGGTGCTACAGTCGAGCATGGTAGTCAGCCTGATATGGTGATAGGTGCTATGATTGACAGTTTAGCAGTGCATGACTTAGAGTAGGAGTTGATGTGATATGTTGATCACAGTAGAGGTACAGTGCGTGGATTATCCATACTTGGCATAGTTCCATTTAGGAGTTGTTGCAGAGTTGGAGTGTGCCTTCTGCATAGCATGGTGGAATGTGTACCTGGTATTTGTGATTTTGGAGTTTGGGTGACTTGCATTCACCAATTTGATTTTGGATTCCTCTTTGTTCTATTTCAAAGGATATTGCATGGGCTTGCATTGATTCACAACAATGTAGATCATGACTACATTTGGGGTCCAGGTGGATTGAGTGGTTCATTGTTCTGAGATTGCTTGGGGATAAGCAATTTCAAGAGGGGTGGATTGTCATGTCCCCTTTTTTAGTGGACATCAACAAACTTGATGATTGGCCTATTATGAAACCCTCGTAGGCTGAGAGGATGGATAGGGGGTCATGATGGAGATTGGCTTGGCTTTGATTAACAGAATTCCTATAGTTGAATTTCATTCAGGCTCTTTCAAACACATTTGCCTGAGCTCCTATTATTTAGGGATATTTGACATGTAACGGAGACCCTTATTTTGGTATGGTCATGTGTAGAATCACTCCCTAATTCACCAGCTTCAGTCGGTTCAAGGATCTGACATGTATTGAGGGAGATATTAATATTTGATTAATTTAATCAAATATTAATTATTTGGTCTAATTTTAATTAGAATCCCTAATTCTAATTTAAGAAAACCCTAATTAGGGCAAGCATATTTTTTTGAGGGTATAAGGGTTTCTCATGGGAGAGGATTGATTATTGATTATGATTTGATTATTGATTTTTGATATTGAAGAATTCTTCTGTGAAGATTGAGCCAAGGGTTCTAGGATTCCATTTGCATTGGAGAATGCCCACTCTTTAATGTGTGTGATTTAGAGGCTGTGAGATATTAGCTAATTTATTGCCAATTTGAGTGATAGATTCATATAGAAGTTATCACAGTATTTTAGGTATTTTGAGAGATAACTTCACACATAAGTTATCACAGTAATTCAGGTATTTATTTCATAAGTTTTTATTCAATAAATTATATAGATAGAAATCTTCTATATTAGAGCCATATATCTTGAGATCAGGGGTCTAAAAAATAGGGTGTACTTTATTGGTGGCCGTACGAAGTTTGTACAGATTCACACAGAGACCGACATCAACAGGCAGAGATCCACAACGATCGACATCGGCTAACCTATCACCGATGTCGGCAGGTTAACGACCCCAGTTGACTGACAATGGCAATATAACTGACGTTGGTGACTGTGTTTTTGACACAACAGGCTGAGACATACCAGATTCATGTTTTATTCACAGTTTATGGAATACTCAAGTTTTTAAGACCGTATTTGAATATTCTTTAATATGCATGACAAAGGATATCTATTGTAATAGTCTGAGCGAATAAATAAGAGATTATATTGTGATTTATTTATTTGGAAATTATTTTGGCAAAAAATTGTATCTTTGTTTAGAGTTTTGTCATTCTATATTCCCTATTTGAAGGGGATATTATAGTGGTATCAGAGCTTTTGTATTTCTATATTCCCTATTTGAAGGGGATATTACAGTGGTATCAGAGCTTTTGTATTTCTATATTCCCTATTTGAAGGGGATATTACAGTGGTATCAGAGCTTTTGTATTTCTATATTCCCTATTTGAAGGGGATATTACAGTGGTATCAGAGCTTTGTATTTCTATATTCCCTATTTGAAGGGGATATTTCAGTGGTATCAGAGCTTTTGTTTAAAAAAGGAGCCCCTAAGTAAGGGACATTTCATTAAGTATCTACTATCTAAAAAAACTTTGTAAGGTAGAATGTCTAAATGGATAATGCTTCTCAATGCATTCGACATAGATTATGTCATTTAGAAGGCAATCAAAGGACAAGTTCTTAGACATCAACTTGCTGAAACACCTCTCATAGACACCTAACCACTCACATTTCAATTTCTTGATGAATTCATCATGACCATCATGGACACACCCCTTGAGGAACAACCCTAGAAAATATATTTTGATGGTTCATTTACTATATATGGATCACCAATAGTCCTATTTTTTATTATACCATAGAGGGATCTAATACCTAAATCATTTAGAATCAACTTTCCTTGTACAAATAACATGGACAAGTACGGAGCACTTGTTTCAGGTCTTCAATGAATAGTGCATTGGAATATATCTCATCTTCAATTTTATGGTGATTCTCAGTTAATCATCAATCAGGTCACATATCATTTTTAGACCAAAGATGAAAAGCTGGTTCTATATAAATCCATGGTTGACACTCTTAAAAAGTAAATTGCCAACACTTAGTTTAAGCATATACCTAGGGATAGTAACAAAAATATAGATACCATGTATACTATTGGTTCTATGATTTGACAAATAGATAAAGCTAGAGAGTATCAGTTCTTCATTGAATTTTTTTTAGCACTAGGTCATGAACCTTCAACTATTGCCATGATTTATGATATTATTGGTCCTAATTCTATCTGATACTTAGAACTTTACAACTACCTTTATGACCAATTTTTACCACCTAACATCTCTCAAAAACAAATCAAAGCCTTCATTCATCGTTTTGCCTGTTATACTCTACTTGGATCCACTCTTTACCATCATAGTTTTAATGGAACTCTGCTTCATTGTTTAAATTTGATAGAGTCTATGTTAGCATTAAGAGAAGTTCAAAAAGGAGTATGTGGAGCCCATTATAATGGGGTAGTCCTATCCAAAAATATCTTGTGTATTGATTATTATTGGCCCATAATGGATGCAGATGCCATTCTATATGTAAAGAAATGCGATAAATGTCAATGACATGCTAATCTGATTCATGCCCTAGCAAAGAATCTTAAATTAATGTTGATACCATGGCCATTTTAAACATGGGGACTTGACCTCATTGGGAATATTAACACCACTTCATCTGATGGCCATAAACATATCCTTACCACCATCAAATATTTCACTAAGTGGTTTAAAGCTATACCCCTCACTTACAAGACTAGAAAGCAAATTTCCAAATTCATCTTCAACCATTTCATCTATCACTACAGTATTCCCTCTGATATTATATCTTATAACAAAGGATTATTCAAGAATAATGATGTAGAATAGCTATGTACTAAATACAACATCACCCAATATTTTTCTATAGCATATTACCCTCAAGGTAATGGCCAAGCTGAGGCATCCAAAAAAACCATTGTCAACATTCTCAAAAATATTGTCAATGATGACATTAATGATTGTCACCTCGATATATTCCTTTCCCTTTGGGCATACCATACCAATCATCATGCCCCCATAGGAGCCATTCTATACTTACTTGTTTATCATAATGAATCCATCCTTCCCATTGAGGTAGAATTACCTTCCTTATGCATCTCTTTCAAGCATGTCCTAGATGATCATGACTATCGAGTAGCTCACCTACAAGAGTTGGATCTACTAGATGAAAAATTTGTGGTCATGCTCAATAATCTTCAAGTATATCAGAATTGATTCAAAGGCCACTATAATCGACACATTAAGTATAAAATATTTGAACTTGGTAATCTTATTCTTAAAGAAAACTAAAAGAATACCATGGTTGAGAAGAAACATAAAGGCAAATTCAAACCAAATTAGATAGGGCCTTTCATCATCACTATAGATTATGGATCAGGAGCATATAGGGTTGCCACACCAAATGGTGATGAACTTTCAGAACTAATGAATATTATTCATCTCAAGTGGTATTATGCTTGAATTCTAAGGTGTATTATCTATAAGGACCATTTTACTTATACCATTTTATTACTATTATTATTTGTATAAATACCATCCTTATCTATTCTCTTCATCATGACCACTTTCTACTTCTGACCTATCAACCCAGTGTGTTGTAAAAACCTAGCTTATTTTACCTTGGTTTTTGCCATTCATTACACATTTTTAGCATCCAAGTATCTGATCAGTTTCATTAGTTGGTTTAAGTATTTCAGCTAGAGATCATATTTTTGGATAGTGTGACAAAAGTTTTGATAGTTTCATCCTTCATTTTTTAGTCCTTTCTTACCACCAGTATTGTAACTAATTATAACCACCTTTAGGAAAATTAGTACTATTGACCTATGTCATTGTGTCTTAGTTATAACCACCTATGGGAAAACTAGGGGAAACATTAAGCCTTGACTTACTAACTTGCCACTTCCTATGCCATATTATGTCTTTTTATCAACTGTGCCTATTTTGTTTGAATTGGCTACTACACTTGTCAAATTCCTCTATTGTACGGGTAGAACTACAGTGACTTGATGTCTTACTCTGGGACTATGTAGGTAGCTTTCAATACTTGTTGAGGTCATCTTAGTCACCCTTTTACCCATGTTATCACTATTTTGTGAGCAACCTAAACCATGCTCTCATTATTTTTTGAGCAACCTAAGCCACACTCTCACCATTTTTCAAGTAACCTAAGCCATATCCTCACCATTTTGTGAGTAACCTAAGCCACACTCTCACCATTTTGAAAGCAACCTAAGTTTCAACACTCTCAAAATTTTTCTAGCTTGAATCATTTGGTGTCTCATCATTCTTGATCTAGTTGAGACACTTCAAAAAATTCTAAAAACATTTAAAAAATTGGTAGAAAAAAACAAAAAACATTGACAACTTCTTTGCCTTAAGGATTCTGGGAACCCTTACTAAGTTACAAGCAAATCAATTGTAATTTAGTTTTGCCATCATTTTTGGTCTTTTTTTATCATGAAATTCTCATTTTTCAAGACCATTCCTATTCTTATATCACATCCATTCTATTTATTTTCCTCAGTTAGCACATTCTTCTCATTTTTTGGGAAAACTACATTTGGCCTAAAGTTTTTTATTAGATATTACATCCATAAAACTATATAGGTAGCATCCACTTGCTTAATGCATATGGAGATAGCTCGACCACCCCCTTCCTTTTCTTCTATTCCCCCATTTTATTTGTTTGTTAAGTTATCACTTATTTTCTATGGGCAATATTCGTAGGATTTCTTTTTTATTTGTTTGTTTATTTATTTATTTGCTTTTAGCAATGTTGCCTTGATTCAGTTTATGTGTTCATTAGGTGATTATTTTCCCACACTTACACTTGAATCCATCCATATTCATATTTTTACATTATAATCATGGTTTATATCATTGATGCATTATGTTTAATTAAGTATTGGATTACAGGAGTCAGTCCTCATACATATTTTGACCAAGTCCTCTTTATGTTATATCATGATGCCTATTGACATGTACTATAAGAAACCTTAGCTTCAAAAAGTCTATTCAATAATGGTGGCATCTCTTCAGCATTAACATCTTGATTCCATCCTAATCATATCCTAAATAGAGTAATTAACCACAAAAGAATTCAACCTTTATTAGTTCAAACAAGCATCTCCCTACTAGTAGGTTGTTCCAATTCATCATTACCCTTTGTATTAAGTTATCATCATCCTCAGCCAAGTTTATCATGTTTACCATAATTGGGGTCCAATGATTATAACCACCTGTGGAAAAATCATTTCACATTATCCCACTTGCATTTCTCAATGATTATAACTGCCTTTGGGAAAATCATTGTGTTTTCACCATTTTACTTTTTATGCCCAAACAAGGACATGTTATTATTTTGTTTTTCTATCATAAAGGGTAGCTCCATCTTCTCAATGATTATAACTGACTTTGATCAAATCATTGTGTTATCATACCATGTTACCACTATCAGGGTACAATGCTTATAAATGCGTTTGGGAAAACCATTATACACCATCCCAATTGCATTCTCAATAATTTTGACTACTTTTTTCACTATCATTGTGTTTTCACCCCATCATATTTCCTTTCTTTGGTCCTCTTGTTTCACTTCTTTCTTTTTGAGGGACCATTTGGTGACCTACTTGTGCCAACTATTCCTTCGAGGGGGCATCATATAGTTAGTTTGTCATCATTATAGTTGTAGGCATACATGACCTTTTCGTTATTTGAGAAGATGTTACTATGATTATAGCTTACAACACTTTCCCAAATAGGGGCAAACTATAGACACCTAAAACTGGCCATCGATAACCTCCAATCAGGGTTTTAACCAATTTCCACCCAAAATGCATAATTTGGCTTAAAAAAACTAAAACATGTTAAAAGATGTGAAATTGACATATTAAAATGTTGATTTTAGCCAAGGTATCCCTAAATGGGGAAATGCAATTTATGAGCCAACTAACTTTGATCAGATCATTTTGAGGCAAAATGCTAATTTTGCACCGGGGTGCTCTAGATTGCTCTTTCCTATCAAATATTTTACACAAGATGCATTAATTTTTTATTTGTTATTGGTAACATCCTAAGTTGGATAGCTCATCCAATGCATCTGATAGTGCCTTCCAATTCTAACCCAGTCATATTTAGGACCAATAACAAGGTATTCTAATCAATTTGGGTATTTTGTGCACAATGTGCTTAATCATGCTTAATAGCTAATTAACCCAAATCAAGGCTTAATTAAGAATTCCATGAAAACTTGTTGAATAATTTGTTTTGGAAATGAATATTGAATATTTACATCATCAAGTGATCTCATTTTTGGGAAGACATCCCTAGGCCATAAATGCCATAAATATTAGGATTCATGCCCTCCATACCTCATCAATGCCTTCCATGATACCCTCCATGCCTCTTAATTTCCCCTTTTTATAATTTCATGTTGAGGATGATTACAAACTTAATTCCAAAAATTGAATTAATTCTCAACCACACATCTTAATCTTGAGATGGATGGTTGAGGGTGATTCTAGTCAAATCCAAAAATCTATAAATAGGAGGCCTCACAACATCATTTCTAAGTCTTGATTATGCAAAGTTATAATGCTCAAATGGTTTTAAAAACTTCAAAAAACTAGTGTTACCATGCCAAATTGATTCCAAGCCAATCCAAGCTATAAGCCAAAGGTGCCAAGGAGAGATGGAGGTAGCCAAATTTCCATTGCCAAAGACTTCATGAGCACAAGGTAAGCAAACCACTACTACAAAGGCATTTGGAGCATCTAAGAAAGGTGAAGGAACTCTTGTATTTGATTCTTTGCTTTTTTGTTGTGTTTGTCATTTGATTTTGTTAACTAAGCTCTCCCTAGTGTCTAGGCCTAGAGATATTATGCTATTAGTGTGTTTATTTCATTTTGTTTTTATTTTGGAACTAACACCATACTAACCATCCTTTCTTGAGTCAAATTATTAAATCATAAAGAGGAGATAGCCAAGCCTCCTTTGATGAAGACTCATTGAGCACAAGCTGAGCAATCCACTTCAATAAGCTATTTAGAGCATCCAAGGAAGGTGAAGGATTTCTTTCTCTTTTGCATTCTAGTTGTGTTTTTACATTTAGTATTGTTATTATGCTACCCCTGTAAGATAGGATTAAGGTGTTAGCATTAGTGTGTTTTTTTGGATTTTATTTCATTCACTAACACCATACTAATTTCCCTTTATTTTAATCTTATGTTCATAAATGGCATGCTCGATGGGACTTTAACATCATAAATTTGGCCCAAAATAACCTACAAGCAAACTACTAACCATTGTCATATAAGATCTTGGAGTGTGGAAACAAGGAAGATAAAAATTTCAATAAAAGTTCATTTTTTTGGAAGTAGTAGTTTTGTCCTTACAGAGTCATGGGTTTTTCCTCTGGACCCCAATCCCACTATTGAGATAGTCATGGATTTGTCATTACAATTTACGATATTATGTTTTAACTTTTTTTAGGTCTAGTAATGATATTAAAATCTTGATATTCACTAATAGTGATATTATAACACCGTTACTTGATAGTAGCAATATTATAATCTTGTGACTTCTTAGTCATGATATTTAAATAATTATTTGATAATAGTGATATTGTTGATTTGAGTCATGGTATTATAGATAAACTACTAGAGGTTAACCTAGACCATTAGGGTTAAGTGACGATACCACAACTCTATCAGTTGTGGGATTGTGAACCCAAATAACGATTTTGCCTTCCTGAATAATGAGATTGTGGACCTGACTCATGGGATTTTTAGCTTGACTCATGGGATTATTAGTTTGACTCATGGGATTATGGACCTAACTTATAGTATTATTAACTCAAATAATGGGATTGTTATTTTTGTTAAACTAGATTGAATAATGATATTCCTTGTTTGAGTCATGGTTTTATAGAGTCATGGGATTTCACTATGGAGCAGTGGGATTTCACTATGTGAAAAAATTAAAGAGATTATTTTATAAATTTATTTGCTCAATCTCATAAGTGCTTCAAGGTAGGTAGTCCTAATCTTGTTTTTATAGGTTGAAAGGCTAGTTTTGAAGTTAATTTGAGTGTTTTTAACTAATCATACACTTCAATTTGGGGTTTAAAAATAACATGGTTAAAATCATGCACACTTCAAGTTTGGTAACTAAAATGAATCTATCATGCTAAGTCTTAAACAATTCAAACTTCAGGTTTAAAAAAATTAGGTGATTATTGCTTCATATAGGATTTTTGGTGCAATCTTTACAAATTTTTAGATTTTAAAGTCAAGGGGCTAAAAGAACATCACCACATATTTTGTTTAGTCATTTAAAATTGAGCACACTTCAAGTTTTTGAAAAGTTTTTATAATTATTTTCCTAGATTAGATTTGTTTTAGAAAATAGGGTGTTGTGCATGTATGTTCTCCCATCCATCCCCTTTAGGGAACCTATGGGATTAAAAGAACCAACTTCATTGCAAAGTGCCTTAGTCTAAAGGTGTATAAGAGATGTTGTCAAGGCTTTTCCCAGAACCCGCATGGCTTGGGTGACCTAAAAAACAACTTTTAAAGCTCTTTTAATTGTAATTTATTTCATTACATCTTGGATTATAAGGGTGACTTCATTACCTCCCATGAGTTCTTTAGGAAAGCCTTGACCCAAGAATTCATCTCCTAGAATTGTCTTCAACTCCTCTCCATAGAGGGGGGTGGGTATATAAATTGGGATCACCCCACTAGGATTGATGGTTTGAGTAGTTAAACCATCTCCTATTTTTATGGTTAATCCCAAGATGTATGATCACATTGGACATCATACTACACTGAGTAAGAAATGGATGCAGTGGTTATAAAAAGGGATAAACCCTTTTACAACAAGTCAAGTGTCGTTGACCCAATTGATGTGTTGCTTCTCTTGTATTTTGACATGAAACTATTGTGCATTTGATCCATCTAGAATGATTTAAAATTAATTAATTTTAGTCAACCCCACTTTGCCACACCCTTGATAGGAATTTAGATGATTTACTTATATTTTGTCATTTCTTGCTTAGTATTTTGAGACTAAAACTAATGTGTTTGTTTACAAACCATGTCAAAAACAATTTGTTTATATGACACTCTTTTGTTTAAAGAAGCATTGTGCTGGCTATTTTACACCATAATTTTGCCTTGATTATTTTATAAACTTGTTTGTGTGTGTGTCAATTAATTGATAAGGGTACTATTATGCTGCCCAAATCAGATTTTGAGTTTATGCCTTTGAGTCTTTGAAACATAACATTGATTACGTCATTATAACACACTAATGCCATTATGATGCTCAATTTATTTCAATAATCATTTGACTTGTACCAAAACCATTGTTTAAAACCATGTCACATATGCCATTTGGACCTTGTTTATGCACCATCATGCTATCCAATCTTGTTTAACTTGTTTTGTCAAATCTTAGTCTTCAATGTTGAGTTTCCAATTAACTTTTTCAAGTTTGGATTAAAACACTAATTGATTTTTGTTTAGGCCTCATTTCCTGGTGTTGATACATATATCTTTCTCTTTTAGGTTACATAAATTTGGTTAATTGATTACCCAAACTTGATGACTATTTATTGTTTGTTTATTTTTAGAGCTTATCCTCATCATTGTTTATGCCTTTATTTGGAAAAATATAGCCTTTTTCCAAAATCCTTTTGCCTCATGAGTAATGCAAACTGATCATGTTTATGTTTGATTTTGTGTGTCAGATCTATGTCAAAGTTGTTTCCAAACTTGTTAGATTAAATCAAATCACATCAATCCTTTGTTTCAAGCCTTGATTTTGACACCATTTGGCCAAAATTCCTAGCACAACCTATTTGAGCCTAGATTTTGACTCCATATTTGGACAAAAGACCTAGAGAATCTTTTCCATTTCCTAGTTTAGACCTTGTTTGGAACACTTTGACCTAAAATTTTGACATGCTAGTTTTTATTTAGATGCTTAACTTTTTGTGTGTATGAAATTTGACGTTAAACTCTTTTATGCCAAGTCTTACATAAACTATTTTGGAGATACAACTCCATGATCAAATCATTATTTGAAGATATAACTCCACCCATTTTGACCTAGTTAGACCATGTTTGAACCATTTGTCCTTTCAACATAGTTTTTCAAATTTTGTAGAACTCCAAGCCTTTTTGTTTTTAGAGCTTTCATTATTGATGCATATATGTATAGCTACACTTATGGTGGAGTCACATACAATCCAAATTATGATATAATGGCCACAAAAAATAGATTTATTCAAGACCCCTTTGATGATAACATGGTTTGTGAGATGAAATTTTATCCACCTTACAAAAATTAGTACACAAAACACAGTCAAGAACTAGCTTATAATCCAACTCAAAAATCTAATTGGGATGATATGGTTTATGAGGAGGACTTGGATGCTTTGGCTTATGTGAATAATTAGGCCCCACCAAATCATACCATTTTTATTTTAAGGCCACAATGTCACATCATTTCCATACCAAGACCTCATTCTTTGGCTTGTGAAAGCAATCAAACTTCATGATGCCCTTTCATCATTCCAAGACCTAGTCCTTTAGATTGTATGAATAATCAAGCCCTACACCACCCTGTTATCACCATTTTAGGACTTTTTCCTTTGAAACGTGTAAGTAATCATGCTCCCTAATTCCATACCATTATCCAACCATAGGCCATTCCTCATCCAATACTAATACCATTAAAACCTCAACCAATCCATTCATTTAAAGACGAATCTGTGTTCAAAACTAGTATTTTCTAACTCATTAGAAACCAAGACCAAGAGAACCAATCAATCTAAGATGATTTTTTTAAAACAAACATTTATGATGAGTCAACCTATGATGAATCACATTTCAATCCTATACTTGTTGATGAGGAGTCTCATGTTGGTGAGCTAGTCTTTATTGAGTCACTTTTTAATGATTATAACTACCCTTGGACAAATCATTACTTTGACCATATGCCTATTTTTCAAGAGCCTCCATATAACAAGAAAATATCTATGGATTTGTCTCTTGAATTTTTTCCTATCATTGAGAAGTCTTACATTGACAAACTAGTCTTTGTGGAGCCTGTTATGCCATCATATGCCATCACTTGTCCAATACCAAGCATTCAATAAGACATCATTATAAAAGAGTAGCCATAACATGACAAATAAAAATTAGAGTCAAATTTTATTTTTGAATCGACATCATATTTAACATTAGAAACAAAATCAACATCAGTCTCAACATTGAATTTATACTCCCTTGAGTCAGAATCAAATTTAGAATCAAAATACATTCATGACTGCTACAACATTGGTTATGCATGCCTTATGGACCAATTTGAATACATTTGTGATCCTTCTATGATTTTTGAGGATTTTTACTTCAACATTGACATAAGTTTTCCTAGTATATCCTATGAAGATTATGCTTCCACCCCCATTCCATTACCTTTTCACAAGCCATTACCACCAATAAAAATAGCCATATCATTGACATTTCACCTCCCATATGTGTTGATTGGGACTAATATAATCACACCTTGTTAAACCACATCTATTGTGACATAGTAGTTAAATAAGACCAAGGAGGCTAAACCAAATTCATGTGGAAGAAGAACACTCTCCTACTGAAACCTTTTCAGAGTCACTATGGGGTAATCAAAGTTCAAAGTTAGCATTTTCTAGTGAAACCTTTTTAGAGGTTCTAGAAGACAATCAAAGCCAAAAGTCAATGTTCCTTAGTGAAACCTTCTTGGTGATGCTACATGAAAATCAAGATAAACTAATTGGAAGAAATCTCTTCAAGATGCTAATACTTGAGCATAAAATTTATTTACTACTTGATGAAGACATTATCAAAGAAAAAATCAAAATAAATTCCAATTTATATCCTATCAGATAGTATCTACTCTCAAGCCCAAATAATAAAAAAATTTGGTGGTCCTATTGAGAGAACAAGTCTTTAGCCCTGCCACATCCAAAGCTATGTTGAATATAGAATCAACAACATTATGTGTGCTTGAAAATGCTAATCTTCATTTATTTCCCTACCATTACACATTCCATTATATATCCTAATAAAACCTATCATCTATAATTTCTCCCTATTTGCCATCCATGGACATACTTTACTTTATAGAGGCTACACAGATACCTTATCTCTAAGTTTGAAGGAATCAAAATCAATGACCAATAAAGATCACAACAATATCATTTACATCCAAATCTGTAACTAGTTTTTTATAGATCAGTTATTTAGATGAGGTGTGGGCTAAAAATTAACATGATCACATATTCTATTTGTATCATTTACTAACAAGGATGTGCATTTACACTTCATAAGGAATAATAGAGTCATATGCCATTTACCATACCTAAGCCAAACACATCAAAAACCAGCAACCATCATTGGCAACAAAAATATACCATACCATTTCAAATTGCCATACCCTTGTTGCTATTTTCTCATTTTCATTTTTTTCCATTGTCGCATACCCAACCAGTCACCTTATCACTTGGGGATAATCCTCTTACCATTATCTCCAATCTACTAGAACTATCATTATCCTCAATCAAGACCATGCCATCCTATCATTCCATTCATATCTAGACTAAATCTTATTTTTAGTCATCCTAACTAATCATATTTTTATCTTAGTTCCTTTGGTTCTTCCTACACTTTTCACTTGGGGATTCTGATTAAGTTTAAAAATTTAATCAAATTTCATGTTTAAATGATAGTTTATGAAAATGGTGTGATAGTTGATCTAGCAGGATATCTTTCATCTTCCATCCTATATCAAGTTTATTTATGTGAGCCTAATTATAACTACCTATGGGTAAATCAATGTCCCACAAGTATTTTTACTAATTATAACCACCTATGGAAAAATTAGTATCATTGATCTAGTCCATTGTATCCTAGTTATAACTACCTATGGACAAACTAGGGGAAACATTTGTTTATAATAAATTACTGCATCACCTTACCATTGTTGTTTTCATTCGACTAGCCATTTGATGGATTTGAGAACTTGTTATTACCTAGTCTAGTTTCTCCCCACCTTTTCTATGGGTGGAACTACAATGACTTAAGGTCCTATCCTAGGACTATGTAGGTAGTGATAGATACTTGTTGAGGTTAGCTCAGTCACCCTTTCTAAGCTATGCTCTCACCATTTTATGAGCAACCTAAGACACGCTCTCACCATTTTTTGAGAAACCTAAGTAACACTCTCACCATTTTGTGAGCATCTTAAGCAACACTCTTTCCATTTTATGAGCATAGACTATTTTAGTGTCTCATCATTCTCCATTGAGTTGAGATACCTAGAAAATTCTAAAAACATTTGTAAAATCATTTAGAAAAACCAAAAACATTAACCACTTCTTTGCTTTAAGAATTTTGGGAACCCTTACTAAGTCACCATCAAATCACTTGTCACTTAGTTTCCCCATCCTTTTTGGTATTTTTTCCCACAAACTTGTTATTTTGTAAGATCATTCTTATTATTCTATCATATCCAACATGTTTTTTTCTTTAGTCATCATTTTATTCCCATTTCTTGGGAGAACTACATTTGGCCTAATGTTTTTGTTGGATATTACATCCATGGAACTATGTAGGCAACATCCACTTTCCTAGTGTATATGGAGACAATTCAGTCACCCCCTTCCTTTTTTTCTATTCCCCCAGTCATGTTTGTTTGCTAATTTGTCACCTATTTTATATGGAAAATTTTTGTCACATAGATTTAAGTCATATTGTTTGTACTGAAATTAGGGATAACTGTTATTTGTTTCTTTGATTATTTGCTTGCTTGCTTGTTTGTTGTGTGTATGCCTATTTGTTTACTTTCAACACTATTACCTTGATTCAGTCTAGGTGTGTTCATTGGGTGATTCCTTGTGCTTTTATACTTTAATACATCCATATTCATATGTTTACATTATCATTATGGTTTTTATCATTGATGCATTATTTTCACTTGAAAGTTGGATTTTGGGAGTCAGTCCTTATGCATATTTTAGCCTAGTCCTCATGGTATTCTATCATAATGCCTACTATCTAGTGATATAATAAGAATTAGCTTCAAAAATTATACTTAACAATGGAAGCATCAACATCTCCTTAGCACCAACATCATCAACATCCCAATCATATCCCAAATCGAGTAATTAACAAATAAAAAGAATTTCAACCTTTATTAGTTTGGATGAGCATCTCCCTAATAACAAGCTATTCTAATTCATATTTATCTTCTATCTCAAGTTACCCACATCATATTTTCCATCATATTCCAATCAATCATGTTTTCCATAATTGGGGTCTAATGATTATAACCACCTATGGGCAAATCATTACACACCATCCCACCTGCATTTCTCAAATATTATAACTGCCTTTTGTGTTCTCACCAAATTTACTTTTTTTTTGCCCTAATAAGGGCATATTTTTATCTTTTTTATCTATCCTAACTAGATTATCTCAGTGTTCTCAATAATTATAACCACCTTTGGGTAAATCATTATATTATCATACCATGTTGCCACTATCGGGGTACAATGTTTATAACCACCTATGGGCAAATCATTATACACCATCCCACTTTAATTATAAATTATTTTGATTAATTTTTAAAACTCATTGTGTTTTCACCCCATCATCTTCATATATTTTGACCCCTTGTTTTCTTTCTTTCTTTTGAGGGACCATTTTCTGACCTGTTTATGCCAACCATTCCCTTGAGGGGGCATCATATAGTTCATCCATTACCATTGAAGTTGTAGGCATGTAGGACCTTTTAATTTTTTAAGAATATGTTACTATGCTTATAGATTGAAACACCTTCCCAATAGGGGTAAATTTTAGACACCTAAAACTAGCCACCAATGACCTTCAACCAGGCTTTTGACAAATTTCTATCAAAATGCAAAATTTGGCCTAAAAACACTTAAATAAATTAAAAGATTTGAACCTATCATATTCAAGTAGATATTTTAGCTACAGTATCATTAAATGAGTCAATGTAATTTATGAAGCATCTAACTTTGATCAGATCATTTCGAGTCAAAATGACATTTTCACACCTAGGTGTTCTAGATTGTTCTTTTCCACCAAATTTATTACACAAGATGTGTGCCTTTGTTATTTTATGTTGACAACATCCTAAATGGGATAATATATCCAACACATCTAACATTGCATCCTTATTCTAATATAATTATATTTCAAGCCAAAAATACAATATTCTAACCAATTTGATTAATTTGTGCACCAATGGCCAAGATTTGCATCAAAGTTGACTAATCATGTTTACGTCTAATTAATCTGAATCAAGATCTTTATTTAATTTTCCATGAAATTTGTTGAATATTTCTTTTTGGAAATTGATATTGAATAACTACATCATAAAATGACATCATCTTTTGGGAAGACATCCCTATGCCATAAATACATAAAATATATCATCAAGCCCTCCCATGCCTCATTAAAACCTTCCATGCCTCTTTAATGCCTCTCTATCCCAAATATTTATGAGCTCATTTATTGATTTTTGCCTCAAAAATTGAATGGATTATTAGCCACAAATCTTTATATTGATATGGATGGTTTAAGTTCATTTTGATCACTTTAAAAAATCTATAAATAGAAAGCCTCACACTCATAATTTTAATCTTAGATAGTGTAAAGTTATCATGTAAAAATCATTCTAAATCCTTATGAAATTAGTATTATATTTCCAGTTATTCATCCAAGCCAAAGTTATCAAAAAGCCATTGGTGCCAAGGATAAGAGGATATAACCAAGCTTATTTTGATGAAGACTCATTGAGCACAAGCTAAGTAAGCCACTTCAACAAGCTATTTGGAGCATCTAAGGAAGGTGAAAGATTTCTTTGTCTTTTTGCTTTCTAGTTGTGTTTTTAAATTTATTATTATTATTATGATCCCCCCTTAAGATAGGATTAATGTGTCAACATTAAAGTTTTTTGTTTGTATATTATTTCATTCACTAATACCATACTAATATCCCCTTATTATAATCCTATGTTCATAGTACTTACCTGAGCTAAACCTCAATTTTCTTGCAAACATGGATATTAGTTGATCATCATCAACATATAAACATTCCTCATCCTTGTCCTTCTTGGATTTTGAATTATTCTCAACTTTTAGAGTTGATTCCTTCTTGGGAGGCCTTCCTTCATTTATTTTCATCTCATAGATAGTCAAGATGCCATGAAGCCC
This sequence comes from Torreya grandis, assembly GCA_037957365.1. NCBI lineage: Eukaryota > Viridiplantae > Streptophyta > Pinopsida > Cupressales > Taxaceae > Torreya > Torreya grandis. Next base: position 350,092 of record JARHVA010003227.1, read on the forward strand.
ATCCATTTCAATCTTGTCCAAATATTACATCTCTTCCACTATAAAAACTTTAGAGTCAAACTTAGGAGTTAGTGATATTAGTAATTTTTGAACAAATATATAATATTTAAATTCTTATCCTAATCCTATAATGACATTTAAAAATTCATCAACCTTCAATAAGTAGGATGCAATGGTTTCATCTTCACTCATATTCAAACTTTCAAACTATCTCTGGTGGGTTTACAACTTAGACATCTTCACCTTGGTGTATCATTAATTTATGGCATTAAATTTGTCCCATTTATATTTAGATGATACATATTCCATCACCTTCACAATCTTTGCTTTTTATAGGCCACAAATAATGGCATTCATTACCTTAGAGTTGTTTTCAATAGCCTTCTTACCAGCTACATAAGTTGGTGGAATAGGAGGAACAATATAACCATCCAAAAATAAATTCCAAATATCATGACCTTGAGACATAAAATATATGTTAATCCTGACATTAAAAAAGGCATAATTATATCCATTTAATAATAGATCCTTACTGGTAGAGAAACCACCTTGAGCTTGTTGACTAGCCATCTTTTCTTTTAGGATCTCCTTTAGGTTTTTAGACCTACTTCAAAGGACTAGGATATGATAAAAAATGTTGGAATCAAGATGAATAATGGGGGGGGACTCAGTCTTTAAAAATTTATTTAAATTCCACTTAATCATTCATAAATATTTATTCAAGCATGTAGATCAAACAATGACTAAGTAACCATCCACATATACATGAAACATAATAACACAACATAACACAACTTTTATGTGGTAAAAAATCAAGTGGATTAAAAAAAAAAAATATGTAAAAATGTATTATAGTAATATAATACAAAAACCTACTTAAGTGAATTAATAACTTCACATGGAGAACCAACCCCAACTAGCTAATCACCGACTCAACTAGGTTTTAATAGGTACCCACTTGAAAAGAAGCACCAAATATCTAAGTGAATAAATAAAAAATCATCCAAATAAAACATTTTATCACATTAATAATTTTTTTTATTATAAAATTTATTATTATCTACTTATTTATCTCTTCTCTCTCTTCAAACCCTCTCAAACTACCTTTTAAGCTTCTTTGCTCAACTAGTCATCTTCTTGACTTGATTAGGTCATATGACCTTGATTTTCATACACATAACCTATATAAAATTTTTATTATATATTATATAAAATAATATTAAGGTATAAAATACCTTATTATACTCTTAAAATATATTATTCTCTTCACTTATACACTTCACTCCTAAATAGGCTTAAAATTGCCTAGTATTTATATAAGTCTCTTTTTCATATCCTTCTTAGTCAAACAAACACCCTTAACCTATTAGGTTGGAAATTAAATGGATATTAGGAAATATAATATACATTTATAAAATTTTATTTTATTCCCTTTATGTCTGACCTTTCTCAACTAGGCCTTATCTCATCTTTAGGTCTCATAGGGACCTAATCCATTAGGTCTGTTGTAGGACATATTACACTTTGTATTACTTGGAACACTTATAAACTCCACACATGGTAGGAAAATATAATATAAAACTAAAATATACCAATTATAATCTCATATGGGATCTAAAACACTTTTTATATCCAATCACCACTTGAATCATGCCATTAGCGCTATTAACAATTAGGCCTATGCATACTCAAAAAGTCTATCTTAAACAACTGAAGCATAAACACATTTTTTAAAAATAAAAATGGAAAAAAATCACATATAAATAATATAATTTAACTAATACAAAACATAATATGATTTATAATTCACATCTTAGGACAAACTTACATAAACCCTTCTCTACAAGTAGCCCACTCAGAACTACCAACTAGCCTCAAAACTCAGTCATGGACAACTTGATATTCAACACCTAAAAGAGTAATTAAAATGAAAAATATCACCTTAAAAATATTATTTTAAATATATAGATAATTATAAATTAAAAATATCATAATTTCTAATTCAAATATTGGTCTTGCAGACCAATCTTTTGTCTTTAGTACACAGTCAAACCTAAACCAGTCAATCCATTTTAGCTTCACATCTTAAATAAATTTAAATAAATATAAAACTTATTAAAATCATGTATAGTACATATATTTACCAAAAAAAAAACATCATATTCATTTTATTCTTCATCTTAGGGCATAGAGCCTCAAACTCATCATTGCAACTTGCTTACCCAGAATTGTCAATTTCCCTTGAAGACTAGTCATGGCGATTTTGACCTTCAACACATGTATGACTAATTTAAAAGAATAATTATGAATTTTTATGATATTATGAGATAATTTTATAAATAATAGATATAAATTTAACATGTAAATGGAAATATTTGTCTTATAGACCAACTTCATGAACTTGTACCTTCAATATCTCAATTGTACTAGACAAGTTAACTTATGAGCAAAATTTTCATCATATCCACTAACCTAAAAAAATTATATAAAAAATTAACATGTATTAAATGTATTTAATAATGTACCTATGAATTTTTATTCATACCTAATCCATGATAACACATCCCTAATCACCTTCTCACTTCTACTTAGGTTTCTCACTATTTGCATCATTAGGCCTATTAGCGACTGGTCAACTTGTAAGACAAATTTAGCACCCTTTAGGGATATAATATAGTTATAAAATACCATATAAATAAAACACAAATCTCAATATTCAACATTCATCCATTTGGAAACTTTGACTTGGTAAAATCTGATTGCTACAATAAATCTTCAAGAAACAAGGCCTTTCCTATAGGGTCCACCTACTCACCTAACAAAATAATCACACATAAAGGTGAATGGGATAGTTTAATAAAACATTAAATCACTTAATTGTAAATAAAAATACATTCTAAGCACTTTATAATAATTTATTTCATATCAGATCACTATTAGGGTTCTTTGAGGGTTTAAACCATCTTCCAATCTTAATGATCATTCATAAAGCTTAGCCCCTCTTTACAAAAACCAATGCTTATAAATTTGATCTAGGAACCTTCCCAATCTACTATGAATATATTATGATTTCATGTAGAGGTTATACATGCCAATGAACACTGGAAAGTTTTTCTTGGGTTGAGAACCCTTCATTCTATGTACATGAGAGAACTTAATTTTTTTACCTTAAACTTGGTAAAAATACTTGAGACAAAATGAAAGACTTTTATCAATTCTCATGAACTCACACTTTTCCTTGCAAACTGGTCTTGATAATCCATTAGGCCATGCTCTCTTTTTGCTCTCTACACTTTGAGCTACAATCACATTAGGCCATAAAACTAACCTTATATCTATTGTCAAAGTTATCAACACCTAATATATATATGTCATTAAACCTATTACCATACTCAACCACTACCATACATTTTTCATATGTCTTGACAATACTTCTTGATACCTCATTAGGTCAGGCAGGGTCCAAAACTAGTCTAATTTCATGCTAGGTTTGTAGGTCCTATGCTTGTAGGCTCACTATGAGACTCTCATGAGTGATATAATGCCTAATATACATGATACAATAACATCATACAACCTCTTATACCTCTATGCATCCATCTCACTAGGGTTCATACCTTCTCAAAGGGTCTCTTCGTCTTATGACTAATGTCATGACTAGGTTTCTCAACACACCTTATACTCAAAGAATAGTACTCAAACATGATTACCTTTACCTAAACCTTGAAATCAACCTCAGGAGAATAATTAGGTTTTGTTAAAATTATATCTCAATAGAGAGACAATAGGTTTCCTTCAAATTATCTCTTGTCACATGACTTCCTTGTCACATTAGGCACACAAGCTCATACCTCACATAACACTCACCATGCATCTTCACCAGATGCACCTTGACATAAATGACATTAACCTTGACATAAAATGACATTAACCTTGACATAAATGAAAAAAATTATCAATATATTCCTATAAAAATTTTAGGGGGTTCTCTTGTCTCTAGACCAAAAAATAAATCAATAAACAACATTCCATTTTTAGTTCTCAAGTTTTTTAAAACATAGAGCAAAGTCATTATTTATGTAATAGATTGAAGCTATAATTTCTAGATAAGTCACTATTTTATCTATAAAACATAGATATATAGATACTATATTTTAGTGAAGTCATCGTTAATTAGGGTGAAGTCACCGATTAGGTCTAGTAAAGTCATTGATCTTAGGCTAAAATAAGGCAAAGTCACCAAAATCAAGTACAATTTTATCTATCGAAGTCATTTTTTAGTAAGCTCATTATCACCACTTTTCAATTTATGATGTCATCATTTATAAATTCAATACCACTATTTTAAGATCAGTATTTTTGTATAAATAAATATCACAAATAGAGGATGGAAATGGTGAAGTCACTGTTATATAGGGTGAATCTGTTGATTACAAAAAAAATAGAATGATAGGATTTTCAATCACAAAACTCTAAAATTGAAGAATCTAATGCTATTATTAGGAAAACTAAATGTTGCACATCATTCTTCTTGGCTATATGAGATGCATGGCCCCATTAGGCATGCCATTATGTATCTTAATATTTTGAAAAGAACACAAGTGTTGATTAGTGCTTTATTAGTAAAGATAATAAAAATCCATGCATAACAATACAATATAACTAAACAATCTTACCTAAGAACTAGGGGGAGCATAACATAATGAACAAGATCACAAAATAGAGATATAGAGATAATAACATACAAACATTTTATCTCCCTTGTCAAAATTGATGTCCACTTATTGGCATAAGGATGTTCATTCTTGGTTTATGACATTATAGACTCTTATCAATGCTTCTCTATATTAGTATAACTTATCCAATGGATACTTGTCGATTTTATTTTATATTGGCTTAGCTTGGTGTGAATCTTGGCATAAAATGGGAATTATAACACTACTTTCAATGGATTCTTGAATGCATTCTTACAAAATAATCGTACACACAAAACCTTATTGGCATGTGGTATGTGAACTTATATTTATATCTTTAAGAACTAACTCTAACCTTAATGAGGTTATGTTAAATTATAATTTTGGTTGAGTCAAGTAACCTAGGCTGAGTCAGGCTAATCCCATGTTGGGTTAAAATACTCATGAAGTCTTAACAACTCATTCTCATATATTTGTGAGCCATGACAACTCACTTTCGATATTTATGAGGCTGTGACTCACATTTTTGGAATATTAAGATTTAATAAATCACTTTATTATATTTTTTGACCTTTGACTTCATATTTGGCTATTTTTTTGATAAATAAAATTCACTAATTCAACTTGAAATTTTTACTTAGGTAAGTTAATTGAGATTTGCATTGTAATTATCCTTGATTAGTGATTTTTGGGTTTTGGAAATTATTTTAAATGTTTTTAATTAATATCTTAATGGGCCTACAACATCAAATTACTAGGTCATAATTTGAATAGGGTTGAAACCAGACTAGGTTATTGGTGCATACAGGGTAATACTCAAAATAAGAAAGCCTCTCCATGATTATGAACAATTAAATACCTTACGTTGATGAATTTGGGCATTTAGGCAATTTATTGGCTTAAATTATATCATTTTTCATAAATTGAATTGAATCTTGGTTTAGGCATGAAAGTGGCTGAAATTGAGTGTTTATACTATGTACTTAACATTTTAAAAATACATAGGTTTAGGAACTAGTATACTAGGTTCATGCTAGTTGTTTATATTTGTCCTAATTTTCCATTTTACCACTTCCTTGAGTGTGTTCATTGATTTTTATTGTATTTCATTGTATTTTTTTAACATTTGAATATGCTCTATTAATTGGGTGGGTAATGCCTATACTTACATATTTTGACATTTGAAAATGTCATTATTTGATTTATTTGGACATTCGAATATGTCATTTTATGGTTTATGTACATTTGACTAAGTCATGTCCCTTTGATTGTGTGGCATTTTAACATGACCCATGTATGAGGTCTCCTTGGGTAATTTAATTTTGCATTAATTTTGAGTGCTCTTGTATGTGTGCTTGATTGCTTGTTGAGCTTGTACTATTACTCTTTAGACATTGCCATGATATATATCATGCATCTTAGGACTTGATTTGATCACATACTATGTGATTTAATTTTATATCTACCTAAACATGTTAGTCTTATATTATACATGATCCATACATTATTTATATAATTATATTATCTTTTTGAGGTAATCTAACTACCATATTATATTACCCCTAGCCTTAAAAGGGGGCCATATCAGTGGGGGTAGGTCATAGAGGCATGGATTCCATAGTTCCATATTATAGTGGTGAATGTCAAAATTACATGAATTCCACATTTATTAATCAAAATTTTCAAATTATATTGGAGGCATGCTATGAAAACATGTTCTCCATATTTACACTAGTTCTTAGATTCTCCAGATTATAGTGGGGGCATGTTATGGAAACATGTTCTGCACCTTTATACCAATTATCAGATTATCCATATTATAATATGGGAATGTCATAGAAACATATCCATCACATTTTCACTAGTTTCATATTCACCATGTTTCATAGGTATATGATTCAGATACATATTAGTGGCAACATTTTATAGATTGGTACTATTATTATACCTAGATTTTAGATTAAGACATATATGAGGTACATATGCCATGCAAAGGGAATTTAAATTTTCAAAATCAAATAATTTATAGATTTAAAATTATAGACACTAAATCTAAATTATATAACACCTCAGTGTTGTATACTTTTCAAGAACTTCTCATGGATGTGCCCTCCATTTCCTAACACCCTCATGTTGTTGAAAGGCTCACATATACTACATATTATGCCTATTGATTATATCTTAGTCTGACCATATGCTATTTTGATGACTAGTCCTTTTTTATTTCTAAAAATGTTTTAAACCTAATTATTATCATCCTCTAGAAGTTTTAGACTTGTACCTATTTTTTAGCTTCCTAGACACTTTCATCCCAACTAGATGCCTATGTTGACTCTAGTGTCTTATGCCAAAATAAGTGTCTATTTATGCCTAAAGTTTGTACCATAGGTTAGATAGCTAATCTATGGGAGGATTTATACCTATGGGACTATGTGCATTTTATAAAGTGACCTCCAAGATTTTAGAAGCCAACTCTTCATTCTATTTGGGGGGTGAAAAGGGATAGAAAGAAAGAACCAAATAATATAAAAGTAAACCTAACTAAGGTGATGTAATGGAATATTTAGGATCTTAACATAAACTTGCATAAAATAGCACACAAATTTAAATGTTGTAGATTGAGAAAAGAGCTTAAATTCATGGATTAAGATCTATAACATAAGCAAATGTCTACACTATAGAAGTAGAAGGAAAGAGATTAAAAAAAGAGAAGATTAATCCTAAATAACACATAACATCATGTAGTCTTTATTATGGATAGGTAACCAAATATAGAAGGCTGTAGAAGGAACATATGAAACATCCACTTAAATTTGTGAGGTGCACCTGTTAAGGTTACATAACTAAGAATTTTTACAGCTACTATTTTCTAGTCTATAATGGCTATAGAGAGAAACAATAGAGTGAAAGAACAAATCATTAGACCCTAATGGTAGGGAAGAAAATAAAATATATAGGTGGAGTGACTGATCAAGGTTATGACAGCTAAATATTACCCCACTTTCCCATGATGATATTATAATTGAAGATGATCTGGAACTCATGAGTGTAGTTACCTCTCAAATCCTAGAAATAACACAACTACCTCTTCTTATTATGGACACTATGCTCAAGGGAAGTAGGGTGGCTAGCTATGTGTCAACATATGGATTTGAATTCCAAATTATACCCTCCTTAGATGATCATGGGGATGACATATATTAGATAGACACTTCTCTGGGGGAATCGAGGGCCTAACATGCACGATTTAGCACATGAGCACCATATGACAAAGTCATGATTGAATATCATGTTAATAACTCCAAAGGGATCCATTTTGTATCACCAACCAAGGGTATTTCTTTGAGTCCTACTCAAAATAAAATCATTCTAGGGAGTGTAGGGGTGACATGTGTGGAGTTGGCACTTCTCTATGAGAGGATGAAGATTTATCCAAGTTGGGTGAGCCTTGGGCTGCCACATGGAGATAGTGGGAAGAGGCTGTCACTTTGAAAAAATAAAAGAAAGGGGAATGAAAAAGGAAAAGGGACCATAAATGGGGAAAATTTGAGAGGCACTAAGGAACTACTTACTGCTGAGTGAATTCAAATTCGTAACTCAAACTACTCTAAAAATTATCAATTGTGGATTTTACAATCCATAGTGTCCAATTACCTAAATTCATTAAAATTTTAAATGAAACATATCCTTATGGTTGGTGTAAGTGATTTAATGTAAGATGTTTCCAACATACACTAATATATATACAAGATCAATCCTTTCTCATTCCTCACCTAATAAAAACCTAACAACTCACAAGGTAAGTTACTAATGATTCCCAATCAAGAATCAAGTGAGTATAACTTACCTATTCTCTTATATTTTAATATAATTCATAGGGAAATCCCATCTATAGGTCTAAAGTAATTAAGGAACACTCTATGAGTCATATTTTCCAAGTTACAAGCTAGGTAAATCTATGTACTTTCTTATTTCATGTTGCATCTTTATGCACACATAAGCGAACACATAGGGGATAACAACATAATTTTGAGGCCATATTTGGAGTATTCAATATGTATCCAACATCCATTGATACAAGGTTCCTTAGGGTATCTCAACACCATGTGTCCATTAACCCATTTTTTCCATAGTCATCACAAGGGTGAAAAATCTAGTGTTTGATCATTTGAGAAAGAGTGATAGAATATGGGTGAGATTTAAACACACCAAAATAAAGGTGATAGAACACCTAGAAATTTATAGGTGGTTTTACCTATATATAGTTGATATTCTATACTAGACACCTACAACCAAGTTAAATAGTAGCATCAATGTAACCATCTAGATCTGATGTAAGCATCCAAAGCCCCATAATGTAAATTTCTAAAATCTAATGCTTCTTTTAGGATATTTATCTAGTCCACTTCTAACCTGTTTAATCCTATATCTACATGCACATAATAAACTAGATAAGTACTCTTGTTTTTAATTCATTTCAATATCAATCAATAGTTTTACTTTCAATTTTTATCATATCTCAGTATTATAAATTCGTAACACTATTTATATAAGTTTGTAAATTAATTGGTCTACTATAAATAAGTTTATCACCATTATGCTTATTCATTTATATATTATTGACCCTATACTATATTGACCCATCTCAATTTAGGGTTAAACATTTGGTCTTGGTACATATAATCAAAATTTACCTTGGAGGATACATAACCAAATCAAGATAAAGGAAAAGAAAAAATAGTAGATAAGCATGTAAATGTCTATTATTCCATACATCCCTCTTAGATTCACACATTAAGTCAACCTTAAGAGGATACAATGTAGATACATCATGTAAATAATATGGATTTATATGACAAGACTCCAAAACAAATTATATAAATCATATTAAACCAAAATACTATGGATATAATACTTTCCATGTTACTTGAATATAGCTTGATATCTTTACCTCCTAACATGAATAGATCAGGTATTAAATATTTTCCTAGAGAAGAATTATCATATTGTAACTATCATTAGATCATCAGTCATCATAAAAATATGTGAGGCATTGTAAAACCATATTCAAAAATATCAGAATGAGGGTCACATACAAATCATAATAAAAAATAAAAAATTGCAAATCAATTCTAAATATTCACATGAAAACCATCCTTCAAAGAAACCAAGATAAAAATATATAGCCATTATAAATAATATGGATGGGTTTTATTTCTAACATCTCAAGTTCAATATGAACAAATGGGATACAATGTGTAACACCACATTTATTCAAAATTTGGGACATAATATAATTAAATTAAAAATACTCCCCATTGATGCTAAAATCTCATGGGTACATTCACCTATAAATATCATGTGTGCCACATGTGATCCTTGTTCGTTCCTAGTCATGCACTGCTATCTCTTAACCTCACACACCTTGGGAGAAGGATCAAGAAGGGGAGCACAAGTCTAAGGTGAGGAGATATGAATATATATCATTAGATATAGGGAGGGCTCAACACCTTGAAATAATTGAATGGGGATAATGACTAGGAGAGGCCTGACAAAAGGGATGGTTAGTTCCCTACTACTTTTAGCTCTACTTGAACCAAGGTGAGAGGACCTACAGGTGGGGGTAGCTAGTTTTGGTGAAGATATTTTAAACCTTAAACCATCATATGGATTTGTAATTAGTGAAGAGGGAATATGACCAAATCATAACCAGATTCACACACTCTACCTTGGAAGGGTTGTCTTACGAAATGCATGAATGCTTAAGTCATATAAAATCTACTTAAGATAGATGGGAAAATGCTTACAATATTTGATGTAAAGATTATTATTTAATTACAAGGGGTAAGTGATGAATTTATAACTAGGATTTTGAGCATATAAACTAAATACACTTTAGGTGAATAATGTATAGTGTATTCGTTAGGTAGGCAACACTTATGGTATGGTAGTTGTATGCTGTATGTGGGGTAGAACAGGGTAGGACAATGTTTACAAGAAAAGTTTGATGAAAATATGTGGAAGGATAATAACGAAATATGGAGGGGTTCACACAATCATGATATCTCCTTTATCAATAAATTATTTCTTAATTATAAAAATAGCCAAGAAAAAACTACACACATATGGTCCTTGAAAGATTACAAGCAACACTACATGTTACCTTTCAATAATTCTTTCCTATTGCATCCATGAGCCTAAGACTACCCTTAAAAGGATATTAATTATCCATTCCCCAAAATTGAAAATAGAAAGGATTTTATGTTCTAGTTGTACCTTCCAAATGACTACCATAAAGAAACATACACCAAACAATCAATCTATTTAGCTTGTGAAAAGAAACACTGCATTTGAACAACAAGACAAAATGGAAACCATGAACATATTTTATGCATTTACTGGGAAAATATTGATCACAATAAATTTATTTAAAATTATATATTATAAGACACTCTATAGAAATGAGTCTGTAACAAGGGAACATCATAGATGATCTCAAATCTTGTCAATGATTTTACAAATGCAATTGATTTTGTAGCAGGCCACTACACAGGGATGACTCTCTGAGCTATCTCTTTTACACTCAAAATTTTTAGCCAACCTTTTTATAGGGACAAACCCCATTTAATTATATAATTACTTAACCATACTTAGCATATTCTATAAAGATAATCCAGCTGGAAGATTTCTTCATGGGCCTGTAATTGGTTGTAACAAACTTGATTCCTCAGATCTATAGGTGTGCTCTCATGATGATGAAGGATATTATTTCCCACTATCGAAGAATATTTATAGTTATTTACACATAAAAAACCCACAAGGGACAAAAAAAATATTTGTCCACTTGCACAAAGAAATAAAAATGTCCCTTCCTTAAATAAAAAAAACTTAGAAAGGGACGTGCCAATATCGAGAAAAATATAAAAGTTCCTTAAAAAAGGAAAAAAGACAAAAAGGAGAAAGGTAAAAGAAGAGAAATGGAGGTATGGGATAATTACCTTTTTGGGAAAGAAACTAGGGGTATCTTGTCATGATGTAGAATCCACATCGATGATTGTATCTTTTGCCATCTTGTCTTTGTGTGTAATAAACTTTTAGATCATACTGGAGAGGACTGTTATATCTAGGCCCATCAAGTACTTAAATTTGGTGTCATATTCCTCTAATCAATTGGCAATTCTCTAGAGCACTCCTTATTTCTTTTATATCAATGCCTCAAATTTATCATAATATTTTTTGAGAGATATGATGTCCTTTATTTTTTAGCTATTGAAAGCTCCATGAGGTGCATCAATGAGATCCTCTAGAGCCTTCTCCAATGATTCTTTTGTTAAGAACACTGAACGATCCAGATTTAGAATTGCTCTTAGAGTGGCCTCAATCTTTGTTCTCATAGTCTTGAGAGACTACTCTTCTCTTTTTAAATCAAAAGCACCATCCTTGAGCATGGTAAGCCTATGCTTTATGGCCAATTAGCACTCTCTAGGCATTTTAATATTATCTGGAGAGATAATGTTCTCTATGATTAAAACATCCTCTCCCATATTACATATTTTATCTATATTTGGCCTAAGTGCCTCCTAAATTTTGATAACAACATCATAAATAGATGCTAGGGAGATACACTCTACTCGCCTATCTTTCTCATCATCTGTTTATCCCATAGTAGTATGGATTACTTATTGGCCTCAAACTGTTAAGTCCTGTTGCCAATATTTTGTCACCCATCCTCTGATCTTTAAATCTTAACCATGGGTGATGTATAGTGTTCTAAGGAAGATATGGGAAAGGTTGGGATCTTGGATGGTGGTTGGAGTCACCGCATGAGGTTCACTTAGTAAATTTTTCAAGTATTGGATCATAGCTTGATTTTTTGCCTTTAATTCCTCCATGGTGGCTTTATATTTATCCATTCTGTGCATCACCATGTCATCTAGGACTTGTGAAGTATGATTAAATTCCTTCCTTGATGGCTCCCTAAGATTTTAGAGTTAGATGGAATAGTTTTCTAGGGCAATATCCCTCTTCAGTACATCCAAAGGAGGAATGGCTATTTCAACACTGCTTTCCCTTATGTGAGTGAATGTCATTCTGACATGCATCTTAGCCTTCTTTGGGGGATTGGGCTTCTGATTTTGAATAATTTGGGATATATGAATATCCCCTAGGTTTCTCATCACATCCTTATTTTCCTTCACTTGGTCTATAATCCAAAGAAGGGGCCTAGTTTGGAAACCCACTAAAGTTATAGATGCCGAGGATGGCCTTGTAATAGTGATGAGTGGTGCTAGTGGGGAAATAACTTCTAGGAGCATCACTAGTTTAGGAGGAGGGATCAACATAAATTGTTGTGTGTCTTCATCACCTCCCTGCTCTTATTTTTCCTTCTTTGGTACCAGCTCAACTTGCTCCAAAACTTTGAAATCAAACCTAGGCTAGTGAGACTCCATGCACAATTTATCAATGGAACTACATTTTTTTGTGTTGGATGGAGGATATAAAAATGGCTTATCCTTTTGTAACACCTTGGCATACTGGGTCTATGAGGCTATGGTTACTTCCTTGTCATGTTTAGGTGACTTTCCACTAGTCATGGCCTTAGAACCTTTACTCTTCTCTAGGTCGTACACCTTGATGGTAGGGAGAATACCTCAAGGGATTTTGATTGAAGTATAATCCTTAGGGGAACTCTCCTTGACACCTTTATTGACCTTTGAAGTTTTAGGGGTGACCATTTGTAGGCTTGATCCCTCATCTCCTATTATATCTTTCTCTTGTTCTCCCACCTTTATGTTATTGGTGGGGGATTAAATTTAATCCCCAAATTCACCCTAATCCCCATCATCTTGCTTTAGGGTATCCTTGACTTCATTGAATTTGTCCTACCCAGGTGATTAAGAAATAACATTATTGAAAAATGCCTCTATTGTTTGGGAGTGGGGCTCCTTTTTAGTAGGGGATTCTACTTGGGTGGCCACCTTGGTACCAACCTTCACAACATCATCAAAAGATAGAGGATAATATAAAGTCTTTGCCCCTTCCTCATCATCTTTAACTTATTCTATTTTAATTTACCCTTTTATAGATGCTCCTTCCATCAGGCTTTTTGATAGGGAGTGATGTTTCTCCCTATGGGTCCTCTATCTAGTTCTCACCTTAGGAGGAGTGAAGACACACTATTTTTTCATTGCCTTATCTATCATACTTTCTTCATATGAGTCCTTCCCCTCAATCATATCCATAATCCTATACACATATGAATCTTGATCTTCTTTTTTCTCTAGGGGGCACTCCTTGATGATTGGGTCTTTGAAGAGAACTATCCTTTACTTGATCAAATATTTGGTTAGAGGTTGGAGGGTCTTCTTTGATCTATTTTGTTTTGGTATCTCCTCTTGTTCCTTACCTCCTCTCTTCCTTGAATATATATTTGAATGAGGCTTAACTGTAGCCTACTACGGAGGTAGGATAGTTGGGACTAGTGTTTGACTAGCCATGGGAGAAGCCATTGAGATGGCTGACACCTTCAGAGCTTCCCTCCCTAAAATTAAAATAGGGATGGTGATATCCATTTTGACCTACCTTTTGAGGATTTTATCCCAATTTTTATCCAAGATTGTTATCTTTAAGAAATACATCCCAACTTTAGATTGGGTAGTAGTCATTTTATCGATATCTACCGACTTGGTGAAGTCAGTGTCTCCTAGCTTTCTTTTCCCTCTTCTTGCTGTAGATGATGATGGGGCCAAATGGTCACCACTATGTGTAGGAAAAAATACATTCAATTATTTCACCTTTCTCAACTATTAGAGGGTATGGGTGTTGTATGCCTTGAGGTTGAATCCATGCTCTTTCAACCACCTGAAGGTTCTCTTCATTATCCATGCCACTCACCTAGGGATGGAATCATTTTATTATTTAGTGAAATATAGTAGAGGGATGGTTTGGGATTCAATATTATTCCTATTTTATGTGGATTAGAGTGTCATCTTGTCATTGACCATGTCTTTGGGGAGAGGAATGATGCCATATGATATGACCTCTTACACTATTAAACTCATGTACTCACACTTCCTAACATTTTCTTCAGTGGTGAAATAAAACCACATGTCTTCATAGTGGGAATGATGCCATACCATGTTTATCACCATATTTATCAACCAATTGAAGTCATAATTGGTTTAGGGTGACATCTTAATAAGTGTGTACAAACTCATTTCTAGTTCCAACCCCTTTGCCTTGGCCACAAAAGGGCATGAATAGAAACCAATCACCACAAGAAAATTGAAATTATTGTTTATCTTTTTCACTACAATCATTTCATGTGGTGGTAGCATCTATCTAAATAGATCCATTATTGCCAATCTATCATCTAGGTATCTGGGCAATTTGAGTGGGCATATAGAATACTCACTCACCTTAATATATGTGAATGTTTTAAACTAAATATAGGTGGCACCAAAATTCTCAATTACCTATTTGGCTATTGTAGACATTTTATTCAATCTCCTTAGGGGGTAGAAAACACTCATCATGGGGTTGAAAAAGTAGTTATTCACCTTGAAAAAACAATTCCTAGACCCTTCTAAGGTTACCTTAAGATATATCTCATAAATCCTCATCCCTACAGGGTTCCTTATAAGTCCTTATAAAACCCTATTGTGTACCAAGCTATACATCAGATAAGAAGACATATAAAATGTACCTTGAATTTATCCTTAGAGGTAATGGTTTCTTGGAGGTACACCATCTGTGCATGAAAATTATTGCTAAGGATGGTGGCCTAGTTGATCTTTTTCTTCCCTTCTAGCACACAGAGCATGATTAAAAACATCCATGTCTTAAACTTCTTAGCAATGGGTAGCCCATAAATTTAGTGGCCATGGATATAAAATACTGAGGCAACTCATTAATTTTTTCCAACTTCAATTTATTTAACTTTATTGAGACTTTGGTTCTTTTTTTGGTCAGCCAACATGAGTTTACTACATCCCAGATGGCTTTCTCATCCTTGTCAGTGTATTATTGGTATTCCTCAATGCTAAGTGTGATGCTTTTTGGCTAAGGGGGAATGTTAAGCATGGTGTTAAGGGCCTTTGGAGTAAAGAATCATACTACTAAATGACTACCATAGATGATGATTTTGGTATCTAGTTGATATGCTCAAGTACATGCTATGACAAGCTCTAGGTATGGAATAGTCAGGGGAAATACTACTGCTAGTGTGATGTAGCTCATGACAACATTAAAAACTACTTATGGGGGGTTGGGGTCTTGAAAAATATTTACCAGTGCCCTAAAATCCAAATTTATAACATCAGTGTCCTTTATTTAATCCAATACTAATATGATACTTCCCTTGGATGTTGTTGAAGTAGCTGTCATTGGTATTAGTGGAGGCTACAAATATGTGGAAGTAGAAATCCTTTAAAACTTGCACTGTGATTCACTATATTCACATCATTATTTGCTTTGGTAGACTTAGTTTCTTTTAAGCACAAATATTTAGCTCTAAATGCAAAATGTAAGCTCAAATGAAGAATAACAGTTAATTATAATCCCTTGCTTTTTAGTATTAACGTTACCATTAATGCTCCAAGATAAGGTGGAAAATTAGCACCTACCCCCACTAATTTCTTAATCCTTATTTGAAAAATAGAGGGAAAGTGTAAGGCCTTTCTTTATGTGCTAATTAACCTCTCTTTCATAATACATGGAAAAATATAAGTGAATCATAGATTTTTAAAAAAACTCCTGTTCAGGTCTTTGGGGATTTTCTCACCTTTTATACCTGTTATGATATTCTAGTGCTATGGGACAAAAAGTCTTGAGTCCTTGATGATACCAAGGACACAAATTTCAATGATCCTTCTTTTGCAAAAAC
The DNA here is from genome assembly GCA_037957365.1 of Torreya grandis. Classification (NCBI taxonomy): domain Eukaryota; kingdom Viridiplantae; phylum Streptophyta; class Pinopsida; order Cupressales; family Taxaceae; genus Torreya; species Torreya grandis. The sequence continues at coordinate 366,670 of JARHVA010003227.1, forward strand.
CCAAGCATTCGGGCCTTTGGGGACCTTTTAAAAAATGTCCATAAAATCGAGTGAGGTAATTTCCAAAAGGTCCCAAATTTAACAAGCACCCAAGCACCTCCATGTGGAATGAATATTTTTTATTATTAAAAATAGACATCAAGGCCCTGAGGATTTTTAGTACCATGTCCACAAAAAGTTAAGTGGGGTAATTTTTAAAAGAGGCCCAAAACATCCAAGGGCCTGATGTTCTACTAAGTGTCTAAATCAAAAATAAACCAAGATCATGGCCACTTTCTCCACTTATACCAACTTTATTAAAAAATGGGAGGAGTGAAAAATACTCCCATTTCCTAAATCTCACTCTCAATGGTGGGTCCCTTAAGTCAAATACATATTTTTCATTTAGTTCATCATACTACTCACCTTAATCACCAAAACACATAAGTACAACATGCTATTTTTATCTGGGACATTGACATACTTCCTCTTTCAATCGTGAATGATCCAAGATTTGGAAAAAGACTTGGTTACACCCTTATTTGTTTACTATAAACTCTTGTGCCATACAATCGTTACTCCACATGTGGTTAATTTTTTAATCTTTCCAAAGCCTTCCTTAGGTATTTTCCATCTTCAAAGACATCCCTCTAAACTCATATAACTTAGATAATATAAATTATTTATCAAATTACATGCCCCAACCTTTACTCCAATGAGGAATGCAAGAAACTAAGGCATTGAAGCTCACATAGCTCTGGCATAGGGCATTTACCATACAAAGACCCAAATTACTCCAATACAATTTTTGGGTACTAACAATCCCCACAATATTATGCATATTATATTGGGACCTAATTTTGACATTTTAATTTATATAAAATTATTTTGTATATTGGAATGCAACATTAAATATTATAAATTTGTGTATCACCTTCATTGTCAGGCATAGGGATATTTGCCTACACCATGATGGATATGGCCACCTCTCCTCACCGAAAGATTCCAAAAAATTGGTACACATAAACATCAAGGAGGTGACCATGCATCACTATAAATAAAGGTTTAAAAATGTCTCAAGTGACCCTATACCTTTTGATGATGAGGACTTATTTTATTAATCCTTTCAAATATTCTAAAAATACAAAAAAAATTAAAAAAATCCAAATATCTAACATTTACATACTCTATTAGCTCCTTGTAATTTATGTTATTAGTTACATGTTGGTAGATATCATATGATATATTTATATATACACATGTTTTAGGCATCTTTTAAGTGTTATAAAAGCATAGACAAACACATGATTTATGCACTTTTGGATGTTAGGCCTCCATCCACTCATGTCATTTAGACATCGAGGGAATCCACTTATTTGATCACAATAAATCTAGGTTATATCCTTATATGATCATTTTGAATTGTCATTTTTTACTTTATAAACTTACACATTCATTTATCCATTCTTATATATTTCACAATGTAATTGATATGTTATGTAAACACATATGTCTAGGAGCTAGTATGACATGTTTATATTGGTTGTTTATGTTCCATGATTTCCATTATGCACTTCCTTGAGTGTCTTGTCCTATATTTCTTGTTCAATAATTTTAATATGATCTATTTATTTTTTCTCTATTGACTATGTTGTCTTATTGTGACTATAGAGAGAAATTTGGGCACAATATGGATTTAACTATATAAATTCAAACCCAAACATCAAACTACCTAGTTAAAGTCTAGAGCCATTAGAATTCAATACAAATTAATTAATGAAAAATTAAAAATAGCATTATAATAATAAAGATAAGTTCTTTACACTGTGATCAAATGGAATCAAAATAAGATGATTGGGATTAAGATTACCTTGAGTCAGAATTTGGACATGGTGATTACTTAATCAATGATGTTGAATAAATGCTTGTGATTGAAGGATTAGTTTAACATGGAGACTCCTTAAGCTTCCTATATTGATAATTGGACATGGATATGGCGTGATAATTCAATTTAGATCCAATGGAGGGATATCATATTTAAATAGGAAGAGGAGGAAAAGATCAATGGTGGAGATTTAAACTTGGTTATAGGAGATTGAGGGTTGAGGACTAAAAGGAATTTAAAATTCCTTGGAAGCCTCTAAATTTAGATTATTTTAGAGAGGATGGGTGAGAATAGAGATGATTATAAAATCCTCTAATTCTATAATCCTCTTAATGATTAATTAGGCTTAGTATTCAGTCTTTAGAGATAGATAAGATTCTATAGATGGAGTAGTGAATATGATAGACTCTTATTCCATATATATATATGGAGTAGAGAATATGATAAACTCTTATCTTGAGCATAGCCCCCCCTCTCTCTATAGGGTCAGGTCTATCGAGACATATATATAGATGGAGTAGCAAATCCACTCTGGGGTGAGGGGCATACACTAGACTATAGAGCTATGCCCAACTAGACTATAGAGTGGGGAACTCTAGTGAGGGAACTTGAGGGGGGTATCCACTAATCTATATCAAGATATATAGGGGGGGTGATCTGCTGATCTCTCTATCTATCCATAGATAGGGATTAGGTGGGTGATTAGGGCCTAGTGGTGTAGGAGAGCCTAAGAATAGGCTAGTAGGTGGGTCATGGGAATTAAAAATGCCCAAATAATAGGTAAGTGGTGTTAGATTAAGATAAAGATATGATTATGTGAATTAATCATGAAGTGGGATAAAATAAGAATAGAAGATGAATAAATATTGAGGGGGCACATTAGACAAATGACTAGGAAGGGGGGATAAATTAGTGAGATTATAAAGGGATAAATTAGATAAGTATAATTAGTGGCAACTAATAGGAATATTAGTGACATAATGCAAGTGAGTAAATTTATATGCATACATTTTTCCCCTCTTTGAAAGATATTTGTGAGTGAAGTGAAATAAAAGGAGTAATGGTCTTTCAAATAAAAATCATGTCATGGATGAGTGTTAGTGGCAATGTTATGGGATATGATTCCCCATTAAAGGGACATATAGGGAAGAATGATATGAATGGCCACATGAAAGAAGAAGTGAGGGGTGGGATGTGACTGATAGATAAGGGGATGGGATGGTAGATGTGAGATAGATGGAGAAGATAAATTCAAATTGAACATTAATCTATAGATTTATGATGCCCCTAGTAAGGACACATGCACATGGATTAGAGATAACTATGTAATGGTTTTGGAAACATCCCAAGGGGGAATCAACTATAATAGGATGATGATAGGATTAAAATGCCACAATATTTAGACATATCCTAGGCAAAGATACATGCAAGGGAGAGATATAGGGTAGGATAGGATGGTGATTTGATAAGATTAATTATGGGTATAACTCAAAGCTAAAGTTGATTAATATGATGAAGATGATCATAGATAAGAATTTATATGATTAAGTGATCAATGAGTAGTGATCTTTCACCTAGAAAAGACACATTTAAGGGAGTAAGAGAGTAGATAGTGGCTGAGCTATCCTTTAGCACTAAAAAGTGGCCAAGTGCTACCTACATAGTCTATAAAAACCTCAAGATAATGTAATTATGATGAGAAGGTAGAGGATGATGATGAAGATTATCAGTGATTAGAAGATGATGACCTAGATTATGAGATGAGGATAAAAGGTTGGATGTTGGTCAAATGAGCTCAGTGATGGGAAGAAGGATGATTCAATGATTAGATAAATGATGAGGGTGTAGATGATCAAGTCACCACAATTATCATAAACTTCATCATATTATAAACAACCTAATAAATATGGCATTGGGTAGTATGCCTCATGATATAAACATGACCATGAGGATATGATGACAAAGTGCATGGGAAAATAGTAAACTCTACATCCATAAAGAAACCTATATGTATTTTTATAGCTTTGAGTGACCTCATATCATTGGCATTCATTTCCTAATAGATAAAAAGAGACAAATACAATCAAATATTTACATGATAAAAACATGCAAACAAGATAAATATAATAAACAAGTAACACGCACAAGTATCTACATGCAGTGTTACAATGTCTTGTCTAATGCTGGGATGAATGATTGGTGATGTGTGGGATTAGGATTTAATTATGGATTGAGAATAGACATATATTTGGTATAGACTAGCAATGATGATAAGGATTGACTAGGGATTTGGATAAAGGTATGGACTTAGATGAGAGACTAGGATTAAGATAAGGATGTGGATGAGGATATAAATGTTCAGATGACCAAGGATTATTGAAAGACAAAACATTTTAAGAGTTCAATTTAGCAAAAGATTAGGAAATGATAATATCAAATACCTTTCATACTAGCAAAATAGTGATTGGATGGGTATTAGGTATGAAGAGGCAATGATAAAGATAGTAATGGGATCAAGAACCTTCCACACTAGTAAAGAGGTGATGTTATGGGTGCTAGGTGTGAAGAGGCATTGATAGGTAAATGATGGGTGCCAAGTTAAATTCTTTGACAAGGTTATGTGTGTCAATAATACCTAGGCCAAGGATGAGATTGAAGATATGAAGGGATAGTTGACCATTAGAATTGGATTTCAAGACTAAATATTGTATCTATGGATGATAGATATGAAATTAATTAATATAGAAGTAACTAGGGGAGTGGGAATTAGAAAAGACACCATGGACTATTTTTAATGTTTTTTAAATTTTATAATTGTTAGGGTTTTTGACATATTAAATTTTTTTAGGGATTTTAGGAATATGTATGTATACTACAAAAATGGTGTTACTAGAAAATGGAATATCAATCTTAGCAACCATAATGAGGATGGATGGAATGATGTATGCCATGAAAATGATGATAAAAAGGGTATAAGGACCAAGGAATAAGGGGTGAAGGATTGCTAATGACCACATCATGAAGGAACCAAATGTTTATTTGCTTGAGTGTTCATTGGAGGATATGCCAAGAGGGTTTGAGAATGGTCCTCAAGACATCTTACACTCCCTTACGAAGATCAAGATAAGAAGGAAGATGAGTCATAATAGGATATATGATATAAATAGAGGGATATGATATGAATGTGATTGATAAGGTATGTGTTTAATGGCCAAAAAGGATGTATTATACCTCCAAGTGTTGAGGTACACCAAAAAGGATGTATTATACCTCTAAGTGTTGAGGTACAATATAGATAATAGATTATTTTATCATGATATTAGAAACCAATTTTCATCATGGTACTAGCCTAAGGCACTAGAAGACTGATTTTCACCAATGGAAAAATGATATATATATATATATATATATATATATATATATATATATATATATATATATATATATATATATATATATATATATATATATATAGATTTTATTGGGCATCTCAATTTATAAGGATGAGATGCAGGATTCTCGATACTGACATGGTTTTTAACCAACACCTATTCTAGAGATGTGTGATGCTAAGATCAGGTTACTATTACTGGATGTATTAAATTCTTGGTAGGCTTTATTTATTGTTGATTTAACATCCTTCAAACATTTTAATTAGGTGTCTTTGTAACCCTTATGAGGGATAATGCTACCTAGGGATGTGAGATATGTTGTAGATGGGAGGATGTCATGCTTATGATGATGGGAGATAAGATATGGTCATGATGGATGATATTATAGGATGGTTAATGTAAATGGGATTCAATAGTTACATACACCATTGGATATGGTGGATGGGGTTGTTTAGATTGGTTCCATGAGATTAAGGGATCCAAAACTTTTTGATTTGTCGATTCTTTAATCTAAACATTAAAAGGATGGTTGGCCATATGATTATTAATTTAGACTTTATTTGCTGTTTAGATTTGATATTGTTTGCCTTCTGGTGCATGATTTTGGGCTTCACTAGGGATAATTTATTTTTAACTTGATAGATGATTGTTTTGATTTTGACTTTCCCCTAGTGCCTAATTTTGGGCTTCACTAGGAGAAGATATTTGTTGATTAGGCCAATGATTTAAATTTTATTGACTTTGAATTATGGGATCAAATATGATTTGATCATGATTTTTAATTTTTGGAATATGCTCTTAGACCTTGGTAGTTGTGGCACATGATGTTGAATGCAAAGGGGAATCCAATTATGCATGTTTATGTATATCCCCTTATGGTGTGTGACATAAGGATTATGGAGGCGAGGTAGGTGATGAATTTTGTGTGATGGAGTAAGGGGATAATGCGTAGAATAGTAATCATAAAGGTCACTAAGAACTTTATCTATAATGTTGGATAAAGTGTCCTAAAAAATATCGAAAGGATCACTAAGACTATTTTTAGTATGTGTATCTAAAGTAGAATCAGATCCATTTTGATAATCTTTGACGGATAGTGCTTATAAACACTTAGTTATGACTTCATCATCCTAATTAGGATCAAGAGATATGCTTGATTATTGATTGAAGGTATCTTCAAAAGGGTAGGCATAGTGATAATCTATTATAATATTGATTAAGAATGATGTTTTTAACAAGGAATATGACTCAGATATTGGTTTTACACATGATCTTGATGTAGATGGATCCAATGCTAACTATGGTGTACGTGAATTTATGCTACTAGTATAAGAATAATTATTTTCAAGTGTCTTGTTAACAAGGGGTATTTGGTGTGATGGGTGAGAGCAAGAGGAAGGAGTAACAATAGACTCAACAAAGATAAAACCATGAAAGGGATTATGGGATGTTAGAGGACTAGGATTATGAGACTTGGAATTTTGTTTGATGGAGGATTGGTTGATGATGGATGGATCATGGGTGATAGGTATGGTGTCTTGACCTTGGATTGGAAATGGAAAGTATTGATCATGATAAATAATGGAATCTTGGCATCCCTCTTCTTGTTCACTTAGGGAGATATATGCATCTGGTTCATCCTTAATTACTATGTCACCATGGTCAATAAGATCTTAGATATAATCATGGAGATTTTGACATTTTTTAATGGAATGCCCCTAAGTTTGATGATATAAACAATATCAATTTGCTTTATACCAAGAGGGCTTAGGTTCGGTGGGATAAAGATGTTGTATGGGTGGATAGACCATCATTTTGACAATGACTAATTATTTGAAAATGGATTCCAAGGACATAAGAAGGGGAGTATAATGACCCACTTCACTTTGTGACATTGATGTGGAAGAATTAGATGTTATATTAGATAATTTTTGACATGACTGGGTGGATGGATGAGTGGCCAAGATTAGATTCCCTTTACTAGTATAGGAAGGGGTGGATGATGATGGTTTATGACTAAGAGATGAAGGATGTACATGAGACTCACATGAATGGGTTTACCCTAGAGGTGAAATGAGTTAAAGGGGGTCTACTCCTTTAGGAAGTGAGATACCCACCATAAGGAACTGTAAGTGGATCTCATCCTTATTGGTAGTTATGTATTGGTTTACAAAAGTGGGCTCAAAATATTAGAGGTACAATCATTGAGAGGGGGCTGAATCAATGAGCCCAAATAATCCAGCTTTAATTTTGATCTTTATAAATACTTAATCAGTTACCACAAGCATTCATGAAGCATACATATCATTCATACTAATTAATAAGAGAGATAATGCAAGATCAATCACATAACACATTACATACATGGGAAACCTTCTTGGGGAATGAAAGCCACTAGAACCTACCATTGGAATACCATCCTATAATAACAAACACCAATTTATACCAAATACAATTGATCAAGGAATTACAATCCCTATTTATTAAGACTATAATCACATAAGGTGCTACCACACCTATCTAGCTAAGCTATAACAACCAATATTTTAACAATTTTAACCTTGTAAGGAGGCTATAACCACATTAGATGATGAAATTCCACAAAAACACCTATGAATACATCCACTTCTAAACTAATGTCTAGAACACTTGATGATGGACCTTTGCTTATCACTCTTCACCTTCGCTCACACTCAATCTACAAGAGCACTATTTTGCCAACAAAATTATGACGTACAAGTCATAAAATAGTATTAAATATATTATGATATTCAAATCATCCTCAAGGTACTCTACCCTTTCTTCACTCCATAATTCACACACATAAACCTCTCTCAAATCTCTCCAAAGTCTCTCACATAAAGTCTAGAAATAACCATCTTTGATTTCTCTATTTATAGAGCATAGTTGATAATCAATACCTTGGTTAGCCATTAGGCATGACTTATCCCTTAAAGAATCTTTCACACTATGACATAACTCAATACAAAATTCATAGGTCAGCCATAACATCTATGGGTCACCCGTAAGTAGCTACACATTTTAATAAAGCCCTTGTAGCTCTTATAGGTCTCATGATGACATATTCACCCATTTATAAAATCATTAAACAAAAGAAGAACATAGGACTAATTTCAATTACATGGGTCTACTCCTTATATCCCATTTAACATCCTAAAATGATCATGGCCATATTTTCTCTCACCTATTAATATTCTCAATCAATTCAAATAGAGACCTTATACATAGAAACACCATTACTAAACATACAATCAAATTCTTAAGAATTATTCATACTCAAGATAGATTGATCACACCTTTAAAATCCACATAGAGCATCCTCATGGAGTCTACACTAGTCCCCAATATCTAATTCATTAAGAGACATCAAATTGTATCTATATAAGCCCAATTATCATTCTCAGGTCACTTGTAGAATAAGCACAAACACATAGTCAACTTTGAACATTAATATCTTTAACTATACACACTTATAGATCTTAAAATTAGGTTCATTAGATTTTCCATAGAGTCCTCTTCATATTTGATATTTATAACACTAGTAAATTTTATGTCTATCAAAAGATATGGATAAAATATAGAGCTCTAGTTTTTCCCTATGTTAAATTCAAATATTTTAATTCAAACGGTCACAATTAAACTTTGAACACAATGCTCTCATTTAGTATCCTCTCAGATTTAGATCAATCTCATACCTTCAATATTGTCTAAATTTTAATGCATAGGTGTCAATGCTCAAATTTTAAACTTCAGTCACTTTGACCTCATCTCATGTAATCTAAAAACCTTGACTTAATGTGCTCCATTGATCTCTATGGATCAGTCAAGTCTTTAGCAATCAACGCTCATCATTTGATCAATCTGTACAAATAACCACTCATCATTAGATCCTTAGCCTTTACCTTTGATGAGTATGTAAACATCATGCACTTGTCCTCATCTCTCTACTTCCTAACTTTTTATAGAAATGCGCACCATTGATATTTCTCAAACTTTAACTTGTGCAAAAAATGACCAAGTATGGGGGTCCTTTCAATATGCTTGGAAGGACAACTTTGGATAGATATATCTTTTACTGTGATCAATCTCATGTCCTACAAATTTTAATATATTTTCTCCTTTCAAAGAATAATCTAACCATGTACCAAATTTCTCCTAAAACCTAAAAATGTGTGAGATATAACTCTATTAAAATGCCTTCTCAAAATTTTCTTTCACACAACCAACTATGTCAAAAACCTACCTGGAAGGCCAAATTTAAACAAGCATATTTTTTGACATGCTTCATCACATGATCTAAATTTTATCACAAATCAACTAAGATAAAAACTAAATAAAACTATATGATTAGTTTCTCTTAACACCTTCACATGTTTAAGATATAACATTATAAAAATGCCTATTCAAATTTTCTTGTCACACACAAATTTGGCTAAGTATGGAAAACATAGTCAAACTACCTGGGAGCCTAACTTTGCATATGCATATCTTTTGATGTGCTTCATTATATGATCTAAATTTTTTTAAAAATAAACTAGGCACAAAAATAAATAGACCCATAATATCATTTTATCCTAATACCTCTATGAATGCAAATTTTACCTTATCAACATGCTTACTCAACTCTTTCTAGCCACATACAAATATGGCTAAGTATGGGAAAATAATGAATTCTGATTGGGAATCCAAATTTTCATCCTCATATCTTTGATCACACTTTAATACATGACTTGAGATCTAGTGCATAACAACTACGTACTAATGTGATCATAATCATATGACCAACTCCCCTTGACTCATTCTCATGTGGCAATGGTGATATCATCAAACCACCCACTTAGATTTTCTACTACTAGACCCAAAGTGTTTAGATGAAAACTATGATCAACTAGATTAAATCCAATCATGTATACAAGTACTCAAAGCATATAAAACCTCTTATAGGACCATTTTCACATGTTTAATACTTCATACTCATCCATGAACATCTTTAGCCATGTCAACACTGAATATCAACCAAGCCTCCTTCAAGCATACTAGAACATGCATATTGCACACTTTATAATTGTCACTTAGGCTATCAAAGCACTTCATTAACTCAATAGGACACCTCCATGATAACACCATGACATCATTAAAAATACTCCAACAATCTCCCCCTTTTTCATTGATGTTAACAACCATCATATATAGAAATATATAGCTCACCTTCTCTCTCTTCAAGTACTCCCACAATAGGAACTTTCTCTCCATTTGACACAATGAAAAGGTGGGTATCAAATAATCTTGAGGACTAAAAATACCATCAATAGAAAAGGACCATCTTATAAAAATGATACAAACTCTTGCTTATCTTGAGCCAACCTATTCTTGTCTTGACAACTACCTCTTGCTCCATGCTATCACTATTCTTAAACCAAACACTACAATCAATGAAGAAAGAACACACAACATAACTGACATCTAATGTAACTCATCAAGAAACATTTGAGAGGGAACCTCCCCCCTAATATTTTTGAGTAATTGTTCCTTTTGAGCATATTAATATCTCCATACACCATGAATAACCACCACACATTCTAAATAGCTTTCTCTCTCTCAAGCTACCATAAGGACCACCAACAAAACTTCATGCCATTCACCAAATAGAAAATATGCTCACAACCAATCTCAAAACACCCATTATGACCTTGTAGTATATCTCCTTCACAAAATTCTAGACCAATCTTATGAACTTTTTCTCCCTATTAACCAAAGAGCTTCTATTAATTCATAGAGAAAGAAATAACACCCAAGCTTTGGCTTAGATACTAAAAAATAAATGTTGATAATGGTTTGGTTATAATATTTATAAGCTACTCTTTTGTAGGCACATACTCTAACTTAACACATTGATTAAGCACTTATTATCTTAATAAATTATATCTAATAGGAATGCATTTAGTTTTGAGTGTATAACAGGATTCTTTGAGATACTAATTGCACTAGTATTGTCACAATAAATAAGACAAGGTCCATTTTATCTTACCTTATAATCCTCTTAAATTTTGTTTCATCTACATAACTTATGTGTAATTAAAATTAATTGCTATATACTTAGCTTCTACAATTGATATAGATACTAAGGCTTACTTATTGCTTAGCCAAAACACCAACATTCTCCTATGAAGAAGACCCCACCACTGGTACTCCTCCTATCATCCACACATCCTACCCAATCAACATTAGTATATAATTTCAAAGAGAATTCTTTACTCCTGGGACACCATAAAACATACTCTATGGTGCCTTTGAGATATCTCAATAACATTTTGACTAATTTCAAGTGAGATTCTCTAGGATCAACTTGAAACCTTCTTAAAAAACCTACTGCTTACATGATGTTAGGCCTAGATGTAGTAGAGTATAAAAGACTTCCAATCATGGATCTATAAAAAGTTTAATCAACTTTTGGTGAGTCATCTAGTTACTTAACTTGCATCTTATGATCATTAGAGTACCCATTGGCTTACAATACATCATGTTAAAATTACTTAACATATCCTTGATGTATGCAAATTATGAAATGAATATCCCTAAATTAATTTTATTAATCTATAATCCTAAGAAGAAAGATAGTTCTCTAAACATTATTTCAACTACTCACTCTTCATAGTATCTACAAATTCTCTACTAATTTTATCATTGTTAGATCCAAACAGTATATCATCAACATATAAAACTATAATTGATGATTACCTTTTGTCTTGATGTACAAATTACTATTATCTAACCCCCTTTTAAATCCTTAACTCAAAATAAACATATCTATCCTATCATACCAAGCTCTAGGGGCTTGTTTAAGACCATAGAAAGCCTTCTTCAATTTACACACATAATATTGTTTACTTGATATGAAATATCCTTCAGGTAACTCAATGTAGACTTCTTATTCTAAGTTACCATTTAAGAATGCAAATTTCACATCCATTTGATATGCCTTAAAACCTTTGAAACATGCATATGCCAAAAAGAGTCTAATTAATTCCTTCCTTGCCACAGGAGCAAAAGTCTCATCAAAATCTATTCCTTCAACCTAAGCATATCCTTTACACACCAATCAAGCCTTATTATTTGTGACTTATCCTTTCTCATTCATATTGTTTTTGAAAACCCATTTGGTACCTATCACATTTTTATCTTTTGGCTTAAGGACTAAGTCCCATGTTTCATTTCTTTCTATTTGATCAATTTATTCATCCATTACATCATTCCAACTTTCATCTTTACTATATTCCATAAATGTTTTGGGTTTAATCATGGATAACATAGCTAAGTATTGTTGATTTTGATTGATCAACATTCTCTTTCTAGTCTACAACCTTGCATTGACATTTTTAATAATATGAGAGATTGGATGATCTTTATAAATTCTTCTAGATGGAGATTTATAATCTTACCTTTCTTCCTCCTCTTCATCTTCATCATCTATTTGAATGGATAAATCATCATTTTTTGCAATATAATTTTGAATTGAGTCACTTACCTATACTTTTGTCTTATTGACTCTACTTGTCTCATCTACCCTTACATCCAAACTTTCAACAATCTTGTGAAGTCTCTTGTTGAAGCACCTATAGGTAGTACTGATAAAAGAGTAACCTAAGAAGATGCCCTCATCAGATCTTAAATAAAGATTTCTAGGATTCTCTTCATCTCTTTTGATGAAGCACCTACTCCCAAATACTCTAAAATGTTTGACATTAGCCACTATATTCTTCCATAACTCATAAGGAATATTATTACCATTTACTCTTATTTCACACCTATTTAGGATGTAAATAGATGTGTTGTCTACCTCTTCCCAATATCCATATGATAATTTTGCATGTTGAAGCATGGTTCTACCCATCTCAATAATAGTCTTACTCTTCCTTTCAACCACACCATTCTATTATGGTACTCTATTAGTAGAATATTATCTTCTTATCTCATGTTCTTCACAAAAATTAATGAAATTATGAGACCAAAACTCACCTCCTTTGTTTGATCTTACACACTTGATCTTTTAACCTTTATAATTTTCCACAAAAGCTTTGAATGACTCAAAGTTTGCAAAAGCTTATGATTTTTATTTAAGAAATAATATCCAATTTATCCTAGTAAAATCATCAATAAGAAGAATGAAGTAGCTATTACCTTGAATACTTTGAGTTTTCATAGGACGCCATAGATTAGTGTGGATCAACTCCAATGGCTTTGTAGTGGATAACTAATTGGTTTTGTATCTTCTTTTGGTTTGTTTCCCATGAAGACATACCTTACAAAGAGAATTGGGAATCTTAAAAATCTTAGGAATATGCCTTACCAACTCCATTAAAGTTATTTTTATCATATCATCAAAATTTATATGTCCAAGCCTTCTATGCCAAAACCAACTTTATTCCAATTGACTTATGTAGCGATCTTCCTTCTTATATTCATGGAATACATACATGTTATTTATTTTATGAACATTTACAATTAATTTTCCAGATTTTGCATTTCATATTTCACATACATCATCATGAAAAGTTATAACATTTCCTTACACATTTGGATCACACTTAAAATATTATGATTCAATCCTTCTACATATAATATGTTCTTAGTATTAATATGACCATTGTCTAAACTCATCATACTTTTGCTAACTATGTTAGTAGATTTGTTGTCACCAAATCTAACTACACCTGGGTTGGTCATTTTGAGAGAGATAAACTTACTCTTATCTTGTGTGATATGATTTGAGCATCCACTTTATATTAGCCATATCTTGTTATCATCTTCTTGAGTATGCAAAGATGCTTGAACAAAAAATGACTCTTCTTTTGATGATCTGCTTGGAATTCACTTCTTTTCTTCTTTAGACTTGATATTTTTGAATAATTTAATAGTGTCAATGACTTGTATATCCATTTTCCAAAAGTATCTATTACAATTCTTGGTTATGTGACCTTATTGGTTACAGTTGTAACATATGAGATCCCTTTTGATTTTTGGAGAGAGAGCACAATCCTTATATCTATGACCCAATTGATTATAGGAGAAGAAATACCCATTAAATACATTATTTATATTTGACCTCCCTTTTTCTTGATTATTACTAATCCATTAATTTTCATTCCTGACCCTTTTGGTGGATATGGAAACGCTTTTGTCCTTGGATAAGAGTACATTTGAGTAAGTCATGTCTTTACTTTATAATTGTTCCATTCTTTGATTGAAATTTTTATTCATCATGACCTATAGATTCTTAATTTTTACCTCTATATTTTTCACTTATGTCTTCACACTATTAACTTATGATAAAGAAAAAACTAGATTGTCTTGAATATAAGCCATAGTCTCTTTGTCAACCATTGTACCTTTGATAACCTTCAAGTTGTTAAGCCTTTACTAAAGGACCTAATCTTATACCAATTATTAGAGGTAAAATACCTAAGAGGGGAGGTGCATTAGTGAGCCCAATTTTTCATCTTTACAAAAATTTAATTAGTTACCATAAGCATTCATGAATCATACACATCATTCATAGCAATGAGAAACATAGATAATGCAAGATCAATCACACAATACATGACATATGTGGGAAACCCTCTTAGGGAATAAAACCCAATAAAAATTTCAATTGGACGAATATCCTATAATAAAAAGAACCAATTTAGACCATCTATAACTAATCAAGGAATTACAATCCCTATTTAGTGAGACTGCAATCCCATAAGGTATTACCACACCTGTCTAGCTGAGCTACAACAACAACTAGAATTTTAGTAAGTTTTACCTTGTAATGAGGCTATAACCACCTTAGATTCTAAGATAACACAATAAAACTTATGAACACACCCACCTTTGGACTAATGTCCACAACACCTGATGATGGACATTTGCTTATCACTCTTCACCTTTGCTCACACTCAACCGATAAGAGCACCATTCTCCTAATAGAATTATGTCCTATAGGTCATACAAGTAGTCCTAAATATATTATTCTCTAAAAATCATCCTTAGGGCACTCTAACCTTTTTTCAATCCATAATTCTCACATAAAAACCTCTCTCAAATCTCTCCAAAGTCTCTCACACAAAGTCTATAAATCACCATATTTGATTTCACTATTTATAGAGCATACTTGATAATCAATACCTTGGTTAGCCATTAGGCATGCATTATCTATTAATTCATCTCTCACACAAATACATAGCACAATACAAACTTTATAGGTTGTCAATATCATCTATGGGTCATCCTTAAGCAGCTACACCTTTTAGTAAGGGCCTTATAGCTCTTATAAGTCTCATGGATACCTATTCTCCCATTTAACACATCATTGAAAAAAATAAGAACATATGACCAATTTCAATTACATGGGTCTAATAATTATGTCCCATTTGACATCCTCAAATGATCATGTCTAGATTTTCTCACCTCTACATAAGCTCAATCAAATCAAATAGAGACCTTATACATAGGAACACCATTATCAAACATATAGTTAACTTATTAAGAATTATTAATACTCAAGATAGATTGATCACAACTCCAAAATCCACAAAGAGAATCCTTAAGGACTCTACAACACTCCTCAATATCCAATTCATTAAGAGACATCAAAATAATATCTATATAAGCTCAATTATCCTTCTCAAGTCACTTGAAGAACAAGCATGATCACATAGTCAAATTTGAACATTAATATCTTTGACTATACATACTTCTAAATCTTAAAATTAGGTTCATTAGATTTACCATGGAGTACTCTTCATATTTTATTGTTATAGAACCAAAAAATTAGACTTATATCAAAAGATATAGACAAAATAAAAATCTCTAGTTTTTCCCTATGTTAAATTCAAATATTTGAATTCAAATGGTCATAGTTAAACTTTAAACACAATACTCACATCTCATGTCCTGTCATCTTTAGATCAATATTTCACCATCAATATTTTCTAAACTTGAATACATATGTGATAATGCTCAAATGTTAAACCTCAATCACTTTGACCTCATCTCATGTAATTTGATAAATTTGACTCAACACACTCCATCAATATTTGATGGATCAGTTAGGTCTCTAGTAATCAACACTCACCATTAAATCAATCTGTATGACCACCCACTTACTATTAGATCCTTATCCTTTACCCTTTTTTAGTTGTTAAACATCATGCACCTATCCTTATATCACAAATTTTTGACTTCTTGGAGCAATTTGTACCATCGATCTTGCTTGAAATTTAACTTATAAAAAAATGACTAAGTATGGGGACCCTTACAATATACTCAGAAGACCAACTTTGGATAAATATATATTTTTTGTGATCAATCTCATTTCCCAAAAATTTCACCATATGTTCTCTTTTAAAATAGTAATCCAACCATGTAGCAAAATACTCCTAAAACCTTCACTTGTGTGAGATATAACACCATGAAAATGCCTTCTCAAATCTTCTATCATAAAGCCAACTATGTCAAAAGCTTTCCTAGGAGGCCAACTTTGAACAAGCATATTTTTTGACTACTTAATCACATGATCTAGATTTTAGTGAAAATCAACTAGGATAAAAAATAAACAAACCCATATGATCAATTTATCTTAACACCTTCACACATGAAAGATATAAAATAATTAAAATGCTTACTCAAATTTTCTTGTCACATGCAAATTTGGATAAATATGGAAAAACATAGTCAAACTACCTCGGAACCCAACTTTACATATGCATATCTTTTGATGTGATTCATCACATGATCTCAAATTTAGTGAAAATAAACTAGGAACAAAAATGAATAAACCTATTAACACCTCCATGTGTGTGAATTTTGAGCTTATCAACATGCTTACTCAGCTCTTTTTGGCCACATGCAATTTTTTTAAAGTATGGGAAAGTAATGAATTATGACTGAGAAAACAACTTTTCACCCTCATATATTTGACCATGATTCGATGCATGACTTGAAATTTAGTGCATAACAGCTAGGGACTAATGTGATCATAACCATATGACTAATTCCCCTTGAATCATTCTCACATGGTAATGGTGATGTCATCAAATTACCTACTCAAATTTTTTGCCACTGGACCCAAAGTGTCTAGATGAAAACTATGATCAACCAGATGAAATCCACTCATGCACATAAGTACTCAAAGCATATAAAACCTCTTATAGGACCCATTTCACATTATCAACACTACATACTCATCCCTAAACATCTCTAGCCATGTTAACACTAAATATCAACTAAGCATCCTTTAAGCATACTAGAACATGAACATTACACACTTTGTCATTGTCACTTAGGCTATAAAAGCATTTAATCCATTCAATAGGATACCTCCATGACAACACCATGACATCATTGACAATAATTTAATAAAATATTCATAGTGGTGAGTGATAAAGGATGGGGGACTTGTTGGCCTAGGGCATTAGATTTGGAAGTGATGTTATTGGGGGATGGATGATTTGACTATGGACAAGTATGAATGAGGGCTAAGGGGATTTGAATATGGCTAGTAGATGGTGGAAGGGGATGGAATGAGGATAAGGTTTGATGGTGGAATTTCTTGGGAGGGTAATTTAGGCTTATGAGATCAAAACCATTAGGAAAGAAGACACCCATATTTCATAGCCACAAAAAGAATTCATCTTTATTTTTTGTGATGTATTGATTGATTAGGGTGACTACATCTAGGTATGCTAGGATTGATTTAGACAACATAGGGGATTTTGGATTGGGAAGGATGTGGGATGGTGATTTGGGGTGAATAGGATCAAGGTTAGTAATGAGATGAACACCCACTTCTAGTGCTTGCAAAAGGACTTCATCCTTATTGGCCAAGATGTATTGATCTATGAGAACCAATTCCAAATCCATAGGGATAGATGATGAAAGAGGGTTGATGGGGAGGCATAATAAGGGTTATAAATGGTTTATTAAATAAATTATGTTTGAATGAAAAAGGTAACATGATAGATAATGACAAGGATAAGATGAATATGAAATGTGATTAGGATAATATAAGACTAGGATCAAATTTTAAATGAATAGTGTAATAAGTGCTAATGACCTATCAATAATGTCTAGTTGAAATCTAAAAAAATGATTAGGGATTTTATGAGTGTCAAGATTAAAAAATATCAAGATGATGATTGTATGGGTGCTAGTTATGAATAGGCAAGATGACTAGATTGATAAAAATTAGATAGATAATGATAGGTTTTCTAGATTCAGACCAAAAAAATGACGTGATACTAATAGTATATTGACTAAGTATGATACCTGATTGAGTGATGAGTGATAGTTTGAATAGGATGATAAGATGATATGAATATCATAAAAGGACTAGCTCAAGCCTTGGACTAATTTGTTCAAGATGGCATGGAATAGGATTATGTGATGAAGATGATAAGGCTAAGGGGGGTAAGGATAAATATAAATAGGTGATGATGAAATGATCAAGTGGTCAAATTAATGAGATGTGGATGGTATGGACATAAGTGTGATTTATAAATTGAACTAGGATAAGATAGGATGAGGTTAGACTAGATGGGTGATGGAGATAAGATCAAGATAAATGATTAGGTATTGACTTAGGACAAGATGTGAGTAGGATATGAGAGTGATGGGGTGATGACTAATGATAGGTGAATATGGTTAGACTAGGATGAGAGTAAGGCAAGGAAAATATGTACAAGACAATATCAACGATGTATAAGATAAGATGTTGGTGATGGGGATGTGACTAATGATGAAAGAGGATAAGATGGGATGCCTAGATTAAGATGGGTTGAAGAAAAAATGGGTATAAAATGATAATATGGATAATAATGTGATGATTATGAATAGATATGTTTTGATTATGAGGGAATTAAGACAATATGGGTGTTGACATCAACCAAAAAGTGATATAATGGGATGATGACAAGGAGATACAAGATGAAAGGATATATAAGAGAGTAAAGATGTACAATAAAAGAAAAGGATATACAAGATAGGTTGTGTAAATACCTATATATGTGTGTATATATTTGGGTGAATGTTGAATCATCTCAAAAATAACATGGGTTTAACACAACACACACCCAAGCATGTAAACCACACAACCTATGATTAATAAAATCAAGGGTGTGTAACCTAAATCTTACACCATCAAATGGATTCACAAGTGAGGCTATAACCTAGTGACCCATTAAAAAATTGATTTATTCTCTCAATCCCATTTTTACATGATGGATACTTAGGATTTAATACTAACTCTAATAGTGAGGTGCCTATTACGACCAAAAGATACTATGATAGGTTTGCACAAAGCTCTCTAGGTGTGTCCCCTATATATGATAAGGTAAAGTGGGGCCCAAATACATATAAGATTATATATAACTACATTATATATTTGAGATTAACAACCCCTCATTCTATGGGACCCTTTTATGGGGAATCCTACTTTGATGCCAAATGACATCTCTCCTAATTTTTAAACTCCATTGAAATATGGAATTTGGACTAGTGTATGGTGGTGAAATCCATAGTCACTTGTCTCCCTATAAAATAAAAAAGGATAGAGGTCTTATAGGTGGTTTTTATCCCCCAATAATAACCATAAATATTCAAGGTGGAGATCATACACCAATCGTAGCCCTTAGGATACAAACAGGTAGACCACAAGATCAATTAACTAATTATGACTAAGTGTGATATATCTACAAGATGAAAAACAAGAATATATAAGACATAAAGATATATAAATGATAATGAAGTGAAAATTATTTTTAAAGTGCCATAAGGAGTATTTTATAAGTGTCATACAAGCACATGGTTAGTAGTTTAACTTTGGCACTCCAAAAGAATGTAACCTGCAAGACAATGATTAGTAGTTTTGATTAACAATCTTGAGGGGAAACCTATAAGACAAGATGTTAGGTTAAAATATAACATGAAAAATATGGTGTTAGTATTTAAAAATACCCTATATATTTATCTCTATAATAAACAATATGTTAGTCTAATAGGCCTTAATAAAAGCACACTAAGAAAGTCATAACTTGGCTCTATAATTCCTTTGGGTGATCAGGCCATGCAATAGGGGTTTTGGGGAGACAACACCGAATGGGGTTAGGGGGAAGTGCTCCTTATGGGGTCAAGGGGTATATACACTTGAGGGCATCTTTCAAGGCCCAAAATTACTCAAAAAAAGTACTAAAAAATGATAAAACTAAATGCAAAATCACTAATCTAAGACAAAATCATAGATCATGAGTTATGGTTTTGTAGTAGTTAGCTTAATCATGATGGTGAGACTATAAATCATGATAGTTATAAAAAAATGTGATTAGACATGGTAAAATTGATATTATCTAGAAATTGATAGTTTCATTTTTTTTATAAACTATAAAACCTCAATATTTTGATCCTAGATGGAAACATATAATTTAATAGATTATGACAGAATAATCAAATGCCTAGAATCTCTATTTATAGATGATTATATTATATTTTTATCTGATTAGGATATCAAAATTTTAAAATGGCCTCTTAGGTTTTTACTAAAATAACTTAATTTTTTTGATTAATTAGAAAATGTGCTAATTAGATATCTGCCCTATAGAATTCAATAATGACTATCAATAGATAGGATTAGTTCAAAATGAAAAAAATAGTAGAATTAAATTGAAAGTGAAAAATCACTACTGGGCTTATAATACCATGATTACACAAATCATTATTGTGATTTTGAATATTTTGTGACCTACAACTTTGTAATAGGAGGGAAAACATTTAAGGCCTATGTTTGTTTTTATCTTTGGATGATCTTTTCTACCCTTGTATTTTCTCTTGTTACACTTGCTGACCACACAAAAAAATTGATAGAGAATAAAATTTTGGGTATAAAGTGTGGGTAAAAAAGGTATGCATTTAAATAAAAGACACTTTAGATCAAAATATAAAAATAAAAAGGTATTATGAACAATGAAATGGCACACTAGGTAATGATGGGTTCCTTGTAAAACAAAAAAGGTTAAGATAAACCTGTAAATTAGAAGACAATAGAGGACTTGTTAGTATTTTATAAAAAATGACAATACTATGAATTATAACCTCAATGTCATAATTAGTAGTGAAAAACCATGAGTTTCAAAGTCACATTTTTGCCAAAAGATAAAAACCTACAAACTATAAAAATCATTAGTGGCTAGACAAAATCATTACTACATATGCAAAATTGTAACTCTCTATGCAAAGTCATGATTCATGAGTTGCAGTATTATTGAGGGCCCAAAAACCTACATGGTTAGTGGTTAAGGTAAATGGATAACATAAAACCATGAGTTACGAAAACAAAACCATGAATACAAGGTCATGAATACTAGTGAAATATCGTAGGTTCCACCTATGTACACAAAAATTCTAAAATTTTGGGATTCTTCTTGATTGATTGGACCTGTAGGCTATCAATAATGATCCTTAGATGCAAAATGATTATATTAGGAGGTATTATTCCACTATGTTCACCAAAATTTAGAGATAAATTTGGACACAATATGGATTTAAATATGGAAATTCAAACCCTAACATCAAACTACCTAGTTAAAGTTTAGATCCATTAGAATTCAATGCAAATTAATGAATGAATAATTCAAAATAGCATTAGAATCCTAAATCTAAGTGCTATACACCATCATCAAACTAAATCAAAACAAGATGATTGGGATTGAGATTAAGTTGACCTAAAATTTGGGCATGGTGATTGCTTGATTAATGATGTTGGATGGATGCTTGTGATTGAATGATTAGTTTGACATAAAGACTCCTTAATCTTTCTAGATTGCTAACTCAACATGGATATGGCATGAAGATTCAAGTTAAATATAATATAGGGATTAGTTGGTTTAAATAAGAAGAGGAGGGAAAGATTAATGGTGGATATTTAAACTTGGATGAAGGAGATCAAGGGTTAATGATTAAAAGGAATTTAAAATTCCTTTGAAGCCTCTAGATTTAAAGGCATCTAGAGAGGAGGGGTGAAAATAGAGAGGATTTTAGAATATTGTAATTATATAATCCTCTTAAGGATTAATTATGCTTAGGTATGGATTATATGGGGATTAGGAGGGTGATTAAGGACTAGGGGTGTAGGAGAGCCTAGGAATAGGCTAATAGGTGGGTAGGTGGGTCGTGGGAATTTAAAATTCCCAAATAATAGGTAAGTGGTGTTAGATTAAGATAAAGGGATAATTAGGTGAATTGATCATGAAGTGGGATAGAATAAGGTTAGTATATGAATAAATATTGAGGGGGACATTAGATAGATGTCGAAGAAGGGGGGGATAAATTAGTGAGATTAAAAGGTGATAAATTAGATAAACATAATTAGTATCAACTAATAGGAATATTAGTGACAATAACGCAAGTGAGCAAATTTGGATTCATACAATCACATTTGTATATGTCATTATTTTTTATATGTGGATATTTTGACATGTCATTATATGCATTGTGTACATTTTACTAACTCACATCCCTTTGATTATGCAACATTTGAACATGACCCTTATTTGAGTTATCCTTGAACCATTATCTTTTGATTTTATTTTAAGTTCTCATGTGTGTGTGTGTGTGCGTGTGTGTGTGTGTGTGTGTGTGTGTGTGTGTGTGTGTGTGTGTGTGTGTGTGTGTGTGTGTGTGTGTGTGTGTGTGTGTGTGTGTGTGTGTGTGTGTGTGTGTGTGTGTGTGTGTGTGTGTGTGTGTGTGTGTGTGTGTGTGTGTGTGTGTGTGTGTGTGTGTGTGTGTGTGTGTGCATGCACGTGATTGATTTCTTTTTGAACTATAATGTTACTACCTAGATGTTTTCATGATTTACATCATGTATCTTAGAAATTTATGTGATCACATAATATGTAATTCATTTTTATAACTACCTACACTTGCTACTCCTATATCTTACATGATACAGTCACAATTTATACAGTTACCTTATCCTTTTGAGGTAAGGTGACTACTAGTTTTTAATTTGCCTCACATAAAAATGGGGTACATGTTATTAGGGTAAAATCATAGAGGAAAGGATTCTATAACTTCACAATTTCATATTTCAGTGGGGGCATGCTAAAAAGTCATGGTTTCCATAATCATGTAGTACTCCATATTTTTATATTACAATGGGGGCATGTTATGAAATTTTTTTATCCACACTTATAACATCTCTTAATTTTAGATTACAGTGGGGGCATGTCATAGGACCATGTCTTCCACACTTGCAAAATTATAAAACTGGCCATATTGCATAGTTATATGATTCATATAAACACTTGTGGTAGTGTTGACCAGATTTAACTTTTAGTCAAATTGGGTCAACCCCTACATTTTTGAACTTTTAAAGAAGGTTTACATATGTCTTATAGGGTGTCATGTTGGTCTATCATCTTACTTATCCTTCCTCTAGAATGGTCTAAGCCCATCCTCCTTGTACTAGTCAAGTCAACCATAGTCAAACTTGGTCAAAGGTTTAAATAATGTTATAAATATTCTAATATGGGAATTTAGCTATCCTAATTTGTTTTTAAGTCATATATTTATCCTTCACTATGTCTCAAATGATAAAAGGGTCATTTGGACACATTTCTATCCCATTTAATGACTTGTACAAAGTTCCAAGGGGGGAAAATTTGTCATAAGGGTTACTTTCAATGTGGATAAGGTTATGATCTATCAAAAGTGGTCAGTGTCAATTCAAGAGGTAGTTATGTGTAAAAAAGGGTAATTTCTCCTTGATTTTAGGCCCTTTTGGGTACTTGTATAGATTTATAGGTGTGACACATGGAGAAGATCAAGGAGGGTCCCCACATCCTTATAACACTCACCTCCACACTTGCATTGATCTGAAGTAGTTGTTTTGATATTTAAGCAGACTAAAGTACCTTTCAGGTTTTTAATCAATATGAAAGGTATAGGTAGTTTCAAAAAAAAGAATTTAGGGGATGATAGTAATTTATGAGACCATAATTTTCATATATGGAGTTTGAAAAATTATCAACTGTGCTTCATGAACAATTGATAATAAGTTGACTATGCATATTTGATAGTTATTTGGTGCACCCTTCAGGTCTTAGTATTATTTGAGCAGATCTATACAAACCAATGGATGGTTTTGGATCCAAAGGATTTTTAATACCTTCTCACATGGTCTCTATTATTATTTTGAGGTTTTATGAAGGTTGGATGAGTGATTTAGCCCATGATTATAGGAGGGTGTCACCATGTGCATTCCAATCTTAGTTTTCCATGTTTTCCCAATGTTCTCCCCTATATGTGTCTCTTTTGACTTGGGAAGGGTGTTATTTATGTTTTTGAGTTACGTGGTCACCTCTTTCTATGTTATTTTTTCTCATAATGATAACTTTTGGGTGATTTACCATCTTGTCCACCTCCATGGTTAGTTCTTTGCATTCTTCCAGCGGTAATTCCCTATATGAGCTTGTTCATAATCTATTTGGGATAGTGAAAAATGTGTTCAAGCTTACAAAGCCACTATGAGTTGTGGAGGATTCATCTAGATATAAGGATAAGGTGCAAACAATACTTCAAGCATGTTCACTATACTCAAACAAACATCAGAAGTCTTTATTGGTTATGTCCAACATAGGTGCAAGGGTTTTCCATGCTAAAAAAGATGGCTTGAGCCCAAATTGAAAGAATCCAAGAATGAGAAATATGAATCTTGAGTTTGGAAGTACTATGGAGGTGTCTTTAAATCACCTAAAACTTTGCCTTGCTCAAATTCCATACCCTGTTAGTATATGCAATCTATTGACATCTACAATAGCCTGATGACATCATGCTATCCATAGAGAAGAAGGTTTTAAAGAAGTTTCAAGCACCAATAGGATGGATGATAGTATTCTAAGCCATTTTATATGAAATTTTAGCAATGTGAGGTTTCGTATTATTTCAAGCATCTAATGAGTGAGTTTTAAGGACTTTGTCCCTAAAAAACCAAGTAGAGGCCCAAGGGGTTTTTGAGATGCCTCGTACTTTGCTTGGAAAAAAAAAGTACCTAATTATGCTCATTTTATATCCCTTGGTATGGACATGAATTGTGTAAATTTTGAGGGATTATATAAAATTATAAGAGAATATTTTATAGGTTTGAACATACCCTAAAACACACTAAAGTGTTTTAATGACACCTACATACCTGTAGGTGCAAATGGCCTTTTGGTTCCATAGCATGCATTTTTGAGTAGGAATCCCATCAAAATAGGATGATAAACCACATGGAGTGAAATTAAATGAAATAAGGTCATAAAAATATCTTAGATTAATATCATTACTCCTTAGAGACATCCACTTGAACCCTCATGATTGGAAATGACCACCTACAACCATCTAAAAGGATTGAGATAATAATAGGCTATTTCAAGCATTTCATGGATGATTAGAGAGAATTTGAGGTAAGTGAAAGATATGGAAGTGATATTATGAATAAAATACACAAAAATAAAATCAAGGTGTCATAAATAAATTCAAACATAACTATTTTCATTTATAGGCACCTTTCTTAAGCATAAAGCATAGTCCTAATGTAGACCCTGCAGGTAGTCTCCTAGAAAATGTCTGTTATGAAGATGGAGTAGCTTAGGGGGTCAAACGGCCATACCAAGGCAAAATATTTTATACAATTTGTCTATATGAGTTAAGTATTCTCATCAACCTTCAGGTCTTTGGAGACAAACAAAAAAAGTGCCTCTATTTTTGTCGTAGATAGAGGGCACTTTTTCCTTACACCAAACCTTGAAAATGTGGGAAATTTGATGAAGTGATGAACTAAAAATTAAGGAGGAACTTTTTAAAGATTTTTGAATCTATAACATGACTATAGAGACATAAAAAATAAACCTATAGGGTTTGGGACTAAGTAGGATTATCTAACCAATAAGGTCTACATGCATACCTAGTAGGGAAGGAATAAGCATAATTCCAAATAGAAGGTCACTTTTAGTTCCAAACTTTAATAATAATTATAATGATTTAGAGAATTTCCATAGTGGTATGAGAGAGTTTTTTTAACTAAAATGAGGTAGGGGAACCCATGGGAAGATTAGGTGAGCCCAAATTGCAATCAAAGTCAAGAAGCAAGGTTTACGCCTAGTGAAAGAATGAGTAGTCATTCCTATTTCCAACATGATATGACTATTCTAGGCCATTGAAACATGTTTATGAGATGATCCTAGATATTTATAAGATTTTCAAAGGTAGGAGAATCAGAAGGAAAGCCATTTTTGGCTTAGAGCTGACTCAGCATGCAGGAAAAGGTAGAAAGGAGTCTGAGTGACTAACCTAAAATGTTTGGAAATTTCATCTACCTCTGCATGGGATATCAAGGTTTTCAAGGAGACTAGGGAGGGTCACTAAGAGTCCATTAGTGGAATTATAACAAAATCCTAATGTGTAGCCTTTATGAACTAAGGCTAAGAGTCTAGGTGACTCTGAAACCCTCCTAAAACCTAGTTGGGGAAATATTGCACTTGGAGTATGAGAATGAGATGGAAATGACATGAAACTTTGGGAACTTGTATTATACTCTCTTATTCACCCACCAATGCCAATTTATTTTACTACACATGTACAGATGGTACATAACAAGGCTTATTTTGACATTTTTTTTATTTTTTTAGGCATGGAGAACTTTCAAGAAAGGAAATAAATTGTGGGAGATATATTATGAATTTTTATAAGTTCTCATGGCCATTTATTTAACTATCTTAGCTCCTAAGCATATTTATTACCTCTCTCATTTCAGCTAGTCTAGTGGGTAAATAGTGAACACTTGGTAAAAGAGAGTGAAACTCCATTTGGGAATCCTTTTAAGGCCTATTTGAGGAAATTTATGATATGGAAACCTTTGACACATGTAATAACTAATTTTTCATGGATCACATTACTAAATTTGGAAGGTTTTGGGTGCCAAATTTGAGAGGTACATGGAAAGGAGTCATTTTGAGACTATCATGGATGATTGTGCATGGATAGAATGATAGGAATGATCAAAGGATAATACAATGCATGTGATGGATTTTTAGTAACCCCTCCAACTCATACCCATCATTATACTTGATCATATGTAGTGATAATGCTATTTTGGAAGGTGAATCATGAGGGGTAATTTTTTGTGCAAAGAAGGGAGGTTTTAGACCACTTTGCAAGAGTTGGATGATTTGAGATGACACTTTTAGCTCCTAAAATTACATGGATCACCACATATATATCTTACATGCACAATTAACTAATATTTTCATGTTTTACAAGTGTCTCAATGACTCTTGGACTTCTCTTTCTCTCTTTCTCACATAATTTCTATAAATTCTAGCCTTTTGGCATTGTATGGGATCTCTCCACCTTGGTATGGTGAAGCCCTACCAATTTTTTTCTTGAAGCTAATAAATATATTAGTTTTTACCTCATCTAATATTTCACTAAGTGTACACAATGGTTGTTGGTCATGAGCGAGTGTAGTTCTGGTCTACCTTCACATGTACTCTTCCTAGTTCTTTATTTGTTTTGTAATCTCTCTTTTGCAGGTCATCAAAAAGTGTATGAGGTTGATATGTAGGTGTAGTGAGTATTTTATTAAATATACTATCTTAGAAAGCCTATTGTCTAAGTCTTCTTAGCCTAATCTATCTTTAAGACCCCATGCTTGAAGTATTGATGTAAGAGAGAAGGTTGTCATTGGATAAAGTGTATGTGAATACTTCTTCTTGGTTATAAGTGCATATCAAAATGTGTGAGTAGATAATATGTTTGGTGTATCACCATCCATATATTAGATTTGTTTTCAACTATATTTCTCCCTTTTCATCCCTCCAAGTGTTAGAGTAGGATTGAGATTTAGTGATGAATCAAGGAGAACTAGCTCCTAATCTAGAGATCCACCTCTATTTAGGGACACCCTCAACTCTAAGGTGGTTCCATTATTCCACTTATATGAGGAGAGACGTGTCATCTCCTCATTGGGTTCATGTTCAAGTGGCAACATTTTTTGGCATGCTCGATGGGATTCTTATTTTAAGAGATTGAGGAGTTTTGGTGTTCTCCTCAAGACACCAACCTTTGAAAGTAATTACACTAAGCACCAATGGTGAATCCAAGCATAAATATACTAGTTAAGTATTCCAAGTATTCTTATTAAAGTTATTTTCTTATTCTACACACTTCTCACAAGTCTCATGGATTATTTTGATGTTGAGTTTGTCTTAACATAAGTTGAGGAGATATGTCCTACTTTGCCTATTCCCCCTCAATATGAACAAGTACTTGTACAAAATTTTCATGATCCCTATCAATCATATATTTCCTATGACCAGCCCTATCAAGATTGTGCTTCACCTATTCCACTTGTTTCCTATTCAAGTCATTACATTTTAAGTTTAAAAAAGACTCTTATTGGCTACCAAAACTACATGTTAGACCTTGATACTAGATATGGTTGTGGTCAAGTCATCCCTAGTGTTTGTATCAAGAATGTAAGGGATTCTTTGGAACAAGTCAAGAAATAATGGATGCCTATAGAAAGATCTAATTAGTAATGTATTTATAATGAGATGATTTATGTTTGTGGCCCAATTTCATACTTAGAAGAAAGGTTGAGAACTCATGAACCAGCTCAATTTTAGTAGCCCCAATATATCCCACATAAAACTTTAAACATTTCAACTTTTCCCACTCAAAATGCTAACCTAAGCATGCTTTAAAATGAACCAAGGCCTTCATGAATTCCAAAATTTTCCCTTATTGGAGGTCCATTCAAGAGAGAATCCAAAGGAAGGAGGACATCATGGTTTATAAGGTTGATGTATTTAGAGAAGATTGTGAGAAAGGAGGTTTGAGTTTTGAAGCTCATCTTGAAAGGAAGATTGAATTAGCTAATTAGATTTTAAGGTAATCTATCATAACAATAAAAAATGAACTTTATAAGCCTACTCTTCTAGTTTGAAATCAAGATTCCAAGCCCAAGGAAGATTCAAGTTTCCTAAACATATCATTCACCCCTACATTAACATCTCAAACCCATGAAAACATCCATGAGCCTACCTTCCCAAGATGCAAATAAGTGGTGGAATCTATTGAAGAAAAAAAATCATGTTTAGTTGGAAAAGTTGGAAAGGGAGATAAACTTGAATCTAATTAACTCCCTCCACCCCTCCTCAAGAAGCTATTGAACCAATATTTACACCTCCTCAAACTAATCAATGTTTCCCTTCTAATGTTGAGGATTGTATTACTACTTGGGAATCTTCTTTGGCTAAACTTCTTATTTTTGAGATGCCTAATATTGACATCACCAAGAGAGAGGAGGAGATAGAGAATTTATATTGGATTAATAATGAGGAGCTAACTCCTTGTGAAGATGATGTTCATTGTGTTGAATAAAATGCCTTGGAAGGAGTTCTTTTGGATTCCAAAGAAGAAAAGGAAGAGTTTTCTCTTGTGGCTCCTCTTCATGATATTGACAAGTCAAAGGGTGATGAATTATGTTATAATTTTGGGGAAATATGCAATGAATTGTAAGATCTAAATGATCCTACAAGTCCTTTGGATCTAACGACAAGACATGACAAGCAAGAGGTTGTGTCTCAAAATGAAAACCTATGGAAAACCTACATATAAATGTTCCAAGAGTATGGAGAATGTGAGAAGACTAAAATCCTAATTAAAAAAATCCAAGATGTTAGAGAGTAGTCATATATTGAAGAACATCATCATCAAGAGAGTCTAGCTTATTATGGAGAAATCTATGATAATCTTGAGCCTTCTGAGGATGTTTCAAAAATTGATCCTAGAGCCACCTATGATGCTGATCCTATCAACATCAAGGAAAGGTGTGAGAAAGAAACATTTACAAATTGTCATGATACAATGCTTCTTGAAGACTTTGAAGAGGCTATGACAAGTGAGAATAATGATGAGATCCTATAAATTTACAACAAGCTTTCCCATACATGGTTTTGCAAATCTATCATGAGGAGACAAAAGGACAATAGTATGAAGCATGTTTCCAAGTCCAAGAGGATTTCATATAATTTGGACACATGTTTGAGATGACTTCATAAAATGACATGCCAAGTCAAGGAGAAAAAAGAAAACATGAGTCATCTAACACCACATTTAAAAGGAAGCATGCTTGGCATCCTCACTCATCTAGTGAGGAAGGAGATTCAAGATACTTCCCTTTTGATCTAGGAAGGGAGGTATGATCAAGTTGAATGTACATAATTTGTTTGCTTTCACTTGTGTCTTGTGTTCCCTAAGTGCTTATTAGCACAAGTGTGTCTTTGCTTTGGTGTTTGCTCATACTTTTGTGTGTTATTCTTTCCTTTGTGTGTTTTGAGGTAAAACAACTATTTTTTAGTCAATTTAAGGTCTAGTCATACTATTTCCAAGTGCATTTTGACTCCCTTTTCCCAATGGATAGGATAAGGCTACTAGTCCTTAACATAGGCAAGCATGTTACTCCTAGGAATTGCCAAATTACTGACCAAATTTGAATTTTAGTCAAATTGGGTCAACACCTACATTTTTTAACTTTTGAATAAGGTTTCCATGTGTCCTATAAGGTGTAATGTTGGTCTATCATCTTACTTATCCTTCTTCTAGCTTGGTATAAGCCCATCCTCTTTGTACTAATCAAGTCAACAAAATTAAACCTTGGTAAAACTTGGTCAAATGTTCAAATTGTGTTATAAATATTATAATATGGGAATTTAGGTGTCTTATGGTGTTTTTAAGTCATATATTTTTCCTTCACTATGTCTCATACGCAAAAAGGGTCATTTGGCCACATTTCTAGCCCATTTAATGACTTGTATGGAATTTCAAGGGGGAAAATTTGTCAAAAGTGTGATTTTAAATTCTTATAATATATGGATATATCAAAAAGTGGTCAGTGTTAGTTTAATAGGTAGTTATGTGTAGAAAAGGGTAGTTTCTCCTTGATTTTAGGCCCTTTTAGGCACTTGTAAAAATTTATAGGTGTGACACATGGAGAAGATAAATGGGGGTCCCCACATCCTTATAACACTCACCTATATGATTTAGTTGATCTAGATCAGTCATTTTGATGATAAAACCATTTTATAACTTTTTTGCTTTTCTAAGCAGACTAAAGTACCTTTCAAGTTTTTACTTAGTAAAAAAGGTACATATAGTTTTTAAAAAAATGTCTTTGGGGGATTATACTAATCTATTATACCTTAATTTTAACATATTTATTTTGAAAAATGATTGACTTTGCTTCATGAACAATCACTAACAAGTTGACTATGTAGATTTGATAAATGTTTGTTACACCCTTTAGGTCTTCATCTTGTTTGATCAAATCCATACAAACCAATGGATGGTGTTAAATATAGATGATGTGTAGTAACTTATAAAATGGTATCCATTCCTATTTTTAGGTTTCATGAGGGTTGGATGAGTGGTTTATCCCATGAATGCAAGAGGGTGTCACCATGTGCACTCTAGTCTGAGTTTTCCATGTTTTCCTAGTGTTCTCCCCTATATGTGTCTCTTTTGACTTGGGAAGGGTGTTTTATAAGTTTTTGAGTTGGGTTTTAACATATTTAAATGTTATTTATTCTCACAGTGATAGATTTTGGGTGATTTACCATCTTGTCGACCTCCATGGTTAGTTATTTGCATTCTTCTAGCTATAGTTCCCTATATGAGCTTGTTCATACTCTATTTAGGATGGTGAAAAACATGTTCAATATTCCCAAGCCACTAGGATTTGTGGATAATTAATATAGATACAAGGAAAAGGTATAAAAATGACTTGAATCATGTTTACCATGCTCAAATAGACATCATAAGTCTTTGTTGGTTCTGTCCAATGTAAGCACAGGGGTTTTCCATGCTAAAGAAGATGGATTAAGCCTAAATTTGAAGAATAAAATGATGAGAAACATGAATCTTGAATTTTGAATCACTTTTTAGGTGTCTTGAAATCACCCAACACTTTGACTTGCTCAAACTCCATACCCTGCTAGTATACTCAGTCCATTGACATCTACAACAACCTAATGATGTCATGCTAACCATAGACAAGAAGGTTTCAAGAAGTTTCAAGAACAAATAGGATGGATGATAGAATTATAAACCATTTGATATGAAATTTTAACAATGGGAGGTGTTATATTCTTTCAAGTATTAAATGGCTGAGTTTTAAGGACTTTATCCTTAAAAAGACCAAGCAGAGGCCTAGGTTTTTTTTAAGATGCCTGATACTTTGCTTGGAAAGAAAAACATAGTATTTAATTATGATAATTTTATATCCCTTGATATATAAATTAATTGTGAAAATTTTTAGGGAGTATATAAAATTGTAAGATCATCTTTTAGAGGTCTGAACATACCTTAAAACACACTAAAGTGTTTCAATGACACCTACATACTTGTAGGTGCAAATGGCCTTTTGGTTCCATAGCATGTAGTTTTGAGTAGGAGTCTCATAAAAACAAGATGAAAAATCATATGGAGTGAAAATAAATGATCCAAGGTCACAAAAATAATTTAGGTTAAATCATTAATCCTTAGAGACATCCACTTTAACCCTTATGCTTGGAAATTACCACCTACAACCATCCAAAAGGACTGAGATAATAGTAGGCTATTTTAATCATTATATGGGTGATAAGAGAGAATTTGAGGTAAGTGAAAGGTATGTAAGTGATATTGTGACTCAAAGACACACAAGGAAACTCAAGGTGTCATAAATAAATTCAAACATAAGTGTTTTCATTTACAGGCAGCTTTATTAAGCAAAAAACACAGTCCTAATGCAAACCCTACAGATAGTCTCCTAGAAAAGGTCTATCATGAAGATGGAGTAAGTTGGGGGGTCAGATGGCCATACCAAGGCCAATTTTTTTTTACAATTGTTATATATGTGTTGAGTATTCTCCTCAACCTTTAGGTCTATGGAGATAAATAGAAAAAGTGCCCTCTATTTTGTCTCAGATAGAGGGCACTTTTTACTTGCACCAAACGTTACAGATGTGGGAAATTGGATGAAGTGATGGACCAAAAAGGAAGGAAGAAATTTGTAAATATTTTTGAGGCTATAAAATTATTAGAGAGACATAAAAAATTAACCTAGAGGGTATGAGACTAATAAGGATGATCTAACCAATAAGGTCTACACACATACCTACTAGGCAAATAATATGCATAATTCCAAATAGAAGGTCACTTTTAGTTCCAAAATTTGATGAGAATTATAATGCTTTGTATCATTTAAATAGGGGTATGAGAGATTTTTTTTAACCATAATAAGGTAGGGGAACCCATGGGAATATCAGGTGAACCCAAATTGTAATAAAAGTTAAGAAGTAAGGTTTAATCCTAGTGAAGGAATGAGTAGTCATTCCTACTTCCAACATGATATAACTATTCTAAACCATTGAAACATGTTTATGAGATGATGTTAGAGATGTAAAATATTTTTAAAGGTATAATAATGAAAAGGAAAGCCATTTTTGGCTTAGATCTGACTTGACATGTAGGAAAAGGTAGAAAGGAGTCTGAGTGACCAACCTAAAATGCTTAGAAATTTCATATACCTCTACATTGGATCTCAAGGTTTTAAAGGACACTAGGGAGTGTCAAAAATAATCAATCTATGTAATTATAAAAAAATTCAAATGTGTAGCCTTTACAAACAAAGGCTAAGAGTCCAAGTGACCTTGAAACCCTCATGAAACCCTCCTAAAGACTCGATTGGGGAAATATCGCACTTGGAGCATGATAATGAGATGTAAATGAAATTAAAATTTGTTAAATTGTATTAGACTCTCTCAAGCACTCTCTAATGCCAATTTATTATACTACACCTGTATGAATGGTATAAAACAAGGCTTATTTTCACATTTCTATGTGTTTTAAT
This sequence comes from Torreya grandis, assembly GCA_037957365.1. Lineage (NCBI taxonomy): Eukaryota > Viridiplantae > Streptophyta > Pinopsida > Cupressales > Taxaceae > Torreya > Torreya grandis. The sequence continues at coordinate 400,913 of JARHVA010003227.1, forward strand.
AGTATGGAGAACTTTCAAGAAATGAAATAAATTGTGAGAGAGATATTAGGAATTTTTATAAGTCCTCATGGTAATATTTAAAACTATCTAAACTCTTAATCCTATCTGCTACCTCTCTCATTTTAGTCATTCTAGTGGGCAGATAGTGAACACTTGGTGAAAGAGAGTGAAACTCCATTTGGGAAGCCTTTTAATGCCTATTTGAGGAAATTGATGTTATGGACACATTTTAAACATGTAATCCCTCCTTTTTCATGGATTAAATTATTTAATCAAGAATTTTATGGGTGATAAGTGTGAGAGGTACATGGAAAGGAGTCATTTTGAGACTATCATGGATGATTGTGCATAGATATAATTATATAAATCATAAGAGGATAATAAAATTCATGTGATGGATTTTTAGTAACCCCTCCCACTTATACCCATTATCATACTTGATCATAGGTAGTGATATGGTAGTTTTAGAAGGCAAATCATGAGGGGGAGTTTTCTATGCAAGGGAATTTTTAGACTACTTTGCAAGAGTTGGATTATTTGAGATGACACTTTTAAATATTGAAATTTAATGGATATCTCCATATCTCTCTTAAATTCACAAGTAACTTATATTTTCATGGTTGGAAAGTGTCTTAATGACTCTTGGACTTCTCTTTCTCTCTCTCTCTCTCTCTCTCTCACACACACACACACACACACACACACACACACACACACACACACACACACACACACACACACACACACACACACACACACACACACACACACACACACACACACACACACACACACACACACACACACACACACACACACACAATTGCTATAAATTCTAGCCTTTTTGGCATTGTATGGGATCTCTCCACCTTGGTATGGAAAATCCATACAAATTTTTTTCCTTTAAGATAATAAATATAGTTTTTCTTACCTCATCTAATATTTCACTAAGTGTACACAATGGTTGTTGGTCATGGGCAAGTGTAGTTTTGGTCTACCTTCACATGTACTCTTCCTAGTTCCTTATGTGTTTTGTAATCTCTCTTTCTCAGGTAAAAAATAAGTGTATAAGGTTGATATTATAGGTGTATTTATTAATATATTCAATATATTTTCTTATAAAGCCTATTTTCTAAGTCCTCCAAGCCTAAGCTATCTCTAAGACCCCATGCTTCAATCATTGATGTAAGAGAGGAGGTTATTATTCGATGAAGTTTATGTACTTACTTATTCTTGGTTATAAGTGCATGTCAAAGGGTGTGAGTAGAGCATATGTTTGGTGTATCTCCCTCCATATATTTTATTTACTTTCAAATATTTTTCTCCTCCAAGTGTTAGTAGTAGGATTGATATTTAGTGATCCATCAAGGGGAAATAGCCCCTAATCTAGAGATCCACCTCAATTTAGGGACACCAAAACCCTTATGTAGTTCTATTGTGCCACTTAAATTAGGAGATACTTGTCATCTCCTCATTGGGTACAAGTTAAAGTGATAATAGGTAACATTTTATACATTAGTACCATTGTTAGACCTAGGTTCTAGCTTGAGTCATATATGAGGTGCATGTATTATGCAAAATTTCACCTTAAATTTCAAATTAAAGTTAGATTTTAGATTTAAATACTTTTATGGACTTTAGCCTTCACTAGGATGGAATTTTATAAATAGTAAATAAGCCAATATACTATAGGATTTGGTTAACTTTTGTCAAAGTTGAGGAGATTACATCACTTAATCTTACCAATTTTATCGGATGGAGTGATCAAATAATTCACCTACACCATTTTTATAGTGTGAGTTGACTCAGATCAATTCACACTCACCACATTATACATATTATTAGGTTACACTATTGGGATAATCTCAATTTATGGTCAAAACTCACCCTTTATCCAAGGTTGGGGGAAATATGTCCTCATATATATATATATATATATATTTCACTTGTAGGTTTTTAATATTTTCCTTATCTCAGCTCCAACTCTTCACAATAAAGCATCTCTTAAAATTAGATTTATAAAAGGTAGGATGGTTTCTAAGATACATAGGTGTACTCCTAACCATTCTATATTTACTTTAAAGCATTCAATTTATTTTAATTTTAGATTATAATCATTGATTATATATTTTAACATGCTCTTGGTTGTAGGTCAATCACCAACAAATCACTCAAGTAAAACTCACACAAAGATAAGGTGTGTTATAAACACCTATGTATGCACTCTTTTTCATTTAAACTAAAAATTTAATTATTAGATTAAAGGGGGTCAAATTTAGACATTAAATATAAATTATATATCACTCCAATATTGTATACCTATAAATTAATTCTCATGGATATACCCTTTAGTTACTAAGACTTCTAGTTGGAGAAAGGCTAACATTTGCTATCTCTTGTGCCTATTGCTCAAATCTTAGTATGATCATATATTATTCTAATGAATAGGAATTTTGTATTTCTCAAAAGTATTTAAACCTACTTATTATCATCCTCTATAAGTTTTAGACCTGTACCAATTTAATATCTTCCTAAACACTTACATCCCATCTAGATGCCTACATCAATTCCAGTGTCATGTGCCAAACTAGGTGTCTAGTGCCATAAAGTCATCAAATTTGAAAATGAAATATATCCCTATGGTTAACCTAAGTGATATAATGTGATATATTTCCAAAATGGATATATATATATATATATATGTATGTATATATATATGTATATATATGTATATATATATGCATATATATATATATATGTATATATATATGTATATACACACACACACACACACACACACACACACACACACACACATATATATATATATATACATATATATATATATATATACATATATATACATATATATATATATATATGTATATATATATACATATATATATACATATATATATATATATATATATATATATATATATATATATATATATATATATATATATATATATATATATATATATATATATCAACCCTCATTCATTACTCACCTAACATATACCTAGCAATTCATAAAGAAACTTACCAAAGGTACCTAATTAAACATTCAAGTGAGCAAAAAAAAATTATTCTCTCCAATTTTGATATAAGTCATAGGGACAACCCATCTACATGTCTAAATTACTAAATTATCACTCCAAGAGCTAGATTTTTTAAGTTACAAGGTAGGTCACTCTATTTACTTGATTATCACATGTTACATCCTTATGCACACACACTCCATCATGTAGGGGAGAACTACATAAGTTTGAGGCCCTCTTCAAAGTATTAATAATCTAGGTAGTGATTATTGACAAAGGTGTTCTTTGGGTAAATTTATTTTATGTGCCCACTAACCCATTTTTACCATATTCATTCCAAGGGTGAAAAAGATATGGTTTAATCATTTGACAAAGATAGATAACATGTGCATGAGATATAAACACGCTGGAGTAAATGCGATATAAAATATAGAAGTTTGATAGGCTATCATTATATCTCTCATTTAACCAATCAATAAATTGGTGTCATTTTCAACTAGGGTAATGTTTTATGGCTATTTGCAATGAGATAATTTGATATTGGAGTTGTAAAATTCACTATTTTGGGGGTTTTACTTTTGATATGTTTTTTAAATTATAAAAATAGTAGATAAGGCTCTTACTATAATTTGTAGGAAAGTAAATCTAAACTATTTGTTAACTGAGGATCTCCTATTAGCATTCACACCTTCAACATCTAGAACTTAAAAATTTGGAATAAGACATATAATGTCCTCACTTAACTTTCCTATTTGGGTAAGATAACGTGATGTTTAGAATCTAAGAATGTTGTTTATTTCCACTTTAAACAACTTCTCACAAATTATGAATATGAGATGAATTAACAAACTTACTCTAATTATAAGACACACTCTTTCTTAAAATAAATCTACTTGTATTGAATTGAAATAACTCTTGCATGTAAATGAAACACTCTTGCATTAAAGGAAAATCACACTTGATTTTGAAAATGAAATTCACTCTTGCACTTAAAAACAATCACTCTTTGCTTTGAAAGGAAATTAATCTACATTTAAAATAAGTCACTCTTGTTTAAAATAAAATTACAATCTACAGTGAATGAAATATATCTAAATTAAGGAAATACTTTTTAAACTATTAAACTAAATAGTACCAATTTATCCTGATCCTTGGAGAGAAGTGGGCCCTTGCTCCTTAGAACATGAATTTATTTATTTAGAAATAAATGGAAATACTAAACTCTATTTCATTCAAAATAACATATAAAAATATGAAATTTTGAAATCTATTTCATTCAAAAGAATATATACAAATATGAAATGTTGAACTCTATTTCTATCTTCTTCTAACTTTTCTTCAACTTCAACCACTCTCTAGAATGAGGAGATGTGTATTTAAACACATCTCAACAATTATTCATCGAGTAAAAAATATTGATGATATAAATTCCAAAATATATTTATTCAAAATATATATAATCTAAGGAGTTGTATCCCATGCTTCTAGGAAGTTGTTAGAACCAACTCAACTATGGATAATAAATAACTAACATAGTCTGAAGATACTTATCCAGTTTTACAAAATAAAGATACAAATATATTTGAACTATTTTAGGATATTAAAATGAATGGTAATGTATAAAATAATACATATAAATATAGAAAGTCTATTTATAGATTTCTATAGAATTATTATCCTAATCAATAGGATCCAACTAGTTTATGGAGCAAATCAAGGTATCTTTGGAGCATCCTGTATAGGTCTTCGGATCACCCTATATAGGTCTTCAAAGCATTCCTAGAATTATTTATAACATCCTATATATATCTTTAGAGTTCCATCATATCATGTTTGGATAACTTACATATCATCTTCAAAGCATTAAATCTTCAGAGCTTACTCATTGAATCCTCAAAATTATAACCAAAAAAGAATCACCAAAATAGTGTGTTGCCTTCTCAAAACTACCCTTCCATTGGGATGTGTTTTTGTACTAAAAAATATGCTATTCATCTAATTTATACATAATAAAAAGGTAAATAATTAATAATAAATTACATACAAATAAAGGATAAATTTCACTCATTCCTATTGAGATCAAAATTTAACTATTAAATGCAATACAATATATAACCAAAGACAACACTTTATGGATAGTTTATAAAGCTATGATGAGCTATATATAATGATCATCAAAGTTTCTAGGTGTCACAACTACATACAATTGATATTCCATACCATATACCTACATCCAAGTTAGATAGTAGAGTCTATGTAACTATCTATATATCTAATGCAAGCATCTTGTTGATGTGGGTTTCATGCACACCAGGTAACCTTATGAGGAATCCTTTAAAATTTTAGTATAAATGAATAAATATTCACTCCAAGCCATGATTTATGTGGTATTAGGTTTTTTAAACAACTTATTTGTGGAATATTAGTGATTAGATTAGTTGTTTACCTCATATGGTTTGGATATGATAAGAATATGGACTTATTTGATATAGATGTATTAATGATGGATCTAACTTAACGTGGGATTTATCAAAATATACTCAAAAATTAGAGAAAGGCAGGGTATGAAAGAAGGTTTGTGGATTAAACAAGGTAAAACATTTCTAAGTTGGATCTTAAACTAAGGGTTGGACAATAAATTAGGAACCGATATTTATTTCAAGCCAATATAAGTATATAAATAATAAATCATAGTTAAGATTCCAAGGGTACAAAAATATAGTGAAATTTAACATATATAATCAAGTGTTGATGTGTTTTTGAGATTGTAATTGAATATCTACAAAGGAAGATTATGATTATTATACAAAAGCATTAAAATTAGTAATACCATAATATTAATAACTAAATTAAAAGAATAATCATGCACAATGAAAAGACTAAGATACTAGATTGATGTAACTTCTTGAAAGATTCAAAGTTTGGAGAGGAACAAGATTTTCACATCAATACCAATTAAAAAACAATATGTAAAATTTCTTATTAATCTTAATATCCAAAATTCTCATCCATTTGGGATTGGGAGGATACAAATATATATATAATTTGGATGGGGATGCTTCATCTCTCAAGAAAAAAATAAATTTAAATGTCTAATTATATAACCATGTGTCAAAAATTCATGCATGGAATGCATGTTTGTAATGTGATTATAAATAATCTTTTGCCAAAATAATTTTTAAAATAATAGGGTCCAAAAATAAACTTTTTCTATAATTATAACATGCACTCATATCAAAATTTATCTATGATGTGACAGTACTGAGTGGTGTAACTTACATGCTCACTAATGTGGATGATATTTTAGTTGTAACTTAAGTTACAACTATAATGGGCACTATTGTTGTAGATACATCAGTTGGAGTTATGACAAAAGTTTCCATCAATTTAGTTGTAGATATGAATGTGTTAAGTGGAACATATGTAGGCCATGTTTATGTTTACACCTATGTATACTTGGGAGACTAAGTTTTAGTGTCATAATAAGTTGCCCCCATTTCCATTGAATTTTATCATTTTGTTTCCTCCAATATCAATAGTTTCAAAATCTAGAAAAGACCTTTTGAACAATTATGGAAGCTTGTCCATCAACTTCCTATACATGGTCAATGCCACTTCAACCTCCACATTAAGTGTCTATGTCCCTATAACTCTATCTCTATAAAAATTAACTAATTGAATGATTTATTCATTGGTTTTGTAATATATTCCCTCAATTTATACTTGGAAGCTATCAGATATAGCTCAAAGGAGTTTCTCAAAAATAGGCTCAGGAACTAACTTCCCAAGATGAGTGATTACCTTAGTGATGATCATATCCTTCAAAATGGACAAAAATTCTCTCTCTTGACTTGTAAACTATTGCACTAAAGTTTGCATCTATTGATTCCTATCAAGCAATTTATCCTCTTAACAACCATGTAATTCTAGGGCCCATGTAACCTTTAGTGTTTTTATTAGGTTCAAAAAGGCATACGCGTTATTCTTTGTTGCTTGGTTGAGGAAGTGGAGCTTACCTTATATATACTTAATTTTATTTAATAATTGAAATATATCCCCCACTTAGGTTTTGATGTAGCCTTTTCAAACCTTATTAATTCAATAATATCATACATATTTTTAGTTTCACCCTCTACACTATCCATTATTTATTTTAGATCATGAATAGTTCTCCTCTCTTGTGACCATTATATATACCGATCAAATTTTTTGAATATTTGAATTATTACATGCCTACTATCATACAAAAAATGTATGGATCTTCCTTGTACTGATCTAATTCAGAGGGATTATTTTTCTCCTTTTTGTCGAAAAGAATAATCTTCTCTCTATTCTAATTTGACATGTTCTCCATCTACAACCAAAATATTCATTTTGACCTTCCTTAAGGTATTTGTTTGTCTATCAAAATGGAACTTTATCATTGGTTTATCAATATTAATTAGGTATTATCTACCTGATTCCTCTTATTGTAGTCATTGAGTCCATGAAGTGATTTTTAATGCAACTTATTTCTTGGTTTGATCTATGAATGTAGGAGTAGAATAAGTTTATTGTCCTATAAGGTGCATTATTATAGGAGAATATGTCCCCAATTTAGGTAAAGGAGGTATAACCTTCATCCATATAGTAAATTTATTCTATACTGGGGTATCCATTATGTATTTGGTCTTTTCAGCTACCTTATGTATTAAAATTGTAGGGGAATTTATCTAGGCAGCTTGGCCAATGGGCATTCCCAACTATGTAGATAACTTAGGGGCATGCCTTATGTATAAAAATGATATGGATACTAGAATTTCAAAGTATACTTTATTTAATGTCTAAGGGGACTAGGGATTAGCTCCACTAAAGAATGAGTATGCCATTGGGGTGCTAATAAAATTTTGCATATAACTATTAACAGATGTGTAATAAACTCCAGTGGTAATATTTTTAGTATAAAAACTCATAGTAGGTTGGTTAGGGGGAGGAAATTATGAAATCATAAGAAATTAGAACGTAGTTGGAAAAATTGGCATTGTGGCTACCATAGGATTATTTTTTGGGCTTAAATAATATAAAGAATGAGTAGTTCCTCCTACATCAATTGTAGTAGTAGAAATTGAAGAAGTAACTAATGAACATGAAACTTTTATAATTACCCCATAGGAAGAAGTAGATGGGGTGATTGTTACTGGAGTTGTTATTATGGTATATAGAGATGGAGAGCATGGGGGTGTGGTTAATGATGGCCCCTATATTGAGGCTTAAAATTTGAACTCTACCTCACCTTCCATATCTTCTTATTTATATAATAATGACTCAATGACCATTAAGATAACCCTTCCATGATCAAATTCCTCAAATTCCCCTACAATCTCAGTACCTCTAGATTAAGTATCTTCTTTAGTCATCCACACATCTTCTTCATATACCTCCATTGTTTCCTTAAATGATTTTATTTCCTCAGTGTCTATTTTAGACATCCATTCTTATTAAATTACCCATATTTTAGATTCATATTTAATATCATATATTTTAATAGGTTCTGATCTTCCTCAACCCCTTATTTTATCTCCTTCTTCCCCTAGAACTTCTATAGATTTATCCTCTAATTACACCTTCTAGGGTGAGATTGGAAGTTTCTCAAGGTTTCTCTTATAAGTAATTGTTTGATTAGTAATAATGAGGTATGGCCTTTTAGAAGGTAGAGTGGGAAATAAATGGATTATAGTGGTAGTAAATGGTAATGACATGGGAATAAAAGTGACCACTAAGGAAATCATGGGAGATGAATATGGTTACATAAGAGGCTAGGGCACTATTATTGATGATGCAATTACAACATGTGGTGATGATAGAGGAGAAATACTAATAAAGGAAAAAATTAAGATGTATTTTCTACACTATGGTTAGTAGAGGTAAAAGTAACATAGAAATTATCCCACTTGTTCCACTAGAAATTTTTAATCCCTCTATTCTAGTTGTATGTTGAGGAGAGGGAGAATCAAATGAATATGTAGGGGAGATTAGGGATATCCAAATTTTATCTTAAATATTTTAATCCCTAGATGGACAAGCTTGATACTACATATCTACTTCTATTTAAGGAGGGGGACCATGAATGGGTATAAAAACCCATTATTCTCTTTTGATCCTCTTGGAATCCCCCTCAGTAGTAGTAGGATCATATTAGATTTGTTGGGATACACTCATTGACATATTTACTTTGTGCATCCTTTTAGCCACTTTGGTATCATCTTGAACATTCATAAATATAGTACCATGACTGTAAGATTGGTACCCATAATTAATGCTTACCTTCTTATCATATTTATTTATATGTCCCATAATGTTCTTCCTAGGATGTTAATGTCTAAATGGTGCCCATTTCAATCCATAATGAACCTTGATTTTTCCCACATACTGAAGTTTTCCCCACCTCGTATACTATATTCACCCAACATTCAAAGGGGTTAGGTGAATATATGTTTACTTAGAATTTATTAATGTGACATCAACACTGTTAGTTAATTGAGTAGCAATTTCTTGCTCAGCCAATTTGTTAGGAATAGTTCATGGTAAATACAAAGGGTATGCCATGGTACTTTTTGTTTTAATTATGGTACACTCAAGATAGAACTAGTAATTACCCATTCTTAGAATAGTTTTATTTATGGGATTCGATAATATAGGCATGCTATTCTTATAAATAGCCTGGTACACCATATGATAAAAGATATTCATTAACATTTGAATTTAATTCCTAAACTTATGAATATGGAGGATGTTGAAATCATCATAAATCATGTTCTTTGTATATTCTATATATGGTTGCTAGGGTTCTTCATAAGTTGAATGTACTTGTTGGCTCAAACAATTATCAAGGGGGACAAATTGGTGACTTTGAGTTAGCAGTGTAGGAACTGAGTCCTTATGTCAGTCAATATTGTAGGGATGAAGTCCATCTCCTATTTACAAGTGGATCTACCTTTATTGAAAGACAAAAATTCAAAATTAAGGGAAAATTTATTCATATCTATTTATAGCAAAAAACCTTTTTGTAGGAGGTTTATACTTTTAACTAGAAATCACATAAAGGAAATGAGGTGAATAAAGGGAATGATGGGAAATAAAGGAAAGAAAATAACAAATTAAGAATAGGATTATTATAGATAGTTAAAGATAGAAGCTACCATGATAATCCTAGGAAAAATGAAAGATAACTCTAGTTAGTTAAAATAAAAAAACTTACCAGAATAGTCCAAGAAGTGAAAAACAATATATTCATTGAAACCTCTCTGATTCAATGGTGGTAAAGACATAATACAATATTAGGAGTACAAAACATACATTGGGATAATTATCTACTATTTATAATAAAATTAAAGATAAATATCTCATATTTACCTATAAAATACAATTAAATATTTCTTAAACCCCATCAAGGTTTCACATTCATATAAATAACACAAAAAGATTTAAAAATAAATACTTAATGCAAAATTCCCATTTTTTGATAATTTGGTAGTGATTAAAAACATAAATTAAAATTAAAGATATAGAAATATGTGAATCACATACAAATATACAACTCATGAAGAAACACTGAATACAAAGCTTGTAAAATCTCCTAGTCTCAATCTTTATTGAGTTGAAAACAAAGTTTAACTCTTCAAACAAAATCTCTATAGAGTTTCATTGCCAAAAATTCCCCCATAATGAGCCTAACACTCATATTTATAATGTGAGAAGGTGGTTATGGTGTGTAACCACCTTTTTTGCATTTTAGAAGGTGTAAAATTACATTAAGAACATCTCACCATTTAAATAGTTTAAAAATGAGTTGGTGTAATTACACCACATGAAAACATGAAATTACAACAGTCTACCTCTTAAGTGTTATAAATATGCATTGGTAGAATTTCACAATGTACAAAAGTGAAAAATAAAAATTACACCACTTAAGTGATATAAAGTTACATTGGTATATTTCACCACATGCAAAAGTGCAAAAACAAAATTGCACCACTTGAAAAACTAAACATGCACAACTTATGAAATGTAGGTTAGAAAATTTATGAGACTTATTGCTTCTATCTTCTCTAATATTTTTCCATATGGTGTTTCTCTCATAAATTTACTACATGTACATGAACCTTTCCTTCAACTTGCATGTAGTTGGTAGACTTAGGAATATGTTTAGAACTTTTTAGGATTTGATAAATGTGTAATCATGCCATCAAAATTTGATATGTGTGTTTGTATAAGCATCAAACTCTGGGATGAGTACGTGTATGATGAGTGATATCCATAGGTGGGATTACACCATGATAAAAATTTAGGAGTGTGAACAAAGGGCCTAGGTTCTGTATTATGATTGAATAACTCTTGAACTCTATAGACCTAAGTAAACTTTCAATGACCATTTTTCAATGGCCATTTTTCACTGTTGAAAATTATTTGATATCTCTATAGATCTAACAAGATCCATTCCTTTGTCTAAAAATAAATTTTGAAATATCTCCTACACTTTTCATTTTCATGAATTACATTTGTGATATTATTATGGATGTGGACCTGTAGGTGGCACATAAACTATTTGAAAAAAATGTCTCTTAGAAAATTTGCTTTTGGATGCATAGGGTATAAGGATTATTGAGGCACTCACTGAGTTGATTTTACACCTATCAAGTGGCTAAGGCACACTAATCATCACACGATATGTGAATACATGTTGCTTAACTAAAGACCCACAAAATTTTTAACACAATGATTTCACGTATTATAACATAATCATGATGTAGACAAGTGATCTTATTTTCTTAACCAATAATTTTGTCCTTGGCTGAAACATTAAGAATGCCATTAGATATTATTCAAAACAAATGGTAACCAAAAATTGTGACATTAGACCTCTCATACTTCAAGGAAAACCATGCATTTGAAGACATTAAACTACTTCACAAAATGATTTAGAGAAATTTCACTTAGATTTACTATCCATCAACCTTTATCACCTTACACCTATCACTATTTTCACTACCTAGAGAAAACATGCAATTATAAATGCACACCACCAAAATTTACCCATGAAACATAAATATTGGTTACATATTTATACTACACATTATTCACTATATTTGGTAAATGAGCATTCTATTGGTGATCCAAAAAATTAAACCTATTTAACTCGAGATCCAAAATGGGTTTGACAACCTTAGTGTTAGTGAACAATCCATCACCTTTGTACATTGGATCTGAGTTGCTTAAAAGTATTAAATCATTGTCTTGATTCCTATTAAAGATATGTAAAGGAATACCATAATACTAAATTTCATCCTTGTGTGCTTTATATCCTCTAGAATAAACTTGATTTTATAAAATCTATTATTCATTTTAGGTAAACACATATTTTTCCTTTATTTACCCTAGTAAACATTTTTCCCTATATTTTGTGAATTTTAAAAGATTCCAATTATCTACTCAATGTTTTAAGTTTGAAACTTTATTTCTAAGATAGATACTTCCCTATAACTCAAAAAGGAGCATATAACATGCTCTAGATATAATAATCTTGGTTCAAATATTCCTTTACCTTTTATCTCCATCCATGTCTTTAATTCAATCACTATTCCCATTCAATTCTTTTAGGACAATACACAATAGCTAGTATAAACCTCTTGTATATGATAACTAAACATATTATATTGAACACAAAAATTTCAATGGACCCCTAAGCCATAGTTTCAATAGAGGATATACATTTTATGACTCTTTACACATTTCATCCAATGGTATAAGGCTTCTATTTTTAGCTGCACAAAATATTGACCACATTTCATACATTTCCATTTAAAATGCTTTTTTTCATTTGTGGGGTTACTAAATTTTGATGAGAGATGTCTAAAATATTCATATGACTTTTTAGGTGGTATTTTCACCCCTATTAGGCTCTGATAGGTGTGTTTACATAAGGTGAAAATTTTGTGAATAGCAAGGAAAAGACTTAGAATAATTTTCTTCTCACTTTGGATTCGAGTAGAATAAACCTACATTTACTTTGATCTTTTCATATTATATAGATACATTAAAAGTGAGTATATAATAATTATCCACATGCTTCTTCATTTTTGGATGGTAAGTTTTGTGATCAAGGACCATCCCTTCAATGAGATGGGTTTCTATGTCAAACTTATATCTCATATGCATAAATTCCACCATAAATAGATCAATCAATTCCTCTAGTTTTCTAATGAAAAGTAACACATTTACAATAATGTCAACTATTTTATCTACAAGTGCTTCATAAATATTTTTCCTAACATTTGCCTTTGATACCATTTTCAACATCTCTTTATCTAGTGTTTTTATATAATAATTAAGGTCTTGAACTTTTCAAGAAAATCTAGTATAGCCTTTTTTTTGATGTCAACTCCATCAACAAGAACATGAGGGTGTATTCACTTCATTTATCTAATGCTTTAATTATTTAATTAACTTACTAATGAAAATAACCATTGATATTATGCCATCACCGCTCATATCATCCTATGCAATAGTTGTCTATATTGTAATAATAGCTATTGGATTTTGAATTTGTATTTCTTTCAAGAGGATATTTCCATATTTAGTAATTTTAATGTTTATAGAGATTCCAATAATCCATCATCCAACATCAATCATCCTTATATGATTCATCATGAACAATATTTATATTCAAATGCATAAGATAAAGAATAGAATAGTGATAACAATATTTCTACCTTTTTTACTCTTGAAAGATTACCTAGAATCCATTTGCAAAAAAATGATCTTGAAGCCTTTATACTACAAGTTATGTTCCTGACTCTATATTTATTTTATCATTCTTCCCATAATGACAATGATTTTTTAGTGACATAATAGGAAATAACCAATCTAAAATATTTTCATATCTTAGGCTCCAATAAATATGTTCACCTTCTTTTTGCCAAGAGGAAATTATTGAGATAGTCTTGACACCCCCAACTTAGAGACTTAAAACTCATGGATTAGAGATGACCAAAACATTTTCTCGAAATTCACCTGATCTTTACAATGCTACCCTGAACATTACTCACTAGCTCACCATTTTCAACATAAGCCTTATCCATCTTTGTCCTTTAAACATATCTAATTGAATGTATGAGTGAAATTGGGGGTGTTGTCATGACAAGTCAAATTTAATGATAATATAATTATTATAATTACAACATCTACCAATTAATACATCATGTAGAAGCTTATCATATGATAAGCTTCTAAGATTGGTGATTTGTTGAATCAAATTGGAGTTGATTATCTCCCCCATGGTGTTGATTTATTAGAAGTTAGGATGATATATATAAATGGGACCCATACCTCATTGACATAAGAAATGCTTAGGAAGTCATATATACTATTTAATAAATCCATATCAATCCTTGCCCTTGGTCTAAAGGAGACTATGGGAATAATAGAAGTAAGGTTTTGAATCATAAAGCTACATGGGTTACCAACCCATTATTACAATTTATTATATATATTGTTTATAAGGAGTCATGAATTGACCATGTCTTGCCTATAATTCATATTTAGAAGAGGGAGTCTATAATAACTTTATAATGCATTTCTACTTATGTAGGGTACATGGGTATTGGTAAGTCTGAAATGTATTATTTTTCTAGAGATTCTCTAGTTTACGAATAGATAAAATAGTAAGTCAATGTAGGGTATTACTTATATATTGGATACAAAATTATGTAGGATGACTGCTTTTATTTATAGAAGGCCATCCCTATATCTCTATGTTAAAATAGAATGCTTATTTTCTACCCTGTATGGCTCCACAACATCAACCTCATCCCAAATGGTTGAGTAGTGTTTAAAATCATGGTTAAGATCTACCAAATCAAATTTTATGTCTAAATACTTAGTCGGACTAGTAATTGAATATACAAAAAGAGGAGTATGAGATGAATATGCCATTAAAACATAGGTATAAATATATTTATTCTATGGATTGTTTGAAATATCTTTAACACTATAGAGATTTAAATTCACAATTTGCACTTGATAGCTTGGAGGCAATGTGATCAAATTGAGATGGTAACTCAAATTATATTGTTTAAGATTTTCTATCTTTGAGAATTGAGTGCATTAATTTGAAAATTATTACAAATTAATGGTAATAATATCTTTTTCTCCATTCCTTATCTACTTTCTTATTTGAATTTTGATTTTTGTAATGCCAATTTGTATGGATATTATTACCATGTGGCTTATTTTACTTATTCTCAAGTGCCTTATTGGCATAATATGATATATGTCCCATTTTCATCATTTTTAGCTTATAATTCATGTATTTTTTATTTATTTATGTGGTTAAGGGACACATTTTTATACATCACTACTCTATTCATAATTGAGATCCAATCTATTATACCTTATTCTCCTAGCCATGGGTTAGCGAGATGATGGCATGTGGTAGGATACTAGGGATCTACTTTTCAAGAGTGTAAAATTCATTATCATGAAGTGAGACACCTCTGATTTAGTGATATGATGACATATGGACAACTTTAATTATTCTACTTGCCTAGAATGATAGTATAGTAAAATTTGTTGATTTTACCTACAAGTTAGTATGATTATGACACATGGATGGCTCTAATTGTTCCAATTTATTTGAATGATAGTACAATGAACTCTATTTATGTCACCTCTAGGATAAAAAGGTTGATGACACATGTTTTACTCTCACAATTCTGCTTGCCTAGAATGATAGTACAATGAACTCTACTAATGTCACCTCTAGGTTACTAGGATGATACCATATGGATGGTTCTCACTATTCTACTTTCTTGGAATGATATTATAATGAATCTTGTTATATCACCTCTAATTTAATGATATTATGACCTATGGAAAACTCTTGTTGTTTTTCTTACCTAGAATGATATTACAATGAAATATATTGATATCACCTCTGGGTTAGTGGGATGATGACACATGGATAGAACTCAAAAATTAACTTATTTAGGTGACTTGTGATCTTAACTTAGGATATGGGTAAGAGGAATGATTTCATGTGGAAAGATAATATGTGCCTAATAATTACTAGGGAACATTTGAGCATAGGATAGCCTTTTCAAGACACAACATAGGCAAATAATAAACTAGAACACAACATGTCATCCTGGTCAACCTTTAAACTCAAAATCTAACATGTACATAAGCTTTAAATTATATTAAAATCAAAATGAAAAGGTAAATAATGTAATATGGCTTATGCATAGATTTGATATTTCTTCTCTTATCTTTAAAATGTGCTTAAGACTTCAAAAATAAACTTAGGCTTATGCCTATCAAAATCAATGTTGTAAACTTATAAGGATCATAAGGATTTGATTAAGGATATTAAATAAATATTGGGCCCCCATTTTAATTTTAAAAATGGGTGTGTATGTTAGGGAACAACATGTCTAAGGCCCTATAATGTAAATTCCAAAATCTAATGATTGTTCTAGGATCCTAATCTAGTCCACTTCTAGGATGTTTCTATGCAGATCTACATGTGCATAGTAGACCAACTAAGTACACTTTTTTATTCATTTAAATATAAATCCATTTTTATAATTTCTATTTTTATCATATCTCACTATTATAAATTCAAAACATTGTTTATATGAGTTTGATTATAAATTAATTATCCTGATATAGATATGTTTATCACCATTTTGCTTATTCATTTCTATATTATTAACCCTATACTATATTGACCAATATCAATTTAGGATTAAACATAAGCTTATGGACTTTTATTATACCTAAATTTGACTTTTATGGATTGTTATTGAGCCAATATATTACATTAGTTGGTTCACATTTAGAAGGTTGAGTTAATTAAATCACTCAATCTTCCCAAGCTTATACGTTATAATTGATTAAATTGTACATATATACTAGAATTATATGTTTGTTTTAATTAAATCATCCAACCTCACTAAATATATGTTATGAGTTGATTAAATCACTCGTACTCACCAAATCAGGCACATATTTAGGTTATATGTTTAAGATGAAACAATCTCGATTATTGTGTTTTGATTTTCCTTTGCATAAGGGTTAGGGGCATGTGTGTCATCTCTCTCTCTCTCTCTCTCTCTCTCTCTATCTATCTATCTTTGTGTGTGTGTGTGTGTGTGTATGTATGCACTTGCAGGTTCATATTTGTCCTAATCTCATATTTAATCCTTTAGTATGAGACATCCTTTCAAATTGAATTTCAAAAAGTTAATATGATTAAATTGACACATAGGTGTACTCTTAACCTTCTCTTTATAATTTTAAGAATTTAAAATTTATTCAATTTAAGATTTTATATACTAATTATATATTATAACATTCTCTTGGTTGTAGGTCAATCACCATCAAAGCACTGAACTTGGGCTTAAGCAAAGAAAAGGTGTGTTATACACACCTAAGCATGCATTTATTTCCTTTAAACTAGAAATTTCATTAATAGATTAAAGTGGGAAAATTTATACACTAAAATATGATTTATGTACTACCTTGGTCTTGTACACTTGGAAAATATCCATAAAGTTTGTACGTTTCAATTATATATATGGCCATTAACAAAAATATCTCAATCACTATCTTTTTGTTTCTAAATTTCTTATCTCTTAGTCTGACCATTGTTATTTTTATGACCTATGCATTTTATACTATTCCAAAATCTTTAAACCTGATAATTATCCTTCATTACCAATTTTGGACTTGTACCTACTTTCTAACTTCTTAGACACTTATGTCTTAGGGAGACACATGCATCAACACAAGTGTCCACCTTTCCTACAAAGTGTCTAGTGCCCAAAAGTCATCCAATTTTGAAATAATGTGTATCCTAAAGGTCAACCTATGTGATTTAATGTGAGATATTTTCAAAAGGGATTGTTATATATCAAATATCAACTGACATTCATTCCTCACCTAGAAAATATCAGAAACTTAAAATGTAACATACCAAGAATAAATCAATCAATCATTCAAGTGATCAAAATTTCCTTATTCATCCTTATTTCCATATTAGTCATAGGATTGGTATTACCATAGGTATAAATAATTTAAAGAGTAGTTCATGAGCCATATTTATTAGGTTATAATCTAGGTCACTACATGTCTTTAATTATCACATATTACATCCTTATGCACACACAATACAACATGTATGGAAGAAATAAATAATTATAAGTCCCTCCTCAGAGTATTGGCTATGTTGTTAATACCCATTTATGTATGGGTCCTTGGGGAATCTCAAAACTGTGACCCCACTAGCCCATTTTGCCCACAATCACTCTAAGGGTGAAGAAGCTAGGTTTTTATCATTTGACAAAGAGAGACAACATTTTCATGTGATTTGTATACATTATAATAAAGGTGAAAAAAACCATAAGGCTCCATTTGGTCTCATAAATATTTAATTAGTATTTTTTAGAGGACACCTACGTCGATGTAACAATCTAGATCTGATGCAAATGTTTGAGGTCACATAAATAATATTCCTAGAAACTAATTTTTATTCCAAGTTTATCTTTAAATCCACTTATATATTTTTCTAGATCAGGCCTACATGATCATAATAAACTAATTTTCATTCATTCCCTATTATTTTTAATATCTATGATTGGTTGTATTTTATTTCTTTAGCAAACTAAGTTGTATATTTAATTTTTCTACTCATTAAGTTATTTTACCATCCTCTTGTAAAATCTAATATAATAACCCTTAATCCTAGATGTGTTCATACATATAAATTTAAGGTTAAACAATTTTTCATTGTACCTTGACATTTTTATTAGTTGCCTATATGTCATGTTATGAGTATCCCAATAAATTAAGTAATGTTGTTCTGTATGCATTTTCAATTGATCCATTATCAATTATAACACTATTATTAGGTTGTTTATCAATATCAACTCATATACATAAATCCTAAAAATCAAAATCATTCTACACTATTTCACTATCATCAAAATTAATTATAGGATATGGTTGTATATTTTAAGTGATCGTACTAATAATTCCATCTAATGAGTGATCATATTAATGAGGATGTGGATAAGCATTGTATGTATAATGTATTATTGAATTGTCTTTTATAATATCATGATTAGGAAATGGTTCAATGAAAATATTCAATTTAGTATTTTATTTTTATTGAGGCTTAGTTTCCTTTAAAGAATTTGTTGTGAAAGATGTTTAAAACTGATTAATCTATTAGTATAATGACCATTACATCTATGGTAATCATAATACACATTTTTATCAAAATAGTTTATTTGTGGTTTACTCATGTCAAGTTCAATTGGAGGAGGTAGAAAAATTATATTAAATTCAATTAACTTTTGTAAAAAAAAAAATATTTTTGTTTATACATACATACATACATACATACATACATACATACATACATACATATATATATATATATATACATATATATATATATATACATATATATATATATACATATATATATACATATATATATATACACATATATATATATATATACATATATATATATATATATATATATATATACATATATATATATATATATACATATACATATATATATATATATGTATACATATATATATGTTTACATATATATATGTATATATATATATATATGTATATATATGTATATATATATATATACATATATATATATATATATATATATATATATATATATACATATATATATATATATATACATATATATATATATATATATATATACATATACATATATATACATATACATATATATACATATATATATATATATACATATATCTATATATATATATATATACATATATCTACATATATATATATATATATATATCTACATATATATATATATATATATATATATATATATATATATATATATATATATATATATATATATATATATATATATATATAATTTCCTTCTTGGTTGATCTGATAAAACAATATTATTGGATGGCTAAGAAATAACCTTGAATTTTATCTTTGCATTTGTTTTAGTATCTCTTGGCATATATTTTTATGATGGTTTGATTTTAAACTTCATTGTGGATGTTAAAGTAGGTGCAAGTGCATCCTTAAGCTTGTTCAAAGCAATAATCTTGACTTTTCTTTATCTTATCATATGCTAAACCTCTTCAAATGATCTAAAATTATTCAAAATAAATGACTCATGTAATGGTGCAAGAAAAAATTATTTGAATATATATTTTAATTCATTATCTACCAATGTGTTAGTCATTTTCTCAAGCGTGGTATTGTAAAATATTAAACAATCACTGATAGGCTCATTAGTTCCTTAATTAGTTTTGGAAATTTATGCATAAAAAATATGTTCATCAATGTTAATAGTAAAGTTCTTAAGAATATTATTTTTTAATGCATTTAATTCTTTGATAAATTGAAAAATTAGATCATAAAAACAATTCAAGGCATAGTATTCTAATCTTCTTGTAAAAAACTTGGTTAGTAATTTGTCATTGAAATCATAATCCAAACATGTTGCATGAAAATTTCTAAGATGTTGATCTACATATCTTTTATCTTCATATATTGGAAACATAGGAGAAAATGATACTATAGGTAAAGGATATGATGCTATATAAGGTTCTATAGGATTACGAAGTAAATTTTTAGAATCCAATAATTAGATAACTTTTGATAGACCTTGCTCTAATTATAGAAACTTATTATGAAAAAATGAAATAGTTTACTTGAGGGTTTGTGCATTAGGAACAATATGTGATGTAGTGTGTGAAACTATCAAAGGATATAAATGATTTAATTG
Source organism: Torreya grandis (assembly GCA_037957365.1). Taxonomy (NCBI): domain Eukaryota; kingdom Viridiplantae; phylum Streptophyta; class Pinopsida; order Cupressales; family Taxaceae; genus Torreya; species Torreya grandis. The sequence continues at coordinate 421,811 of JARHVA010003227.1, forward strand.
GTTATGCATAGTCATATAAATATATTTTAAAACACATGTTTCCCAAAATTCTCTAGGTGTAGATGCAATAATAGGATCAACAGTGGCAATAACAACAACTTTTGTAGGATTAACAAGAGGATGCTCAACAAAATCATTTGATTCTTCATATGTGCTAGAATGATTATATTTATTTTGTTCTTGTATAAATAAAAATAAAAAAATTCAATGTTATTAGGAAGGATGTCAAGGTATTCACCAAATTATTTTCATCTATAGGGTCAATACTTTTGTTAGCAAATACATGAGTCTTATCACTTTCTATGATCATAATAGTTACTCCAAGTGGGTGTAAAGTAGACATTTTAAATATATGAACACTCTTATTCCCATGTTATAATTGATTTAAAAAAAAATTCCATTAACGAATCTTATATATAAATTTTGATTTTTATCCTATCATAGTCATAAAAAATATCTATATTATTCATAACCAGAATATTTCTAAAAATAGTTGAAAATAGAAGCACTAGAAACAAAAGAGAGTTTTTTTGTGCATGGATATTAATATATCCTTATGAAATATAAGGTAATAATAAAATATTTTCAATGTGAGATATCATCCAAGGTCAAAATAAAATATTTTAATGTCAACTATTATTTTTGAGTTTGAAATTACGTTATTTAAGTGTCAAATTTAGATCTAAAAATGAAAAGAACTAATTTTAATGTTAGATATTCCATAATATATATAAACCCTAAAATATATTTTTTGAAATCATACAAGGTTAAAAATTCAAGGTACTTAGGGTTTCAAACTTGTTTAAAAATGACATGGGTTCATTAATATGTTTCAATTAACTTTGGGTTAGCAAATGAATTAACCCTAATTCTAATAAATTGAATAAAATATAACAAAGATGTTTTAAATAAAAATTTTAAAAATAAAATGAAAGATAATAACATATTTTTGACAAAATAAATGATTGAAAACAATGATAACCATGAAATTGAAAGACACTTATTTTTTACTATCTAATGGTTGGTTGTGTTGACTGACAGAAAGAAGAAACATGAAAACAATGAATGTATTTGATAAATTATAGAAGTTAGATATGAGATTATAGGAGAAAATGAAATAAAAATAGGTACATGATTAACTCCCTCTATGTTACCTAATGGTTGATATTATCTTTTAAATAAAAATATGAAATTTATGTCACAGTCATGAACAATAACTTGAGTTGGATTTATATGCACTCATTGGACCTTCAAAAGTGTGTAAAAGACCTAAGAATAGATTATCTAAGGTTAAAACCATAGTAGGGCATGCAATAATTGATATACATACAAATAAAAAAATGAGTAGTGTAGTTTGGTTGACCCAACCAAATATCCCCCATGATGGCTGAATGCTACCTAAATATCCAATACTCTATTAAGGGAAACCAAGCTCAATGTAGTTCTCCCACCTAAAATGATTTGTTAATTTTTACTCCTTTCACTATATGAATGCATATAGAATTGGATTGAATAATTGATCATGATATGTTTAAGGATGAATAAGAAATAATTGTTACTTGGCTTAGGACTATTTTAAATTCTTATAATCCTTATTGGAAAGAATATAAAAGTATTTTCAATATGCACTTGTGTCAATAAGCCTTTATATTTAAATTTATAAGTGAAGTAATAAGTAACTTGAGTGTGCCTCTATAATAGTTTAAAATTGGTAACCATACACTAGGAATCCTAAAAACATAAAATAAAAAGATAATAAAAAGTTAATAAAAAAATCTTACCATTAGAAATAAAAAGATAATAATGTTCTATAGGGACAAGAACCCATCTCACTATTGTCCTTAATGAATGTTGTTTTCCCCTAGTGATAAGTGTAATATTTGGATCTAGGTTTCTCCTAACATATTCTAAATGGAATTTTTAACAATCATTATATGTATATAAGCAATAAATGTTGATTTGAAATAAAAATAGGTCTTCACTAGTGCTTAAGATAGGGTAAATTGTAAAAATAAGTACTAATTAAGCACATATTTCAATTCAGGATAAAAATGGGTAAAAATAATGTCATTAAGTATTCATGCACATATTTAGGTTACTACATATACATGATTTTTTGTTATTATATTAAATACTACCCCATATTCATAACATTTTTTGAGCATATATTTAGGTGATAATTCAAGAGTGTGAAACAATCATAAGAATCCAAATGCCTTAATTTAAGGGTTATCATAATAACTAAAACTCATCAACATATTGACATCTCAATAACATAATATTCATTGAGAGTGATGGAAATGGAGTGACATGACAATACGGGAGGAGTTAATTTTTAAAAAAAAGACATGAAAAGGGCAAGAGGAGATGGAGATGTGATGCATTTTTTAGCTATGGACCAAATAGGTAGAAGACAAAGGAAAGGGTGATAATAGTGTAGGTAAGTCAGATTTTAATAATGGTTTCTATGGAAAATTTCTTTAGGTAGAGAAACTTAATGGTAAAATTGGAGAGATGGAGGAGATTTTCCCATTTAAATATTTACCAGTCTCCAAGGATTCAAGGGGAATTCATATTTAAATTTTAGATTCACTTATTAACTTAGCTTATTCAAGAGTTATAGATGCTTTGGTAGGCACATTTATAGGGGATAGACCGAATATTGATATTTTTAGGCAATGGGTTGTTAGAATATGGGATCTAAGAGGGCATGTTGAAATTTTAGAAATGAATAATAGGTTATTCTTGATTCATTTTAATCATGATGAGTATTGTGATATAATTTTAGTTTGAGGGCCATGATTTTTTGGGGTATTTGGTTTATTTTTGAATAAATGGAAACCTAGTTTTGATCCATAAAAAAATATCATTCTCATGTTTACTTGGGTAAGACATATTAGTTTTCAAATGTAATTATGGGAAGAGGATCTCTTCATAAGAGTTCTTATAACATTCGGTAATATTATGACATTTGATGCTACTATTAAGGCAAGAACTAGATTAGTGCATACACAGTTTTGTGTAAATGACTTCATGAATCAAGAACTCCCTTCATTTATTATTTTACATTCTAGTATGGGTGAATGTATCCCAAAAATTAACTATGAAAATTCAACTCTGAGGTATGAAGGTTGTATGAATTTGAGGCCTATGAATAGAATATATCCTTTATTTTCTAAAAGAGGGTAGTATTATGTTCCTAGAGTTGATAACTTAGCATGGAAAAAGAATAATAAAAGTGATTTACTGGATACTAACAAATTTGAATGATATTGGTTTAGATCAAGGATCAAAGGGAGAGTTGTTTCTATTCGGTATTAAAAAATTTAGTCCTTCAAAATATGATGGAATAATTAACATTATTAAAAATTATTTGGGATTGGATGTTTTTGAGACTAAGTGATATGAAGATTCTCAGCAAGGCTTGAAGGTAGGATATGTTTTAAAGGGTTTTAAGGACCAATAAAATGTAAATGATGAATAATTAAAAATGCTTGAGACTCATTTTGGTGAATTTATAAAAATTAAGTGTAGGTGTGAGAGATTGAATGTTTGGACTCAGAGGTGACAAAAGCTCATAGATAGATTAGGGATCAAGGTATTGGTACTAATTAGTTTTAGTGTCTCTAATCTTTATAAAGGGAGGATTAAGAGGAGATAGTTCCTTGTTCATTTATAGCAAAATATCATTCAGTGTGTAAAAGTCTTTTCCCTATGTCTTCATTGAAGGATAATGATTATATCAAGCAAAGGATCTTTCTGTTTATTTTTAGAGGATTATTGGTAGTTTTTCTTTACTAATAAATATCAAAGAGAGTTTGGAAAAGGAAGTCTATGTTACACCAAGTAAACAAAAGGGAATACAAAAATCCCCAACTATTGGTTCTTCAAAAATTATGGGGAAACTATCTCAATTAGAAAATCATAGAAGAATGACTGAGAAGGATATTATAGATGCAGTGTAATCCATGATTCAAATAAAAACTATTAAGGGTACTCGTAGATGTTATAGATGAAGATAATAAGTTGTAATATTAGGGGTTTGGATCATAGTAGTAAGCATATAATTTTAAGGGATTTGTGTAGAAAAGATATGGCTTAAATTTTATCTATTAAAGAAACCAAGATGGTTGAAGATATGGTCGAAGAAATAAAATAAAAATTTTAGAAGGAAGCAAAAGTGGAAAGTGTTAATTCATCAGGGGCTTCTCAAGGAATAACAACTTTTTAGAATGATAAATCATCGAAGGGAGAGGTATTGATTAAGAATAATCATCATTTATCCTTTTTTTTTTATGATCAAGTTTAGAACTTCAATTATATTATTTCAAATGTCTATGCATTAAACAAACATGTTACTAGGCATAGACTTTGGAATGAAATTAGTGTTTATAGATCTAATTGTAAGTAGATTAGCTAGATAGTTTTAAGGGATTTGAATACACATCTTAATCTTAGGGGGGAAAAAGAGGTGTTCAAACTTATACTAAAAGTATGGATGATCTTACTACATTTATTTTTAATAATGGTTTGTTGGATGTTGAATTAAGAGGCTCTACCTTTACATGGTAGACTAGTTGGTTGGGGGAAAATCTTATTCAGTCACGTCTAGATCAGGTTCTAATCTTTTTTGATTGGTTAATTTCTATGTATATTTGTTTATATTCTCTCCCTAGAATATATTTTAATCACATTCATCTTATTCTTAACATGGATGATAAAATCAAGAAGGATAGAATACCTTTTAGATTTGAGTATATGTGATTTTCTCACCCTCAATCGGTTGATAAGATTAAAGAGTGGTGAAGTGCTGATATCTCAAGGATTTATATGTTTAGATTGGTTAATAGACTTAAGAATGTTAAGATAAATGTTATAATATGGAATAAGAATGTCTCTAGTAACATTTTCCAATAGAAAAAGATTGTTAGAGAAGCTCTTTCAGCTTTGGAAGATAATTATGATGTGAATGGTCTTTCTCAGGAAAAGCTTATTGAGAAAAAAGTGTTTTTGAGTAAATATCATTTCATTGTGGCTTGTGAGTAATCCTTTTGGAGAAAAAAATATAGGGATATTTGGTAGAAATAAGGTGACTAGAATACAAAGTATTTTGATATGTCTATGTGAAGCATACAGTTCATAATAGAAATTTTAAGATTGTTATGAATGATGGAACAATATATTTTGATCAGTTATTAATTAATAAGTTGTTTCCTATTTTAATAAGTTTTTTTATGTTAATTAGTGTCTTGATGTTGTGATTAATCATGATTTTATGGATTTCATCCTATCTTTGATCTCTATTCAGGATAATACTAGTTTTCTCAAACTATTAATAGTCAAAGAAGTTAAGTCTATGGTTTTATTGTGAAATAAAGATTAGGCCCCTAGGCTAGATATATTCCATATGGATTTATTTTATATTTTTTGGGAAATCATAAAATTAGATGTGGTATCACTTATTGATAAGTTTTTTACGTCTAGTAAAATTCTCAAAGAATTTAATAACACTTTCATTACTTTGATCCCCCCCCCCCCACCACAAAAAAAATGGTGTTTTTGATTTCTCACATTATCATCTTATTAGTTTATGCAATGTGATTTACAATATTTCTACTAAAATTATGGCTTTTAGGATTCATCCTTTGATGAAAAAGATTATTTAAAAAATTACGGATTTTTTCCTAGTAGGCAAATTTAGTATGGGATTATTGTAGTGTATGAAACTATTCATTAAATGGATAAGAGAAGGCAACCAAGTATGATTATTAAATTTATATATGAGTAAGGCTTATGATAGAGTGGATTATAAATTTTTAGATGAAGTTTTTTAAAATTTTGGTTTTCATCCACATGTCTATTATTTGATTCAAATTTGTGATTCAAGTACTATGTTTTAATTCTTATTAATGGTACTCCATCTAGTTTTTTAGAATCAAGAGAGGAATTAGATAAGGAAATCCTTTATCTCTTTTTTTTTATTATGGTAGATTCCTTCATCATAAAATTTTTGGTTGTTATTGGCAATGAAAGTTTGAAAGGTTTCAAGGATACCAATGAAGTGGAACCTACTCTCCATCAACAATTTATTGATGACATAATTGTCCTTGATATTAACTCTATTAAATAAGTTAAGTAGTTACAATTTTTTTTGGTGGATTATGAATTGGATTCTAAACAAGTTTTAATTTTGACAAAAGTTCCTTATTCTTTGTCAACACTTCTATGATTAGACAGTAAAAAAATGTTTGTATATTGGGGTGTTAAATACAATATCTTATAAATATTTATAATGACTTTTTTTTCTAGTTAATTACTTGTGAATCTATGGAATAACCTTATTAAAATGTTTCAAAACAAACTTTTAGGTTGGAAAGGGGCAGTTCTTTCCCAAGCTAGAAAATTTCTATTAATCAAAAGTGTTCTTTAAAGCCTTCTAGTTTATTTAATGTGTATTTTCAAGATGCCTACAGTTTAAGAGAATTTAGAGAGGATTAAAAAAATATTTTTATGGTTTGAGGTTGAGGACAAGCAAATATTTCCTTTGGTGGCTTGGGAAAAGTTTTATCTTCCTAAGAAGAATGGTGGGCTTGGTTTACAATGTTTGAAATGGATGAATAAAGCTATGGTAGCTAAGCTATGTTAGATATTTATTAAGAAGACAAATTAGTGGATTAATGTCTTTAGGGATAAGTATTTAAATAATATAAATTTTGATTTAGTATTGTTTAAAATTTCATACAAGGCTCTATTATTCATAATTTCTTTGTGAAAAATAGAGATATTGTAGTGATTGGTTTTAAATGGAAGGTTGGGAATGGTTATAATATCAGGTTTTGAGAGGATCCTTGGTTGTGATTGGATCTACTATTTGTAAATTATCATTCCTAAGATCAATTTATTTTGGTGTTTATGATTTCACAATAAAATTCTCATGTTAGATAATATTTATAAAAGTGGTTTTATGTCAGTTAATCAATGTTTTTTATGTGAGTTGGAAAGTGAATATATTCAACATATTTTGTTGGAATGATCTTTTATATTCAAGGTGTGGGGTGAAATTTTATGTAAATTTTAGTTGAATTGGGTTCATAATATTTATATACAAAATAATTGGTTGACATGGAAATTGCATTTTTATTCAAGAATTAAAGAAATTATGGATGTTGGTGTTTCCCCATGTTATATGGGGAGTATGGAAGGAACACAATAACATAGATTTTAGGGATATTAAGGCTTCATCTCAAATGATTTATATAAAAATCATAAATATTATTGAGGATAATTAGAAAGTGATTAAATATAGTAAAAAACATAAATGTAATTATCAAGAAAAACTAATTCTAGGAGTTAGAACATTAAAATTGATGCTGATTTACCAATGGATCCTAGAGTTGAGATTTGAAAGCATATTAAGAGTATGAAACCTTCACCTAGTTGTATTAAGCTAAACTTTGATGGTTCTTATAAATTTAATCTAGGTTTGTTTGATGGTGGTGGTGTTCTTAGGAATGCATATGGTTTGGTTATTGGTGATTATGGGGGTATTATGGGGTTTCAGACAAAATATCTGGTTGAGGCTCATACTGCATTATGAGGTATTCAAATGACAAAATATTTGGAGTGTGAAAAAGTGATTATTGAGGGTGATTATATGAACATTATGAAATTACTCAATAAGAATAATAAGTTAAGTTGTAGTATTTGCCACATTATTGAATAAATATTGAGCTTGGAAAATTCATTTTAGGAAATTAGATTTCAACATATCTATAGAGAAGCTAATTAATTGGATTACTATTTTTTAATAGAGGTGTTTTGGATTTGTTTCTTATGTATTGGTATAAAGGTGATGTATTACCTAATGATGATAAAATTATTAAGGAAAGAGATCTCATTAGTGTTCTTTAAAGTAATGATCGTCCTTCATGATGATTATGATGATGTAATATTTTGAAAATATAGGTGTAATACATATGATGTAACCTATGAAAATATTATTATAAATTTGATGGATAATAATAATAAATTACATGGGTAAAGTAAGGAAATATATGTTAATTATTACAAGTCATCAAATAGTGAGTATAGGAAGATTTCCAAAGTTCTTGTTGATGAGGATTGCTTATTGATTTGAAAGAGGTATTTGTTGTTGTGTCTTATTTGGGTTATAATTAGTTTGGAGATTTTAAAATGGGTGGAAAGTTACATCAAGTGGATCCTATGTCAATTGGTATAATTAATTATAATTTCAAGGTGTGATAGATTCTCTAAACAAGTGGGCTATCCAATTTCATGGAGAACATAGACTGATACAAATAGTATATTTAAAGGCAATTTGTATAAATTTAGAATGACCTTAAGGTTAAAATTAATAATATGGCTATAGAAATTTCATAAGGGTTAATTTCACAAGTTACGAGTCTTAGGATTGATTAAATAAAGTATATAAAATCTAGTAAAGATTACAAAGAGAATAATTCAAAATACCTGAGTGAGGGTGAAGAACTTACAAAATATCAAGGGGATTTCTCAAGGAAGATTTTGTTCAACCCTATGATGAAGTGGTGAAACAAATTATAAGGTATGTGACACTTGAAATAAGATTCATGGTGGTTCATTTCTATCAATTTCCTATTTTTAATTATTTTATATGCCAAATACTTGATAATATTATGTTTTACATGTTCCATTCCTTGGAAATTTGTTGGGGAATAAGAGAGATGAACAAAAATATGTTTGTAGTGGACACAAAAAAAATTAATCACATAATAATATTATACATACTCTCTAATTAATTCATTCAAACATAATACAAATATATGGGATAATATTTCCTCTAATAAGGGATTCTAGATCCCTACAAAATCTCTCCTCCAAATCTCCTATAATAGCTTGTAGGTATTATATTATTGTTACCAACAATATATAAAACAAAAAAATTATCATAATAATGTTTTTTCACAATATTTTGATAACTAACTATTACCAAATACTAACCAATTACTATTTACCTTTCAATAAATACCCACAATGTAAAAGCTAATTCCTAACATTCCCCCCATAGTTTTTATATGATGCAAAAACATTCACACTCTTATCTATAGTATGATCACCCATTATAGCATGCCCTATTTGGATCATGAACTTGATATAAAGAGATCCTCACTCCTCCCATGGTTTCACAAGTTTACCACAAACCTTGACATGAACAGGTCCCATCAATTGTTCACCTCCTATGGGTTTTTTTTGATCTAACACAACCCATTTCAAGATCCATGAACTAAATTACATTGGTATTTTATATCCTTTCACAATGTTTTCACATCAAAGAATTATGTTTGAAATTTCACACAAATTACATAACTTAAACAACCATTATTCTTCTATTCGTATTTTGAAAACACATAATGGAAATTATAAAAAAACACAACACATAAAATGTCACCACATCATTAGTGTGGCCCTGTCATTGGTGACTGATGAGAGGTCATTGAAATACCTCCTTAATTTATGTATCCTCCAGCCTCCAGTATGGGATAATACTTACTCAGATGATGGCATCAACATGTGTCCATGGATCTCAGGTGTATGAATTTTCCAAGGGTAATCCCCTCCACAATGTGGACATCATGTACAAATGATATTACATCCAAAAATTTTAACATTTTTTTATAATTTTAAAACACGACTACTCTATTATTGACTTGAAAACTTTTAACTTGGTCTTAATATTAAAATGTCTCATTGTTTTATTTTTTTACAATAATGAATTTTAAGGACATATTTGAATTTTTGATATAAATGACATATTGAAAATGAACCAATAAAAGGACTTTGACACTTATTTAAACTAGAACCTATTTTTAACAATATCAACATACAAGACTATTGAACTATTTTTTTATGACACATAATATTAAAATGACTCCTAACAACCCTCGAATTATTTAACATAAAAATGACTCTTGATGACTTAATATAGACTTTTAATAACATAACACTAATACATATAACCGATTATAAAGGATGAAAATTAAACAAACTAATTTATGGGTGTTGTTTATTACCCATTTATTTGACCAACTTATGTTGGTGTTAGTTCTTACTAGGGCAGTGTCTGAAGCTATCTACAGTAATGCACTTTATTGATTTCAGATTAATAATACTATTTTTGGGGGGGTTTGATGTTATATTGATCTATGTCTATGTCTAACTCATAAAATAATGTTGAAAGGAAACAATATTGCATGAAATATAAAGAAACCAATCTAAACTTAATTAAAGAATCTAGAAATAATCACACACTACTACAAAATTCACCTAAACTAGATTCAAATCCACACTTGCAGAACAAAAGTAATCTTAAATCACACTTGAAAAATTAAAATTAAATCAAATTCACACTTACAAAATCAAAATTATGAAAATGAAAATAATTAAATGCTTATGTTAAAATTAACACATCAACCATTCAATCTACCTTGAAGATTATCAATCTTAATTATACAAATATATATATATATATATATATATATATATATAATAAAATAAAAAAGAATTAAATTATAAATACCAAAATAAATCTCTTGACTCCTTAGGGAGTGGGCCCTTTCTCACCCTTAGATTCAGGTTTGAATCAACTCAACTTTAAAATATTCTTCAACACATAAATTGAGAAATAAACTCCTACAATGCTCTTGTATTTCAATAACCAAAATTACAATATCTTGGTATGTATGAATATATGTTACAGATCGTCTATTTATTCTATGCAAAGAAACTATTTATCCCTACATTCTAGGTATCAACTTGACTCATTTGAAAAAGAAGATATTCTAGAGAGATTGGATGATATAGTTAGAATAGAAAGACATTACAATGAGATCTTTGAGGAGTCAAAAGATCCTATCAAATAATGACTACCACACCTAACTATATTTAGTGACCAAATCTATACATATATGATATTCATATCTTCTATCTTTAGTGTTACAACCTAGAATAACAACTTCCAAAAATGGAGGGCTAAATAGAAATATAAAACTATTTATATACATGATCAAAAATAGAAATGTTAAAAGGAGTCTTCTAGATTGTGATGAAGAAGGTGGAGAAACTTTTTCAACCCTTTGGAACATGTTATGATAAATTATAAATAAAATTGCATCAATCCATAGTAAAACTTATAAAATCCATAGCTTACTATTGAAATCCATAGTCACCTAATGAAATCTACATCTAATTGGTGAAATCTATAGCCAACTAATGAAATTTATAGCTAGCTATAACAATATTTAAAATATATAGTTGGGTCTCAGATGATTGGTTCTTTGTCTTAGATCATCTTTATCTTCATGAAATCTTGTCAAAACTAATATTAATGCTACTATTGCCTTTATATATCAAAATGTGAAGCCTACAACATGTAAATGGTTAGAACATAATGCAAATAAGATACAATTAGACTTTACATGAATTTATATAGATAAAATCATCTATTTCCTACCTTATGCTAGTTCTAAATATCAAGATTACATATAATTCTCAACTATTTGACATATTTAAGGTCATATATTATAAAAATGATGAGTCATTTTATGGACTCATCATCTCTCCCACACCTTAAATTTTACAAGTCCCTTTTAAAAGCTAGTATCCTTAGTATTGATAGTTATGAACTATCTGTTCTAGCTTAGAACTCAAGTCATATATGCAATACTGATCCTAAAGTATCTTCTGATGATGAGGAGTGAAGGCCATATCCCTTTTCACAAAGTAGATCCAAATTAAAAACTATTCCTCAGACTGAGGTCTTATATTTTACCATGGGGACATAGGGGAAAGTAGTAAGGGAGGTCTAAACCTCATCCCTATCCATGGATTCCTTCCATCCCTTTGTAGAACATCTAAAATTATCTACACAATGACTTTAGCCCTTCTAAAGGACCACTGAGTAGTATTGGGTGATAATACTTCTCTTCATCTCAAGGGAACTGGTAACATATGCCACCATTATCTACAACTAAGAAATACATCATCAATATTATTTTGAATAAACAATTCGAAACTGAGAAGGCCATCCTATAAGGTAAAGATATAATGATCATGAACTCTGGGTTATTGATAAAAATTGTAACATTTTTCTAATATATACTATACATCACTAAATTGAGGCCTGATGCATAAACCAACATCTTTTAAAATGTTAGTGTGATCATCAAATTCATCTTACCAAACAATCTCATTTATATATGTAGACATAAGAGATCTCATTTAAAGTTATCCCAAAAATAGATTTACCAAGAAATCATTTGTATTGCCTAAAATAATGTCACACAAGTTAAATTCACAAAGAAGATCTTGATTATTAGGAGTACTATTTTTAAACACTATCATGAAGTCATCACTAGTATTTATCTCATGTGGTAAATCAAAAGATATTTGAAACATTTTCCATCTGAATAACTATTCATGTAAAAATAGACTATATGCAGAAGAAGGGACTCTACAAGATAATAATTTTTTAGTTAGTTGACAGGTAAACTGAAGAGTTTGTTTAACATATTCTTATTTTTATTGATCTTGTGTTAAATCCGCCTACACTGGTTATTTCTCTTTCTTAATAAGATGATTTTCCTTCTTAAATAGGTGATTTTTTCTTTTCATCTCTTTAAGTTCTGACTAAACTTTCTCCCATTGATTTTTCACATCTAGAACAAATAAAATAGGTTAACAACCTTGTTTTATCATGACCCTAGGAGGAACATTATAAGAGATAGAACCTATTCGAGTCCTTATTCTAGCATTTTCCATTTTAAATTTTAGAATATTTATCCTTAAATAAATATTCTCTTATTCAAGTTATTTGGTATGACTCTATACATCAATAATTTCATCTTCTGCATCATCCAATCTCTTTAGGGATTATATTTACATGTTTTCAATCTATTTATTTAAATGAGCAATCAAAAAATATTTATTTTGAGCTACAAAAATTAGTTTTACATTCTATTTAATAGTGGCTTCTAGCTAGGACAATGCTAAAGCAAGTTGTAGTTCCACATCTTTTGCATCCTTTGAAGGTTGTCCTTCTTTTTCATTCTTTGGGGCCTTTCCTTTATCCCTTATTTTCTATGTAGAGGTAGTAATAATATCATCAATGATGATTTCAATAGAGTCATCATCAAAGTCTTCTTATGAGAGAGGGGTTTCCTCTTCTTCTATTTTATTTTTCACTAGTAGTGATAGTGGGGGTTTATCTCAAGTTGTCTAGGGTTTAAACAAAAATGGTCTCATCATTATGAACAGGTAGGATTAATTCTATTCTTATCTTAAGATGAAAGGTTTCTTATGTGAGATTTATTGAGTTTTTAGTTAGGAGGTAGGGTATAAAAAGGATTCATCTTCAACAATCTAGATGGGATCTTGAATAGGAGCAAATTGAGGAATATGATGATGGATTTTGGTAGAAGGTCGAAGTCTCAATTTTCTACTTGTTGGCTCAGGGGGTGAGATTATACAAGGAGAACTTGGGATTGTAATGGAATATTTCTATTTGAGGATCTTGTGCTACAAGTGGTTTTAATTTATTTGGAAGAAATCCTCAGTGGGGTTTTTCAACTTGAAACATGAATGTGCAAAGGAATCTACCTAGTGACCTTAAGGGTTTTTCTTTTCTTTTCTTCATGGAAAGAAACCCAAGCTTCCATTCCATTTTCCTACTATGAAAAGTGATGTTGGATAATGAGTTGAATTAACCCATGATGGTGGATGGTAGAAGGATTTTTGGTATACCTCATAGCTACAAATTAAATATATCTTAGGAGATATGAGGGTAGATTTATTTTTTACTGAGGTTATTATGCACCATATTTCAAGTGAATTGACACTCTTGACACTATACAAATTAACACACTACATTTCCATTCACATATTAAATATATAACGATCCAAAAGAAAAATGACCTCCATGGTTTAGGTAGAGATTCTCTATTAACTCATTTTATTATTCCTTTGATGTATTCTATGTAGACTAGTATTGATTCTACCTCACTACTAAAAATATTGATGAGATCACTAAATGAAGATCTTCTTAATATTTGTGCACCTTCATCTAGAATTCTCAATGATTTGCTAAGGACCTACATGGATAAGGGTATTTGAATACCTCAAACCATGGAGAAGTTAGGTTTCAAGTGGACGATGAATTCATTTACAATTCCTCATCAAATCCATGAAATTTGAGAAGGAACTTGAGCCATTTAGTTGATGCTAGTATTTCCTTTACTAGTTCATCCTTCAATAGATTAATTGCATTATTTGGTTTAGATTTATTTTTTAAACCCATTTCAAATTCTAAACTTGCACATGATATATTCAATCCTTTACTCTACTTACCAAATGAAAACAAACTCTACTATAGAATAGACAATCATAATATCTCCTTAAGGTTTATACTACGGACAACACTCGAAGCATGCTAATCAAAGATGGCAATATCAATTTGAAATAATGATGGCATACTCTGTTCCTTTTAATTAATTTTTTTTGAAATCATTTCTCCATCAAATATTTTAATCCCTCACTTTATGTTTTTCATAAATGAAAGATAATTAATAATGATGTGTCATCATAAATTACTTTATAGCTAGAAGGAATATTACCTATAGCACATATTTTGGGGTTTCAAAATATAAATTTTTGAAATGACCTTTTGCTAACATCATAAAATGTTCTCCTTATATCACCTTATGAAATTTTTTATTCCAATAGGTTTGAGAAAATTCATGCAACTTAGACATCTAAAAATGATGCTTATCAAAAAAATAAATACTCTACATTACAAATCATAATATTATCCTTGTCAGTCTTTCTTACCTATTCTTACATAGAAAATTATATGAATTAGTCATGGAAATAGTACAATAGATAATAGCATCAAATTTATTGCTTTAAAACTAACTAAATTTCTCAACTCATTTTTTCTTTTTTTTTTTTGGTTTTTTGCCCTTGACCAACCATCAACTGATTTTATTATCAAGGCTCATTATTCAGTGCTTGAGCAACCAATGAGCTAGTTTTTTATAAACATGACTATCAACAATGTCTCAAATGATTTTCATTATTGAATTTTATTATATTTTGGTTTTTTGTTTATTTTTTAATAATTTATAGAGAAGAGGGTAATCCTTTTTCTTTATTCAAGCCAATTTTATCTTCAAATATTAATTACCATGGAAGATTTGAGTTCTTCCATGATACCAAACTCATTTTATATTAACTAAATGAACTCTTATTTATTGGAAGGCTTATGATATATATTCAACCTATGTCTATTAAAAAGAAGTGTTTTCTAATTTCCATCTATAGGAAACAATTGTACTAAACCATTATAAAAAATCTTTGCTATCTGAAATGGTCCTAATCATCTAGTTCAGATATTACCTTTGAAATGCTGATATTTGGAATCATACAAGAGTGCTTAATATCCTTCTCTAAATTTCCATTATTTGATATGTAAGTCATGCCATTGATTCCTATGATACTATTTCTTCTCTATCTATTTCAAGGCTTCCATCTTCAACTCATCCAATTCATTCAACTGTAACATTCTTTATTTTTGTGCTTCATCCAAATCAATTCCTACTTATAATGTAGTATTCAAAGTTTGTATTTCAAATTCAATTGAAAGGAGAGGTTTCTTACCATAGACCACCTCATATGGTGAAAAACTAGTAGTAGTTTTCCACATGTTGTATGCCCAAACAACTTCTGAGAGTTTGGCTGCCCAATTCTTCTAACTTCTACTAACTATCTTGGTAAGGACACTCTTTAATTATCTATTAGTGAATTATACTTGTCCATTTAGTTAAGGATGGTATGGAGAAGATTTATTATGATTAACTTGGTAAATCTCCATGAATGATTGGATCATTTTAGACATGAATGGTGGTACTTGATCATATACTATCTCCTTTGGTACTCCAAAATGTTTCATAATCTTGGAATAAAGGAAGTTTGCTACTAATTCTCTTGTAGAAGAGAGATCTTATAATTTAGCCCATTTTATTACATAGTATGTACATACTAATAATATTATTTACCTTGTGAGGGTGGATCTATGGGCCCAACAAAGTCCATACCCCACTTCTTAAAATATTCTATAAATACCTATGAATGAAGAGGCATCTCAAAGGATAATGTAAGTTTTCACATTGTCTTACATGAATCACATTGACAAACATTTGTCTTTACCTACTTATAAAGAGTTGTCCATAAATATCTATCTTCAAGAATTTTATATATTATTCTTTTTACTGAATAGTGTCCTCCTTTAGGTTCATCATGACATGCATGAATGATATGATAAATCTCATTCTCCTTTACACACCTATGAAAAACATGATTAGGTCTAAGTTTAAATAGTATACCATTAATCTATTTATAAGAAGAACTAATTTTAATTAACTATTTATTTTCATTTTTGGTACATTGAAAAGGAAACTTTTCTATAGCTAGAAAGTTTTCTATATCAGCAAACCAAGGTGATTGTGCTAAAATAACAAATAGTTGATCATCCAAATTTTTTTCTTATGCAGGTTCTTCTTCCTCTATATTGTGCAATCTAGAAAGAAAATCAACAACCACATTGAATTTTCATGGTTTGTCAATAATTGTTATATCAAATTCATACAATAATAATAACCACTTGGTAACTCTTCCTCCCAATACTATCTTATTCATCAAATATCTGATAGCAACATGATTAGTATATACAAAGATTTTATAACTAATAATATAGTGCCTAAATTTATTTATGGCATAAATTATAGAAAGTAATTCCTTCTCAGTAGTTGTATAATATCTTTTAGTTGAAGTTAAGTTCTTTCTTATGTACTTTATGGCATACATATGTTCATTTTCATTTTTTGGTCCCAAATTATCTCCCATAACATGATTAGATGCATCAGTATAAATATGGAAGGGATGTGACCATTTAGGTCCTCTTAATACTGATGCAATACTAAACTTCTCTTTGATGGTTTCAAATGTTTGTTAGTAAACTAAATTCTAGACAAACTCACTCTCCTTTGTGAGCAGAGCAAAGATTGGAGCAAAAATCTTGCTAAAGTCTTCTATGAACCTTATATAGTACCATGTGTAGCCTAAAAACTCTTAATGTCAGTCTGATTTTAAGGAATAGGTAAGTTTGAAATGACTTCAATTTTCTTTGGATCTACCTAGTTTCTTTTTATAGAAATATGATGTTCTAAAACTATGCTTTCTTCTACCATAATCAAACACTTTCCATGACTTACAGATAAATGGTGATTCTCACATATTTTTAGTAAATTTTTAATATTACTCAAACTTTCATCAAAGGATTATCCATGAACAATAAAATCATCCATATAAACCTCTACACAATCATTGGTCAAGTCTAAAAATATCGCTAGGACTGCACGATAGAAAGTGGCAGGTGCATTACATAAATCAAAGGGTAAGAATCTATAGGAAAATGTTCCCCATGGATAGGTGAAGGGTTTTTTTTTTCTTGATCCTCTAGTGCCACTTGTATTTTTTTGTATCCACTAAAGCCATATAGGAAAGAAAAGTATCTTTTCCTAACCAAATTGTCAAGTACTTGATCAATGAAGGGTAGAAGAAAGTAATCTCTAATTGTTACTTTGTTTAATTCTTTATAATATAAACATGCTCTCAATTTACCATTTTTATTGGGAATAATGACCAAGGGAGAGACCCATTGGTTGTTAGAAATAATATAAATGAAACATCCTTCGAGCAACTTTTCAATTTTAGTTTTCACAATGTCTCTCAAAGTAGGATTAATTCTTATTTGAGGCTACCTTACTAGATTAATGTTATTTTTTTAAATATTATGTGTACATACACTTGGATTTATTCCATTCATGTATTGATATTCCCAAATAAAATATTGAGTATGATCTCTAAGTAAATCAAAAAATTTCATTTCCTGATCATCTATCAACCAACTATTTATGCTGAGTGTTTTCCCTGGTGCTATTTTGATTTTTTTAGTTCCTGGATGGGAAGGGTATATTTATTTGAATTAAATAATAAATGATTTGAGAGGAAAATAATGTGGTAGAAATCTATGAAATGTAATATCATCTTTGACAAACTTATCTCTCATGGGAATGATTCTAGCTAAAAGATAATGAAAGGATGTTAGAAATGAGTTCTGGCCTTGATATGCCCATTGAATCATATTATTTTGAATGTATTTATGGTCATATAGTACATTATAAGAGGTGAAAAACTATTAATTATTATATGAATAGGAAGTGATACCTATAAAGGGTCTTTTATTCAATGTTTTAACTAGTCTATTGCAATCTATAGCTAGACTATCAAGATCTGTAGTTAGACTATTAAGATATGTAGCTAAACTATCAGAATTCATAGCAATTATAATGCTTCTTAATAACTCATATTATAATTCCTAAACATGATAAATTATTTTAACCATTACTAGAGAAGATATGCTATCATGTTTCTCATCAAGTTCATTAACCCATAACTATTTGACAGTATTGATTGATGGTTGAGCAAGTGGATATATAGAAATTCATTTTGATTTAAGACCATTTGATATGGTTATATGTCCTAATATACAAATAATCAATTCTACTATAGTTTCTAACCAAGGTCTTCCTAGAATCAATGGGTATCCAATATATTTGTTCTTAGGTTGGAAGACAATAAAGTCAATAGGATATTCCCATGAATCTATGATCAACACTATATCTTTAATGACACCTTCTGGTTTGGTATGGAATGATTTTTCATCTGTAGGATTGTGTTAGTTGGTTGCATGTCCTTAAAATAGAGATTTTGCATGGTGTTCATAGTCATTGCATTAATAGCAAATCTTAAGTCAACCAATACATTTGGTATCTCTTACTATCTAATTTTTAGAAAAATGATAGCGCTTCTTAGGTATCCATATTTAGGAAAAAGCAACTTACTTGCTAGTAAATAAATAAGCTTACCATCAACCTATATGGTCTTGGGATATTATATTTTTTGGCTAGGTGTCTTAATACACAAACTTTTGATCACCATTTTTACTTTTAGAATGTCTCTAATGGCTTGTAACAATAGAATCTCTATGTTTAATTTTTTGAGTTCTTGGATCAATTCAAATTCCTTATTTTTTTCCACTTCCTTCAATATTTATAGAAAAGGAATATATAGAGGAGTTATAATAACTTCCTCTATTTTTCTAGTTTCCTCTTTGGACTCTTCTTCCTTCTCTAGTTGAGTCAGTGGGCTTGTTTTCTCTTGTGGTACTTCTATGATGATGATCTGAAGTTATTGCAATGTTCTTCCTAATCTAAGATAAATGTTTACATATTCAATAGCTCTTACCCCCATTGTTTCACCTTGTTCATTTACAAAAATCTATCTAATTTTTGGATTTACTACTGGCTGAGTAGGTAGTTGAGGTTGGTATACTTATTTTGTAGGGGTTACTTAATTTCCTTAGGGAGACATTAATGCTTGTTTTTTTAATTGTTGAGGATACCTTATTTGTTATTGTTGATTATAGTTTAGACCAAAATTTTAGTGTTTATTTTTCCATGGATACTAATGGACTTAGGGTATCCATGTTTGTTGAAAAGGTTGGAGCATCATCCACTATTGTGGCACCCACTCTCGAGTTCCCCATGGTGGTACAACCCATAGTTTTGGATGTGCATGCCATTGTGGAAAAGGAATTATTGAGCTAAACTATTGATTTTGTTGAAAGGTATTTCCTTGTATCTAAACATAGTTGATTTCTTCTATGGTTTGTGCCTTTTTTTTGAAATTATTTTTGAGGTTAGGAAGATGACTATAATTTTTTATGTCATGATCCTTGGCATCACATATTCCATAGATTTCAGTTTTATCTAGAGGACAATTTCTAAGTGCATGTTTTAATCTACATTTTGAATAGTAAATCTCTAATGGTTTAGTATTAGATTTAGCCTTAGCTTGAAATGCATCAAATGTTGAATTTTGCTAAACCAGTATGTCATTTTTAAGTTTTCTATCTCTTACATAAGTTGGCTCACATCATTGGATTTCCCTAGTTTCCCTCTTCTACTACTAAGTTTTGTTCTAGATTAGTTGGTGCATAACCATGTGATTTCTTGGAAATATAGTTTAGTAATATCTCTTTTCCCCATAAGATTCAAATAATCCCTAGAGGAATCATCAAATCCTTTAGGGAAAATAGTTTTGATCACTTATTTAGGCATCTCATAGCCACATCTATTGAGGGAAAAAACAAACCAATCTAAGTAATCCTCAAGGTTCTCATCTTCATTTTTAATGATTTTGAAAAATTCTTCTTTCATATCTTTGACCCTATAGTAATCTTGATATTTATCTAAGAGTGTTGTTTCTATTTCTCTCCATGTGTGAATAGAGTTCCCTCCTAAGACCATGAACTGCCTCATTGATCCTTCCTTTAGAGTAGAGGGAAAGAGCTTCAACTTTTGGCTATCTAAAGTGTAGTCATAAGTTTGACAAAGGACCTTAAACTCAAAAATAAATTGATTTGGATCTTCAGTGGACATGCCTCTGAAGGTAAGTAGAGTGCATGGAGAAATGTTTTTAATTTTTGGTCATTCATCATCTTAAAAGAAAATAGGATAAGATAAAGTCATCTCAGGATCATTCCTATGAATATTATACACATGGCCTACATTTTTAACCATGTCAAATAAAGTTCTATTGAGAGGAAGGGATTATGGTTTTTTAGCAACTACAATTTTAGCTATTGTAGAATAAGATTCTTCTAGTCCTTAGAAATATTTATAAAATATTCACTTATCTCTTTTTGAAATATATCTATTTTTTTTGAAGCAACCTTGATTATTTCCTGTAAAGGATCAAAATCTTTTGGAGCAAACCTACCTTGTGAATCACATGGCCTACTCATATACTTGATTTTGACAAGAGAGTGATTTTATTCTATTTTTGTGTTTTTTATGTTCTATGGACTATTATCATGAGTGTTTACCTTACTAACACTTGAAAAGGTCCCCAATAATATTTTAAAAAATGATGGGTGTCATTATTACCCCTTCATTTAACTAACTTATGTTGGTGTCAGTTCTTACCAGGGCAGTGTCTAATGTTATTTGTAGTAAGGCACTTTATTGATTTTGGGTTAACAGTACTATTTTTGGGGGGATTTTGATGTTATATTGATCTATTTCTATCTCTAAATCCTAAACTTATGCTGAAAAGAAATAATCTTATAGGAAATATAAATAAACCAATCTAAACTTAGTTGAAGAATTTGGAAATAATCACACACTGCTAAAAAATTCACCTAAACTAGATTAAAATTCACACTTGAAGAATAAAATTAATCTTAAATGACACTTAAATAATTAAAATAATATCATATCCACACTTATATAATCAAAACTATGAGAATGAAAATAATTAAATGCTTATGCTGAAAGTACCATTCAATCTACCCTATAGGTTATCAATATTAATTATGCAACATATATATATATATATATATATATATATATATATATATATATATATATATATCTTAATTTAAATAAACAAGAATTAACTTATAAATACCAAAATAAATCTCTTGACTCCTTAGGGAGTGGGCCCTTTCTCACCCTCAGATTCAAGTATGAATCAACTCAGCTCTAAGATATTCTTCAACACATGAATTGAGAAAGAAACCACTGTAATGTCCTATATTTCAATAACCAAAATTACAATATATTTGTATGTATGCATAGATGTTATATATCCAATCATATATTTGTCTATTTATTATATGAAAATAAGCTATTTATCCATATGTTCTAGGTAACAACTTGACTGATTTGAAATAGGAAGATATTCTAAAGTGATTGGGTGATATAGTTAGAATAGAAGGATGTTGCAATGAGATATTTGAGGAATCAAAAGATCCTATAAAATAAAAACTACCATGCCTAACTATATTTAGTGACCAAATCCATACATATATGATATTCATATCTTCTATCTTTAGCATTGTAACCTAGAATAATAACTTCCAAAAATGGAAGCCTAAATAGAAATAAAATACTATTTATATACATGATCGGAAAGTGAAATGTCAAAAAGAATCTTCTATATTGTCATGAAGAAGGTGGAGAAGATTTTTGAACCCTTTAGAACATGTTATGATCAATTTTTGAGAAAATTGGGTTAATTCATAGTAAAATTGTTGAAATTCATAGCTTATTATTGAAATCCATAGCCTCTTGATGAAATTCATCACTGATTGGTGAAATCTATAGTTGATAGTTAAAATTTGTAGCTATTTATAATAAGATTTAGAATCTTTAGCTAGGTCTTAGATGATTTGTTATTTGTCTTAGATCATCCTTATCTTCATGAAATCTTGTCAAAACTCATATTAATGATACTATTGCCTATACATATCAAAATGTGAAGCCTAAAACATCCAAATGGTTAGAACATGATGAAAAGAAGATAAACTTATACTCTACATGAATTTGTATAGATGGAAAAATCTATTTCCTACCTTATGCTAGTTTTAAATATTAGAATTACATACAATGCTCAACCATTTGACATATTTAAGGTCATAAATTATAGAAATAATGAGTAATTTTATGGAATCATCACTAATAAAGAGCTAAGATTATGGCATAAAATTAGTCTACCATGTGTGTTACGACCATGATCAAGGAGCTCAATGATAGGTAATGTGAAAACCATAGGAAATAGTTATACAGATCTATATGCAAGATTTGAGGAGAGATAAATTTTCTCATTTAAATGAAATAGATCTATTTTTATGCCCATGTAATCATTCCAATTGATATGAAAATTATTAAATAATTGAAGATAACCAATCTAGTTGTAGGCTTGCAAATGATGAGTCATGCTCTTAATAAAATCACCTCAAAATTAATAACACTCTAATATTATCTTAATAATTGGAATTTATGTATTTTAAAATGGTGGAGATAAGTTTTAGATAGATATTATTTGATCACACCATACCCTTATCCTTCTGGTCTTCAAACTAAATTTTAGAATTATCTGGGTAGAACTAGATGCCGATGTGGATCTTAGAATGTATACTTGATTTGTCTCACACTTCTAAATTGTGCATGACATCTTGAATGATTTTAAACTCATGAATTTACTAATTAGCTTCATATAACTTGAAAAAAACCCATACAGGTGAATACCATCACTCAATAGTTACAAAATACAAGTGCAGCTGAAGATGGACAATAAGATAACAAAATTGAATATGATAAACACTTTCCATGCATGGTATAATGATGTAAAAGAGAAAGTTGTAGTAAATATTTTTTGATAGTGGGTTTACTATTGAACACCTGAGTTTGTATTAAAGATTAAGCCAAGGCATCGATTAACAATACAATATCAGGATTGACATATAAGGATTGATGAAACTACTACCATGCGTTAGATGCAAACAAATAGAGATAGATATGTGTATTTTATCACACCTCCAAATATCCAAACTACACCTTTTTTATGATATAATACTAATATAAACTAAAATATTTTCCAAAATATGGTTCTCATATCTCGAGGCATGCAAGGAATTATATTATTTACCCTAGGAATCCTCCTTACTCTAATACCACTCTTAGGGAATAAGAGAGCCGAACACAAATAAGTTTAAAGTGTACACATAAAATTTTAATCATACAATAATATTCTACATACTCTTTGATTAAATTCATTAAAACATAATACAAATATATAGGATAATATTTCCTATAATAAGGGATTATAGATCCCTACTAAATCTCTCCTCCAAATCTCCTATAATAGCTCATAGGTATTATATCATTATTACCAACAATATATACAAAAAACCAATTATCGTAATATTGTTTATGATAATATTATAATAACTAAGTATTAACAAATACTAACCAATGAGTTACTATTCACCTTTTGGTAAATACCCACAATGTAAAAGCTAATTCCTAACAAATTTTTTATTTTGAATGTTAAAAATGGTAAAAAGCAATACCCTCTTCATCAAGATATGATTTTTATTATCAAAAAATTATTTAAAAAGAATTAACCCTTAAAATTTAACCCCTCATCTTAATAATAATTCTTTCAAATTTACCCCAATACCAAAAATAGTTCTTATGAACACTACTAGGAAGAACTTAGGGAGGGCCAACAAGGTAGCCAGAGTAGAGAACCTATTTAACTTGATAAGAAGGAGCTGAATGTGGGGTAAGGATTGGAAAGAACTAGGGATTATGAGATAGTAAATGAGTATCCTATAGAATGTAATGTGGAAGAAGGTGTTACCTTAGTGGAGGATAATAAATTGAATAAGGTGGTCGAAGGTTTGTAGAAACTTAAGGATGGGTGTGTGGGAAAGGAGATTGTTGAGAATAGGCCTAGATTAGCTACTAGTAAATAGAGAGGGGACAAGAATTTTGATGTTGTTATAGAGCCTCTTAAAAGTCTAAATAAATTTGAGCAAATGGATGATGAAGTTAAATTTCATAAGGATTTTAGGTACTAGTTTATGAGAGATCATACCAAGATAAGGGAAATTATGAACAATATGAATAAGAATGATGGCATTTATTATACAAGGGATGAATTTTTAGTAATCAATGAGTAGATGGAAATAATGAATGAGAAAATTAAAAGGATGGAGCATGAAAATTAATCACTCAAGGATAATTTAAGAATGAATATAGACTTCAGTATTTATTCTATATAGAATAGTATCTAAAACATGGAAGGTTTTCAACTGGTGGATAAAAGGAAGATTGATGTTTTGAAGCATAGCAGATTGGAAACAAAGAAGAAGGGAGCACCAAAGGAGACTCAAGATCCAAAATCTCTTTAGATAATGGATAACATGATTTCTAATATGAATACAAATGGGAATGATGTAATGGATGGCTAGAAGTGCCTTGGTTAGTTTTATTTCTATTGTTCATCTACTATTTTTTAGTTGTATTATAGTTATTAGTTATTTTGGTGTTTTTTTTTATCTATTTTAGCATAGAATTACACCCTTGTGGGAGATTTTTTTAGGTTCTCTCATTCCTAGCTATAATATTGTAGAAACCTCAGGTTATGGGTATCCTATAGTGGGGATGAACCTCTAGAGAAAGTTGGCTTCTCTTGGTAGATCACCTAAACTAATACTTATACTTTAAAAAGGAATAGAAAGGGGGTATATGATGACTAATAACACTAAATGGGTGATATAGAAATTAATTTACACTCACATAAGCTTTAAATAAACACTAATTCAGCATAAGATAATTTTTTACTCACACAACCTCATAAACTAGCTAATTTGCATAAGTATTTCTTAAACTAGGCTCACCAAACAATACATGAAGTGAAGAGGAGTTCCGAAAATCACACCAATCATCCATTAATGGTATAATTATATCAATTTAAATCATGCAAATAACTTTAAAAAACCTAAAAAGAGGTAAGAAAGAAGGACAATAGACATGGAAGAACACTTCTTCACAAGGCCATCATGCAAAAGCTTGCTAAACACAAGTTAGAGGCAAAAAAATGTAAAAATTTATATTTATTGCTTAAAAAGGTATTTATACAAATTTTTATAGGGTTTTTCCTTGTCAAATGAGAATATCTTAAAAAATGGGGGAGAAATGGGAGATATAGGAGAAAGGGGGAAGAGAGAGAGAAGAAGCAAGCAAATAAAATTTAATAAATTAAACAAAATCACCTTATATGGAGTATAAGCCAAATTTTTATCAATTATAACTAATCCATCCTTAAAAAAATAACCCTCATTAGTCAAAATAGCCTTCAAGCCCTCTCATTGGCTTAGAAACACACTAGAAGACAAAAACTTTTGAGGACGATGATGTCATGATCCACTCAAAAGGGAAAAGTCTCCAAAATCTCTAAAAATTTATTGAATTCTCCATTTTCTCTACCAAACCTCCAAACTTCTCCTCTTAGACTTGTATGCCCCCCTTCCACTTGTTCTTCTAGAAGATGCTAAGTAAAAGCTAGTTGACATAGAATTTTGTGCTTAACTAACCATGGAGGTTATCTCTTAGAGTTTGTTTTTTGATGTTTTTTTATATTTTCAATTTGAATTTTCTCCTCCAACCTGAAATAAACTCCATGAAACCTATAACTCTCATAGACCCCATTGATGGAGGTCACAAGCTCAAGCCACCCTCAGCTAGCTACCCTAAAACCTATTCCTAAGGCTATTTGGCACCCTAAAAACCACTTCTAGACCTGTAAAAGACCTACATACATCTCTATCATGAATATTAGGAAGAAAATGAATATTTGGACAACCTTCAAGACCTACAACAATGGTGGAAATCACCATTAAACCTACAATAATGCACAAAATGTCAAATAATTGGGTTTTTGACCCTTTAGTTTAGCAAGGAACCATATAAACCCTTGTGAAGAGATAAAAGTGACATATAATGATGTTTTAAGTCCCATTATACCTTTTCCATGGCTTGGACCATTTATTTCTTTGAATACCTATAAAAGTAAGAATTTATTAGCCCTTTTGGGCCTCTTAGGTACCTAAACATGTCAAATTATTCTTAAAAATAGGTTTTCAGGGGCTAGAGTGAGTCCTCTACACATTCCATGTGGTTTCCAAGTGATTCTAGGTAATTTTATGAACTTATGAGTCCAAAAACACAAAACTAGTCAAAAAGCTCCTTTGCAAGCTCAAGCAAGCTCACCTTCAAGATAATTATTCATACAATGTGGACCTATATTCCAACACTTATTGCCACAAATATTTATTCCATATACCCCTTTTATATCCTTGAAAATATTGGGCTCTCGTGCAAAAGGTATGAAAAGATACATATGTAAAGACAACTGCCACTAGGGTTTGTAAGCATTTAGAACATGCTTACGCTCTTACCAATTATTCATAAAAATTAGGAACTTAACCACCTCAATACATAATTAATTTAAATTACATATTGGTACTCAAAACATACTAGAATCACTTGGCCCAACTCTTCATAGTATGAAAGATACGAGCATCTAAAGAAGGGTTAAAACTTGGTGTTTTAGGCTTGAAAATATTGAATTCCTGCAAAGGAAAAATTTAACCTTCCCATTTAAATTATTTTATTTAAAACACCTTAATGTAACCTATAAAATCTCAAAATACCTCCTCAAATGATAAAAACCAACTTTGCTCTTTATGCCTTTGAGACTACATGTTGGGTTTTCATAAAGTTTGGAGTGTTAACACTATTTAAAGGTGTTTAATAGGCTTAAATACATCCTCTAATTCTTTTAAAATACTTACCTAATCTTGGAAATCTCAACCATACCTTAAAATTCCAAAAAGTGTGCCTGCACCAATGGTGGCCATTATGAGACATAGAGGGGACTATGTATAAATAGTGGCCACTTCCACTTGTTATATGACATTAATGAGATTATTAATAGGAATAATATATCATTTAGACAAATATTACCAAGTTTCAAATCTTTTGGATGCATACTTTGTCCTATAGACCCCTTTTACCAAAATTTATGTTAAGTTGCCTACATGCTTCCTCCATGTCTAAACTTGTCTTTATTAAATCTTCTTTCTTGAAAATTTGAATTTGATCACTTTTATAGTAAAATATGACTTTAAAATGTCATATTATATGGTTTTAATACTTCTCTAAGACCTAAATTGCTTAACTGATAAAACTTCAACTGGCCTCTAATGATTGCCTTCTTGACTATAAGAGGACTATGTAAGAATATAGAGTAATTTAACTCTTTTAAGGACCTTTAAGATGGAATGGGATTCATGAAGACCATTAATACCAAATTTCATGCTTTGACTTGACATATAGATGCCCCAAAATGACAAATTCCTCTAAGGCAGGCACCAAGGTTGATCATGATTAGACATAGGGTTGATTGTAATAAAATAGTGAATAGCCACCATTATCAAAAAACCTAATTTTTTTTAATTAGTTGTATTAGGTCATAATGAGCATCTCCACCAAATTTTATGATTAGATCATGCATATTTTGGCCTGTAGTCCTATTTTTCCAAAAGCTAGTGACATGTGCCTGCTTGGTCAAATTTCACAACTGAGTTTTCATCCCATTTACCTTGGTTTTAGACTTATAATTATGTTTTTTATTTTAAATTATCATTTAAATTATCCTTTCATTATTCCACTAATCATTACTTTTCCTTCACCCTCATACAACTTGTATAACTTAAGTTCCTCAAGGGAAATCCATGGATGCATGTGTGCTCAGTGATGTAGGTGATGGTAATGATGAATTGGGATGATTTTAACATGTTATTAAGAGTTTAATCTATGAATAATTATTATAATCAGCCTAATACCTCTCTTATGACACTTACTTGAACATAAAATCCTTGTGGAACACCCTCACACTATTAATGCCAACTTAAAAAGGAGCTTGTGCATGACAAGATTATAAATGGAGATTATGAGGTGAATTTGACTTTGATAACATGATTTGATGAACATATCCATAACTATAATGAGACTATTACATAATTATATCTTGATATATTCTCTTACATTGGATGTGAAAGCTTCTTTATAGACCGTTAGTCCTTAACTAGCATACTAGTTTATAGATAAACCTTTAGCCTCATGTGGTTGTAGGCTACTAATTTTTAGGTTGAGCCTAACTAATATTGGTATTTGAGAGTCATATAATAATTATTGGACCTCAATAAAGTTTCTCACTTTATATGGACACTTCATAGCATCGATAAGCTCCATATGAACCACTATGCTTATAGACTCCTGATTTTGGAGAAAAGCCTGCATGCTAGGGCTGAAGATGTATATCCATAGGTTTTATGATTATATCATTATTTTTAAAACTTTTAATATGACCTATGATTCATACATCATCTTGATTTTCATAAAACATCTTCCTTAGTATGAAGTTTATAATAACTTTATCTCTAATTGCCCAAACCACTACTTGGCTTGAGGTTAACTTTTATGAAGGTTGAAGGTGTATTTTGAGCCTATATGTGTTATAAGTCTCCTTGGAATTTGAATGTGAACTTATAATTTATGTTTATTCATGAAATAAATAATATAAATGCACTTGATGATCTCCTGAATATCACATTAGCCTACTTGAGCCTCTAAAGTCTTAACACCACCAAGTAGGCCTTCTTAGGAATGTCAGAGGCCTGTAGGTGCATTTAGGGTTGTAGATCTATATTGTTGTCTTTAACTATCCTTTCTAGTACTTTGGGTCTCAAAAATTATGTATAAAGTTCTATATCATCTATGATATCTTGTTTTACATGCTCTTGAATGTTCTTAAGCATTTCAAAACAACTCCATTATTTCTGATAAATCCCTATATCCTTGTTTTATGGTTTAATCAAAAGAGGACCTACAAATTGAGGCCTATAGGTCACCCATTTTCATTATGATAATATAAAACACATATGATAACATCATCACCCCTAACCTTGATGCTATTATTAAACATATAGTTCTTATATGACTGCTTGGTGATGATCCCTGAGACATGCATTAATCATGTGACCATTTGAAGGCTCATATATCAAAATCCTTATTAGTTTTGGGTAAGTAAAAGGTGAAAGGACTATAGTAATAGGTGTTTGTATTTATGTCATTTTAAGGTTTAGATCCTATTAGGCTTCTTATAACATTTTATTGAGACCCTCATCTTGCTAGAAAACCTTTTCCACACCATACCACAATCATCCTTTTCATGACTGGCCTCCCTTTATATGCCTAATTATTCTTGCAGTTTCTTGAGGTGATTGTGTGGATAATGGAAATGATTGAGGATGTTTGGAAAGATTTTAAAACCTACAAGGTTCCTTTTATTCCTTCTATATCATGATGGTCTCTTTGATAACATTAATAAACACCTAAAATGGTCCACGCCCCTTAAAATCACCTCAAGCCTTGCTCTCCTTCTTGAGTGTAGGTTATTGTTGAATATTGATGTAGGTATACATTAAGTGAAAGCCCAATTATATTATAATTTTTCCATGAATATCTCACCCTTTGAGCTCCAAGAAGCATTTATCTCACTCTACCTCACCTCTTAATCTTTTTCTTGTATTTTCATGCACTAGCCAATTTGCTTCAAGCTTCACTAGGTCCAAGTACCCTAGTTTTTGAAATGATCTCATAACTAAAAGCTGGTCATATTTAAAGAATATGTAGGACTTAAACATACCTATTATCCCTCAACTCACATCCTCAAACAATCTCAAATTTCTTCAACACCCCTCAAGGTCACCATTCCTTGTCACAACTAGTAGCCCTTTTTGGATAATTCTTCCTTGTATAAACAAGTACCTTTGTAACCTTATAAATTAAGACTCATTAAAACCACCCTATATCCTTTTATTTCATACTAATAGATTACAAAACCCAAATCCACCTTTAGACACCTTTGTAGCTGCCTTTTTGGTTTCTATTAGGCCTTATTAGGTCTTGTTTAAACCCCAAAACACACATTTCTCTCTTATAGCTCATACATGTACATAATAGGGTCAAAAATACCAAAATACCTTTACATATATCATCCCCCATATTTTTACCAATTTATAGGGTTTTTCCATGGTTCAAACTCCCTAAAACAATAAAACCCTAACCTAGGGTTTCTCCTTTCCTACACAGGCCTGAGATCCTAAAAAATATATATATCTTGAGTCTTAAAGTGTTTCAAAAGGCCAAATGATATTCTATAGGTCTATTTCAAAGTTCCTCACCTAGTAAAATCACTCAAACAACTCTTAAACTTTTTTGGTCCACTTTTCTAATTGAATTTGTCTTTGATTATGTAGGAAATATCACCATCTAGAGGCTTGTTTTCATCCATGGAGAAGAAAGATGTTATAAGATTTCCATAAAAAGTTCCAAACATTGATAAAGGGTAATCAATTCTTGTCTTATCCCACATAATTCCTTTAATCATCAAAAATTTCTTTTGACACTCCTTTTATTCCTTTTACTGACCTCCAGGTTGATTGTGTTTAGTTGACCATTGATTGAGTGTTTGAAAGTTTGGAGCCTCATTTACGATATTTATACTTCATACTATCTTTATATTTTTCCATGAATAATTTTATATCAAAAAACTCCACCATTGACCCTACTTGGAATAGGACATTGTCTTCAATTGTGACTATGCATCACTTTTAGGCTTGTTGTAGAATTCCTTTGGATGGATTTAGGTTATAACTTCAAATCCTCTATGTTATGAGAGGATGTCATTTAATGGTCACTATTAGTGTGGGGGCTTCCAAACATATTGATCATAATAATATTATCAAACCATGAATTTTTCACCCCTCCCTTTGATATGCTTAGTTACAACTAACTATGAGTGTGTTTTCCTTTCTTGGTGGAGGTGCTTATAGGTGGTCTTGCATGGTTTAGGACTTATGTTATTGCCTCAATATGACCATAAGGTCTATAATTCATTTTTAAAATTATTTGGATCTGATCTCATCATATTCATGCTAATATATGCTCCAAACCACTTGTACTAGCTTACTATCATACCATAGTAAGATACAATTGACTAATTTGGGGTCCTATAGGTGAACCTCAACCTTGAAATTAGTTCTTCTCATCCTTGAATCCTTTTGGAAGTCTTTGTAATTGTTTATGAACTCCAATTTATAATTACTCATTCTTTGGAGGTCTAGTTATTCTCGAAGGTTTACTTTATGAGCTTGATGAGTCACCTATAGTTAGGTTGTAGGTGACTTTTCTAATTAAGCATGCACCTGTAGGTGTTGATGGAGGTCAATACCTTGATTTCCAACCTCCTTTTATGATCTTAGAAACATAATTATCTCTTACCTTGATAGGAATACTATTCATGCATATATACTCTTTCTTGTTTCTTTGGACAACAAGGTTACTTGGAATTATAATATCTTTTAGAAAACACTACCTTTATGCAATGAACAAATACAAGGTTTGAGAGTCTCATTTTAACCACTTGTGGGATAAAACACTCATCCCCCTTTTACAAGATATTTCACATTAATAAGGGATAGAAGGTGTATGTGTTTGAATTCATCAAGGCTCCTTGATGTATTATTGGATGACATCACAAAAATTACTTGGGCCTCTATTTTGGTGTTTTAGGGAACTTATCCCTAAACACAATCCACTCAAAATGCCAGTTGGCTTCTCAACTCTACCTACTAGTCTATTTCTTCAATCATGATTTCCATGGTCTTATTAAATTCTAAAATCCTAATGAATGTTCCAAATCTTGTCAAATCTCCTCTATGAAGCATCTTAGATCTCTATGGTATCTTGTAGGCACATAGACAACAATATGTGAGGCAGTGAAGGTGTTTTTGGACTCTATGTATGGAATGTGGCCTTATGGTTCATATTTAACCTCCTTATATTATTCAAACAAGACATTTCAAACATGAAGTGATTAAATCCAAATAATTGCTCTTTTTTCAAATGATGATCTTATTCATATCACTTGTAAGTACTCATTCATGGTGGATGACTGTGCATACATGGGAAATAGACTATCACCATCTATATTTTGTCATTTGAAGATATATTAATTGATTTATCATTAAAAAATAACGTTTTTAAATCCATTTTAACTATTCATATCATCTCTATGAACCTCTTTAGGACCTCACATACCTCACTTAGCTAACTGTGTATGGAAATGTAAGAAATTGACTATGTAACCCATGTTCTTGAGTACCAATCCATGGAAAATATAGGTGTGAGACTAAACTTGTAAAGAGAGATATTTTAAAGATAATTCAGAGGTGTAAACATCATATCCTCTTTAGTTTGAATCCACTATAGCAAAGGAAAACCTTTGTAGTTGATAAGCATACCTACAAATCTATGGAGCTAAAACTAGTAACTTGATTGTTTGTTTTATCAAGGATTTGATGAAATACTTAGGATTGATGAGAAATATAACTTTTTTAAGTTGATGTGGAATAATGAGGAGGAGGTACATTACCCCTCTAACCTAGGTTATGATCTAAAACTGGTCAAATGAGACATTCATAAGGACAAGAAGGAAAATAGGTTTTATGCCATAAGTACCTTCCTAAGAATAATTAAATAATGAAAAAAATTGGGATAGGTCATATTTTAACCTAAAATTACTCCTCTAAAACCATTCTTTCTCATTGAATTCTTAATCGAAGAAACAAGAGAAAATTTAAACCTTGTCTAGATGAGTAGGCCATCTAGACACCCTTGAACTGCTAGCAATTGTTCGTAAATATGGGGAGATGAGAAAGATAAAAAATTAAAAAAGTGTAATTAAATTAGGGTCTCTATCACTTCCTAAAATATTATATCCCAACTCTCTTTCTCATGACTGTACCAAGTGAAAACCTAAGGCTCTCTTAGAGTTGTCCAAAACTACCCAAAATGGATTTTCCTTAGCATGAAGAAACAAAATCCTACCTATGAAATAAAAAAAATTTGGAAGTATTTTTATGATTTAAATGACACTTCCTTATAAAAAACTTATGAAATTCCTATATCTCCATTAATGGTAGAAAACTTGTTTCATGCCTAATTTGCAGCCAATAGGTTTTCCTTAGC
Source organism: Torreya grandis (assembly GCA_037957365.1). Taxonomy (NCBI): domain Eukaryota; kingdom Viridiplantae; phylum Streptophyta; class Pinopsida; order Cupressales; family Taxaceae; genus Torreya; species Torreya grandis. Next base: position 455,494 of record JARHVA010003227.1, read on the forward strand.
ACTGCTAGTTTTTATGATAGAATATGATTTTATTGGCCTAAAATAAGATATTAGGAACACCGTGAATACCTAAATATGATATTTTATCCCTTTAATAAATGAAATCCTTCAAAAACCTATTCTACCAAAGCTCTAAAAGGCTCCAAAATGCATCCTTTTACTCCCAAAATATTCTCCTCCACTCCAAATGACCTAAAAATAGACTTAAACATTTAAAAAAGGTTAAAAAATTCCATAATGATGTGGGAGTAAGTAAAAACCAATTTGACTTCCTCAAAAATTTACTTTTCACTTGAAATTTCTATTTTGAGGACCCTTAAGTCATCTACTGGACTTTTAGGGGTATTTTGGGCATAATAGATTTTATAAGCCTCATTTTTGACTCATTAAAATCTCTGAGACTTTTTAAAAACCTCCTTAATGCCCAAAAATTATCTAACACCATGGAAACCTAGTATATCCTTTGCTTATAGTTCTAGACCTATTTCTAGGCCTTTCCCCAAAATTTCTAAATTCACCTTAAAGCTTGCTTAAAGTGTTTCAAAAGCTTGCAAGTGACATGTGGTAGGGTCATGAGGTTTGTATTATCCTTCCACAATTGGATCAATGACTTAAAAATAACTCTAATCAGATTCTCACACCAAACTAAGACCTCCCAAGATACTACACTACATCATCAAGTCAGGAATAAAAAGGTACTAGTCATGGGGATAGAAGGTTACTGAAAAGTCCAAGAGAGTGGCTTGATCCATCTAGGTAAAAGTGTAATGTGTAGGCCAATTTTGGCCAAAATTTATAGTGACCACCTATGATTGCATGCCTATTATAAAATATATTAGTTGTTTTGTTTGATCCATTGGGCATATGGGGTCACGGTCTTCCTTCTCAACTAATATGAAAATGATACAAGGTTGTCTTTTGTTTGAAAACCTCATTTTTAAGACATAAGGACAAAAATAAACAAAACCAACACTATACCCAAGGCACTTAGGGAAGGGAAAAACATAACTGAAAAGGATGTGTAAAAGGAACTTAGAGGAAAACATAAAAACTATATTAAATGTATATTATATATGATGGCTACAAACTCTTCTAATATCAAGGATTTAGATTAATACCATTGACTAAGATGGGTAATACCTATCCATATAGCTAGGTAAGCTGAAAATCATTTTGTTGTTTTCAACCATGCATCAAATAAAGACCACTCCATAAGCTGTCAAGCTTGGTATGTTTTCCTAGCTTAGCTTTGCTTTAATCCCACTTGAGGAATAGGTCTCCCTTGTTAAAATCCCTTGCTATGGGTCTCTTGTCAAAGGATTTCTTGACTTGAGATTTATGTGACTTTAGTATCTTCATTGTAAGGTCCCTTATTTCTTCAAGCTCCATGAGATTTTCCATCCTCACACTCATAGGTTCACTCTCCATCAACTCAAGTTTATGGGCTAATTCCAAGGTAGGTAACTCAAGAGAGATCGGTAATTTGTCTTCCCTCCCATATATAAGGACAAATGGTGAGTTTCCAATGGTAAATTTGGGGGTCAGTCTATAAAACCATAAGGCTGTCCTTAACTTTATGCGACACACTCTCTGATTCTCTTCCATAGTCCTCTTGATGATCCTTATCAATTTTTTGTTTATTTACTCTGCAAGTCCATTGCCTTGGGGGTAGTAATTATAGGTTGTACTAAGGTAGATTCCTAACTGAAGTTCCCACTCACTTGTTCTCATTCCAAGAAATGCTAAGGCATTATCTAAAATGATTGTTTTTAGTATACCAAACCTCATTACTATACTATCATATAAATCCAACACATTTATCTTGTTGGCTTATTTCAAATCAATTGGTTCCACCCACTTGGTGGAGTAGTTAGTGGTAATGAGTACCAATCTACATCATCCACTAGAAGGTGGGTTGATAATTCCTATGAAGTCCAAACCCCACTACATGAAGGGATGCACTACCTAAATTAGGTTGAGAAGAATGGCTTCTAACCTTTTATTTCCTATAAAGAGAGCACACTTTTAACACTTTCTCACCCATGCATATGCATCCTTGAAGAGGCTAGTCCAATAATAACTAGATCTCATCACTTTTGTTGTTGTAGTCCTTGGAGCAAAATGGCCTTCTATAGGTCCATCATGGAATTGCTCCAAGAGTGTAGTCACTTGGTCATCATCTATGCATCTTAATAGCACTACATTGAGGTATTTTTTGAATATAACCCCATAAATCAATGCATAAGTTATGGATTAAAGTATAAAATACCTTATCTTTACACTATCCAAACCTTGTGGGCACTCACTTGTTATCAGGAACCTTGTCATATCCTAGAGCCAACTAGTGTGAAGTGGAGGTGCATATATTTGTGAGTTTTATTATGTCACCAAGACAATATATTTATATTAATAAATGTCATCAACCATGTGTTCAAATAAGCCCTTTCTTCCCACTAGATTAGTGACCCTAATCTCCATGTCATACTCCATGACCTTGGTAATCCAACTAGCCCTTTTCTCATTTAGGTCTTTGTTATGAAAGAAGTATCTCAATTTAAGATGAGACACCATAAGATATATTTTGATATTAGAGAGCATTGGTATAAAATTTTTAAGGATTCTTACCATTGTAAGGAATTGCTTTTCTACAAAAGTATACCTTACTTAATACCCTTGAAGCCCTTGACTAAAAAATGTAATTGGATTCTCAATTCCTTCACCATTATTTTGAATTAGCATAGCTAATATATTATCAATATTGGTAAAGGAATAAAATATGAAATCCCTTGAGAAATCAAGATTCGTGAGTGTAGGTGCTTGGGCAATGTCTTTCTTGATAGCCTCAATCCTTGCTTTACCTTTTCCTAACCAAATTAACACTCTATTATTCTTCAACATATAAATAATGGGTTTGACTAAGCTTGAAAAAATAGGTATAAACCTCCTAATGAAGTTTACCTTCCCAAGGAAACACTAAAGTCCTTTCTTATGCTTGGGTAAGTATATTTCCAAGATAGCACTTATTCTATTAGGATCAAAATCTAATCCCTATTTTCATATGATATATCCCAATATTTTTCCCTCATGGATAGAAAACACACACTTATTAGGATTAAATGATATCCCATATTATTTTCATCTTTCAAAGATCAATCTTAGGTACTCTAAGTGTTCACTAGATTTCTTGAAGAAAACTATTATAACATCCAAGTAGACAAGTACCATTTGATTTAGCAAGGCTTGGAAATCCATGTACATGGTGCTTTAAAACATATCCACATAATTTTATAGGCCAAAAGGCACATTCTAATAAGCATATGTGCTCCACTTTTTAGTGAAGGCAGTCTTATATTGGTCTTTCTCTTTTACCAATACTTGGTTGTATCCTGAGTACCCATCCAAAAGACAGAAGTGTTTTGAACTAGAAACCATTTGAAGGAGTTTCTCTATGGATGTTAAAGGGTAATGACATTTAAAAGAGACATTGTTCAAGTATCTAAAGTCAACACATAACTAGATATCACGATTCTTATTTCTCATAGGCACTAGGTTTGCTACCCATGAGGAGTGATTGATGGGAAAAATTATATTAGATTCAATCAATTTGGTTAATTCCTTCCTCATCAACTCTTCAATCTTTGGGTTGAGAGGCTTTTTATTTTACCTCATAGGGTTGGAATTGACCTCCAATTATATGGTGTGTTGGGATAGCTTGGGATCAAAGCCTTTGAGATCAATGTACTCCCAAGCAAAGATGTTTGAATATTACTTACAAAGTTTAATGAAAGCATGCCTTTCTACCTCATTAATTACCTTTCCAAGATTGAGAATATTGTAATTTAAGATAAGTACTCTTTCATAGTTATTTTCATCAGTTGGCATCACTGCCTTATCTTTCCTTGTATGATCTCCCTCATGGAAATACCTTCAAGGGTGACCATCCCTTTAGGAAGTTTGTTAGACCTAAAATGAAAAATTTGATCATCATACTATTATTAAAGTTTACCTTAATTCATTGAGGAAAACTCTACTCTTGTTGTAGGAAATAAGTAATTTGTTTGTCACTCTTGAAGACCTACCAATGAGCTTTATTGTATGGAATTGATGGTCCCACTACCAATTTAACATATGGCTATACTTTGGACTTCTTCAACTCATTTGGGATGTAAAAAAAAGCTCCCAAAGCTACAAACCTATCATCATTTTGATTTTACTCCCTTGGAACTACTTGGATGTTGAAGTCTTTAATGTTTTCAAGCATATCCCATACTCTATGTTTGTATGATTTCATTAAGGGATCATTTGTGGTGTTTTAGCCTCTAACCTAATGTAATATTAGCTCACTATCATCATACAATAATAAATTCTTGATTCCCATCTTACTAGCCCACTTAAGGCCATGCATAAGGCCTTCATACTTAGCTAAATTGAAAGAGAAACTAAATTAGAACTTATAAGATGAAAATTACTTGTCATTATAGGGAGATATTAGAACTACACATGTACCTACCCCATGCTTTCTCCTTGAGCCATCAAAAAATAATTTGCACAAACCACTAGTATCCTCTTATGGCCTAGAGAGGGATAACATGAACTCATCTTGATCATGTAGGCAATATATTCCCATGTGTCTTTCTTTAACACCTTAAAAAGGGTCAAGTAGCTTATTTTCACTCCATAATTCATCTAAGAAAATATTAGGTATTCCCTTGGGATGAGTGTCTAGTTCTTGACCAACAAGGTTGTAATCTTCATCTAGATTGGTACAATGGGTGTTTGGGATACTTGGACCATAAGGATCAATGTGAAATTGGGTAATAGGCTTAGCTTTGATAGACACCTTGGTACCATAACTCATCTTTAAAGCCATGTAGGACCAATTTTTTGCTAGGTAACCCCTAATTTTAGCTATGAAATCTCTAGATAAGCATAGAGTAAAGTGAGGAGGCACCTATAGAACCACTACATCCTAAGTTATTGAAACACTAAGACAAGCATGTAGGGTTAATTTTAAACCTTTGATAATAACAGTTGGTTTGGTAGAAGATTTATCAAGCTACACAACTCCCTTAGATTGGGGTTCATACTTTAAACCAAGCTAATAAGCTATTGACTTTCGCATCATTGAAGTACTTACCCCACTATCTACCAGGAATTTATGTACCAAAGAGTCACCAATGATTATATAAATGTATAAGGGAGGAGGTTTAACTACCTTATTTGATTATATTTCATTAGGACCTTTGGTTGTATTGGTGAGAACCATGTTTTCCTTGGTGGCTTCTAAAAAACATTGATCTTTGATAAACCTTCTTGAAGGCTATTGACATAGCTAGGAATAGAAAACATGTCCCACATTGGCACACTCACATTGGACTTATTCATTTGTTCAATAATATTGATGGGTAAACCACTATCCTATGCTTGTGCTTTATGAGCCACAACCATGTTTTAAACTTGTGAGTTTTGGGGTATAAAGACATTCCCTTGGTTTTAATTCTTTTAAGTTATTGGAAGATTTGGGGAAACAATATGTTTATTTGGATTTGATAGTAAAGGAGTAATAGTATAATAATATTTGATTGCTTCTTGGTTACCATCTATGTTACTTCTCTTTAACCTTGTATTGGATACCACTAACATGTTTGCTTATCTAGAACTAGCCAATTGATTGAATGCATAACATTCTTCATGCTCATAGTTAACCATTGTAGCACACAAATAGTTTGGTCCTTCATTAGTCCCTTAGCTTTTTTGAGGCTCTTTTGGTTTTTTCATCATAGTCACTTTTATAATCTAAGCCATAAGAACTTGATTAAATCCATAACTAGTACTCTGCTACCATTGATCATTAAAACCCTGATTAAACTCAGTATTTGGGACAATGGATTGATTAAATGATTAATTTTAAGGCATAGTACCCTCACATTTTTTATCAATGTTTTTATAAATAGGGACCAAAATATTGTAAGTTCTTGTAGTATTAGGATAATAATTGTTTTGCCTAGCATAATAAGGATGCCCTTATCCTTAGACTTATCCTTGGAAATTTCCCTTGTAGGGTGGCCTATTTACTTGGTAAGAGTTATAAGGATAATATGGATCTTGATAAGGTCTATTAAACTAATATGTATACCTATTCACATTCACCAATTCATTTCCAAAGGATTGAAACATGCTCTTAAGTTCTTCAAAGTTCTTGTGTTCTTGGGAGTCACTAGATTGACTAGTTGAAGCCTTCTCTTTCTTTGATGTAGGTATGACAACAAGTGTTGGAATAGGAAGAATGATATAAAGGGGAAGAATGATAATAGGAGGTGGTTGAAGATAAAGAAATAAAGGAATTTTTGGCCTAGGTGTAAGCTTTCTGGCTTATACTAGACTATTCTCCGCTCTGATTACCACCTCATAAGCATCTAGTAGTGTGTTCCCCCCATAGACTAAATCATTATTGAAATATCACTATTGAGAGATTTAAAATAGTAAAGGGAATAATTATTAGGAGTATGCCTAACATATATTGGAATCCTCTCTCATGTATTTTGAAACCTAGTATTTAAATCTTGCATAACCTCATGAGGAGCCCTCTTGATTGTGGTTAACTATTTTTCAAGTGACAAATGCTCAGTCTTGTCTTTAAACCTCTTACATAAGGTATCTAATAATTTATCCCATGATATGATAGAGTTATAAGTAAGTTTTATATTCTAGTCTAGGGCCTTACCCTTGAAATAGATGGCCAATAACCCGATAGTCACATTCTCTTCATTGATGTCATGAATATTACAAAAGTTGGCTATATCTCTAAGGTGTTTAAAAAGGGTTGTAGATTGGTATCCCATGAATTAAGGAACACTTTTAAGAGATTACACTAGAATATAGTCTCATTTATTAATTTTTAAATGGCTTTGGACATTAAAAACCAAGCAAAGGTCTAGGGTCAGCCATATTAATGAAAGGACCCAACAAAGATCTTTTTGTAGAGGTAAACTTGGAAACTAGTTTAGGAGGAAAGTTTCCTTTGTAGGGATGAGTTTTAGAAAATCTTAACATTTTTATTGAGTTTAAAGGTAATTCTAAAAATTCAAAATGAATACCTCTATAATTTTATATTATGATCACCTTTGGCATGAAAGATAGGTACTACTCTACCACTAGAAAGTTGAGTGTTCTTTGGAGTTGATAGATACTAAAATATGAAAGCTATAACCACTACAAAATGATCAAACCAACATAAAAATTGACTAATATTCTTTAATATTGGTCCCACTGGGCATTCTAAGAACTATTGTATCATATAATTACACCCTTTAGGGATATTTTTTAAGTCTCTCTCACTCCCAGCTATAATATTAGAGCAATATTAGCCTATGGGTATCTTTTAGTGAGTTTGAACCTCTAGAGAAAGCTGAATTCCTCTTAGTAGATCACCTAAATTAATACTTATACTTGGAAAAGGGATAGAAATTGGGTATAAGATGAATAATAACACTAAAAGAGTGATACACCAAATTAATTGACACTCACCTAATCTTGAACCAAACACTAATTTAGCATAAGATAATTTTTTGCTCACACAACCTCATAAACTAGCTACTTTGCATACGTATTTCTTAAACTGGGATCACCAAACAATCCATGAAGCAAAGGGCATTCCAAAACTCACACAAATCATCTATTAATGGTAGAAAGAGCTCAATTTTAGACCTGTAACTAACTTCAAAACACCTAAAAAGAGTTAATAAAGAAGGATAATAGACATAAAAGAACACTTCTTCACAAGACCATCATGAAAAATCTTGATAAACACAAGTTATAGGCAAAAGATAGGTAAAAATTAATTTATATTAATTTAAAAGGTATTTTTTACAATTGTTTATAGGGTTTTTCCTTCTCAAATGATAATATATTACAAAAATGGGGGAGAAATGGGAGATATAGGAGAAAAGGGGAAGAGAGAGAGAGAAGAAGAAAGAAAACATAATTAAATAAATGAGATAAAACCAAATTTCATGGAGTATCAACCACATTTAGATAACTTATAATTAATCGATCCTCAAAAAAATAACCCTTATTAGTCCAAATAGCATTCAATCCCTATCATTGGCTTAGAAACACACTAGAAGATAAAAACTTTTAAGGATGATGATGCCATAATCCACTCAAAAGGGAAAATTCTACAAATAATTTAAAAACTAATTGAATTCTCCAATTTCTCTCCCCAACCTCCAAACTTCTCCTCTTGGACTTTTACACCCCCTTCCACTTGTTCTTCTAGAAGATGATAGGAAAAAGTTAGTTGACATAGCATTTGGTGCTTAATTAACCATGGAGGTTATCTCTTGGAGTTTTATTTTTGATTTTTTCCTCTATTTTAAACTTGAATTTTCCCCTCTAACCTAAAATAAACTCCATGAAACCTACAACTCTCATAGACCCCATTGATGGAGGTCACAAGTTCGAGCCACCCTCAACCAACTACCCTGAAACCTGCTCTTAAGGCCATTTAGCACCCTGAGGATAAATTATGGACCTATAAAATACCTTAATACATATCTATAATTAATATGAGGAAGAAAATAAACATTTGGACAACCTTCAAGACCTGGAACAATGGTGGAAAAAAACATTAAACCTATAATAATACACAAAATTTTAAAAAAAATAGGTTTTTGATCCTTTAACTTAGCAAGACACCATATAAACCATTTTAAAGAGATAAAAGTGACATATAATTATGGTTTAGGTCCCATTATACCTCTTTAATGGCTTTAGACCATTTATTTATTTGAAGACCTATAAAAGTAAACACTTTTGAGCCTTTTTGAGCCTCCTAGCACACAAATGTGCCATATTATTCTAAAAAATATGTTGGTCAAGAGATTTTTAGATTCATATAAACATTCCAAGTTGTTTCCAAGTAAGTTTTTCCCATTTTATGGACTTATGAGTCTAAAAACACAAAATTGATCAAAAAGCTCCTTTGCAAGCTCACCTTCAAGATGATTGTTCATAAAATGTGGACATTTATTCCAACACTTATTTACATGTATATTTATTAAATATACCCCTTCAACACCCCTAAAAATATTAGGTTCCCATGCATAAGGTATGAAAAGATACAGACGTAAAGATAATTACCTATAAGGTTTGTAAGCATTGTAGACATGCTTAAGATCTTAATGATTATTAATAAAAATCATGACCTTAAACAACCTCAATCCATAATTAATTTCAATTACATATGGTTACTCAAAACATAATAGAATAACTTGGTCTAACTCTTCATGGTATGAAAGATACAAGCATTTGAAGAAGGGCTAAAACTAGGTGTTTTAGGCTTGAAAATCTCAAATTCATCCAAAGGAACAAATTGACCTTCCCATTGATATTATTTGATTCAAAACACCTTCATGTTTCCTATAAAATCTTAAAATATCTCCTCAAATTATAAAAAACCTACTTTGCTCTTTTTGCCTTTGAGACTGCATGTGGGGTTTTGAGCTTGTTTATGGGTTTTGCACAAAGTTTGGAGTGTGAAAACGCTTTAAGTGTGTTTAATAGGATTATAAACATCCTTAAATTCTTTTCAAATACTTACCTAGGCTTATGAACCTCAAGCACACCTTAAAACACCAAAAAGTGTGCCTACACCAATGGTGGCCATTATGAGACATAGAGGGGACTGTGTACAAACATCAAGAACTTAAACTTGTCATATAAACTTCATGATATTATGTATAGTTATAATAGGTCATTAGGAATAATCCTACCAATTTTAAATTCTTTTGGATGCATACCTTGTCTTGTAGATCTATTTTAAGAAAATTTACTTTGAGCTACCTACATGCTTCTTCCATATCTAAACTTGTCTTTCTTAAAACTTAGTGCTTGAAAAATTGAATTTTATAAATTATATAATACCTATCTAAGGCCTAAAATAATAATTGTTACCTAGAACTAACAAAACTTCAACTTCCCTCTAATGGCTACCTTCTTGACTACAAGAAGACCGTGTAAGAATAGAGAGTACTTTCACTCTTGATAGGAATTTAGGATGACATTATATTATTTTTTTGGTCATGTATACCATTTTTACCAAATGTTTTTCTTTTAATCGACCTTTATATGCCCCAAAATGACTAATTCCTCCAAGGGAGGATCCAATATTGATTGTGATTAGACATAGGGTTCAATGTACTGAAATAATGAATATTTCCTATTGACGTAGTCGATTGCACCCGAGGGCAGGATGCCTAGCTCCCACCCTTCCACATGCAACAATGGAAACTCCCCTCTCACCTATGGGAATGGTGAAGCTAGAGGGGAGAGTCTCTAGATAAGGGCTAGCTCCCTCTGATGTATCATTTAGGCCTTGGTTTCTCCTACTGCTAACAAATAAAATGAAAAAAGGGGGGGGGATGAAAAGGGAGAGAGAGATGCTGAAAACAAAGCCCAAGCCTAAAAATAAAAGGTGATACACCAAAAAAGTGTGATCCACTCAGGCCTAAACATACACTTTCCATCGAGAATCAACTCCCATACACTTCATCTGACTTGAGAAAACCTTTTGCATCAGTGGGTCAGGGGTCTGTGGAGATACAGGGAAGAAATAACTACTAGAGGCATTCTGAGACACACTGCAGCAGCCTATCCACTTCACCTATACTCCTATAGGGACACTTCTGATAGACCTATAAAAGGAAACTCAAAAATGCACTAGACATGCTAAAATAATTCTGTAAAAGCATTGAGAAAATGACTTAACATATAATCAAGGCATAGACACATACTAAAGATGCAAAACTCAGAATGGAGGTAAAAATGTTGTGTTTTGATTCAAGGTAATTTTTTGGTAGCTCTGCCTTATAAGCTCAAGATATTTTTGGGCAGAGTTTTGCCTTAAGGCTAAGAGCAGATTTTTTTCTCAAAAGAGAAGTTTACAATTTATAGAAAGAGGAAGAGAAATTTGGCACTTTCTGTGAAATATTTTGGCACTCATTTCTACAAGTGGCCCATGCGCATTCTAAATCTTGGGAAGAGGAAACCACTGTTAATGATGTCATTCTTTAGAAAAGGCCTACTAGAACCATGCTATACAATCACCAAAATTGACTTTGGCATTCAAACATTAATGTAAGGACATGGTCGTGCCTCTTTTCTACAAATAGACTATAGTTTGTCCCTTCATCAATGCCAACTACAAAAAAATAGGTCACGCCACTCATCTGTAATAACTCACCTTCCCTTCGTCACTTGAATGCTTTGTCATTTTTGTTCTTTATCTTCTTTCTGCTCTTTCAGCCCTCAGGGGTGATCTTCTGGTGGGTTGCTACATTCCTTGGGCTCCTTCCATGATTTGGTGCTAAGGTAGTTCAAAAACAATGTCTACTTCACTGCATTAAAATTGATGTTCACGTGGACGTCACCCACCAGCTAGTTTGTTTGCTTAAATTTGAAATCTTTTGGGATGTCACCATCCTCAACAAAAGTCATCGGGTCTTTTCTAGTGGCTTTTATACTTTGATGGCTTTTGTTTCAGGCCTTTTTCCCATGGACAAAAGTCCACAGGAATTGGCCACTCTTTGTCTTCTCTGTCAGGCTCTTTTGAAGCTCTCTCTGCCCTCTACAAGGGCTTATAAACTTAAACTGCCATTTGCAAGGGATTTTAGACCCTCGGCTGCCCTCTGACTATAGGGCACACCCTTGAACCAAGCCATTGAACTAACTCGTTGAACCAAAATTGGTTCAATGGTTCAACAACTGCGCACTGAGCCCGTTGAACCAAGCCTTTGATCTTTCCTTGTTCACTTCTGACATTAAACCTACATGTTGAATTGGAGGCATTTTGAACTGATGCCACTTGAACTTAAGTGCTAAACTAGTGCCGATTAAATTGCTAACTGAATTGGAACTGATTAATCGAGCATTGAACTAAAGCATTGAACTGATTCAATGGTTCAAAGATGCCAACTTTTCTTGTGATTTTCTTCAGACTAGAGCCCGAAGAAGCCTTGTAAAACCTAGTACTCTCTAAACTGATCCTTCATGTGCCAAAGGACCAACCTGTAGAGTCCGTAGATTTAAACCTGCAAATTTTGTAGAAATTCTGTAGAGTTCATAAAAATGAACAAATTCATGCAAAATTAAAAAATGAAATGGCCTAGAATAGCAGGGATCGAAGGGGACCAATTTTTGGCCTATTGGGCAAAAAATGGTCAAAAAATTGGTGACTCCCAGGGGAAGCATGCCTGCTATGCTTAATGACCAGTTGCCTTGTAGTCCATTGGGCATAGAGTTAAATGCAGCTTTGAAGAAAGTTAGCGATAGCCCCAAAAGATTAGAGAATCAAAACATGAAGCTTCTTACCCCACATGCAAAGGGAAACACACAAGGCTAAAAAACACTACCTATGCAAATTGCACTTAGGGAAAATAGGAAAGAAACTGAAAGCAAACTACTATGTACAACTAACTAGGAATATTTGCTTCCCTCCTGGATCAAAGGGGAAATTTCTTAAGTCCCCTTCCTGGAAAGAAGACTTATGGTGGTAGGCAAGTAGTTGAATAAAAAAGAGAGTTGGTGACCTGCTTCCCTTACCTGTCACCTGCATTGGCTGGTATCTGAGTGAATCAGATTCAAACAAGCTCCCAACATATGTGTACTCTATTTGTTCTTGGAAGCTTGTTGAATGCTAGTTCTTCATGTTGGTGCTCTTCACCAAGAAATCTATGTCTGCTAGCTCATCACCATAAGCCCTTTGATCTGCACAGTCCCTCTACAATGCCTCATGGTTTGACTTGTTTCCTTCTGCCTCATTGAAGACCCTATCAGACTCATCCTCTACTTCTTCTTGGCCTTCTTGAAGAAGGGTGATTGTGATGATGTCTGAAATGGACTCACAAAATGATTGCTCATCCCACATAACATCACCTGTTTATTCAAAACTCTCTTCTTCAAGGCCTTCCTCTAGGAAGATAGACATCTCCTTTTCCTCCTCCAACTCAGGCTATTCAGCATAGTCATCCTCCTCATTGAAGCAACAAGGAAGTTCATTGAACAAGGGGGAAGAGAGCTCACTGTGCTTTTGTTCCTCCTCATATTTCTGGAACATCTGCATGTATGCGTGACTTGAGTCTTTTCCATTGCTGATGATGCCTTCATAAAATCCTCAATGATGATTTCTTCTTTGTTGTCCCTCATGACAGCCCCCTGGAAAAATGCAAATTAGATCTTCTGCTCCTCACCTACCTCTTGCAAAATAGGTTCCTCCTTGAGAAGGGGTGAAGTGGGAAAACCATGTGTAAGAGAAGGCAGTGCTTAAGCTAGAATCAAATGATTCTCCTCCTTCCACTTGGTCAGCACTTCATCTATATCAGGTGTGGCTTGATATTTATCTTATAAATGTGTAAGTGGGGTGTGTTCAGACATGGAATGTGTCATTGGGTCTGAACCATCCATCACACACTAGCTGAGGAATCTCTCTCGGGATTCCAACTCTGCAATTCTCCTAGCTAAATCTTCTTGGAAGAGATTTTCTTGGAGATCATAGCAATCATGGGTAGGAGCAGTTTTATCTTCCTCAAGGTCTTGAGCAAAACCTTACTTCTCTTCTTTCTTATCCCATGATTCCATCATTTCCTTCCAAGTCAAGAGTGTACCATCAGGGTGAAAGATCTCAAAATTGGAAGTTTCCCTTTTGGTTAAAGGGTGACTACGAGGGCTGCTTGAGGTAATTCTATAAAAATCTTGAGTCTGATCATAGCCACATGAAGGAAAATAAGACCCATGATTTTGTGCAAATGAATTATACATACAAAAATAAGATTTATGATGGCACTAGGATGCTTAACCAACTGATTCAACTTAGAGTCACCATTGGTGTTGATGTAAAACCTCCAAAGGTTGTTTGGTTGAAGAACACACCAAAAATTCTTCAATTCTTTGGACACAACTTGTCCTAGTTGGTCCCATCTAGCATGCCAAAAACTGTTGACATAGTGGATTGCACCCAGGGGCAGGACGCCTAGCTCCTGCCCTTCCACATGCAATAATGGAAACTTCCCTCTCACCTATGGGACTAGCAAAGCTAGAGGGGAGAGTCTCTAGATAAGGGCTACCTCCCTCTGATGTATCATTTAGGCCCTGGTTTCTCCTACTGCTAACAAATAAAATGAAAAAAATGGGGGGATGAAAAAGGAGAGAGAGATGCTAAAAACAAAGCCTAAGCCTAAAAAGAAAAGGTGATACACCAAAAAATTGTGATCCACTCATGCCCAAACATACACTTTCCACTAAGAACCAACTCCCATACACTTCATCTGACATGAGAAAACCTTCTGCATCAGTGGGTCAGGGGTCCATGGAGATACATGGAGGAAATAACTACTAGAGGTGTTTTGAGACACACTGCAGTAGCCTATCCACTTCACCTATATCCTCTAGGGACACTTCTGACAGACCTATAAAATGAAACTCAAAAATACACCAGACATGCTGAAATCATTCTACAAAAGCATTGAGAAAATGACTTAACATAGAATCAAGGCATAGACACATACTAAAGATGCAAAACTCAGAATGGAGGTAAAAATTCTATGTTTTAATTCAAGGTAAATTTTTGGCAGCTTTGCCTTACAAGCTCGAGAGATTTTTGGGTAGAGTTTTGCCTTAAGGTTGAGAGTAGATTTTTTTCTCAAAAGAGAAGTTTACAATTTATAGAAAGAGGAAGAGAAACTCGGCACTTTTTGTGAAAGATTTTAGCACTCATTTCTGCAAGTGGCCCATGTGCGTTCTAAATCTTGGGAAGAGGAAACCACTATTACTGATGTCATTCTTAAAAAAAGGCCTACTAGAACCATGTTGTATAGTCACCAAAATTGACTTTAGCATTCAAACAGTAATGTAAGGACATGGCTGCACCTCTTTTCTACAAATAGACTATAGTTTGTCCCCTCATCAATGCCAACTTTAGAAAAACAAGTCGCACTGCTCATCTACAATAACTCACCTTCCCTCCGCCACTTGAATGCTTTATCATTTATACTCTTTATCTTCTTTCTACTCTTTCAGCCCTCAAGGGTGATCTTCTGGCAGGTTGCTACATTCCTTGGGCTCCTTCCATGATTTGGTGCTAAGGTAGTTCAAAAACAATGGCTACTTCACTGTATTAAAATTGACGTTCATGAGGCTTTCACCCAATAGCTAGTTCATTTGATGGCTTTCAAGACATCACTATCCTCAACAAAAGTCATTAGGTCTTTTTTGTAGCTTTTTTGCTTCGCGACCTTTTACTTCGGGCCTTTTTCCTGTGGATAAAACTCCACAGGAATTGGCTGCTCTTTGTCTTCTCTATCAGGCTCTTTTGAAGCTCTCTCTACCCTCTACAAGGGATTCTGGACTTGAACTACCCTCCACAAGGGATTTTGGACCCTCGTCTACCCTCTGACTATAGGGCACACCCTTGAACCAAGCCATTGAACCAACTCATTAAACCAAAATTGGTTCAATGGTTCAACCACTGCGCTTTGAGCCCATTGAACCAAGCCTTTGATCTTTCCTTGTTCGCTTCTACCGTTAAACCTGCACGTTGAATTGGAAGCATTTTGAACTAATGCCACTTGAACTTAAGCACTGAACTAGTGCCGATTGAACTACTAATTGAATTGGAATTGATTGAACTGAGCGTTTAACTAAAGCATTGAACCGATTCAATGGTTCAAAGACACCAACTTTTCTTGTGATTTTCTTCAAAATAGAGCCCAAAGAAACCTTGTAAAACCTAGCACTCTCTGAACTGATCCTTCATGCACCAAAGGACTAACCTATAGATTCCATAGATTTAGACTTGTAGAGTTTGTTGAAATTCTATAGAGTCCATAGAAATGAACAGATTCATGCAAAATTAAAAAATGAAATGGCCTAGAATAGTGGGGACAGAAGGGGACCAATTTTTGGCCTATTGGGCAAAAAATGGTCAATAGTTCCCATTGTCAAAAAACATAAAAAATAAAATTAATATGTATATTAGGTAATATTTTCCTATCCACCAATTTTTTTGATTAGATCATGCATATTTTGGCCTGTAAGCCCATTTTCCCAAAAGCTAGTGACATGTGCCTACTTGGTCAAATTCCATGATTGCATTTTCCTCCCATTTACTTTGGTTTGAGCCTTATCATGATGATTTTTATTTTAAATTCTAGTTTAAATTCTACTTTGATTATTCCATTCTTTATTATTTTTCCTTCACCCTCATGTAACTCATTTATGACTAAATCTCCTCAAGGAAAATCCATGGATGCCTATGTGCTCAGTGATGTAGGTGATGGTAATGATGAGTTTGGATGATTGTAACATATTATTAAGAATTTAATATATGATTCATGATTATTATCAACTACCTTCCTCTCTTAAGATACTTCCTTTAACATGAAAGCCTTATGGACCACCCTCACGCTATCAATGCCAACTTGAAAAGGAGCCTATGCATGAAAAGACTGTAGATGGAGATTATGAGGTGACTTTGAATTGTACAAGATTAATTAGTGACCCTATCCATATTTATAATTATATTATTCCATCATTTTGTCTTGATACATTATCTCACATTGGATGTGAAAGCTTCTTTATAGACCATTAGTCCTTAACTAGCATACTAGTTTATAGATAAACCTTTAGCCTCATATGGTTGTAGGTTGTTAATTTTGAGGTTGAGCCTAAATAATATTGGTATTTAAGAGTCATTATAGAATTTTTATACCTAAATAAAGTCTATAAATTTATATGGACACTTCATACCATCATGAATCTCCATATGAGCCACTATGCTTATACGCTTTTCATTTTGGAGAAAAGCCCACCTACTAGGGCTGATGATGTATATCCATAGGGTGTATGACTATATTATTATTTTTAAAACATAAAATATGACCTATAATTCATACATAACCTTTATTATCATAAAATATACTCCTAAGTATAAATTACTTAAGAACTCTGTCTCTAATTTCCCAAAACACTACTTGGTTATAGATGGACTTTTGTGATGGTTGAAGGTGTATTTTGAGCTTGTATGTGTTATAGGTCTCCTTGTAATTTTAATGTGCCCTTTGACTTAATTTTTATTCATTAAATAACTAATATAAATTCTTTTTATGATATCTTTATTATCATATTATCCTACTTTAGCCTCAAAAGTTTTAAGACCACCAAGTAGGCCTTCTTAGGAATGACACGTGCTTGTAGGTCTGCATTGTTGGCTTTGAATATATTTTATATTAATTTGGGTCTCAAAATTTTTGTCTAAACTTGTATATCATCCATCATATCTTCTTTGACATACTCTTTATTATTTTAAAAATTAAAAAAACAAGTCCATTCTTTATGATAAATCCCTATAGCCATATTTCATGGTTTGATAAAAAGAGGACCTACATGCTGAGGCCTGTAGGTCACCTATTTTCCTTGTGATAATATAATCCACATGTGATCACATCATAACCCTTAACATTTATTATATTATCAACCATATATTTCCTATATGACTATTTGGTGATGATCCCTAAGACATACATTAACCATGTGACCATTTGAAGGCTCATATATCACCATTCCTTGTTAGCTATACATAAACATGAGGTGAAATTATTGTATCAATATGTGTTTGGAGTTATTTAATTTGAAGTTTTAGAGCCTGATAGGATTATTAAAACATGTTATTGAGACTCTCATCTTGTTATAAAACCTTTTCCACACCATACCACCATCATCCTTTTCATGACTAACCTCCCCTTATATGACTGACTATTATTGTGGTTACTTGAGGTTATTATACAAATAATGAACATTATTGAGGATTTTTTGAAATATTTGATAATATAAAATGTTCCTTTTATTCCTTCCATATCATTATTTTCTCTTTTATAACCTCAATAAACTCTCAAAATGGTCCACACCCTTTGAAATCACCTCAAGCCTTGCTCTCCTTCTTGATTGCAGGTTATTTTTGAAGCTTGTTGTATGTATCCATTAGGTGGAAAACCAATCCTATTATTTTTTTTCCATGAATATCTCACCCTTTTATATATAAGAATCATTTATCTCACTCTATCTCACCTCTTAATCCTTTTCTTGTAGTTTCATACACTAGCCAATAGGCTTAAAGCTTCACTAGGTCCAAGTACCCTAGTTCTTAACATGATATCATAAGGATAATTTGATAATATTGAAATAATTTATAGGAATTAAACATACATTTTATCCCTAAACTCATATCCTAAAATAATCTCAAATTCCTTCAACACTCCTCAAGGTCACTATTCTTTGTCACATCTAGTAACCCTTTTTTGGATAATTCTTTCTTGTACAGATAAATAACTTTGTACCATGAGAAAATAAACCTCATTAAAGCCACCATATATCATTTTATTACATAATTCTTGGTTTTAAGACCCAACTCCACCTTTAGACACCTTTCTAGCTCCCATTTTGGTTTCCATTAGGCTTATTAGGTCTTGTTTGAACCCCACAACACACAATCATCTCCTATAGATCATACAAGTATGGAATAGGGTAAAAAACCCTAGAATACCTTTACATTCATCCTCCCCCATAATTTCAAAAAATTATAGAGTTTTTCCATATTTAAAACTCCCTAAAATAATAAAACCCTAACCTAGTGTTTCTCCTCTTCTACACAGGCATGAGAGCCTAAAATATTATATATCTTGAGTCCTAGAGTGTTTAAAAATTCCAAATCACCATATAAAGGTCTTTTTCAAAGTCCCTAACCTATTATAATCACTCAAAAAATTCTTTACCTATGTTATTCCACATTTTTAATTGAATTTGTCTTTGATTGTGCAAGAAATATCACCATCTATAGGCCTATTTGCATCCATAGAGCATAAATATGTTCTAATATTTATAAAAAGAGTTAAAAACCTTGATTAAGGTTAAATAATATTTGTATTACCCAACATACTTCCTTAAATCATCAAAAATCTCTTTTGACAGTCCTTTTATTCCTTTTATTAACCTCTAGGTTGATTGTGTTTAGTTGGCCATTGATTGAGTGTTTGAAAGTTTGGAGCCTCCTTTATGATATTTAGACTTAATAATATCTTTATATTTTTACATAAATCATTTTTATCATAAAAATACACCACTGACCCTCTTTGTAATAAGAAATTATCTTCAATTGTGATTGTGCATCACTTTCAAGCTGGTTGTAGGGTTCCTTTAGATGGTTATAGGTTATGACTTCAAATCCTCTTCTTGTTTTGCTTCTATGGTATGAGATGATGTCATGAAATGGTAACTATAAGTGTGGGGGTTAAAAACACATTTATCACTAGACTCTTATCAAGCCCTAAATTATTTAACCCTCACTTTGATATGCTTAGTTACAACTAACTATGATTATGTTTTCCTTACTTGGTGGAGGTGCCTGTAGGTGGTATTACATGGTTTAGGCCTTATGGTATTTACTCATTATTCCCTTGAGGCCTATAATTCCTTTTTAAAACCATTTAGACCTGATCTCATCATATTCATGCTAAGATATGCTCTAAACCACTTGTCTTAGCTCACTATCAAACCATAGTCAGCTATAATTGACTAATTTATGGTCTTGTAGGTGAACCTCAACCTTGAAATCAATGATTCTCACACTTAAATTTTTTTTTAAGTATTTTTAATCATTTATGAACTCCAATTTGTAATTAATCATGCTTTTTATTCCTATTTATTCTATAAGGTTTACTTTATGATATTGGTGAGTCACCTACAATTAGGTTGTAAGTGACTTTTTTGAGTAAATATGCACCTATAGGTGTTGATGTAGGTCAATACCTTGATTTCCAACCTCATTTTATTCTCTTAGAAACAAAATTATATCTCTCACCCTGATATGACTACTAGTCATGCATTATACTCTTCTATTCTTCCTTGGACAACAAGGTCACTTGGAATTCCAATATCTTGTAGAAAACACCGCCTTTCTATAGTGAACAAATGCAAGGTTTGAGAGTCTCATTTTCACCACTTGTGGGATCAAACACTCATCCCCATTTAGTAATGTGGATGTGTTTTACTTCATCAAGTATCCTTAATATATATTTTTATGACATCACCAAAACTACTTGGGCCTCTATTTTGGTGTTTTAGGAAACTTGTCCCTAAACACAGTCCGCTCAAAATGAATGTTTGTTTCTCAACTCTACCTACTAGTCTAGTTATTCACTCATTATTTTAATGTTCTCATCAAACTATAAAATAATAATTAAGGTTCCAAATCTTGTCAAATATCCTCTATGAAGCATCTTATATATCTATGGTAGCCTGTAAGCATATACATAGTAGTACATAAGGCAGTGAAGGTGTTTATGGACTCTATGTATGGAATATGACATTATGGTTAATATTTAACCTCATTATATTATTCAAATAACAAATTAAAATCTAGATAATTTCTCCTTTTCAACTTGATGATCTTTTTTATATCACTTATATGTCTTCATTCATGGTGGATGACTATGCATACATGGGAAATAGTCTATCATAGTAAATATTTTGTCATTTTAAGGGATTTTGGTTGATTTATAATTTAAAAATAATGTGTTAAACCCAATTTCAAATCTTCATTACATCTCTATGAACCTCTTCAAGACCTCACATAACTCACTCAGCTGACTGTATATGGAAATGTAGGAAATTGACTATGTAACCCATGTTCTTGACTGCCACTCCATGGATAATATAGGTGTGAGGATAAAATTATAAAGAGATATATTTTTAGGACACTTTATAGGTGAAAACATCAAATCATATTTATTTTTAATCCACTACAAGAAAGGAAAACCTCTAGTTGAAACACTTGCCTGCAACACCATTGGAGCTCCAACTAGCAACTTGATTGTTTAGCCTATAAAGGCTTTAATGAAATACTGAGGATTAATGAGAAATATTACTTGTGTAATTTTATGTGTCATAAGGATGAGGTGGTAAATTATCCCTCTAACCCATGTTCTTCTCTAAAACTAATCAAACATGCAATTCATAAGGATAAGAAGGAAAATAGGTTTTATGCCATAAGTAACTTCCTAAGAGGAATTAGATGACAAAAAAAATTGGGATAGGTCATATTTTAACCTAAAATTTCATATAAAACCATTTTTTCATTTAATTTTTAAGTGAATATACAATGGAAACATAGACCCTATCTCAATGAGTAGGCCATCTAGACACCCATGAACTGTTAGTGATTACTCATAAATATGGGGAGACGAACTAGACCAACAACACCAAAAATTGGAATTACATTATGGAACCTATAAATTACTAAAATATTTTGTCCTAACTCTCATTCTCATGACTATATCGAGCAAAAACATGGGGCTCTCCTAGACTTGTCAAAAACTGCCAAAAATGATTTTTCCTTAGCATAAAGAACTAGAAGCTTACCTATGTAATAAAACACTTGGGAAAGATTTGTTATTCTATAAATGAACCTTTATTCCTTTTGTAAACCTTATACAATTCTTAGACCTCCATTAATGACATAAAACCTATTTCATCCCTAGTTTGTAGCCAATAGGTTTTCATTACTTCTACTGGTTATTATGTTATAATCTAATTTTAGGGGCCTATAAGAAGATATTAGGGACACCAATAATTCATACATATGATATTTTATCCCCTAAATAAAATAAATCCTTTAAAAACCTATTCTACCAAAGTTTTAAAAGGCTCTAAAATGCATCCTTTTGCTCCCAAACTCCTCTCCACCACTCCAAATGACCTCAATTAGCCTTTAACATGCGTAAAAGTATAAAAAAATTCCTTAAGTATGTGAGATTAAGTCAAAACCAATTTAATTTCCTCAAAAAATTACTTTTTTCACTTAAAATTTCTATTTTGAGGACCCTTAAGTCATCCAATGCATTTTTGGGCATAAAAGCTTATCTAGGCCTCATTTTTGACTCATTATAATATCTAAGACTTATTTAAAACCTCCTTCATTCCATAAAATAATCAAACACCATGAAAATTTACTAGATCCTTTACTCATATTTTTAGACTTATTTCTAGTCCTTTTCCCCAAAATCTCCAAATTTACCCTAAAACTTGCTTAAAGTGTTTAAAAAGATTGCAAGTCACATGTGGTAGGGTCATGAGGTTTGTATTTTACTTCCACCATGGCATCACCCACTTAATAATAACTCTGCTCAGCTTCTCACACCACACTCGGATCTCCCAAGATACTACACTACATCATCATGTCAGGATAAGAAAGGGACTAGTCATAGGGGTAGAAGGTTACTGAAAGGTCCAAGATATTAGCTTGATCCATCTAGGAAAAAATTTCATATGTACATTAATTTTTTCCAATATAATCTTTGAATAAGCTTCAATATATTTTTATGGGTTATGGCCTTACACTTTTAGCTATTTGTAATGGGGTGGGTCCCCTTTAATAACATTAGTTTACCTTTAATAAAAACATTTTAAATTATTTATAATTTTTACCATTTTCATTTTTTATTTGAAATTAAATATGCTCTCTCTCTCTCTCTCTCTCTCTCTCTCTCTCTCTCTCTCTCTCTCTCTCTCTCTCTCTCTGTGCATGCATGCATGCATGTGTGTGTGCGTGTGTGTATGCGTGCATGCATGCATGCGTGTGTGTGTGCGTGCGTGTGCATGTGCATGCGTGCGTGCGCGCGCGCGCGCGCGCGCGCGTGTGTGTGTGTGTGTGTGTGTGTGTGTGTGTGTGTGTGTGTGTGTGTGTGTTAGGTCTTCACATGAAGGAAAAATTACATGCAAAATATATAACAATCATTTGACCAATATATGGTCAATGAATCTCAATAATTTTATGTATGAATGTAAAATTAGGTTCATACTAATGTCCCACCCCTTTTTATATTTAAACATTGATATTTTGAGGGAATAATTGAAATAAGGTAACCTACAAACATGATGTCACCTAGTGACTAGTATTATCATTATTAAAAGTCTCATAAACTATCAACTCATGAATAAAATGTCATAATGCCCCAATGGTATGAAGAGATTTTCTAAATATTATGATATTCCATATTGGAAAGATCTCCTCATCATATATATTATTTACCCAATGCACACAATCAAAAATTGGTGTTGAATATTTTAAAAAGCACATAGTTTTTACAAAAAAATACAAATTGGATATGAGGATGAACCTCATGTTTTCAAATATAAAGATAAATTATTGGATTCATAAGGGAACAAACAGCCACAATTCATGTGAAATAACATGGTGGGAACATTTTTTAGAAAATAAATATAAATTAATATGTGTGATGAGGAAAATTAATACACCATAATATTATTATGTGAATCTTCCTAGAACAAATTGAACCAATAGTGAAATATGAAGACACCTAAATCTAGCCACCGATAACCTCCAATCAGGATTTTGACAAATTTCCACCAAAATACACAATTTGGCCTAAAAGAACTAGATCACATTAAAAGATTTGAAATTGGCATATTCAAATGCCAATTTTGGCCAAGGTATCCCTAAATGGGGCAATGCAATTTATGGGCCAACTAACTTTGATTAGATCTATTAGAAATATTGTCATTGATGTCAAAGGTCTAGTATTATTGGTGAGAAAGGCCCCATTGCATTTAATGTTTATCTTGGCTAATGTGAGTTAATATTTATTTAATATTAACAAATATAATTTTGGTTGCATATGAGACAAAATAAGGGCCCATGGAGAAGTCGAAGAGCCATGAGGTAAAGACAAAAGAAGGATGGGATGAATTTTCCCATGAAGAGTTATCTTGGGGAATACCAAGAGTCACAAAGTGAAGACAAAAGAGTAAGGGCACAATTTCTCATGAAGGGACACTTTGAGGAATATGAAAAGTCACCAAAGATAAGGACAAAAGTGGGAAGGACGTTTCTGGTCATGAAGGGTCACCACATGACTTTTCAAAGGCTTGAATATGAAGGGTCATACAAGTTTGGCACCATTTTCCATAAGGATTGAAGGGTCACAAAGGGGAAAGGCTAAAGGTCATTTGGAAAGCTATAAATAAAGGCTTGAGAAGCCATTTTTAATATGGAAGAGAGAGGTTGATTT
Organism: Torreya grandis; assembly: GCA_037957365.1. NCBI lineage: Eukaryota > Viridiplantae > Streptophyta > Pinopsida > Cupressales > Taxaceae > Torreya > Torreya grandis. Next base: position 479,628 of record JARHVA010003227.1, read on the forward strand.
GATATTGTAATATCTAGCTTAGAAGAGCAATAGTGAGAGATGAATATGATTTGTATTTGTTATATCTCGCTTAGAAGAGCAAAGGTGAGAGAGAGGAAAGAGATGTTGTATTGAACTATCATTTGTTGAGATAGCAACATTGAGAGATAGGTGTGTGGTATACACAAAGGGGTTGGTACTCCTGTGGGTTGGTGCTCACGAATTGTTGATGGGTTGGTGCTCGACAAAGGGGTTGGTGCTTACGAATAGTTGCTGGGTTGGTGCTCAACAAAGGGGTTTGAAGCTCCTATGGGTTGGTACTCAGCAAAGGGGTATGGTGCTCTTGTGGGTTGTTTCTCACGAATATACTTGAGATTGTTCTCTATGGTTTTCCCACATTGGGTTTCCATATTATATCTGGTGTCTCTCTCTATCTTGTGTGATGTTTATTGTTTGAGTTTTATTGCATATCTTGAATTTTTGATCAAGTGGAATTTGATAAAGGGAAAGTTTTATAAGATATATGATATATTGATTCACCCCCCCTCTCAGTATATCCTGTGCTTAACAATTGGTATCAGAGCAGGTTCCTTCAGAAAGGGTTTAACAGCTTGAAGGTAAATCAAAGAAAAGCATAAGATGGCCAAGCAGCTAAAGAAGGAGAATCAAGAGTTGAAATATGTGGTTGAGGCTCTTAAGGAAAAGGTGTGTATCTTGGATTCTAGGTTGGCTATAGAAGTAAAAGAAAATAAGATATTTATTCAGGATCTTAAGAATCAGTTAGAGGTTGCAAATTCAATTTTAACATCAAAAGAAGAAGAGTGTAATCATTTGAAGGATGAGTTAGGTTCTTTAAAGGATAATCATGAGAAGCTTATAATCAAGGTTGAGAAAGATCATGAAATATTGGTCCAAGGAAAGAAGGATGCAAGTTTTGAAGGCAAATCAAAGAAGTCGATTAGGTAGCCCAATGCTTTAATGTTTTAAAATTATTTGCATGGCTGTTGTTTTGTTTGTCATCATGTTGGTCATAGTTCAAGAGACTATATGAGGAGAAGCAATCAATCAAAGGGAGATCTTAGTCAGCGATTCAAAAGAAGAAGAGATTCTATTCATAGCCATACATGAAGATGATCAAGAAGAAGAAGAGGAGGAAGCTGAAGTGAATATGGAAGGAGAGCTCATTTGTGCCTTAGAAGAGTTAGAAGCTATTCAGAAGAAGAATCAAAGATTAAAGTGCCAGATCAAGAAAAATGAACAAGAGTCAAAGGAAATGATTGAAGATCTACAAGCAAACTTTGAAGAAGCCAACAAGAATGAAGAAGATCTCACAGCATAGTTGGAAATAGCAAGAAAATATTGTGAAAGGTATGTTATTGAAATTACCTCTTTAAAATAAGATATTAAGAAAGCAGTCAGTGATTCAAAATTTGAAGATAACACTAACATGCTGAATAAGATATTGGAAAGTCAAAAAACATATTTAGATAAGACAGGGATCAATTTTGAAAAGAAAAAGAGCTATGCTAAATCTTTTACACAAGAGGAAACAAAAAGGGGATAAGTGAAGAATACAAAGGACATTCCAAACAGAGAAGGCTAGAAGGAACAAAGCTAAAAAAGGAAATTAGGTTAGAGATATACAGACAGGTCTTATTTTTATGGATATTTTTTTATTGTAATGGATATGGCCATAAGAAATTAGAATGTAGAAAAAAAGTTAACAATTTTAGAAATAAGGAGAAGAAAATTCAAGTAGAGTCAAGCAGAAGCCACAACTCTTTTACTCCTCTATCAAGCTTTGATGAAGAGACCATAGTATACTACAAGTGCAACAACTTTGAACATATAGCTCGGTATTGTAGAAGCATGTTTGAGTCAGTAAAAAAGGATTAGAGCTTCAAAGATCCATTCATCAAGAAGAAGGATCAGAATCTAAAAGCTCCATTCATCAAGGAGAAGGGTCAAACATGTTCATGGTAGAAGAAACAACATGAAGATTCTATGATGGTTCAGACAGCTCTACATGTAAGTGGTTAAGATCAGCCATGGTTAATTAATAGCAGATGCTCGAGGCATATGATAGGAGATAAAAGTAAATTCATATCTATAAAGAAGATCAATGGTGGTATAGTGATATTTAGAGATAAAACCACTGCCAGGATAGCCAGAAAAGGTACTTTGAGATTGGATTATGGTAGAACTAAGACTAAAAATGTTTTACATGTAAAAGGTCTTAAGCATAATTTTTTGAGTATTAGTCAAATATGTAATCAAGGATATACATTAAAATTTCATAAATAAGGTTGTGAGATTAGAAGAAAAGAGTAAAATGAGTTGATTGCAGATGCTCAAAGGATAGGGAACAATGTGTATGTATTGTCAAATATCTTCTCAAAGGCATGATCAAAAGATACATTCAAAGATCGACGAGAGGAGTTGGGAGTAATTTCTATTACTTCTTACCATTGATGTTTAGCATCAAGTGAGGGGGAGCTAAGTGTTAGCTCCAAGTAGGCCCTTTGCCATTGATGTCAAAGGGGGAGAATAACAAGTACAGGTATAGGTGTAGAAAATAGGTAGAGGGAATAGGTACATGTTGCTACAGTAAGGGGGAGTTACTGTATGTTTTTAAATGATAGGATGTGTAGGTGACAAGATGTGGCAGTTTCAGGATTGAGGTTGTCATCAATGACAAAGGGGGAGATTGTTGGAAATATTGTCATTGATGTCAAAGGTCTAGTATTATTGGTGATAAAGGCCCCATTGCATTTAATGTTGTTTATCCTGGCTAATGTAAGTTAATATTTATTTAATATTAACAAATATATTTTTGGTTGCATATGAGACAAAATAAGGGCCCATGGAGAAGTTGAAGAGCCACGGGGTAAAGACAAAAGAAGGATGGGACGCATTTTCCCATGAAGAGTCATCTTGGGGAATACCAAGAGTCACCAAGTGAAGACAATAGATTAAGGGTGCAATTTCTCATGAAGGGACACTTTGAGGAATACGAAAAGTCACCAAAGATAAGGACAAAAGTGGGAAGGACGTTTTTGGTCATGAAGTATCACCACATGACTTTTCAAAGGCTTGAATATGAAGGGTCATACAAGTTTGGTGCCATTTTCCATGAGGATTGAAGGGCCACAAAGGGGGAAGGCCAAAGCTCATTTGGAAAGCTATAAATAAAGGCTTGAGAAGCCATTTGTAATATGGAAGAGAGAGGTTGATTTGATATTGTAATATCTAGCTTAGAAGAGCAATAGTGAGAGATGAATATGATTTGTATTTGTTATATCTAGCTTAGAAGAGCAAAGGTGAGAGAGGAAAGAGATGTTGTATTAAACTATCATTTGTTGAGATAGCAACATTGAGAGATACGTGTGTGGTATACACAAAGGGGTTGGTGCTCCTGTGGGTTGGTGCTCATGAATAGTTGCTAGGTTGGTGCTCGGTAAAGGGGTTTAAAGCTCCTGTGGGTTGGTGCTCATGAATTGTAGCTAGGTTAGTACTTGGCAAAGGGGTATGGTGCTCTTTTGGGTTGTTTCTCATGAATATACTTGAGATTATTCTCTATGGTTTTTCCCACATTGGGTTTCCATGTTATATCTAGTGTCTCTCTCTATCTTGTGTGATGTTTATTGTTTGAGTTTTATTACATATCTTGAATGTTTGATCAAGTGGAACTTGATAAAGGGAAAGTTTTATAAGATATATGATATACTAATTCACCCCCCTCTTAGTATATCTCATGCTTAACAAGATTATCTCAAAGCTCAAATCTCCATTCATCAGGGAGAAGGTTCGAACATGTTCATGGTAGAAGAAACAACATGAAGATTCTATGATGGTTCAGACAACTCTGCATGTAAGAGGTAAAGATCAGCCATGGTTAATTGATAGTAGATGTTCGAGGCATATGACAGGAGATAAAAGTAAATTCATATCTCTAAAGAAGATAAATGGTGGTACAGTGATATTCGTAGATAAAACCACTACCAGGATAGCCAAAAAAGGTACTTTGAGTTTGGATTATGGTAGAACTAAGACTAAAAATGTTTTGTATGTAAAAGATCTTAAGCATTATCTGTTGAGTGTTATTCAAATATGTGATCAAGGATATACATTAAAATTTCAATAGAAGGTTGTGAGATTAGAAGAAAAGATTCAAATGAGTTGATTGCAGATGCTCAAAGGATAGGGAACAATGTGTATGTATTATCAGATATCTTCTCAAAGGCATGATCAAAGGATACATTCAAAGATCGAAGAGAGGATTTGGGAGTAATTTCTATTACTTCTTACCATTGATGTTTAGCATCAAGTAAGGGGGAGCTAAGTGTTATCTCCAGGTAGGCCCTTTGCCATTGATGTCAAAGGGGGAGAATAATAAGTACAGGTACATGTGCAAAAAATAGGTGTAGGGAATAGGTACAGGTTGCTACAGTAAGGGGGAGTTACTATATGTTTTAGATGATAAGATGTGTAGGTGACAAGATGTGGCAGTTTTAGGATTGAAGTTGCCATCAATGACAAAGGGGGAGATTGTTGGAAATATTTTCATCAATGTCAAAGGTCTAGTATTATTGGTGATAAAGGCCCCATTGCATTTAATGTTGTTTATCTTGGCTAATGTGAGTTAATATTTATTTAATATTAATGAATATATTTTTGGTTGCATATGAGACAAAATAAGGGCCCATGGAGAAGTCGAAGAGCCACAGGGTAAAGACAAAAGAAGGATGGGACACATTTTCCCATGAAGATTCATCTTGGGGAATACCAAGAGTCACCAAGTGAAGACAAATGATTAAGGGCACAATTTCTCATGAAGGGACACTTTGAGGAATACAAAAAGTCACCAAAGATAAGGACAAAAGTGGGAAGGACATTTTTGGTCATGAAGGGTCACTACATGACTTTTCAAAGGCTTGAATATGAAGGGTCATACAAGTTTGGTGCCATTTTCCATGAGGATTGAAGGGTCACAAAGGGAGAAGGCCAAAGGTCATTTGGAAAGCTATAAATAAATGCTTGAGAATCCATTTGTAATATGGAAGAGAGAGGTTGATTTGATATTGTAATATCTAGCTTAGAAGAGAAATAGTGAGAGATGAATATGATTTGTATTTTTTATATCTAGCTTAGAAGAGAAAAGGTGAGAGAGAGGAAAGAGATGTATTGAACTATCATTTGTTGAGATAGAAACATTGAGAGATAGGTGCATGGTATACACAAAGGGGTTGGTGCTCCTATGGGTTGGTGCTCATGAATTGTTGCTGGGTTGGTGCTCAACAAAGGAGTTTGAAGCTCCTATGGGTTGGTGCTCATCAATTGTAGTTGGGTTGGTACTTGACAAAGGGGTATGGTGCTCCTGTGGGTTGTTTCTCATGAATATACTTGAGATTGTTCTCTATGGTTTTTTCCACATTGGGTTTCCACATTATATCTGGTGTCTCTCTCTATCTTGTGTGATGTTTACTATTTGATTTTTATTGCATATCTTGAATGTTGGATCAAGTGGAATTTGATAAATGGAAATTTTTATAAGATATATGATATACTGATTCACCCCCCCCTCTCAGTATATCCCATGCTTAACAAGATCATTCCAAGTCAAAATGCTAATTTTGCACCTAGGTGCTCTGGATTACTCTTTCTTATCAAATATCTTACATAATACATGTACCTTTGTTATTTAATATTGATAATATCCTAAATGAGATAATGGATCCAAAACATCTAACATTGACTTTTAATTCTAATCTAGTCAAATTTTGGACCAATAACAAGGCATTCTAATCAATTTGAGTAATTTGTGCATAAGGTGCTTAAACATGCTTAAGAGATAATTAACCCAAATCAAGGCATAATTAATAATTCCGTGGAAACTTGTTGAATAATTTGTTTTGGAAATAAATATTGAATATCTACATCATCAAGTGACCTCATTTCTTAGGAAGACATCCCTAGGCCATAAATGTCATAAATATCAAGATTCATGCCTCCTATGCCTCATCAAAGCCCTCCATGCCTCTTAATTTCTCCTCTATCCTAAATATTTATGAGCCTATTTATCAACTTTAATTTCATAATTGGATTAATCCTTAGCCACACATCTCAATCTTGAGATGGATGGTTTAGGTTGATTCTAGTCATTTGTAAGAATCTATAAATAGAGAGGCCATGAACATTATTTCCACTAATCTAATCTATAAAGAATATATAATGTAATAATCTAGGCAAAAATATATAATTTTATATTAGTTACAAAATCTTCATGAAATTAGTGTTACCATGCCAAATTGATTCCAATCCAAGCCAAGCCAAATCCAAAGGTGCTAAGGAGAAGAGGAGACAACCAAGACTCCTTTGATGAAGACTTCATGAGCACAAGTTGAGAAAAGACACTACAATAATAATTTTGGAACATCCAAGGAAGGTAAAAGAGGATTTGTTTTACATTTTAGTTGTGTGTTTTATTAATGTTTGTCAACTAAGCTCTCCCTAGTGTTTAGATCTAAAGATGTTATGCTATTTAGTATATTTCTTTCATTTTTTTAAATTTTGAAACTAACACCATACTAGCCATCCTCTCTTGAGTCAAATTCCTAATTCACATAATGGCACACCTAGTGGGACCAAACACATTCCACACATGAATAAGATCATTATGCACCTTTAAAATCTTCATTTAGATCATTAAAACTCTTACAATTTGATTTTATAACTTTATTTCACCATTTTTCTTTGTCATGGGTTTACACATTAACTAACTTTGGTTAGTAAAAACATCATCAATTGGATAGATATCATTGACCACTATTGGTATAACCGATGTCGGTTAGATAACCATCGTTAGTTAGTAACTGTAAATATCATCAGTTATATAACCAATGTCAGTCACTGTGTTTTTCTTAAAACACAAACTTGAGAGCTCTTTTTTTGAAGTTCATTTTTTCAAACCCAAAATAACTTCAAGGATAAAAGACATGCTAACATTTTTGATATAGGACCAAGCTTGAAATCTGACAAAAACATGTTTAAATTACCTTTTACATGCTTAAAAATGAATTAGGAACATTATTTTGGTGATTAAAGTAACATTTAAGGTGCTTAAATAAGTGTTTATAACATTAGTTTTCAAAGTTACAACTAAGATGAAGGGTTCAAATGAACACCACCTCATTTTTCAAATTTGATCTAAAAATTCACTCACCTTTCCAAGATTTTTGTATTCACTTAGTTGTTTAAATTAGATTTTATTTGGAAAAAAGAGGAATGTTGTGTGTATTCTCTTCTAGTTATCCCCTTTAGGGAACCCTTAGAATCAAAAGTCCAATTCCTATTGAAAATAGCCTAGTCTAAGGATTAGAAATAAATTCATATAAAACACTCCCCAAAAACCTGTCAAAGTTTGGGTGACCTTGAAAATGACCCTAAAGTCTTTCTATTTCATGTTTTCTTTATTTTTATGCAAACTTGGCTTGTGAGGGGGACTTCAGAGCTTCTCATTTGTTCTTTAGGGAAGCTTTGACATGGGTTTTCATCTCCTAGAATTTAATTCACTTACTTCTTTGGAGTTGCACATGGGATGTATCTATATTTGGACATCGTACTACACTGAACGAACAATAGGATATAGTGGTTGTAAAAAGGACTAAACCTTTTTAAAACTAGCTAATGTCATGGTCACCCAATTTTTGTGCTTATCTTTTACATAATTTGACATGAAAGTCATTATGAAATCTATTCCCCTTGAGACATTCAAAAGATTTCTAGTTTAAAACCCCACATTACCATACCCTTGTTAGGATTTGGATGATTATACTTAGTGTATTTTGGTCATTTATCTTACTTGGTGTTTTTGAAACTAAAAATTGTTTGGTTGTTTATAAACCATATCTAAACCACTTTTTTTATACATCACTCTTTTTTCTAAAGAGTTTTTATACTGGTCGGTTTACACCACACTTATGCCTTGATTTTTTTTTTAAAACTTGTTTGTGTGTGTGTCATTTGAGTTGAAGAGGGTAGCATTATGCTACCAAAATAATGTCAAGCCATTTTTCCTTTGAGTATTTGAAACATATCCTAGATCACATCATTCGAGTATGCTCACACCATTATTCTACTCATTTTTTTTCAAAACTTGTTTACCATTATATAAAAAACCATTTATTTCAAACCATGTCATGCATACCATTTGGACCTTTGTATTGTGCCATCATGCTATCTAATATTGTCTAGCTTGTTTGGTCAAAACCTAGTTTTCAAAGTTGAATTTTAAATTAACCTTGTTAATTTTAGATCCAAACATTGATTGATTTTTATTAAGCCTCAATTTGTGGGGCTGATACATAGATCTTTATCTTTTGTGTTGCATAACTTTAGTTAATCAATTAACCAAATTTGAAAACTATTGATGGTTTTTTTTTTCAAAACCTATCCTCATCATCATTTGTGCCTTTATTTGGGAGAACACAACCTTTCTCAAAGAGACTTTTTCCTTTTGCCTTATGCCAACTAATCATGTTTATGTTTGATTCTATGTGTTAGGTTTATGTCAAATTTATTTCCAAACTTGTTAGATTAAATCAAATCACATCAGCCTTTGTTTTAAGTCTAAATTTTGACATTGTTTGGCTAAAAGTCCTAGCATACACCTATTTGTTTGATCCTAGCTTTTGACTCTACATTTAGAAAAAAAGACCTAGTAACTCAACTTTTCCCTTTCCTAGTTTAGACCTTATTTGGAACACTTTGACCTAGACCTTTGACATGTTGATTTTTATTTAGACACTTGACCTTTTATGCGTATGACATTTGACATTAGACATTTGAAGTTAGGATATTTTATGCCAAGTATTAGCACAAACCATTTTGGAGATATAGCTCCACTTTTGGACCATATTGGAGATACAACTCCACCTTTTGACCAAGTTAGACCAAGCTTGAACCATTTGTCCTTTAGACATAATTTTTTAGAGTTTGTAGAACTCTAAGCCTTTTTATTTTAGATCTTTCATCATTTATGTAGATATGTCTCACTATAGTTATGGTGAATTCATGTACAATCTAACTTATGATATAATGGCCATATAAAATCCCACTAGGAACCCCTATAGAGAAAGATTTTCTAAGGAGTTTTATTATTCTCCCTACAATACTCCATATGGGGAACATAGTCAAAATCCACAAAATCCAAATCAAAACCTTGATTGGTATGAATAGGCTTATGAGGATGACTTTGAAGACCCAACTATAGATAATGTTATTTGGGATACATATCCATACCCTTTTTGCAATAATTAGTACATAGAACATAGTCAAGAACCAGCTTATGAGACAACTCATGACTAGGATGATATGGTTTATAAGGAACACTTGGATGCTTTGGCTTATGTGAGTAATCAAGCTTCACCACATGATACCATTTCTGTTTCAAGACCATAATGTCACACCATTCCCATACCAAGACCTCATCCTTTGCTTTGTGTGAGCAATCAAGCTCCAAAATGCCCCTTCATCATTCTAGGACCTAGTCCTTTAGCTTGTGTAGGAAACCAAGCTCCACACTTCCCTATCGTTACCATTTTAGGACTTCATGCTTTGGATCATGTGATAAATCATGATCCCTAATTCCCTACCATTATCAAACCATAAGTCATTCCTTGTCTAGTACCAATCCCAACCAAACCTCAACTAATATAATCATTTGAAGACCAAACTATGTTCAAAATTGGTATTTTCTAACTCATTAGAAACCAAAACCAAGAAAATCAACCAATCCAAAATGTTTTTGTTAAACCAACCACTTGTGATAGGTCAACCTATGATAAATCACCTTTTGATCCTATACTAGTTATCAAGGAGTCTCACTCTAACAAGTTAGTCTTTATTGAGTCACTTCTTAATGATTATAACTACATTTGGGAAAATCATATCTTGAACATGTACCTATTTTTAAAGATCCTCCTATTGACAAGATAGTTTTTGAGGAGTTGTCTCTAGACCTTTTTCCCATCCTAGAGGAGTCACACTTTGATAAACCAATTTTTGTAGAGCCTACTATGCCATTACTTATCCAAAACTAAATATTCAACAAGACATCATTATAAAAAAGTACCCATCAAATGAAGAATTAGAGTTAGAGTCAAGTTATATTCTTGTATTGACATCAGATTTAGCATCAAAATCAGAATCAACATTAGTCTCAACATTAGATTCAGAGTCCCTTGAGTTAGAATTAGATTCAAAAGAAGAATATGTTCATGGCTATTACAACATTGGTTATGTATGCCTTGTAGATCAATTTTAATACATTTATGATCCTTTTATAGTTTTTGAGGATGCGTACTTCAACTTTGACACAAGTTATCCTAGCATCTTCTATGAGGATTGTGCAGCCTCTACCCATTCCATTACCATTCCACAGGTTATTACAACCACCCAAAATATCAATATTATTGACATTCCATCTCCCAAAAGTGTTGATTGGGATCAACATAATCACACTTTTTTAAACTACATCCATGGTGACATAGCAGTTGAAGAAGAGTAAGGAGGCCAAGACCACATTCATGTAACAGAAGAACACTCTCCTAGTGAATTTTTTTTAGAAGTGCTAGGAGATAATCAAAGTTAGAACTCAACATCTTTTATTAAAACCTTCTCAAAGGTGCTATAGGACAATCAAGAAAAATTCATTGGTGAAAACCTCTTTGAGGCACCAATAGCTGAGCATAAAATTTCTTCAATGATTAATGAAGATAATATCAAAGATCAAATCAAAATAGCTTCCTATCTATAGCTTAATCAAATGGTAGCTACTCTCAGGATCAAACAACATAAAAATCTAATGGTCCTATCAAGATAACAAGTCCTTGGCCCCACCACAACTAAAGTTATGTTGAATCTGGCATCAACAACATTACGTGTGATTGAAGGTCTTGATATTCATTTATTTCCCCACCATCATACATTCCATTATCATCTACCATTCCATTTCATAATCAAACTTCCCATCCATTATTTGTCCTTGTTTACTATCCATGGCCATACTTTACTTTGTAGAGGATAAAAAGATACCTTGTCTTGATGCTTAATGGAATCATAATTAATGACCAATGAAGATCACAACAGCATTCTTGACAACTATATCTACATCAAGTTATTGATAGAGCAGCTATTCAGATGAGGTGTGGGATAGAAATTAACATGATCAAGTATTCTATTTGTATCATTGTTTGATTAGGACGTGCATCTCCATCTCAATAGGAAAAATAGAATCATATCATTTACCACACCTAGGCCAAAAACATGTACCATGCCATTTCTTTTCCATGTTATTACCATTGTTACATATCCATTTGTCATTGTCACATATTCTTGCTATTCACCCCATCACTTGGGGACAACCCTCTTACCATTTTATCCTATCTATCAAAAACCATCATTATCTTTAACAAGACCATACCATCCTATCATTCCATTCTTATCTAGACCAAAGCCTATTTTTAGTCATCCTACCTAATCCTATTTTGATATTGGTTGCTTTGGTTCTTCTTTCACTTTTTTTAAGATTATTACAATCAAGTTTTAGTAATCAATCTGATTCATGTTTACAATGAAAGTCTATGAAATTAGTGTGATAGTTGATTTGGCAAGATATTTTTCATCCTATCAAGTTTGTTTATGTGAGCCTGACTATAATTGCTTATGGGAAAATTAGTGTCTCACCAATCTTGCTACTAATTATAACCACCTATGGGAAAATTAGTATCATTGACCTATGCCATTATATCATAGTTATAACTGCCTATGGGAAAATCAGGGGCAACACTTATTTACCATGCATTATTGCATCACCTTGCCATTACTATTTTCATTTGATTGACCATTTGCTAGATTTGAGAACTTGTTGAGACCTAGTTAGTTTTTCTCTACCTTTTGTGTGGTTGAAATTACTATGACTTGAGGTCTTTTTAGGACTATGTGGGTCACGATCAATTCATTTTGAGGTCACCTTAGTCCCCCTTTCCATATGATCTCACTATTTTATGAACAAACTAAGACAAACTCTCTCTCCATTTTGTGAGTAGGTATTTTTTCATTCTCTAGCAATTTAAGATACCTAAAAATGCCAAAAACATTCATAACATTTCAAAAATCCAAAAAACATTGTCTTGTCTAAGCCTAGCCATTTATCCTCAACCTGACCTATTGGGGCATGGTCATTATTAGGACGCTTTCTTTTGATTTTATTTTCAATCTTTCTATTTGTTTATTTATTCAGATTGTTTGTTTGTTTGTTTTCTAGTTGTTTATATTTTATTTACTTTCTTGTTTGTTTGCTTTCAACACTATTACCTTGATTCAATTTATGTGTGTTCATTAGGTGATTCCTTGGCCACACATGCACTTGAATCCATCCATATTCATATGTTTACATTTTCATCATGGTTTCTATCATTTGAATATTGGATTATGGGAGTTGGCCCTTATGCATATTTCAGCCAAGTCCTCATGATGTTATACTATGATGCCTACCGACATGTGCTATAACAAACCTCAGCTTTAAGAAGTCTATTCAACAATGGAAACATCTCTTTCACACCGACATCTTGATTCCATCCTAATCATATCCCAAAAAGAGTAATTAAGCATGAAAAAATTTCAACCTTTATTAGTTTGGATGAGCATCTCCCTACTAGTAGGTTGTTCCAATTCATCATTACCCTCTTTGTTAATTTATCATCATCCTCAACCAAGTATATCCTATTTTCCATAATTGAGGTCCAATGATTATAACTACCTATGGGAAAATCATTGCACACCATACCACCTGCATTTCTCAATGACTATAACGAACTTTGGGCAAATCATTGTGTTGTCACCACTTCCCTTTTTCTATCATATAGGGGAATGTTTTTTATCTTATTTATCTATCCTAATTGGTGTAGCTACATCTTCTCAATGATTATAACCCCTTTAGGCAAATCATTGTGTTATCATACCACATTGCCACTATCAGGGTCCAATGCTTATAACCACCTTTGGGCAAACCATTGTACACCATCCCACTTGCATTCTCAATGATTTTGACTACTTTTTCAATATCATTGTTTTTTCACCCTATCATCTTTATTCTATTTGGTCCCCTCATTTCACTTCTTATCAAGGGACCATTTTTTGACCTACTTATGCCAACCATTCCCTTGAGGGGGCATCATATATTAGTTTATCATTATTGCAATTGTAGGTATACAAGACCTTTTCATTCTTTGAAAATATGTTACTATGATTATAGCTTGTAATGCCTTCCCAAACAAGGGTAAAATATAGACACCTAAATTTGGCCATTGATAACCTATAATCAAGCTTTTGACCAATTTTCACCAAAATACACAATTTGGCCTAAAAACTCTAAATCACATTAAAAGATTTGAAAATGACATATTCAAATGCCAATTTTGGCCAAGGTATCACTAAATGGTGTAATGCAATTTATGGGCCAGCTAACTTTGATCAGATCATTCTGAGTCAAAATGCTAATTTTACACCTAGGTACTCTAGATTTCTCTTTCCTATCAAATCTCTTGTACAAGACATGTGCCTTTGTTATTTGTTATTGATAATATCCTAAATGGGATAATAGATCCAATGCATCTAAAATTGACTTTTAATTCTAATCCAGTCAAATTTTAGACTAATAACAAGGCATTTTGATTAATTTGAGTAATTTGTGCACAAAGTGCTTAAACATACTTAAAAGATAATTAACCCAAATTAAGGCATAATTAATAATTCCATGGAAACTTGTTGAATAATTTGTTTTCGAAATGAGTATTGAATAACTACATCATCGGGTGGCCTCATTTCTTGGGAAGACATATCTAGGCCATAAATGCCACAAATATCAGGATTCATGCCTCCCATGCCTCATCAAAGCCTTCCATGCCTCTTAGTTTCTCATCTATCCCAAATATTGATGAGCCTATTTATCAATTTTAATTTCATAATTGGATTAATCCTTAACCACACATCTCAATCCTGAGATAGATGGTTTAGGTTGATTCTAGTCATTTGTAAAAATCTATAAATAGAGAGGCTATGAACATCATTTCTAAGCTTAATTTATGTAAAGTTATAATGCAATATTGGTTCCAAAAGCTTCATGTAAACTAGTGTTATCATGCCAAATTGATTCCAATCTAAGCCAAGCCAAAGCTAAAGGTGCCAAGGAGAAGAGGAGATAGCCAATCCTCCTCTGATGAAGACTTCATGAGCACAAGCCAAGCAATCCAATACAACAAGCATTTTGAAACATCCACAGAAGGTAAAAGAGGGTTTATTTTGCATTTTAGTTATGTTTTATTCATGTTTGTTAAATAATCTCTCCCTAGTGTCTAGGCCTAGAGATGTTATGCTAGTTAGTATGTTTTTTTCATTTTGTTTTCATTTTAAAACTAACACCATACTAACCATCCTCTCTTTAGTCAAATTCCTAGTTCACAAAATACACATAAATTATACTACAAATTAAATTAAAGATAAGTCTATTGCATTATAAAAAACATCAAAATTGCATTGCAATATCACTATCCTCTTTGAGGGGGAAACCTCCTTTGAACAAGTTCAATACAATATAATTTATGGATGGATTTAAACTAGTCTAAAATTTTATTTACAGTAATATATACTATCTTATTACTACTTCCCATGCATGTGGGATTATTACATTTAAATCAAGAGATTAGTTACAAATCATATCTATCATGACTTTTACTAATAACAAAAAATATAAAGAAAAGATTTAGGACAAAGGGTGTTTTAACATGCCCTCCTAATTTTAAATAAAATCCCTCAAATCTAAATAATAATAAATTGTTATTAAATTTTGAGAAGAGGTTCCCATGTTGCATATTCTAGCTGCATCCCTTGCCAATAGATAAGAATTTGTGATTGACCTAGTGTGATCCTAATGAGAGCACCTATGTAAGATATATTTAGGTTTTATAATTATATATCCTTTGACATTGAGATTATAAAGTATTTTTTGAGCTATGACATAAGGGAAAATGACATTATTTAAATAAGAAACATGAAAAATAGGGTGAACACAAGATGAAGGTATAAGTTCCAACTTATGGGTGGTGGGGCCAATTTAATAAAGAACCTTATTAGGCTCACATAACTTTGGAAAAATTATTTTTAAACCATTCATTTTTAATGATGACTACTTATAATGCTAAAATTTAAGTAAAAACATATTCTTGGGCTATAACATGTGCTCAAAATGGTGTTGATTAGCTTAATAATTCATGTGACTTTTAGCTAGGGTAATATTGTCCTTAAGTAATCAAATAATATTCTCTTTCACACTAAGGGTAGTGTCCACTACCTATACACAAGAATTAAATGGGAGGTAAGAGAGGAGAAAGGGTATAATTTTACCATAAACTACTTTGTATATAAACATCTTGGTGGTCATGTGGTATGTGGTGTTGTAGAACCATTAAAAAAAGAAGTAAACACTTGACCCAATGATGTTGATCATAATAAGGTAAGCATAAATGATATATTTACAAAAAAATTGATAATTTTAGTTTTTCGATCTATTTGTGGGTGATAGCCAAAGCTCATTTTTAGTTGAGTTATTTTGTACATGAATATTTTTTTACAAAAATGACTAGTAAATCTAAGTCAAGATCACTGACAATATAATAAGGGATATCTTGAATGCAAAAACATTAATCACAAATGTTTGGATGATGGTAGAGATAATGTAAGGATGGTCCAAGGCACAAAAATGGATGTATTTGGAGAGGTGATTGACCACCATCCATATGATTATTCATTCTCATAATTTCAATATGGATTTCATAAGGTCCATTTAAATGTCTTTCTAGAGCCACTATGAAATGGGTAGTGGTTTTATTAAGCCTAGAATTATCACTATTTCACATTTATGACACTAATGACTATCACATTATTTATTAGTTTTTTTGATGTCTTGCTTAATTCCTTGTCAAAATAAATTTTGACAAACATACTCATATTTTTATAGAAAATATGAATGACCCACTAAATATGAAGCATGAAATTTGAGAAAAATATTTTTGCATATCCTTGATTTGTGAATTAGAACAATGCAACCCTTATATCCTAAGATTTTTTTATGCCAAGTGTAGTTCAATTTGGATGAAAGGTTAGTAGATTATTTTTGGGTGAGTTATTGTGTGTAACTTTCCCAATGTGAATCCTATTGTACTCCATACATCGAATATGTAATGTGTAAATATAATGGACACATCATTACATGTTCCTAATATTGGTCAGATAGTGTATTGGTGCCATATTCACCTTGCCCTTTTTATAGGTGATTTTTTAATCATACCCCATCAATTTGGTGGTCCATTTATATGATATGATAAATATAACCTTTGTTACAATAATTAGAAACTATAATGATTTATTTTGATACATAAATGTCTTAATAAAATGTAAGGGTGCCACTTGCTAACTACATGAAGGACGACCATAATTTCCTTTCCATATGTTAACTAGACTATAATTTTTCCAATTAGGGTCTTATAGGTAAATACAATGGGTCTTTATCCTTTCTAAGAATACCATAAAATTAATTTACACAATAATTGCTTCTAATGATTAAGGTATTTTAAAAATATAGTATTTTCAAAATAGGTCCAATATACATAGCCTATTTATATCTGTTAATAAATTGTTTTGTTATCGCGGACCATGAAAAGGCATCAATTTTTTAGCATGATAGTTAATAGACTATAAATTTTCCCATAGCCCTTTAATTTTTTTTAGTACCCAATGAGACAAATAAATCTAATAAGGCTTCTAATAACCTTGAACTTTGTAACAAAATTCCCTATTTTAATTTTTTGGGGGTCGAATCAGACTCCCACCGCCTAAATAATATTATTGAGGTAATCCACCTCAATTTGACTAAAATATAACTTAGACCATTTTGAAAATAATTTTTGATCCAAGAGAAGTTGTAAGGCACTATTAAGGTGATGTAAATGATCCTTCTATTTTTTTGTATAGACTAAGACATCAAAGAAGATAAAGATGAATTTTCATATAAGGGGCTCAAATATCTTATTCATAAATCCCTAAAATGTTCATGGGTAATTGGTAAGCCTTAATGGAATGACCAAGGATTCATAGTGGTCATCATGAATGAGTAAGATTGTTTTTGGAATATTTTCATTCTTGATGCATATATATTGACAAACTAACCTTAATATCTACTTTGGATAATAACTATAATCACCATGTAACTCACTTAGGATTTCATCAATCACTAGAATATGAAATTTATCCTTATTAGTGAGTATGTTCAGTTCCTAGAAATAAATTTAGAGTCATCATGACCCATCCTTTGTTTGGATAGTAAAATCATGAGAAGAGTATGGATTTGTCCTTGGGAAATTTACTCTTGCTTAAAGTAGCTCTTGTACCAACTTGTCAATTTATTTTATCTAGAGTAAAGGGTAGAGACATGGATGAAAAATGATGGTAAGATATATGAATCTAGTTGAATGATATGATCATGAGGACATTGAGGTGTTAATCTTTTTGGATTCTCAAATATCATTTGACTCTTGAATAGAACATTTTTCAAGTCATTGGGATAACTAGAATAAAGAGAATTGATGAGATTAATGGAATAGAGTTGAGAAATGATCCCATAATAGACTTTATTAAGAATATTATCCATATGGTGTGAGTTTATGATGATGGTGGATCATGGTAGGAGGCTTTTAATGTGGACTGATACCCATTATAAAAGAATTTCATACATAATTATAAAAAATCCCATAAAATGGGTTTGAGGGTGCATATATTTTGAGCCCCTAAAAAACATCACATCCTCCAATGGAAAAATAAACATTTTTGATTCAAGGTTATATAACCCTATTGAAATATGAATATTTTATAATTTTCCTTTACAATGAAATGTTACCCCATTTGAAATCATAATTTTAAAACTAGAATTAGGGTAGATAAAAAATTGACCTATTTCTCTTGTTGAAGATTATAGACAATATTTTGTGGTTATGTAGCACCTTAGTCTTGTACACTTTTAAAACTCAAACATTGGTTATTATTAGTTGTACACATTCCTTTCTTTCACAATCTTCACATATTCTCTATCTTGTTCCCTTGGCTCATCTATTAGTCCAACCATCCTTATATTGATGACATAGGCATCCCATCTTGGCTAGAATGCTTGAAATGTACTTATCTTATACCTTTAAAAGATCTAATCCTATGGTTTATTTCCTTCTCCCTAGACACTAATATCCAAGATAGATAATAGTATCAATATTATTTTCCTACCTTGACACAAGTTTCCAGTGCCCTCAAGTCATCTACTTTACAAATGAAATATATTACAATGGTCAGCCTAAGTGCTTTAATGTGAGTTATCTCCTGATAGGATTGGTATAAATACAATATCAAACCTCATTAATTACTCACCTATAAATCAAACCAAAAGAAAACTCAAGATGCACTCAAGTTACCAAAATTAGTCCTATTATGCCTTATTTTGATATAAGTCAAAGGAATAACCTAGCTACAGGTCTAAATTACTAAAGGAGTAGTCATAAGGTCATATTTTCTAAGTTACAAGCTAGGTCATTATTATAATTGATTTACATACATTGTAATTCACATACAAGCCATCACATAGGGGAGAACTACATTAGTATAAGTCCCTCTTCTAGAGTATTGGTTATGTAGGAAGCAACCTTTACTAGTGGGGTCATTTTAGGTCATATCAACTCCATGTTCTCACTAACCCATTTTTCCCCAAGGTCATATTTAATATGAAAAGCTAGGGCTTTTTAATTTCACTAGGATCGATAGTTCATGACCTAGATTTGAATACACTAAATTGAAGGTGAATCTAAACAAAGAATCATATAGGTGGTCACATCCTATTTGAGTGAATATTTTGTATATGACACTAGTGTCAAGCTCAAAGACTAGCATCAATGTAACTTTCCTAGGATTATGCAACTATATAAAGTTACATATGCATTATATCTAGACTTTTATAAACATTAAAACAAATTAAGTACTCTCTTTTATGTCATTTCTATATCTAACATAGTTATACTTTCCATTAATAGCCTATCTTAGTTTAATAAATTTAGCATTTGGTACATCTAAGTTTAACATATTAATTGCTCTGATGTAGATATGATATTCACCCTTGTGGCCTATAATTTCTATATCCTTACACCTATTTACCTAAGTAGGATTACTTAATCCAAATCAAGGTTAAAAATTTGATGAACCCAACGTTTAGGCATCATTTTTTTATTAGCATTTTATAGTAGATGTTTATCTCTTGTTTTGTCTAAATCTTTATGTTATTTTTATATTTTATCATGGATGAAATTAAATCATTTGATTATTATGACCAATATGTCACATTTTTCCAAATAATACCAACCTTAAAGCACACCTACATGAGGATATATACTAATTTCTACAAATTTTAATGGGTTATATTGTACCCATATTCCAGTTGACATAGAATGGGACTCACTTTATAGCAAGATATTTTTTGAACAAATGGGACATAATACAAATGAACCAAATAAATATCCATTAAAAATAGAATCAATTGGATACATACTTGTACCTATAACTTTTAGACCAAAGATTGTATATCCTATGATATGGGTAACAAATCTGAAGCCAAATTTCACCTTGCCTCTAGGTCAAACTTGGTTGGTCGATATGGAAGTAAATATTGATATGAAAAATAGGTGTATTAAATTTAATTTCAAGATATAAAAATCATGTGACACTTTATGAGTAAATTAATACATATGTGATAACATTAAATGGAATACATTTACCAAAATGCATCATAGCATGTGTCATGATAAGTCATAAAATATGGTACTATAAGAATAACCAAATTGAATTACTAAATATTCCTTTGAATTTCAATTGGAAAAATGGTTAGTTATTTACATTAAAATTGGGAAAATGGATAGTTTTTTCCATTTTATAAAATATATTCAAAAATACCAAAAATAAAAAATTCAAAAATATAAATATATTTTCAACACCTACATGTTCTATTGGTTCTTTCACATATATATGTGTTAGTTCCATGTTGAGGTATAATATATCATTTACTCATAAATACACATACACAAGAATAAACAAATACAAAATACACTTATGGGTGTTGAATTTTCCCTCTACTCATGTCACTGGGATTTTAGGGTCATCCATCTTCTATGGTCATGATATACACAGGTGATATGATTCATGGATCACTCTACATTATCATGTTTGAGATTACATATGTACTTACACATGCATATTATCCATGATTATAAATTACACATGGTACTTTATATGCTATGTTTTACCACCAAATCTTGCACCCTAGACTTATTTTTTCAATCCTAATCTAAGACTTGGGAAACATTGTAATACCTCTAGGCCTATGGGTTACCTATGGTAGAGTTAGACCTATAGGTTTAAGGGCTAGCTAAATAGATTGATCCTTGAATGCTTATCACCTACACTAAATATATACTTAGATGAAAAGGGATATGAATAACATGAAAAATAAATTACTCTACTAAGGTGATATACCAGAGAGATATCCACTAGAATACCATACCTTTGCAGTATGAAACATGACCTACTATAACACTACTCTCAAAATCTTGAATTGCTCTAACATTAATATTTCAAACATGAAGGTGATATGTATTGGAATACTTAAGGTGAGTGAAATGGAGATAATATTATAGACACAAAGTCTACTTGTACACTTTAAGATAGTAAAACACACTAGATACACTTTATGTGGCCTATTAGAGTGAGAAATATTTTCACCAAACATGAAAGGATAAAGAGAAGGCAAGGATATATACGTATCACTATGCACCACTTCACACACTTAGATAATGAAGTCATGAACTCAATATCAGATTAAAATTCTTATTTATAAGGTAAAGAATGGTATAAAACTAGCAAGGCTTCTCCATACCAGGTGTGGATTCCATTATAAAAGCCAAAATGGCTTGCATTGATGGATTATGTGAGAAGAGAGAGGAGTAGAGCTCAAGGGTCATAATAAAAAGTGTCAAGTGATGAGGACCAATTAAATTATAGGATAATGGAGTGTATAATATACCATGAAGGGTATTATTGGACAAGTGTCTATATGAAGCATGAAAGCTCCTGAAACTAGTGTAGGGTCTTCCAATGGACTTCCTAAAAATTGCCTTCATGATGAGGCATCTCTTGATTGCTCAAAACCAAACTAGGGAGAGATGACACATGTGAACTATCTTGGGGGGGTTTAAAAACATGCAATGATAGTCATTATATGAGTCCCTAACTACTATCCATCTTCAAAACATTTGTAATCACCATCTACAGTCATTCATTGGTCTTTTAGACATCATTCTTCACATTTTCATCTATGTAGCCTTTAGTTACTCAACCGAATCCATGCAAGAGGTGTTAGTACACTTTCTCAAGGTATCTATATCTTCCAATCCATGAATTAGACATTAAAAAGTCCTAAAAAAAAACTTCTCATTCTCTCACTTGGTAGTCACTTTTCGTTTTCATTATCTATCAAAGACTGCTTGAAATGAACTATGTAGCAAAGGGGTTTCCATGCTTTTCCAAGGTGAGAAATGGATTTATGGAGTTATAATATGTCCCAATTAACTTCATCCAATTTTTATCATTATTAAAATCTTCTTTATACCTACAAAACATTCAAAAACCTATTAAAAAAACTTGTGTTAAGCTTATCGGTATAAGTAGGGAAAAGGCCAAATGGGTGTTATTCAACTTGAGAGAGTCCAGAACACTTTTCATTGATTTATTTTGAATTAGGTATACATAAAGATTTTAGGAGGTTTTCTAGTGGTTTTGATTATTATGTATGATTTATAAAACTTGAACATCCACCTCCTAAATAAAATGCACTAAAATCAAGTTTAAGACCCCATTAAACTCTCCCCAAGTGTTTGTGTCACCATGTAGTCCCTCCATATAGGTGTGAGTGTTTGAAGATGAACCTATCTAGATCTTGAGGGCATTATAGACACCCCTATCATGGTTTTGGGTTAAAATGACAAATTTTTGTTTTTATTATATAAATAAATGGCTCCAAAAAGTCTTATACTCTCACCTTAAGGTCATCAAATTCATTAGATAGTTCACATGGTCATAGAAATGTAACTAAGTACCTATAGGGTTTAGGCCTAGTCTAGGCCTAATAGGCTTAACTATGTTCTTTGCATACATGACCACCTCTGAGTGGTTTATCAAGAATTTAGGTACTCCACATTTGTTCATGCTCAAACAAAAATTCCACACCATTCTAAAATGTCCAAGACTCCTCATGTTATCCTCTTACCTTCTACTCACTAAATCTATAACCATGTCTTGACTAGGAGTGCCCTATGTTTGAGATAAAATAAAGGGAATGTACCTTATTTATTCATAAAAAATGAGACCATGGAGGGTTATAAATAGTATTTATGAATTCTTATTAAAAATATCAAATCTCGATAATCTTTGTAGGTCTCTTAACAATCCAAAAACCTAAGACCAGTTGTTGAGGACTATATACTGTGCACAAAAAATGAACTGATTATAGGCTACGGTTAAACTTGTATTGATCTATTTATTTGGTATAAAATATTAATTTAGTTGATGGAAACATTGATAAGGTGATTTTAAACATGTTCAACATCTCACAGCTCTACCATCCTCCTTAATCCACATCTTTCCTTTGCTAGATCAGTCTATCTAATATAGTAGACTATAGGTACTTATCTTAGTAGAGATTTGAGGTTTATTATAGGTTGAGGTATGTGATTTATCTGTATGTTAAATTATTAGGTACTTATTGAAGACACTTATATCATTTCACAACTATTTTAACTCAAATATTATCTTAGGGCTATGCTTACCTCCAAACTGCCTACTCCCAAATATTGTCAGTCTACAATCAGACTCTAGGTGGCATTTTAAGAGAAAAAAGGACCCTTATAGGTGGTGATGTTCTCCTTGACATAGTATTTCATCTATTCTGATCAATTTGAGTTCACTATATCAATTTCAAACCAAATTGAGCTCATTCTCATGATTAGAGACCACATTCTCACTTACCACTACAAGTTGGTTGTTTGTAGTCATTTTAGCAGTGTGTTTTGAGTGTTTCAAGTTGAAATTTATCTAAGTTGGAATACACCCAAACTAAAATCTCCCTTAGTAAAGTAATCTCTTTATTTTTTTAATGTATTTGCCCTAGTCATGGGATACATGGTGGAAACAACTAGAACTATCCAGTTCTCAAAACACTCCATTATGAGAAGATCAAATATATGAGAAAAATATGATTCAGAGAGATTAAGGTAACCTATCTCTCTTATAAATTTCTTAACTATGGACATGGTTATAGGTTTATTATGAATACAATGACTTAATCATTATCAACATGATATTATCTATACTCTCAAACTTGAATGAGGGTTTCAATTGAGTTCATACACCTTCATATCAATAATGCTCTACCTATGTAGATTGCACTTAGACCCTTGATGGAAACACTTGTAGGTGTTGCTGCAGGATATAAGATAGTGTGTGTTGAATTAGTTATATAAATAAACTTAAACTTCTTTTAATAGTCTAAACTTATTATTTACACCTTTGGAGACATCTCAAAACATTGAAACCTCCTCTCTTATTCAATTATAATTGGGAAAGGCTTATTTTCACTTGACTATAGGTGACCGTGATAAAGAAAATTGATTGTGTTTATATATTGGTCTTTTTACTTCACATAGAATAATATTAATACCAAAACTTTTAAAGTAAAACTAATCACCATACAATGTGAGAGAGGAAACAACATTCCATCTTTGTTCTAAAGCCACTATAGGAAGATAAGTTTTATAAGAGTGAAAACATTATCTGTAGACTATCAATGGATTCCTCCTAGCAAGATGTGAGTGATCATCATAACTCCTTCACACCACACATAAAAAATACACAAAAAAAAATGTGAGAAGGATGGTCACACTCTTAAAAATTATGTATAATAACTAGTTTACAAATATCAATCAAGATAGAGGATAAACTTGAAGGTCCTGAGGATGTGCAGGGAAAAAAGAGGAATAAACCTTATTAACCATGATTCATGAAGCACAAGAAATAAAACTTGAAACTCTTGCCATGAATTTTAAGTAGACAAAGAGTGTTATCATCAACTAAATTCACCTTCTCCAACTCACCTCATGTTTTCTATGCAATATTTAAACCATTTAACCATTTTTTCTTGTAAAAGAGAACTATTAGAGAAATAGGATGGTTTTACTAATTTTCAACTCTATCAAAGGTTTCCAAGCATGGAAATGGGCTTATGAGACCTGAATAGGCACTATTAAATTCTTCCCATGTGCTAAAGCTAGTATATGAGTTATACAATAACTAAATTTTTTTTAAACTACCTAATCTTCTTACTTTCAACATTGTACCTATACTTATCAATCTAAAACTACCATTTTTGACATGAATCTAACATGTAGGATGTTAACGTACACTTGGAGACACTTTTATTCCATGGAAATTGTATAATTATATTAAATGACTCAAAAGTGACCTTATATGACATAAAATGACACTAAGGACTAATGACCAATATGATCAAGGTTAAAACACATATAAATGACCTCATTAGGACCCTTAAACACATTTTAAATCCTAGGGGACCCTATGACAAATTTAAAATACATAGAGGGTTGACCTAATTTTAATTGATGTAAAATTAGTCAACACTATGTACTTGAATTTTTTTTAACACATTTGATCCATTGACCACTATCACATGTTTATGTTGGTTGCTTATGATTTTCCTTTGCACACTTTTTTGAGTGTTTTACCTTGCTATTGTCTTGATTTTTTGAGAATTTAAATAGGATTCATTGTGTGTGGCCCCTATTCCTATGTTTTCTTTCTTCGACATTTAAATATGTCATTACTTATTATATGGAAATTTTAATATGTTATTCCTTAATTTTATGGACATTTGACTAAGTTGTGTCCATTTTATTTTGTGACATTTGAACATGACCCTTGTTTGAGGTCTCCTTAGATCATTGATTTTTGAATTGAATTTGAGTGCTCTTCTGTTTGTGTTTTTTTTCTTGTTGATATTATACTATTACTATCTAGACATTGTCATGATATTTATCATGCATCTTAGGCCTACATGTAATCACATTGCTTATATGTACTTCGGTGATACATTTACCTAGACATATTTATTTTTATATGATACTTGGTTACTATTAACATTCCAAACTACAACCTAAGAGGAGGTTATTCAGGCTTACATCTAAGTTTGGGGTAACATGATATTAGCCCAAGGTTTTGAGTAGCCTATAGATAGGATAAACCTCTAGTTTATGAGGCTAGCTTTCCTACTACATCCATTAATCTCAAATCACTAATAACTAATGATTTTTGGGGTGAAAATGGATAGGGAAATACATGAGTAAACCTAATATAAACATGGTGATGCACCAATATAAGTTGTCCACTCTATTTGACCTTAAAAAATAGTAATGGATAATACATGAAGTTGAATTAGTATTTCCAAGAGCTTTTACGCAATACTGTTTCACATATAGGTTGAATTATATGACTAAAGCATGAGGTTAATAAAGTTAAGGTCTAATTCGAGGGACCTACCAATCAAAATTCCACTCTAAACTCAACCATTAACACCTTACATACTATATGACATGCATAGAACATATACTAGCAACTAGGTGAAGCAAAGACCTATAAAGGGAGAGAAACATGACATAAGAAAATCAAACAAGAATAACACACTAGATACTAACATGAAAAATCTACATCATACCATATATCAGTCCAATAGGTCTACAAGATACAAATCTAGGTAGAGTTTCCTCATACCTAGGTGAGTGATGATTTCAATGGCTTAAGAGCCTCAATATATATAAGAATGAGAAGGTGAGAGAGGTAAATATGGGATGAAAGTGACATGTATAGGTCATGAATGACCATAGTCCACTCACACAATATTTATAATATCCCTCATGAATCCCTTCATGTGTTGCCTTCATGGTTGGTGTTTTTCAATGGGCCCTTTAGGCATTGAGGTGGAGTGGTAGAGGTTGGTTCAGACTTGGTTGACCTCTTTTAAAGAATGTGCACACCTAAATATGGTCATTTATTTGTCATTTAGATATTACAAAGTGTTGAAGTGGTGTAATTAGGCCTCCAAAGATCATGTAATATCCCATCTGCTCTTTTTACATGTCAACTAGGCTAAAAAACTACCCATTTTCCATGATAACCATAGAATGTGTGCTTAATTAATTTAATTAATTGGTTATACGAGTGTTATGAACCTATAATAATTCATCTAGTAGTCCCTTTATGAAAAATTATATCTCTTCTTGTTGACTAAGTAGACCTATTAGGCAATTAGGCCTAGTGACTTAGTGTTTATTGTTTAGGTGGACATGAAAATTGAATGAATATTTTTTATACATGAAAAAAGTCTTCACATCATTGTATTGGCCTTTACCTTAGTGAAAACCTACAATTCTATCTAAATTAGGTGATTCGGTCATCTCTTACTACCTCTTCTAGACTGTCTATTTGGTGAAGACTTAGAGAGGATTTTTGAGTAATAATTATGAGTATTTGGTGACTTATAAAGGTTAAATATGCCTCAAAATATATTATTCCATGATTTTAAACCTTTTAAATAACTCTACACCTTGTTTCCTACCTAAAACCTTATAAAAGTATAGTTTTTGACAAGTTTATACAAAAATGCCTACAAGATAGTACCATGAGTGGAATAACCTATAAGTTTACTATGTGATTCAAGTGTTTTCCAAGATGATTTAGGGTGGTTGATTGGAAATTTCTCAATTTCTCTCCCATCAAGTTTGTGTTAGTGTTTTTTCAAGGTTTTAGAGGTCTACCATATTAATGATGGTTCATAAAGTACAAAATTCTAATCCAAAACCTTTTTCCATAGATCTATATCCCATATAACCACTCAAATATCTTGAATATATATTATTATCATACATCGTATGCAAAAATATATGAGTTAATATTGACAGACATCAAGCTCTTTGTAAGCATTCTAGATAGGTTATAGTCTTAGGGTGGTTCATAGAGTTGGGATCTCGAGACCAACTCTTTCCTCCATGGATGGTGAGTTCCTAGCGGTACCCAAATCCTCCTAATATAATATTATTTTATTCCTTTTTTCATGGAAGATGTGAGTGTTTGATTTAGTATCTCAAGGTGGCAGACTAGGTGTAGTATAGCTTGAGAGAGTGTTAATACCAAATTTGCCTCTTTTTTAATTTCTTCCACAAAAAATACTATAATAAATATAAAATCCTCATATATATTATCATGGCCTTCAATTTTATTGAGACGTCTAGGTCTATTACCAATATTGAGGTGAGATCTTGATTAGTCAAGAATGGCTTTAGGCTTAATAGTCTAGATTGAGTCTTAGGGTTCTAAGTTACCTATAGCTAGTCACTGATGTTTTCAATCCAATCATAAAATATATTTCCAAATTTTCCACCCTTTAAAATTATCTCTAGATATATATACTTCCATCTCCACCCCCTTTCTCTTATAGGTTTGCCTTGATTGATATTAATCAGCCTAAGTGCTTGACAATAATATTGGATACCTAGAGTAGGTTATTATATCTCCTTATACAATATTGATGGAGTTTGAAATCCATATAAAATTATAATAGGATTTGGTAACATTACTTATAATATAATCCTATTAAATATTATCTTTACATACCTCCACATGCTCTTATAGTCAGGCTTAGGGTTTATGGATAGCTGAGCCTATACAACCCTAAGGGCTTGATTAAGTATATTCTATACTTAAGTTATGGATATTACCATCCTAAAAAAAAATTCATGTATTACTCCTCCATTATATTTTTAAAAACCATATACAACCTCAAAACATGTATAAGCCTTCAATTTCAATGGTCAAACCTGTGACTACCTAGTTGAGCTCTAAAAGATCTAATAGTCTATCAAGGCTATTATTTCCATTCAACAAATAAATAACTCAAGAGATAATAATAACCTTGAAATAAAAGTCAAAAATCTTCTTATATCTCTTTCAATCCTCCTCATAAACATGCTTCATCACATTTTCATCCTCTTATTCATGAACCTGCATGTAGGTGCCTATTTAGGTCTAACTAGGCCTAATTAGGCCATCCAGGCCTTTCCTCATCTTCAAGGGGTCAAATAACTAGATGAAGGAATTGAAATATTTTAATAAATAGTTAAATAATTTTTTTTTTAACCTTTACACCTCATTTTCATGTATTATTTCACATATCTTCTTCACTTTACCTAATGACTCTGCCTGTAGGTGGTAGTCCCTACTATTTTAACCATGTGTAAAGAGGTGAGCCTCCTCTTGATGGAAATTTACTTTAATATATGCACATATTTTATCACTTGTATACATTTATCAACCTAATTTCATCCATATCAATTTTAAGATACCCTAGATAGGGTTGATGTTCCACTTGTCTTTCATCTACAGTCAAGCCTATAGGATACAGTTCTAGCCCCTTGATTATGAGTGTTCATTTGAGAGGTGATTTATGTTTCATTGGTATTTTGAATACCAAAAACATTTTAATGAACCTATATGGATAATTATAACCCTATTAAACATTATTTAACTCATCATACCTTTAGTATTCCTCCAACCCTATAATCATAGTCTTGTTTCCATTGAGATCTTGGCTTGAGTCTATCCTCTTAAAGAGAGTTGGTGGTGTTGATCCTTGATGTAAATTACTATATCCACCCCCATGTTTCCTTATATATATTAATTAATATATTATATTATCCTCAAAAACTTCTACACTCAATGGAAATAGTTAATACTTCATTTACTTGGTCTACCTCAATAGTCCTAATGTGACTATGGGAGCTTGTATTTGCATAAAAAGCTATGGGTGAGGATGGATTTTAGTATAGGTAAATTATATTCATGATAGAATCACCATATAACATGAATAAGAGGTTAATTAAATGTGTGTATTATCATGACATGATATTTAATACATATCCATTAATATAGTACTATGTTTACACTTGCAATGAGACTACACAATGCATACATGATAGTCACCTTAGAACATGAATTGAAGGATGGTGGATTAAATGAGAGTGGGAAGTAGAGAATATTTGAGTGGAATACATATAAATTATTATCCAACTAAAAACCACCACTCACTTCTATTTTATGCACAAAATGCTTTGTAATATGAAGGAACATTGCCATATAAGCTACAAATGTGATAACCTAAATGTTTACTTGCTATTTAGATCTCAAACATGTGAAATAAGAGTGGAATATATAATATAATAACATTGGGGACTTGTATGATACGTTTATAACAATTAGTTTTATCAATCAAACCAAAATTACATTGAAATTATTCCTTTCTTGACCCCTACATATATGAATAAGACACTTTGACTACCAAAACTCTTAATGTTTCTTCATAGAGAATAGTTGAATCTATAGACTAATTCCCATGATATAAAGGTCATGATACCCCCTTCCTATATGAAAAAAATTAGTTCCTCTTCTTCTCTCTCCTATATAGACTGAACATAAATATGAAGTGCTATCTATGGTCACCAAAGAGCTCGATGAAGAAATTAAATAGTTTTGTACCTTTATTTCACATTTTGGATATGAAAATTCTTTTATATACCTTCCATGAGCCTTGATTAAATGTATAACCTCCCTCTAATATTCCATGAATCTATAGACTAATTCCCATGATATAAAGGTCATGAGACCCCCTTCTTCTACCCAAAACATTAGTTCCTCCTCTTCTCTCTCCTATATAGATTGAGCATAAACATGAAGTTCTATCCATGGTCACCAAAGATCTTGATGAAGGAATTAAATAGTTTTGTACCTTTATTTCATATTTTGGATGTGAGAATTATTTGATATACCTTCCATGAGCCTTGATGTAATGTATTACCCCCCTCTAATAGTCCATGAATCTATAGACTAATTCCCATTATATAAATTTCATGAGACCCCCTTCCTCTACCCAAAACATTGGTTACTCCTCTTCTCTCTCCTATATAGACTGAGGATAAACATGAAGTGCTATCCATGGTCACCAAAGATGTCAATGAAGGAATTAAATAGTTTTATACCTTTATTTCACATTTTGGATGTGAAAATTTCTAGATACCTTTCATGATCCTTGATGAAATGTATAACCTCCCTCCATATGAGATTGACTATATAGATCCTGTTAGGTTGTGGAGCTAAAAACTTCACTAATACAAACGTGGAGGAGGTTGCTGAGAGGTTGCTAAGTTGTAGAGCAATCAACGTCAGTCTAATCAACTGACATCAATCATATCTAGTGAGCAAAGCAACTGACATCGGTTAGTTATCAGCTGATGTCAGTCATCTCCAGCCAGATAGGGACTGACGTCGGTCACCTGTGCGGTTCCAAAACTGCTAGTTGATGAACAGTTAGTTTGATGAACTGGTTGTTTGCATGTTAAAGGCTAATTTTAGTCTTGATCTATGGATCTAATTATTGCAATTAGATGTCTAATTATTGTTTGCATGGGATCTATATAATAGACTCATGGGCTGTATTGTAAAGTGTGAGGGATCAAAGCAGGGATTCCTCGGGTGCTAGATAGAGAGAGAAAGATTGGCTCCTCATAGTGCCATAGTGCCAAGTGTGTATGATCAGGTAGATCTATAGGAGAGCAAGGTCTGATAGAAGATCCACAGGGATGCTGGTTTGGAGGACAAGGTTCTTCATGGTATGTAAGATCAGGTTGGTCTGCAGGTGTGCAAGATCAGGTAGAGATCTACATGTGGTAAGTAAGGTAGGTTTATCTACAGGTGTGTGTGTGTGTGTGTGAGAGAGATCTAGGTTTGCAGGTGTGTAGAACTAGGTTGATTTACAGGTGTACAAGATTAGGGAGGTCACCAACACAACATGTAGCAAGATTAGGTGAGATCTACTTGGAGTATGTTGTGTACTTGGAGTATGTGTGTATACTCAGACTTGGAGTATGTGGAGTACTTGGTGGATTGGCAATATTTTTACTAATTGGTAGACTAGCCATATTGTTACTAGCTAGTGAAGGTGAATAGAAACTCTGTGTTTGAGTTGATTGTTGGGATTGTAATTGAGAGAGTGAGCTCTTGAAGATATTTACTGTTTATGCCCTAGAGGTGTGGGAGCCCTAGAGGAGTGTAAGGAAGAAGGCTGTGGCATCTTCTTTGTTGTATTTCCTTTTAGAAGAGTATTAATACAATTAGGTATTGTCTCTCATATTCTTTTTTATTTTTGAATTCTAGTTACCATTTACTTTTGGTTAAATTCTATGTTTAGTTGCTTGTACATGGTAATCAATTATGCTCCCAGGTCCTAACAAAGTGGTATCAGAGCTAAGGTTGTAGGAAGCAGGTTTGTGTTTGATTATAGGTCACTCTCAGGGGTTTTTGATTGAGTGGGAGTATAGAAATGGTAGAAGAAAGTAAGCTAAGAATGGAGGAATTGAAAAGCAAGAATGGTCAATTACGGTGTTATGGAAAGAAAGAGCAGGAAAAGAAAAATTGTTGGTTGATAACGGATCAACATAAAGGGAATGAAGAAGCATGTGTTGCAGGTATTGTTGCATGGATTGCTCTTATATGTTCCTTGGATAAAGTAGAATCTTGGTTTATAGATTCTATTGCCTCTTTCCATGCATCCCCAAATAGAGTATTTTTCCATGTTAAGGTCCATGGAAACTTTGGAAATATTTATTTAGGGGTTGGTGAGCCTTGTCAAAGTATTGGCAAAGGGGAAGTGCGACTAAAATTGTAGATGGCCAACACATGGGTGTTGAAGGAGGTCATGCAAGTCCTAGTCCTGAAGATGCAGCTAATTTCTATAGGAAAGTTGGGTGATGAGAGATGCATAGGAACTCTCACAGCGAATGCACTTGAATTAGCATGTGGTAAGAAAGTAGGTACTCTTTATCTACCTACTTGTATTATTGATTCCACTTATATTGCAAAGATGTGGCTTTGTAGGCTTGGTCACATAAGTGAGAAGGGAATGGATGTTCTTAAGTCAAATGGTAAGAGTTCAGCTTCGAAGAGCATAGGCTGAGATTTCTGTGAGTAGTGGGATGCTACAAGAAAGGATTGGATTTATTACAGGAAAAGGAAGTCTGATGTATTTGACAAACTTAAGAACTAGAAAGCCTTGGTGTTCATGGAGGAGATGATGGATAGAGATCAGTGGATGGGGCTGGATACTTCTAAGTAGGGCAGTTTGGATAGGGTTTTGATTCAAAATAAGCTCATGGGTAAAAACGTCATCACTCACAAGTGAACACAAGTACCGACATTAGTCAAGAGGAACTGACATCAAATAGGCAAGCACTGACATCAGTCATGTCCAAACAAGGAAAGTCAGTGGTGTTGGGCAAGTGGCGATCAATGTCGGTCAGATGTAGACTAGGTGGTGACTGACATCAGTCACTGGAATGGATTTTGGGTGGACATTGGTCACTAGAACAAATTTTGGGTAGACAACAAGCTATCAAGGAGTCTCAAATGCCCATGTGGAGGACTGAAAGGGGAAGTAAGCCTCAAATTCGTTATTCCCCTTCTTTACACTACTTATTGCTCACTAATGGTCAAGAACTAGGAAGTTTTAAAGAAGTAGAGTAGGTAGGATCCAAGAAACTATGGGAGCATGGCATGGATGAGGAAGTTAATTCCTTGGGAGAGAACCAAATGGGATATTTGGTAGAGTTTCCAGCGGAGTTAAAGAAGAGAGAGAATGGAAATGTGAGATGGAAGGCCAAGTCATATGGTCTTGAGGAAGCTATAGGACAATGGTACAGGTTTGATAGGTGTATGACAAAGCATGGCTTTAGTCAGTGTCATTGTAATCATTGTGTTTACTTTACCAGGTTAGATGATGATTACAACATTATCCTATTACTGTATGTTGTGTGTATGCTTGTTGCAGGGTCACACATGTAGGGAGTTGCTGAA
This sequence comes from Torreya grandis, assembly GCA_037957365.1. Taxonomy (NCBI): domain Eukaryota; kingdom Viridiplantae; phylum Streptophyta; class Pinopsida; order Cupressales; family Taxaceae; genus Torreya; species Torreya grandis. Next base: position 512,829 of record JARHVA010003227.1, read on the forward strand.
CTAAAGGTAAAGTTAGTTCAGTGGTATGTCATGAAGAATTTGGGAGCAGTGAAATTCTTTGGCATGAGTATTCCTAGAGATAGGGAAGATCACAGGTTGATGTTGTCTTAGGATGATTGTGTGAAGGTAGTGTATGATGTAGTACAACAAGCACACCTATGGATGGATAGTTCACAAAATAAGGTCCCCAATCACATGATGAGGTTGAGTACATGTGTACTCCCTGTTATTGCCCTAGCAGTGGGAGTTGTCAGTAGGTTTGTGGCCAATCTGAGAAAGAAGCACTGGAGGGCAGTTCAGTGGATTCTCAGGTATCTGAGAGGGACCACTAATAGGTACACATGCTATGCAGGGTCAGGCACTTTAGATATGGTAGGTTACTTGGATGATAGGAGTTGCACCACAAGATGTGTGGTGGTTGGTCTTTAAGATTGAGCTTAAAGAGGAATACAAGCCAGGAAACAAATTAGATGATGTACAAGTATAGGTATAATGTAGCTATTTATCTCTAAGTGGGAGATTGTTAGGTTGTGGAGCTAAAATCTTCACTAATGCAAACATGGAGGAGGTTGCTGAGAGGTTGCTGAGTTACAGAGAAACTGACGCCAGTCTAATCAACTAATGTTGGTCATATCCGATGAGTAGAGAAACTGACATCAGTCAGTTATCAACCAACATCAGTCATCTCCAACCAGACAGGGACTGACGTCGGTCGCCTGTGTGGTTCTGAAACTGCTAGTTGATGAATAGTTAGTTTGACGAACCAGTTGTTTGCATGTTAAAGGCTAATTTAAGTCTTGAGCTGTAGATCTAATTATTGTAATTAGATGTCTAATTATTGTTTGCATGGGATCTATATAATAGACTCATGGGCTGTATTGTAAAGTGTGAGGGATCAAAGTAGGGATTCCCCGAGTGCTAGATAGAGAGAGTAATCTTGGCTCCTCATAGTGCCTTAGTGCCAAGTGTGTATGATTAGGTAGATCTACGGGAGATCAAGGTCTTGTAGAAGATCCATAGGGGTGCTAGTTTGGAGGACAAGGGTTCTTCATGGTATGTAAGCTCAAGTTGGTCTGTAGGTGTGCAAGATCAGGTAGAGATTTACATTTGGTAAGGTTGGTTGATCTATAGGTGTGTGTGTGTGCAAGATCTAGGTTTGTAAGTGTGTAGAAATAGGTTGATTTGTAGGTGTGCAAGATCAGGGAGGTCAGCAACACAATAGGTAGCAAGATCAGGTGAGATCTACTTGGAGTACATTGTGTACTTGGAGTATGTGTGTATACTCAGACTTGGAGTACGTGGAGTACTTGGTGGACCGGAAGTATTGTTACTGACTGGTGGACTGGTAGTATTGTTATTGGCTGGTGGAGGTGAACAACAACTCTGTGTTTGAGTTGATTGTTGGGACCATAATTGAGAGAGTGAGCTCTTGAAGAGATTTACTGTTTATGCCCTACAGGAGTGTAAGGAAGAAGATTGTGGCATCTTCTTTGTTGTATTTCCTTCTGGAAGAGTATTAATACAATTGGGTATTGTCTCTCATATTTTGTGTTATTTCTAAATTCTAGTTATTATTTACTTCTGGTTAAATTCCGTGTTTAGTTGCTTGTACATGGTAATCAATTGTGCTCCTGGGTCCTAACAGATCCATACAAGCCTGCAAAACACTTGAAAAATAGCTTATTTTTTGCATTTTTTCATGTTTGAAGATTTAAGAAACCATTGGAGGGTACAGGGAGGGAAAATAGATGTAAAATAACATTTGAAAATAGATGGTACCTTGGGTAAGTTTAAAGGAAATATTTTCACATGTGTGGGACCCATTTGGAGAATGGGAAGTAGGTTTGACCTCTAAAATAGACCTTTTATGCATATGAAACCATCCTAAGATGGATATATGATGGTTATGGGACTCTTTGGATGCCATTTCTAATACAATTGACATTGAAACACAACTTTTCCAAAGTTTACAACATGAAAGTGAATCATATGAGATTTTGAGGACCATTTGATAACTTGAAAGGCTAATCAAGGCTTGATTGATTAGAATAATTAGACCATGGAGAATGACCTTGAATACATCATTAGTCCTCCAATTAGAAACCAAACATGGTTTATACACCTTCACATTTCTATAAATGGCTTGAAACATGCCTAAATGTAATGAGAACTAGCAACCTTAACTTTGTCAAGTTACCTTAACTTATGTTAAGAAACCTTAATCTTGTCAAACAAAGATTTGAGCATTCTCTATTCTTCAAAAGCACATGACAAATCTTCCACTCATTCAATGACTACTATTACCACTTAGTATATCAATAAAAGACATCAAAATAGGCCATGATATATGATGATCTCTTAAGTAAGTCTTAACACATATATGAAATCTTAAACCATGCTAACAAGGTTTTCAAGAAGCAAATAGAGGTCCATGATAAAATCTAGACCATTTAGTACACACTCTAGAGAGGTTTCATGTAAATTTTTTGATTATAGAGATTGATATTTGTCTTAGGAGACCAAATTAACAACATCTTTGGCCACTCATATGGGTTGACCAACCTATTGGTCAAGGGAACCCACTAACTCTTCATGATAGTCATAATCCAACTGAGCTAATAACATGACTTAGATGACCATTTCATTGGACTATCAAATATATTAGCACCTTATAACACCCTTAAGGACTATAATAAATCATAAGACACAAAAAGAAACAAAGGAAACATAACAAGTCACATACCAAGAAATCAACACCTAAAACACCTAAGAGAGCAACTAGATAAGACAACAAATAACTAAGTCAACTAACCACACTAGACTTGTGCTGACAAATTTATTGGAAGCAAGACAATAACTACCATAAAAAACTAACCTAAACCAAACCTTTTTTTCCTCCAAGATCAAATGGGAATCTACTTTGATCACTATGGCACCATGAGGTTAAATTACCATATGATGAGTAGATTACAATCAGGTATTGCTCATTGAATGAGAACCTCCACTTGCATCTAGATATATCTGCATGTTCATGGCCTCCTAGAAGAGTATTTGGATATTATTGCTCCATTCCCAGGTACATGGGATGGCTATGTGAATCAAACACCTAGTCATGAACATTACAAACTTGTCTACTTTACATGAATAGTATGATTTTTACCTTAGTCATGGGTTACTCCTAATCAGGCTAAATAATTTGAGGTGGCCCTTGTGTTATGGTTGCAAGGTTGATTTTCAGGAGAGATGGATATAGTTTCATGACAACTTGAGGCCATTATAATTTATTTTCATTCACCAAGAGTGAGGAGGCATCTAAAAATGGAAATAGGAATTGATAAACTTGTTTAAATACCTTAAATAAGTCGCCTTCAAATGGGACAAACTCTAGGAATGGCATGCTTGGAGGGATGCCTTCTTATTTGATGGAACCATCCTCCTCAATTTGAATATAATCATGATATGCCTTAATAAGAGAGTACCCTAACCTTATGATGTCAAACAAATCCATTGATTTATCCTCACATAATTTAAGTTTGCTTGGGCTCTCTTCAATTTGGATAGTGGCTAATGTAGGGGCAGACATATCATAGTTTGATAAATATTTTAGAACCATAACCCCTTAGATATGTTCATGGAAACATAAAAAAACTTATTCCACCCTTTATGGATCACTTGGCTCTCTCTAATCCTTAAAAACAACTTGATCATCTTGAATGACATCAAGGTTACCTTCATGAAGGTTTTGACAGTCTAGTTCGCATCTTTCTTTGCCACTTAAAACTTCTTGAGGGATACCTCCTTGTCCTACAGCTACTAAAAGTTATACAAGTGATACACTTTCATTATCTCTAGGAATGTCATGAAAGAGACAAGTTACCATTTCATAAAGGAGGTCTTTAATGTCATCTTATTCTTAGCCAACTAAAATGTCTTCCTTTTGTGACTCATCTTGCTCTTGCAGCCCATCCTCTTCTACATCCTTGAAGGATGACCTATGTTTTTCCTACACAATAGGTGTCTCAATGACAATTTAGTCTTATAGATAATTTAATTAAACTTCATCACCTTCCATCAAAACTTGACCTTATTTACTTGCTTCCATAATGAGAGGCTCCTTTTATAGAAGTGGAATGGAATATCCTTGAAAGGATTCTAGGACAGAGGTCATGTATGATTCATTTTTATCATTTAAATATTGAATTTTGATAACCAACACCTTATCTTTATTCTATATATTATCTTGAATGGATTTCCATGATGAAAATGATTTGGGTCCTTAAAAAGGGAGGGATGTGGATTGAGTGATTTCACATTTCATTTTAGCTTCAGCGTCTTGGTGTAGGTTTGACTGATCTTCCTTTCTCCATGCATTCACTACTTGTTTCCAAATTAGAAGCTTGGATCTAGGAGCTTGTTATATTGTATGTGTTGTAACTTGTGAGATGAATAGAGGCACCTTATCCTAGGATGTCATTGCTCTTGTTTCTACCATTGAATAAAATAAGTGCTCATTCATAAGTTCCATTTCTCTAGCTAGGTGAGATTCAAAGTCAAGTGTCATTTGATCAGAGATATCCTCAAGATTATTGGGAAGTAAATGGACTTACAAGGTTTGATATGAACCATGAAACTTGATCCTCTCAACACACATCTCTTCCCTCATTTACATAGTTTATTAGATGGAATTCCAAGTATGGAATGCCTTAGAATATTTACATGGGTTGCACCATAGAGGACTGATGTGGATGGAAGAGGGCACATTAAAATGGTAAATATTTGGTTTACTTCCCCTTATAGACTATTATACCCTCCTCTATGTTTGAAACTAGACCACTTATGTCCAACATATCACTATTAGTTCTTGAATGATTCTCTATAATAATAGATTCACACTCTTTATTAGCCTATTATAATGAGGATCTCATGATATTGATTAGGTAACTATGGGCCTCTTGACCATACCCTCTTTATGTGTCAAACCCCACCATATGTCTCTCATAGTCCAATAGGGTTTTCTTAGGGTTTGTAATGGATTGATTTGAGACATGGCTAGGTTGACTAGAAGTATCATGATGTTGAAAAGAAGGATTAGGAGGGTAGGTTGGCTTTAAAGGAGGTGAATAGAGCTAACAAGGAGGGTAAGATTGGTATTTTTATTAGTAAAGAGGATCATGAGACTGATAAGGGTTCTCATGTTGCTGATAAGGGTCAATATAGGGTTGATAGGGATCATAGTAGAGCTAGTGTGGGTAATAGTAAGGCTAATAAGGGACTATATGATAAACACCTCCTCCATATCTAGTCATTACACATCATGAAATAATTAAAGATGAAAGTGAATTATCAATAATAGATGTTCTTACCCTTGATAAATATATTTTGATGACCAATTTAGGAATGAAACCTGAATACAAATCTACCATTGAAGTGTTTGAATCTCTCTAATGTCATCCAAGTTTGTAAGTACATGCTCTAACTCACTTGAATGTTGGTCCCACTAGGTGTGCCAAAATTTTTAACACTCCAAAATGCACCCTATGAGGAGTTTTTTCATGCCTTCCTCCAAGTTTGGGGTAATATGGGATTAGCCCAAGGCTGTGGGTGACCTATGGCTAGGCTAAACCTCTAGTTTATGGGGATATCTCCCCTAGTGAATTCATTAAGATAAAATACCTAATACATATTAATCCTTGAGGAGAAAAATGATATGGAAATGTGTGAAATAAACCTAATCTAAATATGGTGATACACTTATATAATTTATCCTCTCTATTTGACCTCAAACAACACTAATAATGCACGAAGCTTAGCCACTATCTCTAAGAGCTTATAGGAAATAATTTTTCACATATAGGGTGCATTAAATGACTATATCATGATGGTAATGAAGGGAAGGTCTAGTTAAATTCACTTACCAATGAAAATTCTACTCTAAGCTTAGCCATTAACACCTTACACATTATATAACTTGCATAAAACATCAATTAGCAACTAGGTGAATAAAATACCAATAAAGGGAGAGAAACCTACCACATATTAAAATAAAATAAGAATAACACACTAGAAACTAACATTAAGAATCTACAATAGTCCATATATGATTAGAAGAGCTCTACAAGATATAAATCTAGGTAGAGTTTCCTCATACCCAGTTGAGGGATGATTTCAATGGCCTAAGAGCCTCAATACATAGAAGAATGAGGAGATGAGAGAGGTAATTATGGTGTAGAGGTGACATTTAGAGGTCATGAATGACCATAGTCCACTCACATAGAAGTTACAATAGCCCACATGGTTGGTGTATGCAATCAAAAATACATCATGTCTATAAATCAATCCTAGCTTGGAGAAGATAGAGCATACCTAAACGTTTGATTGGGAATACATTTGTTAAGTGGGGGAATTACCAATATATGGTTCTACTAGACCTGATTAGGGGATCAAATTTCATGACACACCATGCTAGGAAGGGCTCCAATCTTACAATCTAAAACAATCATGCAAGAACCCTAAAAGAGTCCTAGGTTTAATGTTTACTCTATTCTATTAAACAAGAAAGTAAATATACTCTAGTTCTCACCAAAGCTTGTGGCATAAAGTGGGGGTTATAAATTTAAAAAAATAAACTAAACATGCATATAAGACATATACTCATGTTAATTTATACATAATCCTAATGCATGGAAGAAATAAGCACAACTACATTATCTATCTACTCTTAAAAAGGAGAAATAAAGTTAGGAATACTTACCTTGAAGATAAACCCACCAAGCCTCAATATCTACCTTGGCCAAGGTTCTACTCAAGATATTCTTTTGTTATGTAAAGATAACAAATACACATCAGCTCTAGGCTACACAATCTATTTATGCATCTAAAACACTTCTCTACAAAACAAGATCCATATCTCTAAAGAAAGTATGGAACCCTAAGCTTTATTTCTCAAGTAGAATGGTTAATAAGAAAATTTTCATTCACACTTATTATTATTTGATTCTCTTTTTAAAAATTATTGGAAATGAACTTGTATATATATGTGTGTATCTTTCCCTAAATCCTTTTGAATGTGTTAGCTATACAGGGTTGACCCAGTCGACCATAAATGTTTTCAAGAGATAATTCACTAGGTCCTGAGCTACGTCAATTTAAGGGATAAAAAATATCCTAATGAAAAATACACTTAAATAATATAGGTTTGATCTAGTCGACCCTTTACAGTAATTAGAGGCTAAAAATATACATGGTCAACCTAGTTGACCTAGTATAGTTAACTAGTTGAAAGGGGGTCAAGGCAAGAACAAGAAGGATAAAGCATGGAAAATGACTAGAATGGGTAAGGTTAAGAAGAATAAGCTTAGGGTAAATGGTTTTAGGAGATGAGTGTGTATATGACAAGTGGTAAAATGGATAACAATATTACAAAGCACTAATGGTCTACCAATTCCTTTCTCGATACACCCCTTAAGGTGTGCACTTAAAGAGATTAAGACTCGATGAGTTCCTGCAAGATAAAAAGTATCAGTAATCAATAAAAGTTTCAAAATGTTATTTGTATACATATTCCCCACTTTAATCTCATCACATGTCACATGAGTACAACATAGGATGGTCCTTTGGCAAATAGACTATGATAATACACAACGTTGATGCTAAATAAAGTGCAATAAGAAATAAGTAAGATAAAGAAAAGGATATAATTGAAAAAAGCATACCTTTACTTACCTTAGTGTTGTCAATAAAGAATTAGACTACAAGATAAAGTGAAGGTGTCCAATGTGAAGAGCACTAGGTGAACCTTTAGAGATTAGTACAAAAAATAGGCAAAAATTGAAACTTTTGGAATATAGGCATATAGTAGTGGAAAAGAAGTTAGGGAAAAGATATGAGGGTATTAGGAAAAATTTGGTAAATTAGTATTGTTAAGGAAAGTATAGAATATTTAAGTCAAATGAATGAAAAAATGATGTCAAAATAATGACAAATGATTAGCAAATATACTAAATCACATTGGAAAGCATGTAAAACATAAATCATAAAAAGGAATGTAGAACATACTAAATCATGTTGGGAAGCATGTAAAACATGAATGGAAAATGAAGTATCAATATAAGAAAACTTTAACAAAGATATGTAAGTGAAAATCAATCTTATGTAAGATAGGCAAAAATAAAAACATGAAAGATGGAAAATGAAATGTAATTGAAGGTGTGAGACAAACATGAAGAAGTCATAAATAAAGAGAACCATGTAATAATTTCAAATGTCATATGTAACATAAGTGAAGTCTGAAAAAATCAAAAGAGAACATGATGGAGGAACAAAAATCAAAATCTCTAAAGGATGAAAACTCAAATTGAGTGCTTGTTCTAAGAGACAATGTAAGAAAACACAACCACTTAGTGACATGACTAGTATGACAATGAGGTGGTGTGGTAAATAAATGGTGTAATAATGTAATCCATAGTTGTTTAAACATGTTATTTTTCTATAAGGATAGATAAAAATGAAACAAAGTAATGATAGCAGGTTTTTAAGAAGTGAAGAAGGAATAATAGAAGAGGGAATATAGATTTTGGAATCACAATTTGCTTGTCAAGGGGGGAAATAATATGGGTATAGGGGAGAATGAATGAAAAATGAAGGTAGAGTAACTCTGTATCCAGTTCAAGATGCTCAAATTAGGTTTGTTAAAATAAGAGGACTTTTGAACTTAAGGACTATGAAGAACTTGTCTAAAACACACAAGCTTAGGTCAAAAAATGAAGTATATATATCATCCCATGAAAGCTATATGATTTAAAATTAAAATAGACCTACCTTCCCACAACATGTTCCCTATTCCTTAGGACCCCTTATAGATCTGTTGGTCTACTATGAAGATTGGGTACTTGCATGAGAAATTAAGTAACACCATAAAGTTTGTTGAATTCCCCTATTCCAATCTAATATCCTATCATACCCCAAAGGACATTAGCTCTGTGTGAGGTCGATTGTGGAGTTTGATATTTGATTGGAGATAGGATATGTTCTTGTAATCACATATTTTGGTGTGATGTTAATTTTTGAAATTTTTATGTTTCCTTTTAGATATCATTTCCTTTTTTTCACATGATTTGGATTTTAACTTTATTGATGGATTTTTCTATTCCTCCTCCATATGAATTTGGAAAACGAAACATGGGTGCTAAAGATGACTTTAATTTGAATAATTGGGACTTGTTTGCTAAGAGAGAGAACTTTCAAAGAGCATGAAGTCTAAGAGTCTCATAAATCTAGGTAAAATAAAAGTTATATCTTGAATTCAACCTTGTTTTATCCAATGCAAAGTGAAAGAAAGGGGAAATCAAGAGGAGTGACACATGGAAAAATTTGAATTACTTCAAATTGAAAAAATGTGACAAAGGGTGAAAAAAGGATACAATAACAATAAAGTGTGATTACTTATCATAAAAATGAGGGAAATAAAGGAATACATGCTAACATAGATTATTTTCATAAATTCCATCTATCAAAAGAAGCAAAAGCTAACATTGAGAACAAAACTGAGAAGCATTTTTTATAAAAGGAATAAAAATATGGTAATTTTATGAGGAGGTATGGGTCCTCTCTATAGTCTTATACTAAAACTCATAAAAGAGAAACCCACGAGGGTGCCAAAAATCAAAATGTGAAATAATAAAATGAGAAAAGAAGGAAAGGTGGTATTTTTTGAGGAGAGTTAGGTCCTATCCATGGTATTATACTTCAAACTAACAAAAGAGAAACCCATGAGGGTAAATTATAAATAAGGGAAAAAATAATCATAAAACTACTAAGGAAAATAATAACATACATGCATACATGCATACATACATACACACACACACACACACACATATAAATAAATATACATATGTGTGTGTGTGTCTATGTATGTATGTGTGTGCGCGCGCGCGCGTGTGTGTGTGTGTGTGTGTGTGTGTGTGTGTGTGTGTTTCTATATATATATATATATATATATATATATATATATATATATAGACGCGCACGTGTGTGTGTGTGTTTCTATATATATATATATATATATATATATATATATATATATATATATATATATATATATATATATATATATATATATATATATATATATATATATATATATATATATATATATATATAGACACACACACACACACACACACACACACACACACACACACACACACACACACACACACACACACACACACACACACACACACACACGCACGCGCACACACACACACACACACACACATGAGGACAAAAATGAAAGTAAATGCCAAATGTGATGTGTATGAAAATGAAACAATGTAAAGGAAGACAATGATGTTATTAAAATGAAAGTAAGATCAAGTAAGATATATGCTAACGTATGTATCAAAGATGAGCATGTGAAATACAAGTCTATAAATCTTGAAAGGTTTCTTGAAGCTGGATTTGTTTGTTATTATGTATTATATAATAAGAGTGGGCATCATAATATGACCTAAAGGGTAATGGATGTAGGGATGGACATTGTAATATACCCTAAAGTCTGAAGGGACATGTGGATGGTCATTGCTAGATGCCCCAACATGTGAGTTGGAGTGAGGTAATATTGGACCATTAGCATGATTTGCATTGGGATGGTAGATGCATTTAGAGATAGGAAAATGTGTTGGTTTATTAGATTTTAATGAGGTTGAATGTGACATATGATGGTTAGGAGAGGTATGAAGAGGTAAATTAGGACCATTTATGATATGCATTGGAGTAGGAATTTGAACTAGGTACTCTTTTGGTTCATGGGACCTAAGAGGTTGAGGTTTAATGGATGTAATGATATGTTTAAAGTTATTCATGTTAGCTATCCTTTCTTTATTGGTGTAGGAAGAAGGATCAACTATGGCTTGAACAAAATTAGTGGATGAGGTATAAGTATGGGATGATTATTGTTGATCATTAAGTAGCTGATTTTAATGTGGTTATGGTTCTTGAGATTGAATTTAAGAAGCTTGAATATAGTCTTGATAACATTATTTGGTGAGAGTTTCAATATTGAAATGTAGACCAAGGAAGAAATAAGAAATCAATGAAAATCATGACAATACTCATGAGAATGACATATAGTAGCATGCCACCAATAATATTTATTTGGATTGTACCATTTTGGAGGAGGCTTATAAGGATCAAAGCTCATGGGTTTAGAGGGTGGAAATTTATTATTAATTTGTTCTAGACTTAAGGGAGGGTGGGTTGGGTTAAAATTGGTTGAATTGGATGCTCCATTTTGAGGTTGGGGAGGCTTGGATGAATCAATGTTATGAGAAGATGATTGGAAAGGTTCTTTAATATTTGTTTGAGATGGTTCCAATTGATTCAGAAGAAAGTCTTACCTCTTTTACTTGGTCTAAAGCTTTGTATAAAGTTTAAGGTGAAAAGATACGAACTTTGTATTGAAGGGGAGGTTCAAGAGTAGTGAAAAAAAGTTTTAAAAGAGTATCATCATTCATGTTATGGTCCACTTTGTTAGCAAGAGACTTCCATCGTTTGATGAAAGTATGAGCAGATTCATTAGGAAGTTACTTGACACTGATGAAATGGCTAAGGTAATTTTTAGGAAGGTCATCATGTTGGGATTCCTTCACTAGAGCATTAAATAAATCCTCTAGTTGTGAGATGGAATGTATATAAATCTAGTTGTACGATTCAAGTGCATCACCAACAAATGTTTTGGATAAGATCTTTATGGTATCAAAGGTGTTAGTTTAGACCAATTCTTTGTAGAGAATGTGATAGTTGGATAAATATTTACAATATCTATGGATGCAATGAATGGGGCTAAAGGTTTATTTTTAAGATGTTTAAGCATTTTTTTATTCATTGGAGGTTGAGGGATGATATTTTCATTGGCACCTCTAAGAGGAGGAGGGATAAAATTTGGATTTGGTTGAGACATGATGAATTGAAGTGGTTAACTAATCATGTTGTATATTCATCACTTGAGAGGTATTAGAAGTTTTCATTATATTCATTTATTGTATGAGTTAGGTAATAAGTTGAGTTGTATCAATAGGTGGATTGGTGCTTGTAGGATGGGTATTAGTGTTGATAGGAGGAGGGTGGGTAGTGTTGGTGGGAGGAGGATTCTTTGTAGGTAGAGGATTCCTAAAATTAGTGTTAGTTGACTTAAGTGTAGTACAGGAAGGAAGCTTAGTAAAACCACCATTCTTGTGATGAGTGTAAATAGTATTATCATTAAGGTTTTTTAATAATCAAGAACCATCGAGATTATCAATTTGAGTGGTTTTAACCATGTTACTTTGGGAATTGATAAGACTTGGTGATGTTGTTATGGGTATAACAAGGGGATTACGAACATTGGTTGTAAGGGCATGAGTGTTAATAGGTGAGGAATTAGTTGGTGAATATTCCTAAAATTGGTATTGGGAAGAGGATTAGGATGAATGACCTCAACTACATTGCTTTGTGTAGTGATTGGTTTTGGTTTAGGATAATAGGAAGAAATAAATTAGATAGTTTTATTTGAGGTAATGAAATAAGTGAGGTTATTATCCAAATCCTTAATTATGAAATATTCTTAACTAAAATAACACTAAACAGATGTCATCATGATGAGATAAGACTAGATAACCACATAAGGAAAAATAAGAAGTGATAGGAAATTGTATAGGATTGACTGGGTCAACCTAACACAAAAAATAGGTCCTAAAAATAGTATAGGTTCAACTATGTTGAACTAATACAACAAAAAATGGTTGGGTAAATGGAAACATAGTCTTTTAACATTTTAGGGTCAATTGGGTTGATCCAATATAGTAAATAAAGGCCATAAAAGTTATAGGGTTGACTCAGTTGACCCAATATAGTAGAGAGGGAAAATTAAGAAGTTTATAATAGATTGTGAAGTGAAATAAGATAACTTTACAATTAATTTGAAAACAAATAGATGAAAGGAAACAAATAGTCAATTGGATTAACGTTAACCAATCCAATTAAGGCACATAGCACAAAACCTTGCACCAATATTGGATGATGTAATTTTTTGTAATACAAAATACAATTGAGAAAAGAGCAAGAAATCAAATTGTAAATATGAGAGTAAACTAATTGGTCAACTTGAATGTTTATTAGATTATTAAGCTATGATTTTAAATGTGATGAGAATTTGGATATAAACAAGAAACTATAATGGCAATCTAATGATAGTTTTAGGTAGTTTGGGATGAAAGGGATTGTAGTGGGAATGATAAAGGTTTGGTATTGAGGCCTACCCCCTCACTTCATACACTAAAATGATAAGGATGTCAAATTCTTAACCAGAATATAACATTAACCATAATTTATACTTGATTAGAGTATCAAGTCGACTTCCCCCTTCATGATGAAATTTAAGTAAGTTGACCTTGGGTAGACAAATGTTAAAATGTTTGTTTAGATTATGTGATTTGGCTGTGTGTGTATAAAATAAAAAATAGTGAACTAAAAAATTAATTAAAAAACCACGTAATTAGACTATGTGATCTTTTCTAAGCATGCAAGCAATAAGAAAAGTGTGAAATAATTACTAGCATATATGGTTAATTCCAACTTTGAAATAAGGTATAATGTTGATATGTATAATAATGCATGCATAAAATATAGAATAGGGTTGATAGGGTCTATCTTATACTATAGACGAAAGGTTTGAAAATGAATAGGGTCAATAGAGTTGACCAAGTTATCCAAACATCACACAAAACATAAAACTTGATCGATAGAGTCGATTTAGTTGATTGTGTAGGGGTAGTTTAAATGACTACAAACTATAAAAGGAAAGGCTATAAAGAAAGATACATAGAGATAGAAAGGAACCTTGGTAGATAAAATATATAGAGAATGAATATTTTTGTTCAATAACCTTGATATATGCTTTTAAATTCTACTAACTAGGTTGACTAGGTCGATCAAGCTTTACATAAACTTACTACTGAGTGCTTGAAATGTATAGGGTTGATTGGGTCAACCTATTAGTCTGAACTTGATGTCTGAAAAATTATAGGGTCAACTAGGTCAACTTAGTAGTCTAGACTAGATGTTTATAAATCTAAAAAATTGTACTGGGTTGATAAGATCGAATCTAGTAGCCTGTACCTAAAAACTTGTGCACAAAAGTTAGATATTGGGTCAACATAGTCGATGTAATATGGAAAATATGTGAAAAAAATAGTGATGGAGGAATGAAATAAGTTGAACAACTCCTACAAGGGTTAGTTCACATTGGGTTCACTAGAATGTATGTAATAAAAAATGCATCATGTCTATAAATCAATCTTAGATTAAAGAAGATAGAGCATACCTATACTTATGATTGGAAATACATTTGTTAAGTAGGGGCATGACCAATATGTGGATCACTAGACCCGATTAGGGGATCACTTGTCATAATACACCATTATAAGAAGGGTTACAAATCCTACAGTCTAACACAATCATGCAACAACCTTAAAAGAGTCCTAGGTTTAATTTTCACTCTATTATAATAAACAAGAAATTAAATCTAATATAGTGCTCACCAAAGCTTATGGCATAAATTGGGGGTTAGGAAAAAAAAACTAAACATGCATAGAAGACATATACTCACATTAATGTATATAGAATCCTAATGTATGGAAGAAAGAAACACAACTACATTATATATCTAATCTTACAAAGGAGAAGTAAAGTTACGAATACTTACCTTGAAGATGAACCTACCGAGCCTCAATATCTCCCTTGGCCAAGGTGATTTGCAAGAGATTATTGTGGTATGTAATGATTAAAAAGACAAACTAGCTCTAGGTTACACAATGTATCTATGCATCCAAAAGACTTCTCCATAAGACAAGATCTGTATCTCCAAATAAAGTATGGAACCCTAAGTTTTATTCCACAAGTAGAATGGTCAATAATCAGATGTTCATTCACACTTATTCTTATTCACTTATATTATTAAAAATGGTTGGAAATGAACTTGTATATATAGGTGGATCTTTCCCTAAATCCTTTCAAATATGTCAGCTATGTAGGGTTGACTTATTCAGCCCTATATATTTTCAGGAGATAATTCAACAGGTCCTAAGCTAGGTCAGTCAAAGGGTTAACAAATATCCTAATGAAAAATATCCCTAACTAGTATAGGGTTGACCCAATCAACCCTATACTGTAATCAAAGGCTAAAAATTGTATAAGGTTGACCTAGTTGACCTAGTATAATCAACTTTTTGAAAGTGGGTTAAGGCAAGAACAAAGAAGTTAAATAATTTTAAATGACTAGAATGGATAAGGATGAGAAGAATAAGCTTAGGGTAAATGGTTTTAGGAGATGAGTGTGTAAATGGAAAGTGGAAAAGGGATAATAATCTTACAAATCACCAATGGTCTACCCACCCTTTTTTGGATACACCCCTTAAGTCATGTAGTTAGAGAGATTGAGACTCAATGGGTTCCTCTAAGATACAAAGTGTCATTAATCAATAAAACTTTAAAAATATTATGTCTATACAGTTGGTGGTATTCAATGGGACCTTTAGGTGTTGAGGTGGAGTGGTGGATGTTGGTTTATACTTTTTAGACCTCTTTAAAAGCATTTACACACCAAAATATAGTAAATTATTCCCCCTTTGGTAGTTACAAAGCATTGAAGTGGTGTGATTAGACCTTCATAGATCATATAACAACCCACCTCCTCTTTATGCATGTCAATTAGGCTAAGAAACTACACATTATCCATGATGACCATAGAATGTGTGCTTGATTAATTCAATGAATCAATTATAGGGGTGTTATGACCTTGAAATAACTCATCTAGTACCCCACCTTTTCCCAACTTATATCTCTTCTTGTTGACCAAGTAGGCCTATTAAGTACTTAAGCCTAGTCACTTAGTGTTGGTTGTTTATGTGGCCATGAAACTTTAGAAAGACCTTTAAAACAAGTGAATTATTATGTTTTATACTTGAAAAAATGTTTCACATAATGGAATAGTCCTTTACCATAGTGAAAACCTATAATTATATCTAACTTAGGTTATTAGGCCATCTCTTACTAGCTCTTCTAGACTATATATTTTATGAAGACTTGTAGAGGCATTTTTAGTAATAATCATGAGTATTTGGTGACTTGGAAAGGTGAAATATGCCTCAAAATACCCTATTCCATGATTTTAAACCTGTTAAACAACTCTACACCTTATTTTCTACCCAAAAATTTATAAAAGTATAGTTTATGACAAGTCTATATAATAGTTCATAAAAACCAATATAATGAGTGGGATACCATCTGAGTCCAATATTTGATTTAGGTGTTTTTCAAGATAATTTAGGGTGTTTGATTGCAAATTACTTAGGTTCTCTCCCATTAGGTCTATGTTAGGGTTTATACAAGGTTTGGAGGTCTATCATCTTAATGATGGTTCATAAAGTATAAGCCTCCAATACAAAACCTTTTACCATGGAACTATAGATCATATACCCCATCAAATATCCTGAATAGCTCTTGGTTCCATGACTATTGTATGGATAATATGAGTGAAAGTTGGTAGATATCAAACTCTTTGTAAGCATTCTATATACGTTTTAGTCTTAGGGATGGTTCATAGAGTTGGGATCCTAATACTAAATGTTTCCTCCATGGATGGTGAGTGCCTATGGGTCCCTAAATCTTCCTAAGATAATTTTCTATTATTATTTTTTCCATGAAATATGTGAGTGTCTAAATTAGTAGATTGAGGTGACAAACTAGGTATAGTGTAGATCGAGAGAGTGTTAAGACCAAATTTAACACTTTCTTTCTTTCCTCCATCAAAAGCTCCTTCAAGACCTAAAAAATCCTCATTTGTCTACTCATGGTCATCATTTTTCTTAGGAGGCCTGAGTTTATTACCAAGATTAAGGTGTTTTTTGAGTAGTCAAGAATGACTTTAGGCTTAATAGGTCTAGACTGAGTCCTAGGGTTATAATTTACCTATAGGTATTCATTGATGGTTTTTGTACCATAATAGAATATATTTCCACTTGTTTCCACCCTCTTCAATTGTATGTAAATATCTATACTTCCATCTCTACCCCCTTTCTCCTATAGGTCTATCCTGAATGCTTGATAGTAGTATTAGAGACATAAAATAGGTTATTCTCTCTCCTTATATAGTGGTGATGGACTTTGAAACCATATAACATGATATAAATATTTTTTAACATTCCTTGGACTATAATCCTCTTAAATATACTCTCTACATACCTCTGCATGCTCTTGCAGTTAGGCCTAGGGTTTATGGATAGTTGAGCCTATACATCCCTAACAACTTGATTAAGTGTCTACGTTGCTTAATTTAAGGCTCTTACCAATCATAAAATATTTTTAATTTATTATTCACTCATTTATTATATTTTTTAAACCCATATAAAACCCTAAAACATGTATAATCCTTCAATTTCTAAGGTTAGACTTATGGCTACCTAGTTCAGGTCTAAAACATCTAATAGTCTATCAAGGATCTTATTTCCCTTCAAGGAATCTATAAATAAATATAGATTAATAAACTTGAAATATAATTCAAAAACCTTATTATCTCTCTTTCATTCCTTGTCACAATCATGTTTCATCACATTTTCATTCTCTTATTCATGAACCTACTTGTAGGTGCTTGTTTAGGTCTAACTAGGCCTAATTAGGCCATCCAAGCCTTCCCTTATCTTCAAAAGATCAAATAAATGGATGAAGGAATTGAAATATTTTAGAAAATATTTTATGTAATATTTTATTACTACTACACCTCATTTTCATGTATGATTTCCCATATCTTCCTTACTTTGCCTAATGACTCTATCTATAGGAGGTAATCCCTACATTTTGACTATGTGTAAGGAGGTGAGCCTCCTCTTGATGGAAATTTCCTTTGATATATGAAAATATTTTATCCCTTATATATATTTCTCAACATAAATTGAGCCATCTCACTTATAATACACCCTAGATAAGGATGATTTTCCACTTGTTTTTCATCTACAGCCAGGCTTGTAGGAAATAGTTCTAGCCCCTTGACTATGAGTGTTCATTTGAGATGTGATTGATGTTTCATTACTATTTTTAACACCAAAAACAAATTTATTACCATATATTTATACTTATAACTCTATTGAACATTCTTAACCTTATCATACCTTCAATATTCCTCTAACCTTGTAGTTATAGTCTTGTTTCCATTGAGATCTTGACTTGAGTTTATCCTCTTAAGGAGAGTTGGTGGTGTTGACCCTTGATGGACCTTACTAAATCAATCCTCAATATTTACTTATAGGTATTCATTAATATAATATATTATCCTAAAAACATTCTATAATCAATCCAAATATCTAATACTTCATTTACTTGGTCCACCTCAATAGGCCTGATATGACTGTGGGTGCTTGTCTTTGCATAACAGGTTGAGGATGAGGATGGTTTTTAGTATAATGAATGATTTTCATGATGGAAACACCATAGATAATAATTTATATGTAAATTACATGTGTGTTTTATCATTACTTTATATTTATTCCATGGTCATTATGATAGTACTCTATTTACATTTGTAAGGAGACTATACAATGGAAACATGATAGTCACCTTAGAACAGGACTTGAAGGAGTTATCATCTAGTGGCTAAAATAAGTAAGGGAGGTAAATAATATTTTATTGGACTCCATATAACCTATTATTCTAATAAAAACCATGACTCACTTTAATTATATACACATAATGCTTTGCAACTTGAAGGAACACTACCATGTAAACTATAAATGTGATAACCTAAATGTTTACTTTCTCTTTAGGACTCACAAGTGTGAACTAGGAGTGGATGATACAATGGAATGACCTTGGGATCCTATATAAGACACTCATAAGAATCGGTTTCATCAAAGAGTCCAAAATTACACTAAAATCATTCCATTCTTGACCCCTAATAGATGAATAAGACAATTTAACTATCGAGACTCTTAATGTTTATTCATAGAACATAGGCCATGAATTTGTAGAATAATTCCTAGTATATAAAGGTCATGATACCCCATTACTCTATACAAAACATTATCTCCTCATATTCTCTCTCATGTACAGACTGACCATAAATCTAAAGTGTTATCCATGGACACTAAAGATCTCAGTGAAGGAAGGGAAAGAATGTTGGACCTATCTTGCACATTTTGGATGTGGAACTTCTATTATATACCTAACATGATCCTTTATGTAATTTTTTACCACCAAATTTATATACATTATAGATTAATACAAGCTTGAAAACACCTGTAAAATAGCTTATTTCCTACATTTTCAACATTTGAAGCTTTAAGAAGTGACTGGAGGCTAGAGGGATGGAAAATAGGGATGAAAAAACATTTTAAAAATATGGTATAATTTGGGAAGTTAAAAGGACACACTTTCCCACATGTGGGGCCCATTTGGTGAATGGGAAGTGGGTTTGACCTCTAAAATAGACCCTTTATTCATATGAAACCATCTTGAGATGGATTTATGATGGATATGGGACTCTTTGGAGGCCATTCCTAACATAATTGAAATTAAAACACCACTTTTCCAAAGTTTATAACATGAAAGTCACTCATATGAGAGTTTGAGGACCATTTGATAATTTGAAAGGCTAATCAAGGCTTGAGATATATTTGAATAAGTAGTGTTGACAATTTGGCCTCTTAGGCCAAATGTCAACCCCTACAATAAAAAAATTTCATGAAAATACCTCTAATCCTACACATCATGGTCTAGAGCTTGTCATAGTTTCCCAATGATACTTGAAAGCCTTTTCTCACTTGTTAGAGGTATCATCTTATATGCTAGAGCCTGCTTATGAATTCATCATGTCATAGTTGTTTTGGGCCTTTAGAGGATGTTTTAAAATATCATGATGGTTTTTGAAGTGATTGGAATGGTTTCAACATCTCATGAAGCCTAGAGAGTATTATTTCCCCTATTTGACAAAGTTAAGGAGTTTTAGCAAAGGTTAAGATAATTTGACAAAGTTTAGGTTTCTAGTTCTCATGGTTTTGGGCCTAGTTTAAGCCATTTCATGAAGGAAAAACTTGTTATCAAATGTAAAAGGGTGACCAAGCATAATTTTAAGTCAAAATATGAGGTTTAATGATGTATTCATGGTCATATGCCATGAATTACTTACTTAAACATGTTTTAGGCCTTATTCAACCCCTTAAATCATGAATGACACTTCAAACATGCTATGAGTTAAGCATTGCATTATAAAATTTAAAAAAAAGGGTATTTAGGTGCTTAATTGTATTAAAAGGGTCCTAAAAGGAATCTAATTTCCATCATAAAACCATAACAAGGTGTTTCATGCTTAAAAAGGTTCA
Organism: Torreya grandis; assembly: GCA_037957365.1. Taxonomy (NCBI): domain Eukaryota; kingdom Viridiplantae; phylum Streptophyta; class Pinopsida; order Cupressales; family Taxaceae; genus Torreya; species Torreya grandis. Next base: position 533,237 of record JARHVA010003227.1, read on the forward strand.
TTTTAGAGGTCAAATCCACTTCCCACACATCAAGGGGGGGCCAAACATGAAAAATGAATCCTTTTAACTTCCATAACCATAACATTAGGTTTTTAAAATGTTTTTTACCTCTATTTTCCCTCCCTTTCCCTTAAATGGATTCTCAAAGCTCCAAACATGAAAAAATATAGGAAAATAGGGTATTTCAAGGTGTTTTGTAGGGTTGTATAGACCTGTATGATCAGTTCCATATAGGGGGAGATGAGATATTGCATAAAGGATATAATAGGCATTCAAGATATTTTTAACCTCCAAAATATGTCTAAAACCATTTCACTTTTCCCAATAATATCTTTGGTAGCCATAAACAAGCTTTTAGGTTTGTGCTTAGTTCATGTAGGAGAGAGAAGATGGTGAGATAATATATTGGATAGAGGAAGGGGGTCTCATGATTTTTTCATCATGGGAATTAGTTTTTATATTAATATCCCATGATTTATGAACAAATACGAAGAATCTAAGTAGTCAAGTTATATTCTTCATTTATGCAAGGGTAAAATTACATTGGTTTTGGTTCACTCTTGAAACGGTTTTGAAATTTTATGTTTATATGTGTGTTACATAGGTCCTTAGAGTCATTACATGTTCTTCCCCAACATTTTTACACATGTGATGTTTCAAGAGTAAGTAAACATTCATGTTGTTACATACATAGGTTATAAACAAGTATTTCCAGGTTGTAAAGCATTCCATGCATAAAAGAGAAGTGTGTGGTGTTTTAAGTTGGATAAATTTTTTTATAGAGTCAACTAAAATATTTTATACCTCCCATATTCAGTTTGTCCACAAATTACAACTCTACCAAGCTCTATGCTAAGGTGACTATGTTATGTACATTGCATGATCCCCTGACAAGTATGAATAAGGTGTCACTATAGAGGCTATAGATAACTATTAGGTTAAGTCAAAATATACATGGGATTAATTTTATGGTCACTATGTATAATTATACCCTCATAAGTCTCACTTACATACACTAAGGACCCATTCACATACCTAAAGTCCTTAATAGACAAGACCTCACATAGTCACCAAAGGCCTATTATGTAGATTAAGTACATAGATTAATTTTTGGATGGGTATGGAAGGTTTTTAAGGTAATATAACAAATTAGTACATATTAGTAAGTATGAAGATGAATTTATCATGGGAAAAAATGATCAATACCATCTCAAACACCCTCAGATGAGAGTTTAATCAAGTTTTCCATGCAAGCAAGGTAATGGCAGGGATTAGAGAATGCAATGATAGAATGATGAGGTTATTAAGATATATAGAGAGTTATAAGGGGAAAAAGGATGCCACAATAATTATAAGGTCACCCATGAAAATAATAAAGCATCAAATCCCACTTCTCAAGTAGTCACACATAGTCAAGAGACCTAAGATCACCACCTATAGGCTAAATGTATAAAAAGGATATATTGAGAAAAAAGCCATTTTTAGGGAATTTTGAGTGTATGTGGATCTAAAATATTTAAAATTCCATGTAAGGATATAAATTTTAATAAATGGAGATAAATTTTTCATGAGGATATGGTCTACTCTATTTCACATAGTCAAAGTGCAAGACTGTTGTTTTGGAAAAAAAGGTGTTGGCAATGACCGACGTCGATAAAAAAACCGATGTCAGTAGAGAAAGTTGCCGATGTCAGTCAAATAACTGATGTCAGTGAAAATAGTTGCTGACATCAGTGGAAAAACTGATGTCGGTTACTGTGTTGTTTTTGGGAAAAAAGAAAAAAAGGTTCTGAGTTGTTTGAAGCTCAGAATAATGCGTCCTCACCAGCTCAAAAATCTAGATAAAAGTAGAAAATAAGATGAAGACAAGCAGACCCTAAATGTTAAATTCCTAAGAATAAGTTTTAGAGTCACATTGGATTATGCCTTAGAAGAGTGTGTTTGGGAAGTTGGCTTTTAGAACAGGTCCTAGAAGAAGTAGTCTAGGGTTGGTTTCGGGTTAGTTTTGGTTCTCAAGATCTATATTAGGTTCTGTACTTGGCCTGGTGCTAAGGAGAAAGCTCCCCTCACTTCACGAGCCTAGAGATTAAGTTGGGTCACTTAGCCAGTATATACTTCCCCTAGAGTTTATACTCTGCTAGAGAATAGAGTGGGCTCTTCCCTTGGTAGTGAAGTCCAAGTAGGATTACCAGGAAGGGTAAGGTATCTGCTAAGTGATGAAATCCTAGTCAGGCCTTGTCTCAGGTATGTTTAGATGTTTATTTTGTGATTATGGTCTGGTCGTGTAACATAACTGCACTATGATTTATTCATAATGTGTTTTAAGTTACTAGGTGAGCTAAAAATGCATGCAAGCAGAAATGAAATGCAAAAGATTTTTAAGCCCAAATTGAAATGTGTGTTTGGATGCAGACAAGTGGAGAAAAGGTTAAGAGTATGAACTTCACTACTCTAGATGCAGGTAAAGAAGGACAAGAAGAAAAAGAGAGAAGTTCTTTTTAACTTCTGCTTATGGTTTTGTTTCGAGATAAAGAGACAGAAGAGAGATGCAAGAAGTGACCTAATGCACCTATATGAATATTGACTTTTAGAAGAAATGAACCCAAGGAAAACTCCAGGGTCCCACTGGGCATGCCAGAATGTTTGTACAAGTTTTTCACTTTTCTACATTCAAAGGGAATAAGAAACTAAGGGTTAATGGTCAGGGGTTTGTACGTACCTGGATGAAGTTTGTGCACCGTGGCTATGGAGGATGACACCTATAGATAAAAAGACTTAAACAAAGATATTTTTAGATGGATAGATGGTGGACTGCCAAGCAAAGCTCGGTCCCAAAAGTGTAAATACTGGAGGGATGACAATCCACTAATTGATAAAAAGAATGTTGCTAAAAGAGAAATGGTGAAAGATTGAACAAAAGAAATAGAGATAATGCATACCTGTATCCTATTATCTATCTGTCACAGTCACCGACACTGGTTAGTCTATCGTCATTAGTTTTAAATGTTGCTAACACCAGTTCTGTTGACATCAGTTGTCAAAATTGCTGACGTTGGTTAGTCTACCAATATTGGTAGTGGAAATGGTTGACGTAGGTCAGGGCAATGGCCTTAGACAGGGTTTGGATGGGTTTATTATTAACAGAGGGGTCTGGAAGGAGTCTATAGGAGTTTAGGAGTCCATGTCAGGGATGCAGAATAGTGGACAAGGTCTTTAGGAGGGTCAAAGGTAGGGGATAGGTTGTCAAGATGGTTTAGGATAGAAGATAGGCTTCTCAGCCTCTCAGGAAGAAGTTTGGTCAGGTATGGTCTAGTTGATATCCAGGTCTAGTCTATAGTACTTAGAAATAGTAAAAAGAGAACTAATTACTGATGCTTTCTAAACTACTAAAATGAAAGGGCAGAAGAAATACTTAGATCTGGTGAGATGAAGAACCAAGGTGTAGAATACTTATTCCTATTGTGGCTGATGTAGAAGACTTCTTGCAATGTTCCAATCAGAGGTGGAGTGACTGATGTAGAGTTCCTATAGCCTGTGATGCTTGGTGAGTGTTTGGGAGAGAGAGAGAGGTCAAATACCTGGAGCCAAAGAATTAGCATTTGGGTCTGTGATTCATTTTCCATTTAGCTTGCAAGTTGGTTTTAAGCAACCAATGTCAGCGATCCCATTAGCGTTGGCCGATGGGTAACTGACGTCGGCAACTAGAAGATGGGTAAAAAGGTTGTTTTTAGCCTTTTACCCATTCCTCCATCTACCGAGTTTAGTGGTCATGGTTAAATGGTTGAAGGTGGGTTTAATAGGCATGAGAGGTTAGTGGGGGGAAGTTGAAATAGGTCTTAGGGTGATAAATGAGGGTATCCAAGGGCAGGGAATCCAAGGTGGGGTGCCTAGGTGATGTGTCATGGGTGAGGGGTCAAGGGTTTATTAATTTAAAATAGGTATTTTATTTCAAATTAATAAGTGTGTGGGTTAGGAATGTTTAGAAGTGGACCAAGGGGACCAAGGGGGAGTCAACCAGGGAGTAGACACAATTTTGGTGTCTTCATGTTTTTACAAGTTTTTCTCTTTTATACATTCAAAGGAAGTAAGAAACTAAGATTAAATGGTCAGGGGTTTGTAAGTACCTAGATGAAATTTGTGCACCATATCCAGATGATTGAAGGAGCTCCTCTTTAGCTGTGGAGGATGACACCTATAGAGAAAAAGACTTAAACAAAGAGATTGTTAGATGGATAGATGGTGGACTACCAAACAAAGCTCGGTCCCAGAAGTGCAAAGACTGGAGGGATGACAGTCCACTAGTTGATAAAAAGAATGTTGCTAAAAGAGAAATGGTGAAAGACTGACCAAAATAAATAGAGATAATGCATACTTGTATCCTGATGTTTGTCTATCACAGTCGCTGATGCCAGTTAGTTTGCCATCATTGGTTTTAAATGTTGCCAATGCCAGTTCTACCAATGTCGATTGTCAAAATTGTCGACATCGATTTGTTTTCCAACATTGGTAGTGGAAATGGTCGATGTCAGTCAGGGTAATGGCCTTAGATAGGGTTTAGACGGGTTTATTGTCAATAGAGGGGTCTGGAAGGAGTCTGTAGGAGTTTGGGAGTCTATGTAAGGGATGCAGAATAGTGGACAAGGTCTTTAGGAGGGTTAAAGGTAGGGGATAGGTTGTTAAGATGGGTCAAGATAGAAGATAGGCTTTTCAGCGTCCCAAGAAGAAGTTTGGTCAGGTCTGGTCTAGTTGATAGCTGGGTCTGGTCTACAATACTTAGAAATAGTAAAAAGATAACTAATTACTAAAGCTTTCTAAACTACTGAAATGAAAGGGTAGAAGAAATACTTAGCTCTGGTGAGATGAAGAACCAAGGTGTAGAAGACTTGTTCCTACTATGGCTGATGTAGAAGACTTTCTGCAATGTTCCAATCAGAGGTGGAGTGACTGATGCAGAGTTCCTGTAGCCTGTGATGCTTGGTGTGCATCTGGGAGAGAGAGAGAGGTTGAATACCTAGAGCAAAATAATTAGCATTCAGGTATGTGATTCATTTTCCATTTGGCCTACAAGTTGGTTTTTAGCAACTGACGTCAGTGATCCTGTCGGTGTCGGCCAATGGGTAACCAACATCGATGACTAGAAGATGGGTAAAAAGGATATTTTTAGCCTTTTACTTGTTCCTCTATCTGTCAAGTTCAGTGATCGTGGTTAAACGGTCGAAGGCAGGTTTAATAGGCATGAGAGGTTAGTGGGGGGAAGTTGAAATAGGTCTTAGGGTGATAAATGAGGGTATCTAAGGGCAGGGAATCCAAGGTGGGGTGCCTAGGTTATGTGTCATGGGTGAGGGGTCAAGGGTTTATTAATTTAAAATAGGTATTTTATTTCAATTAATAAGTGTGTGGGTTAGGAATGTTTAGAAGTGGACCAAGGGGACCAAGGGGGAGTCAACTAGGGAGTAGACACAATGTTGGTGTCTACATTTACCCCTTTTTGTCTTGTTGGTTGTTCTAACGAACTGCAAGACAAAAATAGGAGTAAGTTGCCCCAAGTATGGGATGAGGTGAAGGTTGCCCCAGATAAGGGATGAAGTGGAGGTTGCCCCAATTATTATGATGAGGTATCCCCCCTCAAAGCGGGAATCGAGGGAAGGTAACCTGATATCGGGTGTCAATTTGATAGATAGTGGATGAGTATGGTGAAGTTTGAGTGTGAACGTTGTAATAGTTGAGATTGTGCACATACCACTTCATGTGATGGTCAGGTCAAATTGTCATAAGTCAAAGGTTGAGGAGTGCTAAAATCAAAATAACCAGTCCCCAGCATTTAGTCATAGCTGATTAGGTTATTCGATCCAAGCTATAGCTCCAATGGTCATTGTGTTCCAAGTATCCCAGGCTCAATAATTGCTCTTGGAAAACATGAAAATGTCACAAGTATTGGGGATCAACTTGCTTGCAATCTGACAATAAGTGTGAGGGTCATAATATGGGTTGCAAACAATTTTTCTAACCATTCGTGAGGTAGCATACATGTAATCGAACAATCAAGGCAAAGTTGTCTCAAAAATGGTCATGGTTTGAGGAGATAGTCATGATATCCAAGGTTGTTGGTTGAGTTGAGTTGAGATAGAAGTGATCTCAAACGGTTGTGTGATGTGGTCAGGGAGATGGCTTTGATCTCCAATGTGCCCCATGAGAAGTCAAAAGTGACTTCTGCAATGTCAGGGCTGGTTGTGTGGTCATGATTTTGGGTTGGCATTGATAGTTGGTCCATTAGATGGACAGACGAAGGAATGGCTGAGCTAACCTCAGAAGACCCCATGTCAACTGAGTGCTGCCTACATAGCCCTTGTTGGAAGGGCCTCAGGCCAATGTAGTTCTCCCTAAAAGGGAGGAAGAGGGTCGGTTATGGATGGGTTTAGACTAGGTTAAGCCATGGTTAAAGAATAAAATGGTTTGTCCATTAGATATATGGACAAATAGATGTGGCCGAGCTAACCCTAGAAGATGTCATGTCATTTGAGTGCTGCCTACATAGCCCCTGTTTGAAGGGCCTCAGACCAATGTAGTTTAGGATGGTTGATAGGTTGGTTTGGTTGGGGTGATAGATGATGAGTGGTATGATGATGTTACAGCCTTTTCCATATTATGTTATGGTGTATTCTGTAACATTGGTTGTATGGTCTTTCATCCCTAGCAAATTTTCCATATTAGTAATGGTGTATGCTAAAAATGAATTGAGATTATTTATGTTTTAGGAAGTAATGGTTTATGCTTGACATAAATTGTGTCTGGTCAATAATTTCCATGTGTATTGTTTTCCATAGAAACTATATGAAATGGACTATGTCATGTTAGTGGTCTGAAAAAGGTTTGGTTGGTTGGGTTTGGTTTGGAAATGATTTGGTTGGATTGTTTGTGACCAAGATGTAGGAAGGGAAAGGCATTTTTGCCCTTTCATTGACAAGGACCATAATGATGGCATAGATCAGGGTTTTTGTAAACAAAAGCCCCATTCATGCATTACGTCATTGACCATTGATTGTGTTAGAGGAGTACTCAAATCACTTGACATTAAGTGAGCTCGAAATCCATTGAGTATGTTGGGGTGATAGGTTTGATTATGTGTGAGGGTAGGGTAACCCTTTGTAGCAGGGATAACTTTGCCCCTTTTATAGGTGACCCTGAGAACGACTATAGACAAGTCCATAAATTTATAGTTTGTCAGTCAGTTTTTTTTTTTGGGGGGGGGGTAGACTGATCGATGCGGGAAGTCTACGTGGGGATGTTGTTTTTCTTTGTGGTCATGTTGTGAAGTTGATCGATGTGGGAAGCTTCTGAGATAGTGCTATGTATGTAGAAAAATTTGGGCATAGCCATCCTTCGAGGGAGTGGTCTATATTTTGATTTTTATAGTTGAATGTCTTTGAATAGCTATCCTTCAAGGGAGCAGTCTATTAATTACAGCAATTATGCAGCTGTCCTTCGAGGGAGCAGTCTAAATTTATAGTTTTATGACCTTGGAATAAGCATCCCAGTTTTTTTTGTTTTTTTTTTTGACTAGACTTTTTGGTCATGGACTTAACTATAGAGGCTTAGAGGGTTTCCCTTTTATTAGGACAAAGCATTCATACTTGATAAAAGGGTTGTCTAATTATTGTAGGGTTGAGGGTTGAAAGGAATAGGTATGAAGATGATGGGGATTGCTCAAGGGATGAGCTCAAACTAAACATCAAGTGAATGATTACTTGATTAACAATAGAACGGTCGCAGATGCAAGGCATTAAGGGGCTTAGGTTCTAGTCAGCCTTCAAGAGAAAATAGACGATAAGTCCCTGATCCATGCTTGTGCATCGTGATGTAAGGTTTGAGTCAATTAGGAGAAAACTTGCCCCATTTGCTTCATTCCAAATTGGTCACATGTTGGAGGTCTATAAGGGTGAGATCTCTGATTTTGAAATTTCACTCTTTTAGATTTTGGTTGTAGGCAGGTTGTGGTCGATGTTGGACGTGAAGTTGGTTGATACATTGTTGGCATGTTTTGGTCGATGGCAGTCATGAATTCGGTTAGGATGTTTTTGGCATTTGGTGCAATGTTGAACATAGTTGATGTAGTCTTGGTGAATAGTGGGTCAATAATAGCCCAAGCAGAGGATGCGCTTGGCAACCGAGTTACCACTGAAGTGTCCACCACAAATCCCGTCGTGGACTTGTTTTATGGCATGAGATGTTTTAGTGGAAGTTAGACATCGAAGAAGGAGGCCATCAAAACCTATTTTATAGAGAAGACCCCCTAGCATGGTATATCAAGCCGTGTTTTTGATAAAAGCATGTTGCACATTGCTAGAGAGATCAGGAGGGATAAGAGAATGAGTTAAGTAGTCTACAAGTTGTTTATACCAAACATCTTGTGGACTAGAGTCAATGGTGTTGATGAGATTGATGTTAGTGGAGATATATGAAGGCAATGACACATGATGCACCGTGACATAAATTCTTGATGAAGATGGTATATGCGAAGTGAGAGACGCCAAATAAAAATCAAAATATAGACCACTCCCTCGAAGGATGGCTATGCCCAAATTTTGCTACATACACATCACTATCTTAGAAGCTTCCCACATTGATGAGCTTCACAACATGACCACAAAGCAAAACAACATCCCCACGTAGACTTCCCACATCGATCAGTCTACCCCCCCCCCCAAAAAAAAAAACTGACTAACAAACTATAAAGTCATGGACTTGTCTATAGTCGTTCTCAGGGTCACCTATAAAAGGGGCAAAGTTATCTCTGCTATAAAGGGTTACCCTACCCTCACACATAATCAAACCTATCACCCCAACATACTCAAGGGATTTCAATCTCACTTAACATCAAGTGATTCGATTACTCCTCTAACACAATCAATGTTCAACGACGTAATGCATGAATGGGGCTTTTGTTTGCAAAAACCCTGATCTATGCCATCATTATGGTCCTTGTCAATGAAAGAGCAACGTGCCTTTCACTTCTTACACATCTTGGTCACATAAAACCAAACCAAATCCAAAACCAAAACCAAAACCCAACCAAGCCAAACCAAACATTTTCAGACCACTGACATGACATAGTCCATTTCACATAGTTTCTATGGACAAAAATACACATGGAAACTATCAACCACACAATTTATGTCAAGCATAAACCATTACTTGCTAAAGCATAAATAATCTGAATTCATTTTTACCATACACCATTACTAATATGGAAAATTTCTAAGGGATGAAAGACCACTCAATCAATGTTACAAAATACACCATCACACAATATGGAAAAGGCTGTAACATCATCATACCACTCATCATCTATCACCCTGACCAAACCAACCTATCAACCATCTTGAACTACATTGGTCTGAGGCCCTTCAAATAGGGGCTATGTAGGTAGCACTCAGATGACATGACATCTTTTGGGGTTAGCTCAGCCACATCTGTTTGTCTGTCTATCTGATGGACAAACCATCTTATCCTTTAACCATGGTTTAACCTCATCCAACCCATCCATAACCGACCCTCTTCCTCCCCTTTGGGGAGAGCTACATTGCCCTAAGGCCCTTCTAATAGGGGCTATGTAGGCAACACTCAGATGACAGGACATCTTTTGGGGTTAGCTCAACCACATCCATTTGTTCATCTACCTGATGGACAAACCATATTACCTTTAACCGTGACATAACCTAGTCCACAATCATGACCAAACAACCAGCCCTGACACTGTAGAAGTCACCTTTGACTTCTCATCGGGCACATTGGTGATCACATACATCTCCCTGACCACATTAAACAACCATTTGAGATCACTTCTATCTCAAATTGACTCAACTAACAACCTTGGAGATCACGACTATCTCCTCAAACCATGACCATTTTTGAGACAACTCTGCCTTGGTTTTTTGATTGCATGTATGCTACCTCACGAATGGTTAGCAAAATTGTTTGCAACCCATATTACGACCCTCACACTTATTTTCAGATCATGAGCAAGTTGATCCCCAACACTTGTGACATTTTTGTGTTTTCCAAGAGCACTTCCTGAGCCCAGGATACTTGGAACACGACGACCATTGGAGCTACAGCTTAGATCAAATAACCCAATCAGCTACGACTAAATGCTGGGGACTGATTATTTTGATTTTATCACTCCTCAACCTTTGACTTGTGATAATTTGACTTGACCATCATGTGAAGTGGTATGCACACAATCTCAACTATTACAACATTCACACTCAAACTTCACCATACTCATCAACTATTTATCAAATCAGCACCCGCTATAAGGTTACCTTCCCTCGACTCCCACTTTGACGGGGGATACCTCATCATCATAACTAGGGTAACCTCCATTTCATCCCTTATCTAGGGAAACCTCCACCTCATCCCATACTTGGGGCAACTTACTCCTATTTTTGTCTTACAGTTTGTTAGAACAACCAACAAGATAAAAAGGGGCAAATGTAGACACCAAAATTATGTCTACTCCCTGGTTGACTCCCCCTTGGTCCCCTTGGTCCACTTCTAAACATTCCTAACCCACACACTTATTAATTTGAAATAAAATACCTATTTTAAATTAATAAACCCTTGACCCCTCATCCATGACACATCACCTAAGTACCCCACCTTGGATTCCCTGTCCTTGGATACCCTCATTTATCACCCTAAGACCTATTTCAACTTCCCCCCACTAACCTCTCACACATATTAAACCCAAATTTGACCATTTAACCATGACCACTAAACTTGGCAGACGGAGGAATGGGTAAAAGGCTAAAAATAGCCTTTTTACCCATCTTCTAGCCACCGACGTTGGTTACCCATCGGGTGATGTTGGCAGGATCACTGACGTTGGCTGCTTAAAACCAACTTGCAGGTCAAACATCACAGATGCACACCAAGCATCACTCTCTCTCCCTCTCTCTCTCTCTCTCTCCCTCTCTCTCTCTCTCTCTCCCAGATGCACACCAAGCATCACAGGCTACAGGAGCTCTGCATCAGTCACTCCACCTCTGATTGGAACATTGCAGGAAGTCTTCTACATCAGCCATAACAAGAACAAGTCTTCTACACCTTGGTTCTTCATCTCACTAGAGATAAGTATTTATTTTGCCCTTTCATTTTAGTAGTTTAGAAAGCATTAGTAATTAGTTCTCTTTTTACTATTTCTAAGTACTATAGACCAGACCTGGCTATCAACTAGACCAGACCTAACCAAACTTCTTCCTAAGAGGCTAAAAAGCCTGTCTTCTATCTTGACCCATCTTGACAACCTATCCCCTACCTTTGACCCTCCTAAAGACCCTGTCCACTATTTTGCATCCCTTACATGAACTCCCAAACTCCTACAGACTCCTTTTAGACCCCTCTGTTGACAATAAACTCATCCAAACCCTATCTAAGGCCATTTCCCTGATCGACATTGACTATTTCCACTACCGACATCGGTAGACAAACCAATGTTGGCAATTTTGACAATTGACATTGGTAGAACTAGCATCGACAACATTTAAAACCGATGATGGCAGACTAACCGATGTCAGTGACTGTGATAGATAGACAGCAAGATATAGATATGCATTATCTCTATTTCTTTTGTTTAGTATTTCACCATTTCTCTTTTAGCAACATTCTTTTTTATCAACTAGTGGACTATCATCCCTCTAGTCTTTACACTTCTAAGACTAAGCTTTGCTTGGCAGTCCACCATCTATCCATCTAATAATCTCTTTGTTTAAGTCTTTTTCTCTATAGGTGTCATCTTCCACAGCCAAAGAGGAGCTCCTTCAATCATCTGGATACGGTGTGCAAACTTCATTCGGGTATGTACAAACCCCTGACCATTTAATCTTAGTTTCTTACTTCCTTTGAATGTAGAAAAGTGAAAAACTTGTAGAAACATGGAGACACCAAAATTGTGTCTACTCCCTGGTCAACTCCCCCTTGGTCCCCTTGGTCCAATTCTAAACATTCCTAACCCACACACTTATTAATTTGAAATAAAATACCTATTTTAAATTAATAAACCCTTGACCCCTCACCCATGACACATCACCTAGGCACCCCACCTTGGATTCCCTACCCTTGGATACCCTCATTTATCACCCTAAGACCTATTTCAACTTCCCCCCACTAACCTCTCACGCCTATTAAACCCACCTTCGACTGTTTAACCACAACCACTAAACTTGGCAGATAGAGGAATGGGTAAAAGGCTAAAAATATCCTTTTTACCCATCTTCTAGCTGCTGACGTCGATTACCCGTCGACCAATGCCATCAGGATCACCGATGTCGATTGCTTAAAACCAACTTGTAGGCCGAACATAAAATAAATCATAGAACTGAATGTTAATTCTTTGGCTCCATGTATTCAACCTCTCTCTCTCTCTCCCAGATGCACACCAAGCATCACAGGCTACAAGAACTCTGGATCAGTCACTCCACCTCTGATTGGAACATTGCAAGAAGTCTTCTACATTAGCCATAGCAGGAACAAGTCTTCTACACCTTGGTTCTTCATCTCACTAGAGCTAATTATTTCTTTTTCCCTTTCATTTTAGTAGTTTAGAAAACATCAGTAATTAGTTCTCTTTTTACTATTTCTAAGTACTATAGACCAGACCCGGCTATCAACTAGACTAGACCTGACCAAACTTCTTCCTGAGAGGATAAAAAGCCTGTCTTCTATCCTGACCCATCTTGACAACCTATCCCCTACCTTTAACCCTCCTAAAGACCTTGTCCACTATTCTGCATCCCTTACATAGACTCCCAAACTCCTACAGACTCCTTCCAGACCCCTCTGTTGACAATAAACCCGTCCAAACCCTGTCTAAGGCCATTGCCTTGACTGACATTGACCATTTCCACTACCAACGTTGGCAAACAAATCGACGTTAACAATTTTGACAACTGACATCAGAAAAACTAGTGTCAGCAACATTTAAAACCAATGATGGTAGACTAACAGGCATCGGCAATTGTGACAGATAGACAATAGGATACAGGTATGCATTATCTCTATTTCTTTTATTCAGTATTTCACTATCTCTCTTTTAGCAACATTCTTTTTATCAACTAGTAGACTATCATCCCTCCAGTCTTTGCACTTCTGGGACTGAGCTTTGCTTGGCAGTCCACCATCTATCCATCTAACAATCTCTTTGTTTAAGTCTTTTTCTCTATAGGTGTCATCCTCCATATCCAAAGAGGAGCTCCTTCAATCATCTGGATACGGTGCACAAACTTCATCTGGGTACGTACAAACCCCTGACCATTTAATCTTAGTTTCTTACTTCTTTTGAATGTAGAAAAGCGAAAAACTTGTAAAAACATTCTGGCATGCCCGGTTGGATCCCTAGAGTTTTCCTTGGGGTCATCCTTTTTCTTCTAAAACAAACTTTCATATAGGTGCATTAGGGAATTTTCTCTCCTTGTTTCCTTGTTCTATCTCTTTATTTCGAAAAGACATCATAAGCAAAGTTAAAAATAATCTTTCTTTTTCTTCTTGTCACCTTTCCTTCTTACATCTTAGAGTAGTGAAGTTCATGCTCTTAACCTTTTCTCAACTTGTTTGCATTCGAACAAAACATTTTGATTTGGGCTTAAAATCTATTGCATTTCATTTCTACCTGAATGCATATTTAGTCCACTCATCTAGTAATTAAAAAACACATTATGAATAAAGCGTAGTCCACTTATGTTACACAACCTGACCACTTTCACAATCAAACATCTAAACATACATGAGATAAGGCCTGACTAGGATTTCATCACCTAGTGGATACCTTATCCTTCCTGGCGATCCCACTTGGACCTCACTACCAAGGAGAGAGCCCACTCTGTTCTCTGGCAGAGTATAAACTCTAGGGGAAGTATATACTGGCTAAGTGACCCAACTTATCTCTGGGCTCGTGAAGTGAGGGGAGCTTGCTCCTTAGTACCTAACCTTTTTTCCGTTAAACACACATTCTGAGTTTCTAAAACTGAAAAAAAATAGTTTTTAGAACCTGACCCTTTTTGCCTTGAATGGTTTTGACACGTAGTCAAGCCGAAACTCTTATTAACCACACAAGGAAACAACCACTTCCACCTTCACCTTTCATATCAAGTCCCCTAATGGAGTGCACTTCAGACGCTGAATATTCTCCTATATAGTCAACCCCCGATCAATCTCCAATTGTTCCTGAAGGGGATCAAAAATTTGAGAGATTCCTTAACCATAATGTCAAGGCTCTCCAACACTATCTCGCTAAGGGCCAAACGCGAGACTCTTCAATTCAACCAAGTTTTTCACATTTGTAGAACTTGATTGTCTTGACTCCACACACTCTTGCACCTATAAACGTGGGAGTGACTACCCATCCTTTTACCAATGCCGCCATTCAACCACCTTTGGCGGTATCTAGTCAACTCATGCCCTCCAACTTCATGACACAACCCCCCTTGACCTCAACATCAGTCCCTATGATGAACTACCAATATGTTGCACCTATAAAAATGAAACCAAGTATGTCATACACCCCTCCTAACATCTCCCAAATGCCTTGCAACCTAGGGGGTGCCCCACCTGCAAATCCATCAACCGATCTAATCAAGATGTTGATGGATAAGATATCTAATATTGAGACATCCATTTCCAGTTCAAGAAATGTTCTCTCATATGAACAAATCTGTAATGATCCCAATCATCCTTCAGTCCCAATCCGACCGTATCCAAGTCAGTGGGAACTTCCCAAGTTTACTCATTTCCAGAGTAAGGAAGACCCACAACAACATTTATGAGTGTTTAGACACACTTGTTACCTTATAGCCCATGATGATGCGTTATTACTACACACATTTCCCATGTCGCTTTCTGGTGCTACCCTTGATTGGTATAGTTCTATTACTAGTCACTCTCTTTTTACATTCACCCAACTAGCTCAACTTTTCCTTGACCACTTTTCAATCAACATCACTAAAAAGGTCTCCATCATGGAGCTATATTCTATCTAACAATTTGAAGATGAATCAATAGCTGATTTCATTGCTCGATGGAGAAATTTAATCAACCAACTCTCCTTTTCTTTACCTCAACCTGAGCTCATTGAACTCTTATCTAGAGCATGTACCAAACACATCTCATCTACTTTACGGGTCCAAACATTTTGCACATTTGATGAAGCTTTCACCATGGCTCAAAAGCTTGAACTCTGCACTGTCGAAGAAGATAGATTCAAATTGCAAAATAACAATGCAAAATCCAATGACCCTTCTTCGTCTAAACTTGCTTCTTCCCACTCCAAACCCAAGGGAGTGGCCAATGCTGTAGTCCTTAGACCATCATCATCGACAACAACTAACCAATCTCAACCCTCCACATCTCAAAGCATTACACAACAATTTCAACAATGATACATACAGCGTCAATATACTCCAATAGGAGAATCATACGCTTCGGTGTTGGACAAACTCATCAAATAAGGAGTCCTCAACCTCCCCCCAATTTGACCACCACCTCAATTCGACCCCTCAAAATCCATCCCTACATGGTATAGGGAAAATGACTTCTGTAATTATCACTGTGTCAAAGGCCATGACATAAACAACTGCAAAACCTTCAAAAACATTGTCCAAGACATGATAGATAAAGGTGATCTTGTTTTGGATAACCCAAATGCACCACCTAACCAAAACATAGACATCTTTAGACAACCTTTCCCTAACCATCCCCCTAATCAAAATAACATTCAGACCATGGCCGATGACCCCCAAGAATTTAATATACGCATAGTCAACATGGTTTTGCCTTCCATCCTTAACCAAGCTCTTCCACAAATCGAAGAAGTTAGTTAACCTATCCCTCCACCATAGGTAGAAGAGCCCTCTTCTCCTATTTTTCCACCACGGGTAGAGGAGCCTTCCTCTCCTATTTTGCCTCCACCAATGGAGGATAATCCTCCATCCACCCCTCTTTCACATGTGGGAGAATCTACTTTGACCTCTCACATATTGGAGGATGCCTTGATGACACCAATGACGACTGCCTCACCCTCATCCTTCTTATCATCAATGGGGGATCATATTTTTTCTACTCCTTGACCACATGAAGAAGCCATGATTATCCCTATGCTCTATCCAACTAAAGAGACACATTATCCAATTCCTTCTCCACCGAGAGAAGAACTTATCACTTCACCAACTTTGACGAAAGAAGATCCGATGATTATTCTCTCACAATCATCTAAATCTTTTAAACAACTAACTATAAAACCTCACGTAACCTCATCCAAACCCTTGCAATCATCTACCATGCCAAAATAGGTTAAATCCCTTGGTGTGTGCCTTACATCCAACCTCACTTACCCATAAGTGACGGTAGACTTAAACATCGCCCCACACAATAGTAGTCCTCACACTAATCTAAAGAAGGCTACTAAACCCCATCAAATAACTCCTCCCCCACCTTCACCATTACCATCCATCTTGAGTCCACATCCATCTACTTTAGCAGGATTGCTCCCACATCCAACACCTCTCAATAAGAACGTGTCATCTCCACATGTGGCCATACCACCAACTAAAAAGGTGACATGACAAATGCCTCCCCAAACAACTCCTAAACATAAATTGTCAACCTCTACTGCAACAAAGAGTGTAGACCCATTAAAGGGTTCTTATGCTTCGATGTTATGTTGAATGTTGCAGTCTTCTAACATCGTCCTCCCGCCTATCAAGCCTTACCAACCTCTCAGACCAAAACCACCTTGGTTCGATGACACTAAAATTTGTTGGTATCATCATACACCTAGACATGACACTGAGCGTTGTTGCACTCTTAAGGCTGTCATCTATCAACATTTGGAAAAGGACACCCCTCACATTGAGGCTTCTTCTGACCACTCTTTTAACAAACATTCGACACCATCACATGCCTCCAAAATCTCTTCACCTAAATTGGGATCCCCATACAAGACTATGGTCCTTTAACCACCTCCTCCACCTTTATTCAAAATAAACACTATTAACGTGGCCACCAGGCACCAAACAATGAAGAATAAAGGAAAAGACCAGACTCCTACACCTTTAACATATCCATTATTCATCAAGACCTCTCAACCAACACAACCCAAGATTTCTATCTTGGACATGTCTCGACCATCATCTCTGGGGGAAATTCCTCCTAACCTCACTAGTCCACATGACGCTTGGTATAAATGACTTGTGGACTACTTAACATATTCTATCATCCCTCCCAAACTCTCTAGCAATAGATAGTGAGCTTTTATAAATAACACTGCTCGTTACACCATGCTAGGGGGACTTCTTTACAAGCGAGGTCTCGACAGCCTCCTTATCCAATGCCTAACAACCACTGAAACATCCCACGTCATCAAACAAGTCCATGATAGGATTTGTGGGGGACATTTCAGTGGTAACTTGCTTGCCAAATGCATCCTCGGCTTGGGCTATTATTGGCCCACTATTCACCAAGACTGCATCAACTATGTTCGGCATTGCACCAAATGCCAACAACATCCTAACCGACTTCATGACCACCATCGACCAAAACATGCCAACATCAACCACAACCTGCCTACAACACAATTCTAAAAGAGCAAAATTTCAATATTAGAGGCCGCATTCTTACAGAAAACCAACACGTGACCAATTTGGTAAGAAGCAAAGGGGGCAAGTCTGCTCCTAATTGACTTGGACCTTACATCATGACACATAAGCATAAATCAGGTACTTGTCATCTGTCTTCTTTCAAAGGCCAACTAGAACCTGAGCCCCTTTATGCCTTATATCCTTAACCATTCTATTGTTAGTCACGTACTCAATCATTGACATTTAACTTGAGATCATCCCTTGAGCAATCCCCGTCATCATCATTCCTATTCCTCTCAACCCTCAACCTTACAAACATTAGTCAACCCTTTTGTCAAGCATGAATGCTTCATCTTAATAAAAGGGAAACCCTCTAAACCTCTATAGTCAAGTCCATGACCAAAATTTTAGTCAATAAAAACATATAAAACTAGGATGCTTATTCTAAGGTCATAAAACTATAAATGTAGACTACTCCCTTGAAGGACAGCTGCATAATTACTGTAATTAATAAATTGCTCCCTTGAAGGACAGCTATTCAAAGACATTCAACTATAAAAACTAGAATATAGACCACTCCCTCGAAAGATGGCTATGCCTAAATTTTTCTACATACACAACACTATCTCAGAAGCTTCTTACATCGATCAGCTTCACAACATGACCATAAAGCAAAACAACATCCCCACGTAGACTTCCCGAATCGATCAGTCTACCAAAAAAAAACTGACTGACAAAACTTTAAAGTCATGGACTTGTCTATAGTCATTCTCAGGGTCACCTATAAAAGGCCCAAAGTTCTCCCTGCTATAAAGGGTTACCCTACCCTCACATCTCACATAATCAAACCTATCACCCCAACATACTCAAGGGATTTCGAGCTCACTTAACGTCAAGTGATTCGAGTACTCCTCTAACACAATCAATGGTCAACGACGTAATGCATGAATGGGGCTTTGGTTTCCAAAAACATCATCTATGCAATCATTATGGTCCTTGTCAATGAAATAGAAATGCGGCTTTCACTTCTTATATCTTGGTCACATTCAACCAAATCATTATCCAACCTAACCAAACCAAACCAAACATTTTCAGACCACTGACATGACATAGTCCATTTCACATAGTTTCTATGGAAAACAATACACATGGAAACTATTGACCACACATAATTTATGTCAAGCATAAACCATTACTTGCTGAAGCATAAATAATCTCAATTCATTTTTAGCATACACCATTACTAATATGGAAAATTGCTAGGGATGAAAAACCACTCAACCAATGTTACAGAATACACCATCACACAATATGGAAAAGGTTGTAACATCATCATACCCTCATCATTTATAACATCACCAAACCAAACCAATCATCAACCATTTTGACTCTTCTCCTGAACTACATTGGTCTAAGGCCCTCAACACAGGGGCTATGTAGGTAGCACTTAGATGACATGACATCTTTTGGGGTTATCTCGGCGACATCCGTTTATTCATCTACTTGATGGACAAACCATTTAACCTTTAACCATGGCTTAACCTAGTCCAACCCAATCCATAACCGACCCTCTTCCTCCCTTTTAGGGAGAACTACATTGGCCTGAGGCCCCCACAGGGGCTATGTAGGTATCACTTAGTTGACATGGGGTCTTCTGAGGTTAACTCAGCCATGCCTTTGTCCATCTATCTAAATGGACCAATTATCTATATTAGCACAACATCATGACCAAACAACCAGCCTTGACATTATAGAAGTCACCTTTGACTTCTCATGGGGCACATTAGAGATCATGACTATCTCCTCTAACCATGACCACTTTCGAGATAGCTTTGCCTTAGTTGTTTTGATTACATGTATGCTACCTCATAAATGGTTAGCAAAATTGTCCGCACACTGCATTACGACCCTCACACTTATTGTCAGATTGCGAGCAAGTTGATCCCTAATACTTGTGACATTTTTGTGTTTTCCAGGAGCACTTCCTGAGCCTGAGATACTTGGAACACAATGACCATTGGAGCTACAGCTTGCATCAGATAACCTAATTAGCTATGACTAAATACTGGGGACCGGTTATTTCAATTTTGGCACTCCTCGACCTTGACCTGTGACAATTTGACCTGACCATTTCATGAAGTGGTATGTGTACAATCTCAACTATTGCAGTGTTCACACTCAAACTTCACCATATCCATCCTCTATCTATCAAATCAGCACTCGATATTAGGTTACCCTCCTTTGACTCCCACTTTGAGGGGGAATACTTCATCCCATACCTAGGGCAACTTACTCCTATTTTTGTCTTGCAGTTCGTTAGAACAACCAACAAGATAAAAAGGGGCAAATGTAGACACCTAAATCATGTCAACCCTTTGGTCCCTTGCACACTTTTATTAATTTAAAATAAACTAATTATTTTAAATTAATAACACCCCCCTTGACACCTCACCCATGAAACCTCACCCTTAGATGCACCCCACCTTAGATACCTCCCCTTGGATGCCTCCCATCACCCTATGACCAATTTATGACCTATTTCAACCGTCCCACTAACCTCTCACACCTATTAAACCCACCTTCGACCATTTTACCATGACCACTGAACTCGACAGATAGAGGAATGGGTAAAAGGCTAAAAATAGCCTTTTTTTACCCATCTTCTAGCTGCCAATGTCAGTTACCCATCAGCCGGCGTCGGTAGGATCACCGACATCGGTTGCTTAAAACCAACTTATAGGCTGAATGGAAAAGGAATCAAAGACTTGAATGCTAATTCTCTTGCCTAGATCGATTTTCTCTTGCTCCTTGACTCCTTACAGGTACCAACATTCTATCAAAACTCTCTTGGCTATAGAGACTCTGTCCAAGTGACTTTAGATTAGATTGGAGCATGGTATAAGGATATCGACATCAGCTATAATAGGCACCAACATTCACACCCTTGATTCTTCAGTAACTCAGAGCTAAGTATTTCTACTAGTTTTTATTTCAGTACTGTTAGGATACATTAGCAATTAGTCCATTATCCATTTCTAAGCACTATTGACATAACCCAACTTGTTCTTCTCGAAAAGGATGAAAAGCCTTCCCTCATCTTTATCTCCTTTTCACCCCTGTCCTCTATCTAATCCCCTTTTTAGGCCATACTCTCTGCCCTGCAAAACCCTGCATAAACCATTAGACTCCCACATACATCCTAGACCATTCTGTTGATCACAGACAGAGCTAAAACTCATCCAAAACCTATCCAAGGCCATTTCCATAACTGACATCGACCATTGCCCCTATCGATGTCGGTAGACTAACCAGCATTGGAAACCTTAACCAACTGACGTTGACAGACTAATCGGCATCGATGACTGTGACAGACTGACATCAGAATATAGGTACACATTATCTCTATTTTTTTTGTTCAATATTTCATCATTTCTCTTGCTAGCAAAAATATCTTTTATCAAAAGTGGACTATCATCCCTCAAGGAAGTCTTTGCACTTCTGGGATCGAGCTTTGCTTGGCAGTCCACCATCCATCTATCTAACAATCTCTTTGTTTAAGTCTTTCTCTCTACAGGTGTCATCCTCCACAGCCAAAGAGGAGTCCCTTCAATCATCTGGATATGGTGCACAAACTTCATCTAGGTACGTACAAACCCCTGACCATTTAATCTTAGTTTCTTACTTCTTTTGAATGTAGAAAAGCAAAAAACTTGTAGAAACAACTGCCACCTACAAGCAGAGTAAAGAGTACATGAGGAACCTTAAAAAAGAGAGGTACAAAGTTGAAAATAGAGTCAATATATTTTTTCCTAAAGGATATCAATGTTTTCATCAAGTTATCTATTACTTTGATATATCAGGGGGCTTTGATAGGCTAGTTAGGTCTATTAAGCCTAAAAGGACAATTTCAGACAGGTAAGGTCATTAGTAAAAGGGTAGAAGTGTGAATACCATGAAAATAAATGAAGTAAAAGGTTATAAATATGGTATATATCTTGTTTCCTAAATTAAATTAGTGTTACCATTGATATTTTTTAGTCATATGAGAAGAATAAAAGCCCTAATGATTTAAACAAGCCTATTAGGCCTAATTAAGCCTAAACATGCATGTGTATATGAACTAAGGACATTTTATTATTTGGGGTTGTTGGAAGTCTGAATAAATCTAAGGGGGAAGTAAGATATATGTATATAGTGTTTTAAAAATGATAGGAGTCTATAACTAAGGTAGGAAGGCACCAACTAAAACCATAGGGGTTTACAAGCCTAACTACTCATAAACCCTAGCCAACCTATAAGAAGGTGTAGACCATGATATTAAAGGAAGTATTGTTGGAAGGGGTTTTATTAGTTCATACGAATATGTTACAAAAGATCCCAAATCCATCAAAATATTAATAGGGAAATAATATCCTATCAAAGGTTTCTAACCTAACTGATCAAACACTTAGTATGGGCAGTGGCATTCAAGGTAGACCTTATGGGAGAGAAAAATTGAGTTGATAGTCTAAATAGTTTTGGTGTAAGTAAAAAAGGTATAAGTGAGAGGGATAAATATGTTATGGTGAAATTGGAAACACTAATTCACTTATAGGATCCTTGAAGCTTAGACTAAGCTTGTAAGGCCTAAAGCCTTCTTGAGTTCTCAAGACCACATGTCCATTCTACTAACTGAGTCAGACCCTCTAAACACCCCAAGAAGAATCA
This sequence comes from Torreya grandis, assembly GCA_037957365.1. Lineage (NCBI taxonomy): Eukaryota > Viridiplantae > Streptophyta > Pinopsida > Cupressales > Taxaceae > Torreya > Torreya grandis. Next base: position 555,571 of record JARHVA010003227.1, read on the forward strand.
ATATCATGAGAAGGTGTGGGAAGATGGTTCAAGTCATGATGAATATTTTTCAAGTATATTAAATAATAAAAGTGATCAATTTGGTCTTAATACCCTTCTTAAACCTAACTATCCCAGGTCACAACCTTGAGATACTAATTTCAATGCTCATATCTTTCATGGAAAAAGTACTTATATCTAGTGATATTAGGGGAAGAAGGAAACCCTTATGACATAAAAATCCATGGAAGAAAGAGTTTAATTAAGGAGCCTATATTTATTAATCATCACTAAGACTAAAACTATGCTTAGAAATCTTACAAGGAGCCTAAGGTCTACCAACTTGCACTCATATCTCTTCATAAATGATGCATGGGACCCAAAGATTTTCAAGAGATTTGAAGGGTTTTGTGGGATAAATTTTCATGGTAGGAAGTTTTGTCTTTGACCTCCATACTCTATGAACTATTGTTAAGATAGTGGACCTCTAAAACCCCAATTAAACCCTAAGATAGATCCAACTAGATAATACTTGATATATTTGCAATCAAACACCCTAAATTGGCTTGGAAAACAATTGGATCACCTAGTATGCTCAGAGGGGATATCATCCTTCACACTATATCATATGGACTACTATATAGATATATCATAAATAGTATTTTTTCAAGGTTTTGAGAAAAAAATAAGGTGCATGATTATTTGAGAAGTTATAAATAATTGGGGGAGGTAGTTTAAGGATTATTTCAGCTCTATAGATCACCAACCACTAATAATTTTCATTATAAAATCTCTTATAGGTCTTCACCAAATAGGTCATCCAAACTAGTGAAAGGAGTCCTAGTCACCTAAATGGGTAAAAATTGCTGGTGTATACTATTGGTTAAGCACATGTCATGATGTATCATGATAATTTAGGTCTAAGCCATGATCAATCACCTATTATTAAGGTCTTATGTAGGTTTCATGTCCATTTAAGTAATAAATAGTCAAGTAACTAGGCCTAGTGGCTTGGTAAGGCTACTTGGCTTAAGAAAACAAGTTGCACATTGGCATAGAGGACTGTTGAAGGTGTATACATCCAATTTCTAACACCTTGGTGTTGAAATTTTCAATCTTACTCAAAATTTATGAAAACACATAATTTGGGCCAAAATCACTTAAACAAGCTAAATGGTTTGAGCTTGTCATATACATGTGTTGATTTAGGATAATGTATCCCTAAATGAGGTAATGCATTTCCTATGATTATTAAATTTGATAAAATCATTTTGATTCAAAATAATGAAAATGCATTTTGGTGCTATATATCACTCTTTTATTCTAATTTGGAAGCACATAACATATGCATGTTTTATTTTATGTCAATAACATCCTAAATGGGATGACAATCTATATGCAACTAACATCACCTTCTAATTCCTCTCTAATCAAACTATGACCTAGTAATATGAATTTTTGATCAATTTGATTAATGAAGTGCAACGAATTTCCACTTAATTACACTACAATTTGATTAATCTTACTTAGGCAAATTAAACCAAATTATGAACTTAAGTAAGAATTCCATAGAATTTATTAAATATTTATTTATTGAAAATTTATTATTATTAACTGTATCATTAAATGACATGATCAATGGGGTGGCATCCATAAGACATAAATGTAACAAATATCAAAATTATGGATTCCCATGCCTCTTTAATGCCCCTTCTACCCAAATCATTATGAGCATATTTATGGATTTTATTTACATAATTGGATTAATTAATGGCCACACATTTTGATCTTGAGATGAATGGTCATGGTTGATCCTAATCAAATTATAAAATCTATAAATAGGAGGGTTAATACCACTTTGATTAAGATTAATTTTTGTAAAATTATAATGCAAATTCTCTCTACAATCCATTTTATTGTATTTTGTTAATGCTTTATTTGTAATAGGATAGCTTCATTTATAGACATAACCTTGATTTCATATCATGAGCCTAGTTTAGCTAGTGTTCTTGAGATGGTGGAGGAGCTTGGCTTTACACCATTTTTGAATACTTGAGCATCAAATCAAGGTGAAAAACATGCTTTGAGATGCATATGGATGATGGGACACTCTTGGGAAGGTAACTTGTGTTTTCTTTCTTTCATTTGCTCTTAATTCTCATTTTCACACCTATTGAAAAGGTTTGCCTAGATTGTTAGTTATTTATGAATTTTTATTGGAGTTCTTGAATAATGCTTAATCTAACCATCTTTGTAATCCATTTTTGCATCTTGGCATACCTGATGGGATCACACATCCCTCTCAAGCAAGGAAAACATTTTGGCAAACGTAGATTTCTGTGAAAGTCATTAAAAATTATTTAACATCAATTTTTAGCTTCATTTTTTGTGTTTGATGTTTTTTTTTGATACACAGGTCACATAGTGACTGTCATCAGTCAAGGCTAACCAACATTAGTTAGGTTGGAGGGAAAACATGGCTAAATTTACATTTTTAGAGATTTATTCAAATTTATAGATATCAAATTAGGTTTATAAGTCTCTAGTTTAAACATAATTTACCTAATCCAAAAGTTTCTTTTGGATATTTTATCCTAACATTGTGCTAACACATTTTTTGTGAAAATATTTTTTTGCCTAAGGGTTCATAGGTGACTTTTAACAATCATTTTTTATTGGCAATGGTTCTTTATGACTGATATCAGTCTTGGTATAACCAACATAGATCACTATTGACCAATGTCAATATCTATGTGTAAAAAATAGAGAACCTAAGATCATATTTTCCAAATTTGCTTGTTTCATTATTGATTATGATTTAAAGTTAAAGGAAACTCTCTAACATTTTTCATAGGACCCACATGGAAATGTAATCAATTTGAGCATAACTAAGTCTTGAACCTTCTCTTTGGTATTTAAAAGGAACTTAGATGGTTTTGTAGACACTAAAAATCTACACACTATGGTTTTAGATGTCACACCAACCCTTAAACTACCCTTGGACCCCCTCAGGACCACTTCATAACCATTCAACTACCAAACCTAAGTCACCCTAACTAAATCTAACCATCATACCTTTGACCTATCAATTGTCGATGGTCAAACCCTAACCACTGATGTTTATACTTGATCACTGATGGTCAACATTTAACCACCTTAAGAGTTAACTCTATCTCAACTCCACCTTGATTTCTTATTCTTAGCCACTCACATAATTATGCATGTTAAGAATAAAGCTGGATGACCTATTGAGACCTTATTTTAACTTATTATTTCACTTCTTCCTTCCTTCTATAAAAAGAGAAGAGGATGCGGATAAGTAGAGATCATGAATCACAAAAGAGAATCAATAATTATTATAGCTTCTTGTATCATATCTTCTTTTTCAAGTCTTGTTCTGATGAATCAAAGAAATCTTCCAATGAGAGTGATGAAGAGCACAATTGCTATAATTCATCAATCATAGCCAAGACACCAGCACTCTACCATAATTTTTCTAGACTCCATAATGGGTTCTTAACCACTCACCTCAACATTCTTTAGGCAATAGATCTAAATAACTATTTTTAGTAATTAGTTCCTTTATTTCTATCTCATAACCAATCTCAAACCTACACCCACCTCCCAAAATCACTCAACAAACTTCCCAACCAGATCTACCCTTACCTAAGCCAAATCTAATAGTAACTATTGACAATCACTTAACCATCAATGGTTTTCCCCTTACCACTGATGATCACCCAACCACTAACGGTTCACCCCAAACTATTGATGGTCATTGTGTGATAATTTCAATAACAACTCAATTCCACCTATCAGGACCCAACGAAATCCTACTTTATTACTTTTTTCTTGATCATAAAATATCACCCTATTTTTTAGCCTCATCTAATTTATTTATAATTAATATCCAATCATTTATTGTTATAATTAGGAAAATTCATCTCTTTCAATCACTTCTTATATTTGATTTCATTACCTTTTATTATTCATGCAAGCAATTTGTCTTTCATTTTTAGAACTTGATTATTTAAAAGTGTGGATTGATAGCTTCCAAGGAGGTTTGTGCTTCTTGGATCTAACTTGATAGGCAATCCACCCTACTATTTAACTAATAAATCATGAATTTAGTGATTTCTTATCTACAAGTCATTCCTCCCCAAACAAAGAGGATTATTTATAACCTTATGGATGATGGAGTGAAAACCAAATCCAGGTTCTACTAACCTCACCCTTATTTTAAGTTTTATAACTTTGTTATTAAGAAACAAAGCGAAATCTATGTGCAACATTCTAGCATGCCTAGTGGGAACCTTGAGTTTTATTGGGTTTGTTGGTTTCATTTAGGTTTTTTTCTTCTTATTTTATGCTCATTTAAACATTTCTTTTGGGCTTAAAATTAACCTTTCATACATTATTTTCTTGTATAATTAGCTCACATAGCTTAATTTATCAAGTAATTTAAACATATCCTCACTTCTTTACACATACAAGACCAAACCACTTATACCAAATCAAAAATCAAAGACTTGACCTAAGGAATGATAAGTTTTCATCTCCTAGTATTAAAACCTTCACCCATTGGCTATCCCACTTGGACATCATTACCAATGGGAGAAACCAAAGATAATCCCTTTAGTTAAGTATAAACTTTGGTAATTGGTATATCTTGGCTAAGCACCCAACACCCTTATCATTGTGGTGTGTGAAGTAAGGATTTAGTCCCCAATATAAAGCCATATATCAATGCCAATACACATAATTCTTAGAGCCAAAACTACCTAAAACCAACAATAGATTTCTTATCTAGTACCTATTTCAAAACCAAAATTGAGTCATACAATTCTAACTTAAGGCATAAGCCACAAATGAGATAAAAATAACCTTAGGATTTAATATGATTTAGAGTGTATTTTATCTTCTTTGACATTTTTTTCTTTTCTTCTATTTGTTTGAGTTGGGAGCAATATAATCCCCTTGGGAAAATGTTTTTCACCATCTTACCTTCATCCACCTCATATCCATTTCCTTATTCAATGGGGAGCCTTCCTATATTTTCTTTGGGAGATCCTAAATTTTTTAAACTCTTAGAAGACAACCCTCTTTCCTTAGAGAGTTAACTCTCATCAAGATCCACTTATTTCCCCAACCTTACCTATAACCAATCCAACCTTAACTACAACTAACCCAACCTTACCTACAACCAGCCTAACCTTACCTATGATCAACCTAACCTCAACTATAACCAACCCAACCTCACCTATAACCAACCCAACCTCACCTATAATCTCAGTTATAACCAACCTAATCTCACCTATAACCAGCCTAACCTTACCTTCAATCAATTTAACCTTAAGTATAACCAATTAATAACCTTTCAACAACCATTTAATCATCACCTCAACCAACCAATAACCTTTTAACCCTTATTTGAATCTTGTCATAACCCACCTCAACTATATCAACCTCACCAATATTTGGGTTACCTATCCCAACCATCATATAAATTACCTCAACTACATCAAACTAATGATTACCTACCTCAACCATCATATCAATCACCTAAACCCCCTTTATGGCAACCTTATTTATCTCAAAACAAAGACTTGGTCTATCCCCCTTATCATACCACCTACAAATATCAATGAAACAACTTTTTATCACTTAGATTTTCACCCTATGAGGATATGCAAATCTCTCTTCATCCAAGTGGCATAATGGAATCACCTCTATGCTTGTGGGAGGCCTAAGGAATAAGATGAGTCTCTAGATAGGGCTAGCTCCCTTGATGTACCACTTAGGATTAAACCTACTACTAATTTGGGGGGTTAAAATATAGAGATAACTAAAATTAAATATAAACTAAGGGGATGATACACCAAATAAGTTTTATGACTTCCAACTAATTTCATTCTATACTTGAGACCAAGAAACAAACCAAACTTACACTCCTTTAATCTTCATCTTCTCACATCAATGTTACATTATGAGGTCATGGGTGGAGGTGCAAAGTGAGGAGGACTAGACAAGAGGAATTTAATGGAAATAATGAAAATACTAACTCATTCAACATTTTACATCTCCTAAAACACTTCACATGCCTTGAAAAAAATGTTTTCTAGCTACAAACAAGGTGAAAGAATGAGACCACATGCTAGGAATCGATAGTATTCACTAAGAAAGATTCACCATCCATGTATATAAAACTTGTAAATAGTCATGAAGAGGTAACACTTAGTCATTTTATTTATCAAAAGGTATACAAATAATCAGGACTTTGCCATACTCAAATGGAGCATCCAATACAATGCCAAAATGGCTAACTCTTATAGAGTTCAAGAGAGAGAGAGAAGAAGAGAAGTTCAAGGGTCACAAGGACATTTGTAAAACTAATAATTTAATTTATCCATGTATGGGAAGAGGATATGGATTTAACCATGAAATTATATGCACTACACACGTCAAACCAAGTCATCAAAGTTATGCAAAGTGGTCTAAAACTCCTTTTCTTGCACAAAAAACTACCTTCATGATTAGGTCTCTTTGAGTGACTTGTAACTAATATATGGAATGTCCAATGATTTTAATGGAAGGTGAGGATCTTATACATTCCTCTATAGGTATTTATTATATTCTTGGTCTTCTAGAATCACTTGAAAGAGAGCCATCATCATCTATTGTATTGAAAACTTCCCTTCCATGCAACTTACACATTTGACTTCCAAATTGGCTATAATTTTCCATGAAAATACATTGGAGGGAGTTAATGACAATTTTAAAGACCCTCCATGGATTTGGAAATATTATAAAATATTTAAAATCAATTTATGTGAGCTTTTCACCCCTCTCTCTAGCTTGCCCAATATGCCAGATTTGACTGGCCAAGTTAAAGTACATATTTGAGACACTTATGAGTTTTTTGAAGACCTAAAATGAATATTTTGAGTTATTAAAAGTTTCAATATTTACATAAAACTTTTTTTCATCTCCTAACTCCTCCTATACCCAATACAACACACAAAATAGTGAGAAAAATCTTGTTTATACCCCCATCCATACAAGTCCATATAAATAATAATAGTGTGGATCATCCTAAGGGATTCCTCCCCAATTTTAAATATCCATTATGGTCAAAATATGTCCTTATATTATCTTTACAACTCAATTTTCCAAGGCTAGTCCTTAGCAAGGGTTTAGTAGGGGTTTAGGCATATTTTTGGTCTTAACAATTGTTCATAAAGTTAGAATGTAAAAATTAATAAAAACTATTCAAAAATATGGCCTATAATAACCCTATTAACACCACTTAACTCCTTTTGATCCCATGCATAGCTTCATGAAATATATGAGCATCACAACTTGACCTATCGAGTTTGCTTTCATCATTTTGCACAAGTTTGAGTTATTTTTGGACCCAAAATGGTTTATCATTGGTTTTATCTACAATATAAAGCATTAAAAACTTATTATTAGGCCCCATAAACATTATTCAACAATTTTTAAATCAAATCCAAATCTATAAATGAATATGACCCCCTCTTTACTCATTAGGCCTTAACCTTTATTGCTAGGTCTGACTATAACATTTGATGCTTTGAACCTTATTTTTAGTTTTATTGTATTTAAAAAGGTAAAAAAAATTATATTAACATATTTGGATCCTCCAACCCATTTTAATTTTCACTTATATCTATAAATAACATTGTTATCTCATTTGGCTCCTAGGCTTGCTCTTTGTCTAGTAGCCCTATTTGTAAACCTTGATGCCTAGGCCATTATAACAAATTTATTGTTATTTTGAGGTGATTATATGGTGTATCTAGGTATCTCAAAGATATCTACATCTTCTTGAGATGTCCAAAAAAACTTCAACCCTCCTTGATTACTCCATCTTCTCAAGACTGCTTGTTCATGCACAAGGGAGAGTACCCTTGTTATAAGATAGAATAGTGGGTATCTACCCTATTTTATTAGGAAAAGTGAATGATTTTTAGGATTAAACAAACCCTATATACCTTCCTCACAAAAATTGGCTCTTGGTCATATGTTTAGAGCTTTCAACCTCATCAATTTCTAAAATAAACCTCTTGGGTAAAAACTGTCTACAGGGTTCTCTTGTGGATTATCTTTTGACACTCTAGGAGCCCTTATATCTACTTTCATACAATTTTATAGGTTTATATATATTTTAATGGTCACACTATATTATCTCTAATATCTATTAAATAATTTGATTTCTCAAGCACACTCCTTATTCTTGGGTTCACCAAATTGTCTTTGTCAACATAGCTAATAGTATTAAGGAGTGTAAGGACTTAAAGGTGAATATATATCCATTATAATGATATACATCATCATGTAATTTCATGAATCATCTCAAACCACTTACAAATTTATCATGCTATACTAATCACTTTCTAATTCTCATCTTATCATGACTGTGAACTAGTTGTTGGAGTGCATTCATGGAAGGAGTAGCCACCTGTAAGTTTCTTTATGTTCCAAAATATAAAACAAGTCCAAAGACCTCTTGATATTTTAATTAAAACATATATTACTTTATTAGATCCACTTGATACTTTCTTGAGTTTAGACCATCACCCTTATGAATTAACACCTCATTCACTCTCATATTACCATTCAACTGACTATGTTCTAAGGCCTGTAGGTATGTCTAAGCATCAAATGAGTTGGTTATAATGTGTGTGGTAGTATATAAAATTCTTGGAACTCACAAGTCACATATATGAACTAAATTCACCTTGAATAAGCTAAAAACATTATCCAATCTCCAAATGCTAACTCACTATCCTTACTATGATATGTCCCTTTTTACCTCTACTATAGGTAGATATGACCTATTCTAGGCTTGTTTTATATGTGTATGAATCCTTTTTTCATGTATTAAGGTCATAAGATATTTTCATGTTTAAATTACACTTTAATATCTTTTAACCAACACCAAACTTTATGTCCATGTCTTTGATTGGGATACCCCTACCTAAGACCTTGTTGTAGATGTGTATAGGGATCTTAGGACCCTATGAGACTTTTATCTCCCTTGAAATGGTTTTATGAAACCGAAAAAAATATCTTTGAGGTGTAAATTCACTATTTTCACTAAGGTTAAGTTCCCATTCACTTTTCCTACACCTTTAACCACCAAAACTAGGTCCCTACTTATACTTGAGAGTCTTTTGACTATGTAATCCTAGCCTATTTGTGCATTAGGGAGTTGATTATGATGTGAAAAGTTGATTTGACCCATTTTAAAGTATTTAAGATTTCATTTAAACTTTCCCTTAGTTTTGGTGAATAAGGATAATAATTTGGATATTAAACAAACCTTTGCCTACAAACCTTCAATAATATGGTTGTAGGAGGATACTAAGGTCAGTATATAGATGGAGTACTCATGTAAGGAATATCAAATTTCATCTATTCCTTTGAAATTAATTTAGGTGTTTTATGCTCCTTAGACCAAATTTAATCACTTCCAACATGAAGGTATGCCTTATTTACCTCTAACTATCAAAAGGCTATTCATAACCTCACAAGCTTGTAGATACCACTACATGTTTTAAGTGTTTTTGGGAGAAAATTTGAGTCTTTAAAACACCATTCTCCACTTACTTTATGATCTCCACTTTTTTTAGGGGTATAGTCCATAATAGGGACTACAAAAATCATCCATATTGATGTCTTGGAACACTTTTAAAATGTGTTGGAATAGGTCTATGAAAACCCTTTGGCCCTCTATTTAGTGTTTTTAGGGACAATAGGCCTAAACCTCAATCAACATTATTCAAACTAGTTCAAACTTTCTCTTTCTACCTATACATATTCAATAAGTTATATTATTACTTAATCATAAATGGATGTCAAACACTAACTGTAAATTTTTTTCCAACACTTGAAATGCCTACTTATCTCTTTGTCCAGTTGTCTGTGGGTGATAATGAAGTCATATATAGGCAGAAGTCAAAATTAAAGTAATATATACGGTAAATAACCTCTTAATAAAAGATGATATCCTTATAAATGATTAAAATTAATGTTTATAAACCTTAAATACCTCAAATAAGTTATAAACCTTCTCTTCATGTGTAATTTCTCGTGAGGATACCTATGAGTGTATGTTAATGGCTCCTTGAATGTGTGGGTGAATGTATGCTTAGGTAATGGAGATTGATCCTCACTCTCAAGGATCATGTGACTTATTATAATTTTTAAAATTAACTTTATTAAACCTATGGGGATTGGATTAGACCGAAACATCTTCACTTTACCTTGTTTTTTCCCTTCAAGCATCTGGGACAAGGTATGCAACATGTTGAATGATTGGTCTACCATGGTGGAGTCACTGGCTTGTAAACATGAGACATTTCTTGGATAATGAGGTTGGAAGGTGAAAATAATATCAATATCACCTTTGAAATGTGGAAAAGACACTAACATAACCCTTTGTAACTATTCACAAAACATGGAAACTTAGAAAACAAAATAAAATTATCCATCAACACGAAATGTACTAGTCTACAACCTTGAGGGTATTATATTTAAAAACCAACTCAAAACTTGAAACCAAGAATGGTAAATGTTATATAAGTAGGTTAACATCCTCTAGAATCAATCTTAGCATCTTAATCATATGAAGTTTCTCAAATAAGACCAAAACTTGAAGGGTGCACCAAATAGCTAAAAACTTTGCATAGTCCACTTCAAAAGGATGGTTCATGAAGCACAATTATCCATTTATAAAAATTATTATATTTATTTGAATTTATCCTAGTGTATAATAATCTCCCAAAATAATTTTATCTGAAACCCTTTTTATTGGCTTAACAAATGGAAACCTACAAATCACTTCTTTATGCCAAAAAGGATGAAAAAGAGATGGAATGGTTTTGAGTAATAAATGTTAGTTTGAAATAAAATCAAATGTTTATTTGAGAATGGGTGATGTTAATAGTCACATTTATATTATTTATAGGTGGCACACATCCCAAAGAGACTATACAAGTGCCAAATTCACTATTTCCTTCAAGAAAACTACCTTTATTAGTATCTTAACAATTTTTGGTTAGTGACAGCTACGAAAGACCTCCTAGGACATGTGGTACATGATAAAACTCTTTTAAATTTTCAAATTTTCCAAGAAACCGATACAAATCATTAAATACACCTATTTAACCCTTTAACATGACTCAAAATGATAAATAAACCTAGAGAACTAATGACCAAAGTTATTATAACATCATTTGACCTATGAAACACCTTATTAAAATATATTATACCCCTTTATATTCCTAAAAATGAATATTTTACTAGGGGTGCCCTATTTTAACCTAAAAGTCAAAATTGGTCAACACAACTATCAAACCAACCACTATCAACCTACTTTATCAACCTCATCAAATCAAACCAATAATAATCCAACCAAAAAATATCAAATAAACTTTTATAACCAATAAATCTTATCAACCTTACCAACTTTATTAAACCTATCAAGCCAACCTACCTTACCCACCTTTTCAAGCTTATCAAGCTTATCAACCCTATCAAATCCAATTAATAACTATCAACCTACCCTATTGAACAAACCAAACTTTTTAAACCACCTAGCCATATAAAACCTACGCACCATATAAACCAATGAAAAACTATCAAATACATCAATCTCACTCAACCTCTCAAATAACCCTACATTATCTACCTTATCAAACCAACCAAACTTTTCAAACCCACTGATCTTATCAAACCAACCAACCTTATCAAATTAAACCAATAACTATCAACCAAATTTTTCCAACCCACCAACCTTATAAATAATACCCAACCCATCAAATCACTCAAACTTGTCAAATAAACCAAACTTATTTAACCAACCAACTTCATCAAACCAACTAATTAGCTCACAACCTCAAGAGCCATTAGTGTACCCTATTCCTAGGCAGTATATCCTATTGGCAGAATCATATGCCTCAATCCTTGAAAAAAACTTGGAGGATTATATCATTATACTTCCTTTAATCAAACCCATCAATAATTTTCTTCCAAAGCCCATTTGGTTTATAGAGAATGAGTTTTGTATATATCATTGTACAAATGGTCATGTGGTAGAGATATGCCAGTCTTTTAAGATGATCATCCAAAACCTTATAGATCAAGAGGAGGTTTCAAAGGATATTCTTCATGTTCCCCCCAACCTATCCTTGAATGTATTTAGGCAATCCATTATTGAACCTCTTTCTACACCCATTATTGTGCAAACCAATAACCAAAGCCCTCAAAGCAATGAGGCCCATCCATTAGATTTGGTCCTTAGAGAACATATGACTAATGATAATATAATCAAAACCCCAACAAATTTACCTATTGACTAATTAAAACCCTTCCAACTTCCTTTAGAAACCATCATCACTAAAGAAGAATCAACCTTAACCAATCCACTTGTTTACCAAGTGGAACCTTCTCAGATTTCCTTTAAAACCACAATTAAGGAAACCACCTCACCTCTTCCACTTCACATTTTAGTGGATCAAAATCCATCCCACCTACCTCTTCTACTTCCTTAAAGGTGTAATCAACCCCAACAACCATATATATTCCACCTACACTTTTGGTGGAACTAATCAAAGCTACCTTACCCTTTCCACTACTTATTTAGTGGAATAAACCTCAACCCAACCCAACCTACGTCTCTTAGCTACCCTTTTAGTGGATCCAACCCAAGCTCAAAACACCTCTCTTATAACTAATCCAACCTCTCCTCAAACTAACCCAACCCCAATCTCAACTAAAACAAAACCCATTCAGTTCTTATATAATCTTCTCACATTTATATACCTAATGACATTGTATTTGGTTGAATTCCCTTTTAAATAGGGTCAAATATTTATCATTTTACCTTACCAAACAAACTAAAAAAACAAGCAAACCCAACCAATAAACCAAATCAAGCACACATCCTACCTCCCTAAACCAATCAAACTAACCTATAAACAAAATCAATAAACCAAAATCAACTCCACCTTTTAACCCAACCATCACCAACTTATCTATCAACCCAAACTAAAATCAACCCATTGTTTGAGATTTTTTGAGTCTCAATCACCATTTCATCCAAGCTATGTATACCTTACCTAAGATCCTTCATTGGAACAACTAGACATTCTTGTCCAACCCACCTTTATTTTAGGATGATGTTCCCAACATCATTTATAGACCCCAACCCTACCCAAATTTGACCCAACAATGTTTCCCTCACCATATCACCATAAGGGACATCCTGCCTGAACCACCACCTATAACTTGAACTCCACACCAAATAACAACTAACAACCCTTAGGAGGTGGATTAAGTCATATTCATCCCTCTTAAATCCTCTTTAATAACTAGCATCCTCATCGTACATGGAAAAAGTAATTGGGGAACTCTCCTTCTAAAAGTCTTTGACCATTTATCATTTTCTAATCTCACCTTCAATAATTTCACCCATAACTTCAGCCTTGAACTTTTTACCTTAACCCAATCTCACCTATGATCAGCCCAACCTCACCTATTATCAACCTAACCTCACCTATGACCAAAACAACCCTTGTCACCTATGATCAACCCAACCTTTCCTATAAATAAACCAACCTCACTTATAATCAATCAAATCTCAATTAAAACCAAACTAACCTTAAAATTAAACTAACCTTGAATTTAACCCAACCTTTCACCTCAAACCTAAGAAAGCCTTCAACATCAATCACACCTTTTATACCTATTTTGATCGAAACATCTATTTGCATCTACCTCTATTGAACCATCACTGATCTACCCTTAGACATCTTTTACCTTTCAAATCTCAATAGTCACCAATCCTTGGTGAACCGTTATCGGTCTACTAATAATTAATAACAGTTATTGTCATAGCTAGAACCTTACTCAAAACCTTTCATTTTCACTAACTTGCCTAAACCTACCAAGAAAATCAACCCAAACCAACACCTAAACCTACCTACTCAAACCCAAAACTAACCAACTTTATTACTAACTAAAGTATAGCCACCATCACCTAACCAACCTTTCCTTTTTACTCTATCTATACAACATATTTTTCATGCCTAATCAAGTGTTATAAAGTATTTGGGGGACCTCTTATCTCTTTATTGACTCAAACCATTTACATGTAAGTGTAGATATCAAACATATCATAAGCTAAATCCCTCAATGCTTTGCTTTCACAATCATTATTTTGTTAAACCAAGTTCATAGTCATCTTGTGTCTAACTTAAGCTCATCTCTTATTTTAAACCACCTTCATCTCCTTATTTTAAGGATAATTTATTAAAATAAGATCATGTGATTATCTATCATAGACTTAGCCTAATATTAAACATGGGTACCATGGCTCTACCTATGGCATGATTCTCATGGACACTTTCCCCCCTTATAGGATGAATTCCCATGGTCGTTTTCACTTAAACCTCTTTCTCCCATCATTCACCTTCTTATGTTATGGTTTTTCCTTTATAAAAGAAAACCTTTAAGCCTATATAGACTAATCTATGTCTAAACCAAGATAAAATTTGGGATACTGAATATCACCTAGGTCAAAAATATCTAGCATTATAGACTACTCCCTTGAAGGATAGCTACCTAAAACTACCAAAAAATACTATAAAAGGTAGACTGCTCTCTCTAAGGACAACTATCACACATAAACAAATCCAAAGCTTATACCACTCTCTTGAAGGATGGTTGAACCAAACATTTGTCAAGAAAGTCCTCCTCACAATGACATATTTTACCAATACATCCATATTACACATTTTATCATCCAATTATCAAACCCACATCTAATTATATTTCACCTCATAAAATTCTAGTTTGAGGGGAACACCTCCTCCCATGATTAGGGAAGCTAAACCTTCAAACCAACCTTCCATTTTTTGGTTTTACAACTTGCAGATACAAACTATATAAAAAAGGGGGAAAATATAGATACTATAAATCTAGACACTATGGTTTTAGATTTCGTACCAACACATATACCACTCTTGGAACTCCTTGAGACCACTTCAAAACCTTTTAATTGCCAAACCTAAGTCACCCTAACTAAATTTGACCATTCTACCTTTGACCTATCAGTTGTTTATGGTTAACCCCTAACCACTTATGGTTATACTTGACTACCCATGGTTAGCCTTTAATTTACCTAAGGGTTAACTCTAGCTCAACTCCACCTTACTTTTTTATTATTATCCACTTGCATAATTATGCATGTTAAGACTAAAATTAGACAACCTACTGAGACCTTGTTTGAACTTATTATTTCACCTCTCCCTTCCTTCTATAAAAAGATATGAAGAGGAAGAGAAAGAGAGATCAAGAATCATCAAAGAGAATTATAAATTATGAGATCTTATTGCATCATGACTTATTTTTTAGGTCTTCTTTAAAAAAATCTAGGAAATCTTCCAATGAGCATGATAGAGAGCACAAGAACTATAATTCATCAATCACAACTAAGACACCAACACTTTGCTAGATTTTTTGCAAGATCCATAATGAGTTCTTAGCCACTAACCTCAACATTCTTCAAATAATAGAGCTAAGTATTTGTTTTTAGTAATTAGTTATTTTGTTTCTATCTCACAACTAGTCTCCAACCTAAACCCACCTCCCAAAATCACTCAACAACCTTCCCTACTAGACCTACCCTTATCTAAGCCAAATCTGATAGTAATCATTGATAGTCACTTAACCACTAATGGTTTACCCTCAACTATTTATGCTCATCCAACCATTTATGGTTCACCCCTAACAACTAATGGTCACTATGTGATAATTTTAATAACAAGTCAATTTCACCTATCAGGCCCTAACTAAATCCTACTTTGAATTTCTACCTGATCATTAAATATCACCCTATTTTCTAATCCCCATCTGATTCATTTAACATTAATATCCAATAATTTATTATTATAATTAGGCAAATTCATCTCTTTCAAGCACTTATTATATTTTATTTTAGTACCTTCTATTATTCATTCAAGCAATTTATCTTTCATTTTCATAACTTGATTATTTAAAAGTGTGGATTGATAACCTACAAGGAAGTTTGTGCTTCTTGGATCTATCTTGCTAGGTAATCCACCCTACTATGTAACTAATCAACCATTTTTTTAGTGCTTTCTTATTTATAGGTCATTCTTCCCTAGACAAAGAGGAGTATCTACAGCCATCTAGATCATGGAGTATAAACCAAATCTAGGTTCCACTAACCTCACCCTTATATTAAGTTTTACAACTTTCTTCTTGACAAATAAAGAAAAAATAATGTGAAATAGGTTTATTTGATTTTTTTGTGAATGTTTTTCAAATTGTTTTAAAACTAAGGCCAAATGGCTAGGAAATTCATTAAACCTTTTAATTTGGTACTTAAAACTTACACTTACCTAAATTTAAAATTTTAATTTGGGGCCTTTTCATTTCAATTGTGCCTTTGTCCAAGGTGAGAAAAATATTTTTTCTAGTATCTTCCCAAAAATCATATGGTTTGGGTGATCTAAACATAGCCTCTAAATATTTTTAACTTAGATATTTTATTTTTATGCAATTTGGCTTACGAAGGGGAGTTCATAGCCTTTGAATGAGTTCTTTAGGGAAGCTTTGACCCAAGTATTCATCTCCCATCATTGAATTCAACCCCTCTCTATGGAGGGTATACAAATTAAGGGAAACCTACTGGGATGTTTTATTGAGTGGTTAAGAAAACTCTATTAGTGGCAATCTATATTGAAATGTATGATTGATCAAGACATCATACTACATTGAGTAATTGATGGATGTAATGGTTATGAAAAGGACAAGACCTTTTCATAACAAGATAATTGACATGGATTCAATTGATATGTTTATATCTCTATAATTAGACATGCTTGGGACCATCTATATGGTCCTAAATTATAAGATTTAGACAACCCCACTTATCATGGAGAATTATTGATGCAGGGTGAGTAATCCAAAAGTCCATGTCACCATAAACTATCTTGGGAGAATGGGGGGTGTAAAACACGCTACCAACTCATGTGATTTTATTTTTGGATTAAAAATTAAAATCCTTATTAGAGCATGTATATATTTAGATTTCAATAATATAATGTAACTTTGTCAGTTTAGGGCTTATGATGATTTAGTTAATTGTATTTAGTCTTTACTTAATTGGTCCTAATTTGAGTCAAAACTTACTTGTAAATAAAATGTCATACCAAACACATTTGTCCATCATTTATTAAATAAGAAGACATTATGCTAGTTAAATCCAAATTATCTTTGCTGTGTTTAAAACCTCATCTTAAACATTATGTTTATTTTATCTAATTAGCCTAGTTAGGCTGCCCATTTGAGACTAAACCATTTTCTAAAATATTTAAGTCCTTAATTGATAATTCAAATTTAGAATTGTACCTTTCTAAGTTCTAGGTTAATGTGTTAATTGGTTTTACCATTTACACTTTACTTAAGTTAACTTGGATTCAATTTCATATTTGGGTTGAAGGCCATTTATAGACTCATCATCTTTTGATCATTATGAACTTAGGTCATCAAGTGTATCACTTACACTATAAGTTATAGAACACATTTTGTTCTACCTCCTATTACCATGTGGTAGTGTTGTACTACCCATTTGGTTCTAGTTTTATACTTAAGAATTCTTACATGTTTTCACATGTTGAATTTCTTTGTTTGCATTGTCACCTTCTTAATCTGAAGGGATTTCATATAATTACCTAGTATAAACTCTTTAAACTTGAACTAGATTTGATAATATAGATGTATCTCTTAGCCTACATTTGTTGAAATAGTTTACACTTAGGTCTTTAAGTTATCATACCCTCTTCTAATTTATAAAATTTAAACCCTACTCAAGGTTGAGTCATTTTGTGAACACATTCTTATAATTATTTCATACTACACCACCTCATTTCTATTATAGTCTCTTTGTTACCATGACACTTGTTTAGAAAATATCAAAACACATACCTTGTTTAAACATTTTCCATATCTTAACAAATGTAGAGAACCATATTTTAGACATAACTCAAAGATACACTCATAGTGGGGTCTCTTATGGACCTAGATATGAGGAGGATAACTTTTATGATGGTTGATAAAATTCTATAGTCTTTGAAAACATTCCCATGATAGTAGGATCTGAGGAATACTTTTTGGAATATCAACCCTAAAATGATAAGGAAAATCCTTCCTATGGTTGATTGAATCTAGTACTAGACTACCTTTGAATTTTCCTATGGAAAAATTAAATACCTCATTTAGATAAGCTAAAATAGGTGCATTCTTCCTTGGGAGTTTGAGATCAATGATTTGGTATTGAAAGAGAACTAGAAGAACATAAATGTTGAACCCAAGAAAAAGGGCAAGTTTCAACCTAATTGGTTAGGACCATATGTTATCATGGCAAACTATGGATCAGGGGCATATTGACTGAATACTTCAAATGGTGAAGAACTTATAGATCCCATAAACATTATGCACCTTAAGAGGTTTTACGCTTGACATCTTCAAACCATTATGTTTCTCTCAATTTTAGCTTATTTCTTAATTAAATAAGTAAGAAACTAGTAATAAGGGTGTGGTAGAAGAACCTATTTGTTTATGTATGTGTGATCTAGATGATCATGAAGAGCTCATTTTTGTCTTGGGAAGAATGAATTATAGATAAGAAACCACCAATACAAAGGGGTTTTTATGTGGGTACCAAGGTAAATTTCCTAACATGAGATAGATCTACGAAGCATGAGCTTGGTAGGAGGATGCCAATCCACACTCTTAGAATAGTTGAGTTGAAACAAATGAAGATAAAATACTTGCATCAAATGATAGAAATTATTGAAAGAAAATTCAAGAAAAAATGAATGTTTGATAAAGACAATAGACTAATTAAGCAAATAATGAGTAAATACTAATGCTAAATAGGTTAGGTTGGGTTCATAAAATATGTGAAGTTTCTATGAATAGGTAGGAATACATAAAGTGGAATTTTGCTAAGGGTGGGTAGGTAGGTAGAAATAAATTATTTTTATTTCTTACCACAGTGACCACTAATAGTCAGGGTGACCATTGGTAGTTAAGCTAACCATCAATGGTTGGGTGACCATTAATGGTTGAAGGTGACCATCGATGATCAAGGTGACTATTGACGGTTCTTGTGGATTCTAAAGGAGTTTAAGAAAAGGCTATAAAATGGGCTAGTAAGTGGTTTGGGATATGGTTAAGGTTTATAGGTTAGGAGATAAGATTTAGAAAGGTCTGATTTAGGTAGGGAAGTCATAAACCAAACAAACAAAACCTAATATACAAAATTTACCTAGTTTGTTGTTTGATGGATTATCTTGTAGAAATTTTGGTAGAGTACCAATAATTTTGCCTCAAAATCAATTTTGGTAGAGGTTCAAGTCTATATTATAGTTGCTAAATTATTGGAAAGAAGACCTACTAGTTGATAACATGATTACCTATGCGTTAGAATGCTTGATTATGGATCTCCAGATTGATTGATCATGGATCCTTTTCACCTCCTACTCTACTCTTTTTATAGGGAAAAAGAGATGGAGGTATAAGGTTCCATAGGAGGTTAGGCTAATAATTTTGATGCATAATGATGTGTTAACAGTGGTAAGGCAAACATATTAAATTATGTCATGTTATCTTGTACACAATTGGTGTTATGTTTGTCTAAATGGGGAAGGGACCTAACCAACAATGATCAAGGTGACTGTCAGTGGTCACTTTGACCATCAATAGTCGAGTGTTGAAGGTTAAGTGGGGTAAAAGTGTGGGTTTGGTTAGGTGGTCAAACTAACCATAGTTAGGATCAATTAGGGGTTAAAGGGTCAAATTAGTCCCAAGGGGGTCCTAAGGTAGTCCAAGGGTGTTTTGATATTCGAAAATATAGTGTGAATAATTTTTGGTGTCTACATTTTCCCCTTTTTACTATGTAGTTTGTGTCACCAAGTTATGAAATGAAAATGGATTGTGGGTCGAAGGTTGGTTTTCCTAAGTATGGAAGGAAGTGTTCCCCCTCAAACCAAGAGTTGATGAGGTGAAACCAAATTAGGTGTGGGTTTGATGACTAGTTTATGGTGAGTCACAAGGTTGGTGACAAAAGTTTAGGCATTTAAAGCATTGAAATGCACAAAAGATATGAGTAAGTTTGATATCCAAGATCATGCATAGAATAAATTAACATGGTTAGGAAAAAAAAGGACTAGTGAAGAGGTAACTAGGATATAGCATTAAGAATAACTGATCAGTTTATTCCTTATCAAGTATTCTAGATAGGGTCAGTGTTTTTATGGGTATCCAAGGTAAGAAGTGCTCCCATGAAAAACACAAATTGTTTGGTGTGTACTAGGTGGTGCAAATTCAAATGTTTAACATGGCAAGCTTAGTCGGTGTGATCAAAAGGACTAAAGTAAGGTTGTCATAAAATATGTGATAGTTCAAGTCAAAATGGTCAACGTTGAGATGGATGTGGTCATATGGTTAGTTGGTTTGAAAGTGTGTTATCTAATTGTTCATGGTTAGTTTGTATAGAATAGGTGCTCTTCAAAGGTTGGTTTTAGTGTACTGGAGAAGGTTAATCTCCAAAAAAGGTGGCATGAAGGTGTTGGTGCCAAAAAAATTGAAAATTGGGTTTCATAACCATTGATGGTTAGGGGTCCAAAACTTGACCATCAGTGGTCACCCTGACCATTCATGTTCAAGAGGAAACCCTAAAATTCTAGAGGTTTAAAAGTGAAGAATAAAAATCATTTTCACTATTTGTTTTTGACTCTTTGACCATCATGTGCACTGGTATTCTTGGCATTTTGTGTAAGAGTGATGACAAGGTGGGGTTAATTTCTGATTGATTGATTGGGTGAGAGATTTATGCTGAGATAACATGGGACCAAGGATGCAAGGTAGACAAGTATGTGGCTGATCGGTGGGAGCTAGGATTGATCCTTGATGACAATCAAGGAATGAGGTAGGGGTCACATTGAAGTTTTAGATTAGGTTGATTTGGTCATTTATTAGTTGATTTTTTTTAGTTTGTTTCTAATTTAGGAAGGTTTTGGGGGTTTTCCTTAATTTTTTAGGTTTTGTTGTTATTTTTAAAAATTAGCAGGTGAAGTTGAATTTTGGGAAGGTATGTAGGTTATGGGTAGGGTAGAGGATAAAATTAAGGTGAGTAGGTATTAGAAAGGGGTGGTTAGGGTAGGTATTTTTGGGTAGATAATGGTTAGGGTTTTGTTGGTATAGATATACAAGGAGCTATCAGGGTTTAGGGTTCATTAGAGATATGGCATTAGTGTGAAGTTTGTGTTGCACTATTGGGCCTATGAGCACATCTAGGTTCTGAGGCTGATGGGTCTGCCATGGGAGGGGTACACCTAGATGGACTTCAACATGGGTTTCATGTGGTGGAGTGATTATGAACTCATAAGAGCTAGATGAGTTGTAAGAGATATTAATTAGTTCAGGGAGGCATTGGAGGCTCTAGTGGTTGGAGATTTGGTTTGGAGGTCATATGTCAGCTTCCTAAGGTGGGCCCACTATAATTGACACAGTTTGTCAATGTAGAGATACAAGTGTATTTTTGGGAGGAGAGAGGGTGAGATTGAGCTCATCCCTTTTAACAAGGTTCATAGGTAGTTTATCTTAGTATAGGGGATTTTAGGTCTATTCTTAATGTACATGCAGGAGGATGTCAAGTTTTTGCTTCATATGCCATAGCCAATGGAGGTGGTTCTTGATCATGAGGAGTTACCCATTAAAGTAGAGATAGATGATGTAGGTTACATGGATGGATATGAAGCATGGTATCAAACCATCTATGTGTGTGTGTGTGTGTGTATATATATATATATATATATATATATATATATATATATATATATATATATTGGATGGGATGATGGGGGAAGGTAGCCCATAGATGTGGATCTAGCTGGTGGGGGTCCATAGGTATAGGTACAAGAAGGTGGCCTTGATGGATAGGTAGGAGTGTCACAAGCCACTACATAGGCATAGATCATATATTTATAGGGGAAGGTGGCCACATTACAAGGCTAGGTTACAACATTATAGGGTCAGGTTGCCATAGTGATCGTTGAGAGGGACCAGGTTAGGACTTCACTAGGCTTAGTGACCTAGGAGAGGGACAGTTTGAGATAGAGAGGAGGAGTAGCTATAGTACTAGTAGGACCACTACTTAGTATCCCCATGGCATAAAACTTGGCCATAGTTAAAGAGTTGGAATATGATGAGGCCATATTTTTGACACAGTGTCCATAAGAGCCCCAGTGGGGTGATTATAAAGCTAGCTTGGTAAGTGGTGTAGGTGTAGTGACTCTAGGCCAGTGGGTCACTTCGATGGGTGGATAGGTAAGCACCTTAGTGGGGTAGGCACTAGATGGAAATGGTGCCCTAGGTACATAGGATAGGATATGATATATATATATATATATATATATATATATATATATATATGATTTTTATACTAGCCTATGAGCTGATGTAGCGAGTTGCATATGTTTTGAGAGAGAGATGCACATTATTACATGTACTATTTATTTTGATGACATATGATGTACATGATGTGATGATGATAAATAGATGTTATTTTATGGTTCATGGTTTTGATGTTTATAATGTGCTTTATGATTAGGCTTATGAGATGTAGACTCACTGGCTTAGGCATGTGATGATTATGGATGATGTTTATGATGAATGGTTATAAATGATTATGATAATGTAATGTTTTATTTTACATATGGATATGATGTTTATGGTTTATAGTTATGGATGTTTTTTATTATGTGATGTGGTTTATGATCTTGGATATGTGATGTTTTGTTGTACATATGGTTATGATGTTTATGTTTTTGGTTATGAATATGATGTTTTAATAATGGTTATAATCATGGATGTGTGATGTGATTTATGATTATGGTTTATATTATGGTTATGATTTTTATGATTATAGATGTTGGTCATGATTATTTTATTGATGATAACACATAAAGTAATTTAGATAACAAAAATAGATGTGGGAAAAGAAATGAAAATCATGAGACATACATCTAAGTGATTACATGAACCAATTATGAGAAGATGACAAAAAGGCATGATGATTCTTCATTGGTAAGGACTAAACAAAAAACCAAAGTGAGATTAGCTTAAGGAATCATAAAGATTTTGAATGATTCACATTAGCATGCTTTGGTTGGTAAAATGGTATCTTGATAACATCATCTCAAGTAAGCTCTGAATCCCTTGATTTGTAGATGGTATAAAGGGGATATAAGAGATAGGTGATGTGAATGGGAGTGTAACCTTCCTATAGGTTGGTTTTCCCCTTCTATAGGTGACCTAAGAACCATAATAGACAAATCCATGTTTTAATGCAAGGTGTAGACTGATCGATATGGGAAGTCTACTAATGTTATATATGAAAGTTGATTACAGCTTTCTTGGGATAACTTGTTTTGATTTTGATATAGAGACTTTTAGTGCTTTATTTTGGGAGTTATATGAAGCTGATCAATGTGATAAGATTTAAATTATTGATTTGACAAAATTGACTTAGCCATTTTTCAAGGTAGTGGTCCATGTTTGGGCTTGTTCATTTGGTAGTTGTCCTTTATGGGAGAAATCTATCTTTTTAAGTAATTTTAAATTTTTGGGAAACCATCCTTTAAGGGAGAAGTCTATATGTTAGAGATGTTTGACCCAAGTGGTATTTTGGTATCCCAAATGGTTTTGATACTAGGTTAGACATGGACAAGTCTATTTAGGCTTAGATGTTTAACTTTATGAGGTCAAAATTTAGAGCACAAGAGGTTAATGATAAGTCAAAAGGGTGGTTTTAAGGGACAATTACCATGGGATTCCATGTGATTAGGATGAAAAATATCCATGAGAACCATGCCATAGGTAGAATTGTGGTACCCATATTTAGGATTAGGCTATGACTATGATTGTTAATCACATGGTTCTATGTTGTAATCATTTATCCTCAAGGGGATGAGATGAAGGTGAAAAATATTGTAAATCAAGGGATGAGCTTAAGTTAGACAAAGGGTGAGTTTTATCCTTGTTTAATAGAATAAAGGATGTAGGTATGAAGCATTGAGCATCTAAGGTTCTTATTTACCTTTAAGAGAGGACAAATGATAAGCTCTTGATCCATACTTGTGGGTTATGATGTAGGGTCTAAGCCAATTAAAATCAAACTTGCCTCATTTAATTTTCTCCATATTGGTCACATGTTGATTTTCCTTTAAGATGAGATCTCTGATGTTTAATTCTCATGATTTCAAGTGTTTATTATAAGTGCACTTCACTTATTCTTGGTAAATATGAAGGTGGTTAAGTACAACTAGGTGGTGTTCATCAAGTATCTCAAGTCATGCTAGATGTTCTTGATTATAGTCTCTCTCAAAAATGATGTCTTTCAAGAATATGTGAAAAGAGGGAATCTAGACTTTGAGAGGTAAGACCACCTCTACTCTGAAGACCAAAGAGAAAGGGGTAACACCCGTAAAGGTTTGAATGCTAGTGCGATAGTCCCACAAAGTGAAAGGGGTGTGCAAGTGCCAATCCTAGCTAGAAGCACTAACCAATTTGGATAACATCTTGTTGAGGATTTTGTTAGAGGCTTCCACTTGTCCACTTTCTTATGGATGATAATTCAAGGAAAAGCTTAACTTGATGCCAAATGTAACACAAAGATCTTGGACTTTTTTGTTTTTGAAAGATTTGTGATTATCAATGATGATATTATGGAGAACATCAAAATGATATATGATATGATGATCGATGAAGTCAAATATCTTTTTTTTAGTCAAAATGAGGGGAATATCCTCTACCCACTTGGTGAAATAGTTAGTGGTGGTGATGATGGAGTGGTTCTGTTGTGAAGAATGAGGATCAATTTCTCCAATGAGGTCTTATCCCCATGGGGAAAAGGGATAAAATTCCTCGGATAATTGAAGGCCATGTGCCATCACGTGATGTAAATTGGCATGCTATTGACATTTAACATACTTCTTTCCATAATCATAATATTCCTAGTTGAGGGTGGGCCAATAATAGCCAGGGTGAAGAATACATTTAGCAATAGCTAGACTAGTAAAGTGTCCCCTATATATTTCATCATGCATTTCCATGATAGCATGGGAATTTTCATGACTATGTAGGAAACAAAGAAGGAGGCCATCAAAACCCCATTTTTAATGGATTCCCCCTAGTATGGTATAATGAGAGGTACTTTCAATAAAGGATTTTTAGGCATTCCTAGAAAGGTTGGGAGGAATTATGTCAAGGTTGAGGTAGTCAAAGGTTTGTTCATACCAAATGTCTAATGGATAGTCCTCCACACTAAAAATGGTAGGAAGGTTAGAATGGATATAAGAGGGTGTGATAAAATGATGAATAGTGATAAAGACCTTGGAATTAGAAGGTTAAGATAGGATTTGGGAAGTAAGGGAAGCCATTTTATCTATGAATTTATTGGTAGATCATGGACTAGATTGGATAGGGTAATTATAAAATGATGTTAAGAGTACATCTACTTAGTGTTTGTACATTTTTAAGACATCATTCTTACATTGATAAGATTCATTGACTTTGTTGAACACAAGTTAGGAATCACCAAAGACACTGATCATATTAACTCCCAAGGATAGAGTGGTTTGAAGAGATATTACTAGGAATTCATATTCATCCATATTGTTGGTACACTCAAATTCAAGTTTGAAAGAAAGAGGAAGAGGTTCACCATTGAGGGGAATGAAAATAACTCTGGCACCCCCACCTCACTAGCACTTTGAGCTATCAAAGAACATGGTCATTTGGTAGGTGATGTCCTCTTGATAAAGAGTCATCATGGACTTGTTGGGAAATTAAAGAAGTTTTTAGTTGTATAGAAAGGGAGCCTCAACCAATTGATCAGTAATGACTTGAACCTTAATCTAATTCTACTAGAGGAACTCAAGGTCAAACATAGCTAGGAACATGAGCCACTTAGTCATATACTATTTTTTTATGGTTTAGAGTGCATGTACTTGAGTGGGTTGGTGTTAGTGATGATGTAGGTTTTTTTATTAAGGAGGTAATGAAAAATTTTGGTAGCCACAAAGATTAAGGTTAGGCAAATTTTCTTGATATGGGTGTATCAAGTCTCATACTCTATAAGTGTTTGACTTATATAGTATATAGCTTGCTCTTTGTTTTGTTCATCATGGTGAGAAAGAATTGCCCCTAAATAATGTTCTATGGTAGAGATATAGAGTTATAAGGATTTATCTTCTTTAGGATGGGTAAGAACGTGTGGATAAAGGAGGTACTCTTTGAGTGAATCAAAGGCTTTTTGATAGTCCTTAGTCCACTTAAAATATGTATATTTCTTGAGAAGATGATGAAATGGTTGACATCAATCTAATAATTGAGAGATGAAGTGAAAGATATATTGGAACTTCCCTTGTAAGCTATGGAATTGATTAAGGTGGCTTAGAAATGGCATGTCAAGGATTGCTCTAACATTGGCAGGGTCTACATTGATTCCTTAAAGAGAGATAATAAAACCAAGAAGCTTCCAAAATAGGATCTCAAAAACACATATTTGTATTTCCTAAGGAGGTCATATACATAGTTCTCTATGATTTTGTGGATGAGATCATGGAAGATGTAGGTCATCACATGCTAGTTGGTTGCCCCAATGTTATTTAGACCAAATGGCATGACCCTATAATAAAAGGTTCCCTAAGTGGTGATAAAAGAAGTCTTATGTTGATATTTAGGGGCAATCAAGATCTGATTATAACTTCAGAAACCATATATGAGGGATAACATCTCATGGCCAGTTATGAGATCAATAAGTTGGTCAATGCTAGGCAAAGGGAAGTCATCCTTTAGACAAGCAAGGTTGAGGTCATGAAAGTTAATATAGAGGAAAATTCCCCTTGTGGGCTTGGTAATGGGGATGATATTGGAAAACCATTGCGTATAGTCAATGGGTTGGATGAAATTAACAGATAAGAGGTGCTAAATCTTTTCTTTGACTAGAAAGTAAATATGAGGGTGCATCCTACGAAGCTTTTACCTAATAGGATTAGCATCATGATGGATGAAAATATTGTGTAGAGATATAGAAGGATAAATTCTAGGCATATCTTAATAGGACCAAGAAAATTCTATGCTTCGGTTATAAAGGAAGGAAGGGTAATCCTATTGCACCAAAAAATCTAAGGATTGACCAATATTTATAATATGAGGGTTATCATGAGTACCCAAGTTAACATCGATTGTGGATTCATTCAACATGGTTTTGTTCTCAAGAGGAAAGGATTTATGAATAGAAGAATCTCTTCCACCAAGATAGGTGAGAATGGAATCATCATCCTAACTTTGGATGGTGTGGATGGTAAGAGAATCATTTTCTACCATTTTAAGATGAATCAGAGGAAAGATTTTAGTTTGGCCACCCTTTTGATAGGTTAGGGGGCCAAAACTAATGATATTTACTAATTAAAAAGTTAGGAGGGATGATTTAAAAATCCTAATACTTTGAAGGATATGGGGTCAGTGAGGATGGGATCTCTTCCTCAATGGTGGTGATGGGTTTGGGTGAATTGATGGGTTCTTCTGGTGGTATGAGCCCAAGGCCAAATAGCTCATGAGGTTTTTAGGTTATGATTGAAGGTAACTTATGGGGTCTATATTTATAATGACTAAGGCCAAATCCTTTCTAAGAACACCTTTAAAGTTATAATTTGGCAAATTCTAGTTTTTCTAAATAGGAGAAATAGATAGTAAATGATCAAATAGAAGAGGTGGTGGAGGAAACAAGAAGCGAATGATCGATTCCCCCATAGATGAAATTGATTTTGTGGTTAGGAAGCCTAAAAGGAATGATGGTTCCAGTATTGGGATCATAAGCAAGATCATAGTCTAGATTCCCATACTCTTGAGGAGTGGGGAAGGCATCCAAGGCCAAAATATGTTACTCTCTTAGTGAGAGACATTAGAACGTAGGTTACAGGGGATTTTCTATGGGTTTTGAGAAGATGGGATAGATGATCTAGTTGAAGCTTCATCGATAGTATGGGTAGAGTTGTCAATGGTGCATGGTGAGGTGGATGAGTGGGGAAGAAGAATGTCATTGGGTTGATATGTCATGTTGTAAGATGTGAAAGGACTAGCATCAACTTGTATGGTGATGACTTGATCCTAATGTTCAAACTTGACACATTAATGTAATGTAGATAAGATACAACTCATAGAGTGGATACAAGGGTGTCCAAGTAAGATGTTATATTGAAAATTTCCTTTTACAACATAAAAGAGCCCTAGTAACATGCAAGGTCCCAAACAAATGTGGAGTATAACTACTGCCAAGGTTTTGGCCATAGTATTATTAAAGGAATGGAGGACCACTAAGGTTTCTAATATGATATTATTTAGAAGTTGGATTTGGTCATAAGCATGAGAGGTGATAATGTTAATACTAACTCCTACATCAGTCATCACCCTTTTGATGTAGGTTTGAATGATGTATGTAATGATGAAGAGAGGTGGATATAGATCTTTAAGATGAATAGAAGGTATTTATAAATCATTGAATGTAACAAGGGAAGAAAGTTAAAGGGTTCTAACAAAGGTTGCAATAGGTTGAGGGTATTTGGGTTAGACCTTTATAGATTGTAGAGCCTTTATCAGTGCTCAGTGGTAATGGGGGGAGGTGTTGATTAGTCCATATAGGCTCATCTTGACCAATGTTTAGTGAAGCTTCTTTATAACTACTCGTTAGATAGATTCAAAAGGGTTGGAGGTAGGGGTACCCAAAATAGATATTTTTGGTTTTGGTTTTGGTTTTGGTGAAGGTGAAGGTGAAGGTGTTTGAGTTTGGTTGAAAGATTGAGGGGTGGAGGGATATGTCCATGGAATGGGCACTTTGGCCTTTCTCATATAATTTTATTGGGACCAAGATCATGTAACCATTTAGATAGTGTAGATAAGGGGAAGTGTTAGGCTAGAAGGCTACCTCAGTTCCTCCTCACTCTTAGATGAGAGTGGGGAAGTGGGTAAGTGTTGGATATGTTTATTTTTTGGTTGGGTTGGTAATGGGATTAAGAGAGGTTCATCTAAAAAAAGATCATCCTTATCCCATAAGCTATAGACAAGTGCTTGGAGAGTTTTGTTTTTCTCCATGTCATGTCTAGGTGTTTTATGGTATGACTAGATTAAACTATCATCAAACCAAGATGGTTTGGGACTTGAAGGATAAAAGGTTATGATAGATGGTATGTTTAATGAAGAGGTTTGTAACAAAATTTATAAAATAGTTGAATAATATTTGAGCAAAGGTGTTAAGGGTGATTATATTTTGGTTTTGGGGGTGAGATCCTTCTTAGAAGTAGGCTTCATCATGGAAGTTATGGGTGGTAGAATGGTTTTCATAAGTGGGTTTGATTAGGGATGTTTAGTGTTGGATGGTTTCAAGGTGGAGGATTTAAAGGTGAAATATTTAGAGGTGGATGATTGAGATGATGAAGGCTTGGAGATAGGTGGGTAGGTAGAAGTAGATAGTTTGGATAAAAATGATTGGGAGGTTGATGATTTGGAAGGCATATGTAAAGGTAGAATAAAAGGAGGAATTTTTATTTGGGTAGCTTTTGGAGGGTTAGCATTATTTGTAGAAGGATGAGCTCTTAGGATGGAATAACGATGGGGTCCCAAGATGGAAGGTAAGAGAGAAGGGCATGGTAGGGTTATAGTTCTAGGTAGGAGTTTGGGTGGTTCCACCTTCTTGGTTAGCTTGGTTAAGGATTTATTTGGTGGATTAGATGGGGTTAAGTCCAACTTCAAATATGACTGGGTAAGGCTAGGAGTAGGAAGTATCCCTAAGTTCTTGATAGGTTTGATCAGAGAGGTGTAAGGTGATTTGGTAATGTTGGATGGAAATGGTTTGGATGGGTTTTCCATGATTTTGGAAGGAGAAGTGTTTTATGAGGGGATTGAGATGATGATATTTTTAATGATGGATGAAAGTGAGGTTAAAGGTTCATTCTTTTTTTGATAGGGGATCCCAAGATGGTGCCAAAAGGTGGCTCGATCAAAATTGGGTTGAGAAGAGAATTCTAGGCTTTGGACTAGTCTAGAAGGGTTTGTAAATTGGTTTAGTCCCTTGGGCATCGGATTCATAGATTGGGTCCATAGGTTGAGGTGAGGGAATGGTTTCTTCATCCTTATCTTTGATGAAATATTTCAAGATTTGGGAAGATGTTTCCTTCATAGAAGGAGTAGATAAGGTGATCTCTTATTTTGGAATGGTTTCTAAAGAGAAAGTGGGTGATTCCATGATGGGGGCTAAAGTTATGATGGAAATGGTTGTCTCCTTTGGTATTTATATAAAAGGAGAGGTAGGTGAGTATTTTATCTCATCAAGTAAAGAAGAGGAGGTAATTTATTCCTTTTTTGGGGTGTCTAAAGGAATGGAGGGCAATTCCACCACTTCAATAGGTGAAGTGGAAGAAGAGGTGGTTGAGGTAGTGGTTTCCTTAAAGATAGGTTAACTAATAATAAAATTGATTGTATGGACCTCACAAGCATGAGATGATTTTGGTTTGTTGTCATCATGGTTGGTAGAAGGGGCATGATTGGGAAAAGGTTGTCAAAAGATGTTGAGTGACTGATTTGGGGGTACATTGGGATTATCTAATGCAATTTATCCTTTATCAATCAAGTTTTAGACAATGGTTTTGAAGGTGTTACACCTACTAATGTCATGTCCAATGACATGGTGGAAGGCACAAAGATCATTCTCATTGTTCCAACTAGGCACAAGGTGAGAAGCATTGAATTATAGAGGAGTTTTGATAAGGGGAAGCTATATGATGTTGGATTTGATCAACTTGTCCAAAATTGAAGCATATGAATCCTTTAATGGAGTGTATTATTTTAGGGTATCCTAGTTTTGATTTTGGATATGTTTATTGTTAGAGGAGTTGGTTTGGTTGGGTTGGTTGATGAGTGGAGGTGGAGTTATTTTAAAGACAACCATGTTTGTGGCTGCCTTTGGTTTGGTGTTAGGGTAGTTACATTGGTTGGTGGTTTTAGATGGGGAAGGTTCATTATATTTTAATCTAGAGTTTTTATTTATTAGTTTCAACTTCCCCTCATTGATGGCTCTGATTTATAGTTTGTTTGCCATGGTGAAAGCATCATCAATAGTTTTGAAAGTTTTAACCTATAGAGTATGGGAAATGTGTTCAGCACAAGTCCAAGAGAAAAGTTAAATCAACTTGAGTTGGGGAAAAGAGAATGAGGTTTGGTTGATAGTACATCTCCATTGAGATAAAATAATCAGTAATTGATTGGTTATCAAACTACCTGATGGATTAGAGTTTGGTGATGGAGACCTTCTTAGATATATTGATCGAAAAGTGGTCTAAAAATGTTTGTGTAAGTTAGGAAAATGAAAAGATGAAGTTCTTAGTAAGAGCACTTTACCAATACAATATTGGTCTAGATAAAGACATAGGAAAGGTGTGAAGGAGAAGAGCATCATCATAGGCAATCAAATAGGAAGAATGCCCAAATGATCTTATGTGTTGTTGGGGGTCTCCTTTGCTTTCAAACTTAGAAAATTTAGGTATTTCCCATTGATGAAGGTAAGGTTGGATAGGAATGGATGGGTGAATAGGTTCATTATAGATTTGGTCATAAGACAGGATCTTGTGAGCCCCAAAAATATATGACTCTAGGTTGGTCATTTTATCCATTAACATTTTCACCAGATCTATTTGGGGTTGGGGAGCTCCATGGTTGTGTGGTAAGTTTTGTTGGGATTAGGTAGATATAATATATGGATAACTATTTTAAGGTTGATAGGATTCCATATGTCAGTATGTGGTCATTAAAGGTTGTGATGATGCCACTTAAGGGTTAATGGGCACAAAAGGTTGGGTAGAAGGTGTAGTTATGTATCCTCATAGATTAAGAATATATCATGGGTAGGGTGTCATAGGTATTGGTTGAGTTGATGTGGGTTGGTTTGGAGGTATGATCAAACAGGTAGATTGGGGAATTGGTATAGATTGGGTTAGAGGCATGATGGGTTAATTAGTTGAGGATGAGTGGTAACACTAATACTGATAGGTGAAAGGGTAGAAGGTATAGAAAGTTCCACATTTTGAGGTGAGGTGGAGATAGGTGGATTAGTAGTGATGATGGGAATAGTGGCAATATGGGTAGAAGGTATCCCCATGGTGGATATGGTCTGGGTAACTAAAGGTAAGGTTTCCCTATGTTAAAGGAGTTATTGGTTGGTGTAGGGGTGTTTGGTCATGGGTTGGGTGGTTTTATTGAGTTTGGGTGGAGGTATTAGGTGGATTATTGGTGGAGGAAGAGGCTTGACTAGTCATAAGTTGGGTAGAGGTAGTTGCAACCATAATATGGGGAGGATCCCATAAGGTGGATCATTAGGAGGAAATAAAGTAGGAGGGGTACAGTGAGATAAGGTGTTGAGGTAGTGTTAGAGGGACATTGGTTTATTATTAAAGAAGGTATAAAAATATAAATCACCTTGTGAAACAATCCAAGACATGGTAGGGAGGTATAAGGATGGGTAGAACCCTCAACATTTGAGGTATACTCCATGGAGGAGAAAGAAGAGGAAGGTGGCTATTATTGTCTAGTAAAAACCATATGAGAAATGGAAAGGAATAAAAGAAATCTCGAAACTCAAACACAAATGAAACAAAAGAAAATATCTCAAGTTAATAAAAACATACACTAGAGTGCATTTAAAATCCTAGGACATCTTTTATCTCACTTTTGGCTTATTTCTTAGTTATAAAATATGAAGAACTTTGGTTTGTAGAATAGGTACTAGAAAATAATTCTATGGTTACTTTTAGGTGTTCAAGGCTCTCAAAAGGATTTGTATTGGAAATCAACACTTGGCTTGGTATTGGGGCCTACCCCTCACTTCACACATTGTAGTGATAAGGGTGTCAGGTGCATAGCCAGTATATACCAATTTCTTTAGTTTAGACTCAACTAGAGAGATAAGTTTTGGTTCTCTTCTTAGTAATGACCTCTAAGTAAGATATACAAATGTTGAAAGTGATCTGCTAGCAGATAAAACCCTAGTTAGGCCTTATGTCAAATTTGTAATGTTTAATTGATTTAATTGGTTTGGTATGGTGTGTGATAAAGAAGTGAAACTATGATTGATTACTTTGCTTTTAATTTTAACTAAGTGAGTTAAACATGCAATCAATCAATGTATGTAGCTTATTTTATACCAAAAATAAATTTTTATTTCTTTATATGAGCATAGAATAAGGGATAAAAGGGAAACTAGAAGCTACTAGGTCCCACTAGGCATCCCAAAATGTTTCTCTCAATTTCAGCATATTTCTTATTTAAAGAAGTAAGAAACTAGTAATAATGGTGTGGTAGAAGAACCTATTTTTTTGTATGCACATGATCCAGATGATAATGAAGAGATACTCTTTATCTTGGGAAGAATGACTTGTAGATAAGAAAACACTAATGCAAAGGGGTTGTTAGATGGGTAGCAAGGTGGATTGCCTAGTGTGAGCTAGATCCAAGAAGCGTGAGATTGTTAGGAGGTTGTCAATCCACATTTTTAAAATAGTTAAGTTGAAAGAAATGAAGATAAAATACTTGCATCAAATGATAAAAATTACTAAGATATAATGAAAGAATAAATGAATGCTTGATAAAGACAATAGACTAATTAAAAAAATAGTAGGTCAATACTAATACTAAATAGGTCAGGTTAGGTTTAGAAAATAGGTGAGGTCTCCATGAATAGGCAAGAACACATAAAGTGGAATTTGGCTGAGGGTAGGTAGGTAAAAATAAACTATTTTTATTTCTTATCATAGTGACCATCGATGATCAGGTTGACCATCAGTGACTAAGCTAACCATTGGTAGTTAGGTGACCATCAATAGTTGAAGGTGACTATTGACAATTGAGGTGACCATCAATGGTTCCTATGGGTTTTGAAGGAGTTTAATAAAAGGCTATAGAATGGGTCAGTAAGTGGTTTTGGATCTAGTTAAGGTTCAGGGATTAGGATATAAGATGCATAAAGTTCTAATTTAAGTAGGGAAGTCAAAAACCAAACAAACAAAACCTAAAATTTAAAATGTACCTATTTTGATATTTGATAGTTGATGGCTAATCCTAGAGAAATTTTGGTAGAGTAATGGTACTTTTGCCTCAAGAGAAATTTTGGTAGAGGTTCAAGTTTCTATTGTAGTTGTTAAATTACTAAAAATAAGACTTGTTGGTTGATATCTTGATTACATGTGTGTTGTAATGCTTGATTATATATCTCTAGATTGATTGATCATGGATCTTTTTCACCTCCTACTCCCCTCATATTATAGGCAATGAGAGATTGAGGTATAAGGTTCCATAGGAGGGTAGGGTGCTGATTTTGATGCATCATGATGTGTTTAGCAATGGGTAAAGTGAACATATTAAACTATGTCATGTTAAATTGTACACAACTAGTGTTGTGTTTATCCATATGGGGAAGGTACCTGACCGTTGATGGTCAAGGTGACTATTAGTGTTCAATCTAAACAACAATGGTCAAGTGTCAAAATTTAAGTGGGGTAAAAGGGTAGGTTTGGTTAGGTGGTCAAATTGACCATGGTTAGGCTTAGTTAGGGGTCAAATGGTCAAATTGGTCCCAAGGGGGTCCTAAGGTGGTCTAGGGATGTTTTAACATTCAAAATTGTATAGTGTAAAATTCCAATGTCTACACATTGTCTACAAGAACCCTTACTTAAGGGAAACTTTTACTAAATTATTTTATGCTACCATTATATCTTAGACCATCCTCTCATGGACCATATTCATTTTGTACCATATTCTTTTGGACCCTATTCATTTTGGACCATTCTCTTTGAGAACCACATTCTTTACATATCTTGGCTTGTTGTAACCTAAAAACTTTTATCACTTGACCAATTATGATCCTACTTATGACTCATAGGCACTATGGACATAATCAATCCTAGTTCTACAAATCAGATCAACAAGGATGGTATTTAGTAGCTTCCTCTACATACAAGTGACCATAGTTATCCTTTTAGCTTAGGATCTTTACCTACTAGATGGTTCTTCAGACTAATCTCATGTTACGTACTATTCTATTATATTTATTGTTTATTTGGTAGACATTGCTACCTTATCAAGACCTCATTATCATTGATTTGTGAGCATGTACCATTATATCTGGCTTAGCTATTATTAGAACTTCTAATATTAGTCAAGCATATCCTTGATTAGTTGGTTTCCCTTATACAGATTTTATCCTAAAAACATCAAAAACATTATAAAATGATCCACAAAAAAATAAAAACATTGTATCATATTTTTGTATACTCTAATATCCATGCTCTTGCCATTTCACAAGTAATTATTCCAATCACTTGTTATTTTTAAAAACCATTCTGATTTGTATGCTCTCACTATTTTATAATCCCATCTTCCCATTTCTTCTACAACATCAATAATTTTTTCTTATCATCACCTTTTCTTCTATCCCACTTCTTAGGAGAACTACATTTGGCCTAAATTTCATGTTGGATCTTGCATTCATGGAACTATATAAGAAGCATCCACTTATCTTGTACATATAGAGTCATCTTGTCCACCCCCTTCCTTTTCTTCTCTTACCCCTTTTCTTTTGTGTTGTTTTCCTATCATCTTGGGGTAAACCATGTGCCCTTGTTCTTGTTATGTTGTTGTAGAAAGTAACACCTCTACTAGACATGCCTAAAAAACTATTTTTAAACCACACTAACATTGTTTTTATTTGTATGTGTTTATTTGATTTTTATTGGTGTTTTGTTGTGCTTTCTTGTCTCTTCATTTATTTATTTGTCTTTCCTTTGGTTACTCCATCTTGTTTCTTCTTGGTCTTTTATTTTCCTATTTGGTCTTATTATTTTATTTTCCTTTCCAAGTACATCTTGATCGTCCACGTAGATCTTGATTATTCATATCATGATCTCATGTTATTAATTTGTTCTTGAATTATTTTTAACATTCTAGTTCCTACTTAAATCATGATCACTCATATCTTGATTCTAAGTTCAGTTCATTTATGTTTTGTTTATTTATTTATTTTTCTTTATTCTTTGTTTGAATGTAAATAGTTATAACTTTAGTGTTGGTAGTTATTATCACTATCCTTAGTTATAGGTATTCACATTTGAATGATATCAATGTAAGTGAAGTTCCATGTCATTATATATTCTTCATACTTATGATGCCTAATTTCATTTTGCTATAGCAAGCACTTTGTTCTTTGGTTCCAAGTCTCAGCATTGATGTAGTTATAATGAATATCTCTCAAGAACACCAATGAAATTAGGTACCTATGGCTTATCATGTACCTAACTCTATGCAATATGTGCATCTCTTAGCATAAATCATGAGTCTAATCAAATGTTGGTCAATTTTCTTCATCCCTTATTACATTCTCTTCCACTTTTGGGTGAACTACATTAGATTGAGGTCTTGTTGGAATATGTAGGTAATGATTGGATATATGATATATCTCGAGTAAACTCAAACATATTCATTATTCTTTTCATCACTTTGTGTATCCTTGTATGCTTGGTTTTTTGTGGCTTTTTCAAAGCCATTACACCATCACATCTATGTTTGTGCTTAGCCATATATGAAATAGGTTATATCCTTGAGATTTTTCTTGCCAATTTTCCCTATAGGGGCATGACATTTGAACTAGTCAAAAATATAAATCAACCTTATAGAGGTAACCCATTCTTTATCAGTGATCAAAATCAACCCTAGTGGGGCACAATTGTTTTTCACATGATCAAATCTAATCTAATGGAACACATTATTATTTATTATATATTTGGATATATATTTCTCCTCTTTCTTCTAATTACAAGATATACAAACATTTGCCCTTTTTCTATTAATATTTTAGTGTGCAACTTGTCTCATGATCAATTGTTTTATAAGCGCATAGCTTGTACCCTAACTTTGGGTGTGTTCAAAGTGTGTCACTTATATTTTTGGATTGTATCCTTCCCATTCCCACTTAATTTTGGGACATTTTGATGTAATTATATTTTTATCATTGATGGAATCAATACATACATGCATTAGCTCATCTGGATTTAATCTGTTCCATGGGTTAATCTTACTTTCTCTATCTTTTTAAGAGTCCATCATTCTCTTTCATCCCTGTATGTCTTATTGAGGGGGCATCATGGGTCTTTTTAAATTTATTATTAACAACTCTTTTCTTTTAAAATATGTTTCTTCACTTGAATGTCTCACTACACCTTCTCAAATAAGGGCAAAATGTAGACATCTAATTCCTAACACCTTTATGTTGAAATTGTGAATCTTACTCAAAATATGTGAAAATACACAATCTAGGTGAAAATCACTTAAACATGATAAATTGTTAAATATTTTCATATAACAGTGCCAATTTAGGCTAATTTATCCCTAAATGGGGAAATGTATTTTATGTGATTATTAACTTTGATCAAATTATTTCTTGTAAAAATGACAAAAAACCATTTTGGTGCTCTAGATCACTCTTTTATTCTAATTCAGAAGCACACGACATGTGCATGTGTTATTTTATGTCAATAACATTATAAATAGGATGATGGTATTAAAAAAACTAACATCACCTTCTAATTCCTTTCTAGTCAAATTATGACCCAATAATATGAATTTTTGATCAATTTGATTAATGAAGTGCAACCAATATCCAAAGAATTGCACTAAATTTTGATTAATATTACTTAAGCAAAAGAAAACAAATTATGAGATTAAGTAATAATTCCATATAATTCATTGAATATTTATTTGTTGTAAATTTATTCCTATTAACTACATCATCAAATGACATGATCAATGGGATGGCATCCATAAGCCATAAATGCAACAAATATCAATATTATGACTTTCCATGCCTCTTTAATACCCCTTCCTTCAAAATAATTATGAGGATATTTATGGATTATATTTACATAATTGGATTAATTCATGGTCACACATCTTGATCTTCAAATGGACAATCATGGTTGATCTTGATTAATTTGGAAAATCTGTAAATAGGAGGGCCAAAACTACTTCGATTAAGCTTAATCTATGTAAACTTATAATGAAATATTCTATATACAAGCCATTTTAGTGTATTTTGATAATGATTTATTTATAATAATATAGCTTCATTTATAATCATAACCTTGATTTCATATCATGAGCCTAGTTTAGTTGGTGTTCTTAATATGGTGGAAGAGTTTGGCTTTACACCATTATTGCAGAATTGAGCATCAAATCAAGGGGGAAAACAAGCTTTGAACTACCTATGGATGATGGGATGGTCTTGGGAAGGTAAATTGTGTTTTCTTTCTTTCATTTTCTCTTAATTTTCATTTATACACCCCAATGAATAGGTTGGTCTAGATTGTTATTCTTTATGAATTTTTCTTGGATTTATTGACTAATGCTTTATCTAACTATTTTTATAATCCATATCTATAGGAGGATTAAATACAAGGCCATTATAACCTTGTAACTACCTCATGAATGAAAACAAACACCCCTCATAGTCATCATGAATGAGAGGGTAATTTCTAAGTCTAGTCAACATGCACATAGGATGGTGGGTTGCTAAAAATTTCATGGAGGCCTATTTACACCTAATTTATACTTTTATAAATACCATGTAAGATATGATTTATCATATTTAGTGTGTCTATGCACTGAATGGGATTAACCAAGTCTACACCAACCTCCATCACTCCACTTCAATTCCTAAAGTTTCCCATTGAGATAACCAATGCATGGAAGGAGTATGAGGATTGTTAGTGTTTCTTGTGACTTTTATGGAATAAATGATGATCATTATGACTCCTTCATGCTTTATCCATGCCATATTTCCATCCATTTCTTGGATATTATTATATAAATTTGGGATCTTAGGCCATTGTAATACATACCTAACATAGGTATAAGGAAACTTTGCCTAGATTTATATCTTGTATAACTCTTGGATTAATGTAATGACTGATTCAATTTCTTCCATATTAATCTAGTGTGTTTATACTAGTTTGAATTTCATAAGTGGAATATTTCTCTTCCTTTGAAATTTGTTGCTTCACTTAGATGTTAATAGATGCTCTATGTAAGTCATATAATGTGAAAAATTATTGGTGATTGAGCTTAGAGTGGAACCTTATTATTAAGTGTCTTGAACTAGACCTCTCTTTCATTTCCCTCATGTTCCTACCACCTATCATAGCCCCTATGTTAAACACTATCACCTAGACACTCCTGAAAGTAGTATTTTAATTGTTTGTTTGTTTACTAGTATTTTTTGAGGTCAACTAGAGTGGATAATGATATTAATGCATCACCATATTTATATTAGGTTTCTTTTTGTGCATCCCTTCTATCCATTTTCACCCCAAAAATTAATGTCTTATTGATTTGATCCAAATGGATACAATAGGGGAGTTAGCCCCATATCTAGAGGTTTACCCTAGCCATATGTTACCCATAGCCTTGGGCTAATCCCATGTTACCCCAAACTTGGAGGCATGCCTGAACAACCTACTCCTAGGGTGCAGTTTGGAGTGTTAACAAGTAGGAAATGGAGAATGACCTTGAACACATCATTATTCCTCACATTAGAAGCAAAAATGGTTTAAACACCCTTTATATTTTTATCAAGGTCTCTCTCATAATAAATGGATTGAAACATGCCTAAATGTAATGAGAACTAGCAACCTTAACTTTGTCAAATTACCTTAAATTATACTAGGAAACCTTAATCTTTTCAAATATAGCTTTGAACATTCTCTATGATTCAAAAGGACATGAAAAGTATTCCACTCATTCAATGACCACTATGACCACTTAATATATCAACCAAAGACCTCAAAATAGGACATGACATATGATGATCTCTCAACCAAGCTCTATCACACATATGAAACCTTAAACCATGCTAACAAAGTTTTTAAAAAGAAAATAGAAGACCATGACAAGCTCTAGACCAGCATGTACAATTTTTGAAAGGGTTTTATGGGAAGTGTTTTATTGTATGGGTTGACATTTGGCCTAGGAAGCCAAATTGTCAATATTTACATTCACATATTTATAATTGTCTTACCCTTTCTAGGTGAGGTAACTTCCATGTACTATTTTCATGTCACCTCATATGGGAATATATTAATGGGGGAATGCCTGGGAAGTATGTTATCTACACTTTTCACAATTCTCAAATATCATTGGGGGCATGTCATATGGACATGGCATCCACACATTCATAGTTTATAGATTATAGTGGGGGCATGATTTGGAAGCATGTTATCCATAATTTTTTAGTATTCGATACTTATACCAATTTGTAGATTTAGTTAAGGGCATGTCATATGGAAATGGCTTCCACACAGTAGTAGTTTTATATTTAGTGGGGGCATGCTTTGGAAGCATGTTATCCACACTTTATCAAAATTTATCATCTCCAATTTATAGTGGGGAAACATTTTTGAAACATGTCCCCCACATTGGTACTTATATAAATTTTAAATTTATCCATATATAGTGGGGGCCTGATTTAGAAGCATGTCCTCCATACTTACACAATTTTTTGAATTGGCCAAAGCACATATTTATATGATTCTAATACACATTTGTAGCATAATTTTATGTATGGTATCATTATTACAGATAGTTTCATCATGAGAAATATATAATTTGCATATGTTATACAACATGTGCCTAATATTGTAAAATTTAAATCAATCTTAGATTTAAAAACTATTTCACTTACTAATACCCCATGTAATTTTACAAACTTTACCAATCCAATCAACTGTAATAGTTGGTTCACATTTTTCTATGGTTGGGGTGATTAAATCACTCAATATTTCCAAGTTTTTAATATGGACTTGATCATCTAAACTCACCAATTTATAAGTATCATTGGGTTGCATAGTTGATCCAATCTCAACCAGTAGATGGTAACTCACTTTTAATCCAAATTTGGGGGATTTTACCTTCCAACCTCTCTCTCTCTCTCTCTCTCTCTCTCTATATATATATATATATATATATATATCCTGATCTCATTCCCATTATGGGGGTTTTCAATTCTTAGAATTTTTTCATTTTTTTCTAGGATAAGGATACTCATTGGGACTCTTCTAAAAAATGTGCTCATTTGATATGGTTAAACCTTATCAAAATATTATAATAACTACATTTTTAAGTAATAGGATTAACTCATTTCCTATTTTGTATTCAATCAGTGCTTAATATGCTTGTGTATGGTGAATTTGTGAAGGAGAGTGTTGTTAGTTATTTATCCTTCTACTTGCCTCTTTGAAGGTGTTTTTAAGCTAAATTTTAGCTCTAGATTAGTGTTCTAATTGGGATTTTTTCTATGAAATATTTATTTATCCTTCTAAGGATCATGTTTATTTGTATACGTTGATCCAATGGTGCAAATAAAAGTAAACATGTCAAAGAATATTCATGGTAGGAAATCAGTGGACTATGTCCATTCATACCAAGGAGATTAATGGTTCACAAGAGTTCAAAATGTCAAGATTGAATAGTGGGGATCTATGAGGCCAATGGGAGTAAAGATAGGATGGATTAATTTGATTGGCTTGAGTAATATTCAATGGATAAATTCAAACTAGGAGTCAAATAGAGAACCAATTTTTGATAAATGAAAACAAGGTATTTTAGGGTCAAAAAATTAACATTAAAGTTCATTTGATCACCATTAAAATTCTACACCCTTGCATTCAAGTATAAATAACATAAAAGGGGCACCATTGAAGCTAAATATAGACCTATGGTTTGAAGGTTTTTGGCATACAGGGTTCACTATATGAATGTTTTCACCATTATTTAAATGAGACCTGTATATGATGAAGTCCTTGATTTTTATAGATGATAAAAGGAAAAAATAGGTCTTATAGACCTAATAGAGATTAGGAACATAGTTATGTAGTTTATAGGTCTATATTGACATACGTGGCTATAGGAATACCAATAAAGGAGATTGCTTTTCCATCTATAGAAAAGATCTAGTCTACATTTGATCAAGGGTAGATATTTGTGATTATGAAGAAGCTCATCATCCTTCAACATGGCTTTATTTTTGACAAACAGATGCCTAAATGTAAAAATCCATGATTTTGTCAGATCCATGAACATGAAATTTTTGTATTTAGTGAGAGATGGTGTGAAGTATCAAAGAAAAGGATCTAGTGGTAGGGACTTGTAACTATGAGCATTCAATGTATCCTTAGAACCTTTGGGGACTTTCCCATTTGGTAAACCATGAGCAGTGTCCTAACTAATCAAAAATGTGGCATCTCAAATTCAATAAATGACCCAAGATGGTGTGTTCCCTCTTTGATGGTTTCTCTC
This sequence comes from Torreya grandis, assembly GCA_037957365.1. NCBI lineage: Eukaryota > Viridiplantae > Streptophyta > Pinopsida > Cupressales > Taxaceae > Torreya > Torreya grandis. Next base: position 598,117 of record JARHVA010003227.1, read on the forward strand.
TCTCTCTCTCTCTCTCTCTCTCTCTCTCTCTCTCTCTCTCTCTCTCTCTCTCTCTCTCTCTCTCTCTCTCTCTCTCTCTCTCTCTCTCTCTCTCTCTCTCTCTCTCTATCTATCTCTCTCTCTCCTTGGATATATGCACTTTAAATATTTATCCGTATTTATCCTAATCTCAATTTTTAGAGCCTTATAATGATACATATTTTTCAAAACCAACTCACCAATAGGAAAGGTGTTTACAAAAAAACATAGGTGGACTCCTAAACCTTTCTCTTTTAATTTAAAAATATTTCAAGTACTTTTGACCCAAATTATGTGCACTAATTATATAATGTAACATGCCTTTGGATGTAGGTAAGTCACCAACAAATTATTAAAATTAAAATCTATTAAAGATAAGGTGTGCATATTGATTTATGATTTAAGGAATTTATGGAATGTAAAACCTTAGGTTACAAAAGTGTTAAAATAATAAATTACAGAATTAAATATGCAACATCAATAACCACTAATTATATAACTACTGTAACTGGAAAGTATACTAAAAATAGTAAATAATTAGGAGAAATAATACTTATCTTATTAAATATCTAAAATAATCAATTTTTAATCTAAAAACTGGTACATAAGTTGGTATGACAATCATAAAAGGATCCAATAGTAAAACCTGAGTTGGGACACTAGCATAGTCCTTTTGAACATTAGTGTAGTCTTGGACACTAACACAATGCACTATTGTCCTATGTAGAGGTAGTGTCCTCATTTATAATTTTTATTAATGATTTTTGGGTTTTGTATAACATGCCCTGTTATATCTCTAATCCAAATTTAAAGTCTTTTAAATCAATACATTTTCTTGTTTCTATTTTTTCCTCTAAAAACTCTAGGTATTCATGTTTATAAGGGATTGAATGAACACCTTGATAAAAATAAGTTAGTGGGGTAGGTTTGACATGAAATCAACACCCTTTTGTGTTTATATTTTCCTATATACCAATACCTATAAATGGGATCAATCCTGATTTAGTTCTTCCTAATTAAGTGTTGGTGCAAAGTGCAAGTGAATGTTAAAATGCATGAGAGGATGCCTTAGAGGTCAATTTATATCTATGCTAGGGTTGGATTATTGAATGTATGGGATGAGATAATAAAATATATGAAGAGTTAGGAGATTTACCTCAATGTGAAAAGATAATTTTGTGTTCTTATTTGTGATTATGTCCACCTAGGGTGTGAGAGTGTGCAAGTAGTGTTATGTAGTGTTCTGATAAAAATGACTTGGGAGGGTGACTTAAGAATAGGTCTAGGTTAACCATAATAATATTATGGAGATGTAAAATTACCTTTTTGAGGATATACAAACTTAAATCACTAAGTAATTATGACATTATCAGTCTCATGTGGTTTTATATAGGCTTGAGTAAATTTATGACTTTCATGTGACTAAACATGGAACCAAAGGGCCACTAACATGGGTCAAGTGATGTACTAAGGGTAAAGTGACATTAAGTGGACATCCAAGGAATGAGAGATTAATTTTAATGATTACATCCACCCCTCTTTATTGTAAAAATGTAGTACAACAAAATGACTAGGAATAAGGAAAAAGATGTTGGAACACAACTAGATACTGAGAGGGGGGTGCATCAGCATATTAATTAAAACTAGTCTTTCAATCTTTTTAAATTAAATTCAAAATCATATTAAAATTAAAAGATAAATTTATAGATCACATACAAGCACAAATGCACATTACATAATATTTATAAGTGGAAAACCCAAAAAGAAAAACCATGGTGAGAATAGTAGCTAGAAGCTACTATTCTAATCTAGCCTCAAAGTTTAAAGCCTCACTAGAAAACCTCACTAGTTACAATGTTTAATGATATAAATCCTAAGGAGACACTAATCCCTTGGTTTAAGAGCACCAAATCTAAGTAAGCACCCACTCCCTAATCTGAGCACCCACTCATCTTATCTGATGACACCAACCTATCACACTTTTCCATGGAGATACAACTCCAATTTATAAATTAGATTCATGCATGAATATAGATCTATGTTATTTTTTATAGTTCTAATATAAAAATGATCATACTCTGTGCATTCTCTTTGTGCCTTTCTTCATCTCTGATCCTCACTATTCCTTTTTGGTCATGTGTCTAGATATTTATTTATTTGACACATTTCATTTCCTTCACCAACCATTCTACTCTATATTCAATTTGGATCAATAAAAAATGCAATTATTCAACAACATTTTATTTTTCCTAGATATCATATTTATATAAACAAATGATCTAGGGTTTTATTCTTCTCTCTATGTTCACACTTAGACTATAACACATCATACCAATTTTGGACTTTAGTTCATTACGACATGAACTGCAAGTTCCAATGTCTTGATTCTGTTAGCCTACTAGTTGTTGTTACACTAAAGGATCAACATATTAGTGCCCTATACAATGGATAGAGCTAATGTATCCATGGGAGGTGGTTAAACCATGACACCTTATAATAGATTCCATGTATCACACCATAATTTTAGGTCTCTTTAATAGATATAGCATCTATTAGACTCAAGTTTTGATATATAGGCTCTTTAATCTAGATTTGATTAGTTAGATCAATCAATATCATTATGTATGTTGAGATATAGAGATTATACATAAGTTACTTCATGTTCTTGAAACTAACTATTTGTCTGGACAAGAATTTAAATGGCAATCATTGATTTTCCTTTGGTGCCATGATTCAATGGTCTTTGTTCAAATAGCTCAAATTTAAAATGTGTCCATTTGATCATTTTATGATAGGACCACACTCCCTATTCAATATCCAAAGATGCCTGTTTTTATCTCTATCAAGACATTAAACATATATCACTTTGTTCCATCTAAGTCCACTCACTTTGTTATATCTCTCTTATCTAAGCTTCCATGTGCCATTTGATCTTTGAACTTACATGGAATTTACCTTAACTTGTTTGTTAAACTTCAACACTTTGACCTCATCTCGTTGCTTCCTATATCTTTGGATTGATTTCTATCTATTGATATTCTTGAACCTCCTCAGTCTTTAACTTACCACTATGTTAATAAACATTATAACTCTATAGCATTTGAGTCCATTCACTCCATTGGATCTCCTTTGCATGATCACCCAAACACCATCAAATATTATTACAAGCTCAATCATTATTTCTATCCAAACCTCAAGAATGTGACACTTGGCTTAAGTGTGTGCCTTCTATATATAACTATCAATTCCCACTATTAAGACATTTGGCATCTTTGCATTGGTCCTTTATCTAAAAAAAATCATGTGATTGTGACACTTAACATTAGTGCATTCTCTTGGAGGGACCTTTAATACTTTGACTTCATCACACTCCATTGGATCTTCAATGTCTAATTAAGCATGAACTTTTGATCTTACAACTAGCTCATTCATTAACTCTAACAAGATTACACTCATTGGGTCTTTGTCTAAAAATATATATGAATGTGACACTTGTCACTTATGCATTCATAGGAGAACCTTTTGATAATTTGACTTTACTTCACTCCATTGTATCATTTGTATATGATGAAGCATGGGTTGTTGATCAAGTTAGGACATAATATAATGTCTAAGTCTTAGGAAATATTAAGTCCTTTGATCATTGGTTGGAGTTAGTAATTTTTAGGTTGAGGGTTAAATTTCATAGTGATGATATGGAATTAAGTTGTAACTTAAGTTACCAGTTTCTAGCTATACCAAGTCAACATTAAAATAAAACTTTGCTTGTTGACACCATAGCTAAAACCTTAGGGTTTTACTAAGAAACCCTATCTAGTTTGAGAGCTAAATAAATAAATTATGAGCTCTTTCCTTCTCCTCTGAACTTGTGGACCATATTTCTAAAATTTACATGAAAATATTATAATGAATCTTCTATCTATTTGACTTTAAATATCCATAAATGGTATATGTAAAAGCATGACAACTTTGCATTGTGTAACTGTGAAACATGCTCTTCTCTCCATCAATATTGCCTAATCCTTTGACATCAATGATAATCATATTTCTACAAATATCCCCCTTTGTCATTGATGGCATACAAATGCTCTAATGAAAAATTAATGTTTTGATCTTATAATAATTTAGATCCTTCTCTGGCATTGCTTGCATTGGCTTCTGATAAGTATGAACTAAAGTTATTCATACCAAAATTGTTTCCACTTAAGAAATGGCACATTTTTATAATACTCATCTTGGACACTTTTTTTCTCTTCCAAACTTTTATAGAGAGAATTTTCACTTTTTCTCCAAACTTTTACAAAGAGCATTTTCCCTTTTTCTCCCCCTTTGACATCAATGACAAAGGAACTCCCTCTCACTCTTTGTCTAAAGTGTTCTCCCCTTTATCAGATAAAGGAGTTTATCCAAGAATATGAAACTTTCAACTCGTTATTAATTTTTATAAGTATACATACCTAAATTATCTTTTGTCTCTTCTTCCAGGGATTAATTAAGCTTTCATGAGACTCCCCCTGGACTCATGCCCTATCACTAGTGATTTAGTGATGTGGTTTAGGAGCCACCACTCCTAAATTTTGTCTTAGATATTCAAATTGTTCCTTGGGAAGAGGTTTGGTGAATATGTTTACAATCTAGTCCTTAGCTGGCACATATTCCATTGTGACCTTTTTATCTATAACCCTCTCTCTTAAGAAGTGATACTTGATTGATATGTGCTTGGTTCTAGAATGCATCACTAGATTCTTTGATATATTTATTGCACTTTAATTATCAAAAATAATATAAATAGGTGATTTGTACTCAACCTTGATTTCCTTGAGTGTTTGCTTCATCTATACGACTTGAGTGAAACATCACACTACTGCTACATACTTTACTTCTGCTATAGAAAGAGTAACTAACTATTGATTTTTGCTTGGCCATGAAATAAGTCTATTTCCAAGGAAAAATGCACCACCACTAGTGCTTCTTATATCATCAACACTTCCTTCCCAATCAGCATATGTATATGCTATCAAAGTGAAATATTCACTTGTAGGGTACCATAGGCCTTAGTCAATTGTGATCTTGATGTATCTAAAGATTATTTTCATAGCATTGACATGTGACTCTTTAGGAGAAACCTAAAATCTAGTAACCATGAACACTGATTACATGATATCTAGTTTTGATGCAGTTAGGTATAGAAAGCTACCTATCATTTATCTATACATAGTCTAATTTGTATCAAGAGACTCATCCTCTTTGCTCAACTTTTATCCATTTATCATGTGAGTACTAACTAGTTTTCTATCTTCCATTCCAAATTAATTGAGAATTTATTTTGCATACTTGGTTTTGGATATGAATATCCCTTCATTAGGTTATGTTATTTGTAGAACAAAGAAGAAGTAATGTTCTCCTAACATAGACATATCAAATTCACTTTGCATTTATGTAGAAAATTATATACACATTTTGTTATTTATACCACCAAAGATGATTTCATCTACATAAACAACAAGAATAAACATATGCTCACCTTCTAATTTAAAGTATAAATTATTGTCTACACATCCTTTGTTGAAACCTTATTGTGGTAGGTATTAGTTCAATCTTGAATACCATGCTATAGGTGCCTATTTTAGACAATACAATGCTTTCTTTAGTCTGCATACATAATCTTCTTCATCTGATAACTAAAAACCTTCTAGTTGTTCAATATAGACTTCCTCTTTTAGGTTCCCATTAAATAAAGTAGACTTTACATCCATTTGATAGACTTTTAACTTCTTGTAAACAAATAATTCTAGAAACATTTTTTTATAGATTCCAATCTAGAAAATGGAGAAAATGTTTCCTTGATGTCTATGCCTTCTACTTGTGCATATCCCTTGCACACCAATATCACTTTATTTATTATAATAGCTCCATCCTCATTGAGCTTGTTTCTATACCATTTTATTCCTATCACATTATTATTTGAGGGTCTTGGAACTAATTGCCATGTTTTTTTCTTTTCTATTTGGCTCAATTCTTCTTCCATGGATTTTAGCCAATTCTCATCCTTGTTGGCTTCAACATAGCTTTGAGAATCAATTTCAAACACTAGAGAAAAACTTACTTTCTTCTTGTCTAAACTCCTTCATTTTTATTTCCAATTATCTAATCTTTAGGATGATCATTTTGAATAAATATTGGAGGTACTTTTTCATTCTTTTCCTCAACCTCTTCACCACTGATTCTTCTTCAAGATCTAACTCTTCATTATTGGTTTCCTTATCAGGTTTAACATGTTTTATGCCTTCTTCTACCTTGAAATTTATGTTCTCTACCATCTTGTGTAGCTTCTTATTGTAATATACATAGGATTTGATTTGAATGGAATAACCAAGAAATATTCCTTCATCACATTTTGATTCAAATCTTCCTAGTTTATCCTCCTTTATTTTGATGTAGCATTTACTTCCAAACACATTAAAATACTTAACAGAGGAAAGATTTCCATACCATATCTCATAGGGAGTTTTGTCACTATGTACCCTCAGTTGAACTCTATCCAAGATGTATACTACTATTTGGATTGCTTCTATCCAATATCCATTAGGTAACTTGGCCTCCTTTAGCATTGTTCAAGCCATTTCCTTGACTACTTTGTTTTTTCTTTGAACAACTCCATTTTATTATGGAGTTTTTACTTCCTATTAGTTACTTTTGATCCCATGCTTCTCATAATACTCTATGAATTTATTTTAGGTGAATTATCCACCTTTCTCAGATTTTAAGCATCTTATTTTTCTTCCAATCTCATTTTCAACCATGGACCTAAATATCTTGAATCTCTTAGAGGCTTGATATTTGTCCTTCAAAAAGGTTACCCATGTCATTATTGAGTAGTTATATACAAATAACATGAAGTACTACTCTCCTTTAGATATTCTTGTCTTATTAGGACCACAAAGATTAGTATGAACTAATTATAGAGGCTTTGTAGTTGTATACTTCTTTATTTAAAATTTAACCCTTGTCTACTTGCCTAGTTGACATTCCTTACAAATATTATTTATAGGTTTGGTTATCTTGGGAATGTGTCTTACACACTTATTTGAGCTCACTTTGACTAGGTTATCAAAGTTTACATAACCCATTCTCCTATGCCACAACCAACTCTAATCAATCTTTCCCATCAAGAAACTATTCCCATTCACTTCAAAAAGATTGTAGATATTGCTCTCAGTCTTTTTCCCTTATGTAACTATTTTTATAGATCTCTTTATCTTGTAGCATTCAACATAAAAAATGACCTTATATCCATTATCACACATTTAGATAACATTTATTATATTATTCTTCAATCCTTAAACATAATGAACATCATGTGTAGGTAGTTTACCATCTATGTTCAAGGTTAGTTTACCTTTGATATATAGTATTGTGTTGTATCCCAATCTAATATATCCTTCCATACATTTGCTCAATTTGGTGAACTTTCTCTTGTTACCAGTTATATGCATTGAGAAGCCATTGTCTATCAGCCACAAATTTTGCTCCTTGGCATGGAGTGTAGTCTGAGAAATCATGGATTGATTTTTCACTCTCCACACATCTTTGGGTTTCTTATTTATCTTATTTAAAAAAAAATTGAACCTTTATTCACAATGGGAGGCATATATTTCTTTACATTATGTAATTTTGATCTTACAAATTTAGTTCTACAATGTTTATCTATGTGACCAAAGTTATTGTAATTATAGCACATTACATTTGTATCTACAAAGGGTGAAAATGATTTTTTGCTTAAAAAATTGATTCTCATTATAGTTACAACTTTGCAATTACTAGCCTTATGACCAAAATGATTACACCTATAAAAATAACCATAAAAATATGTGGAAACCTAGTCATAGCATTTCTTAGTACAACATGAGGAATTATTCTAAGCTATGGATTCTTCAAGTTTCTCACCTTGGTGTATCCATCAACATTAGCTAACTTTGTCTTCTTTTTCTCTTCAAACTTATTTTTAGGTTTATCTTTATTCACATCATCATTTTTTGTGTTTATCTTTATATCCTTGCAAACTTTTTCTTTCTTTGTTGTTGATCCTTCTTCTGCTTTGAAGTTTTCATATAGGTTAGTAGCTATACTAATTGAGGAACATTTTCCCTTCTCATAACCAAGACCTAATCTCTCTTTTAAGGGGTTTTGAGAGTTGATTAGTTGATCAAGAATGTCTGATCCACCTATCAAATTTAGATTTTTATTTAGTTGACCTTTATCTTTTTCAAGTTATTTTATCAAAGCCACTATTTATACCTCATGCTTCACACATTCATCATATTTAGATTTTAATTATATTTTGAATACATCTTCTATTCTTTTAGCCTCTTCAACTTGTGTCTTTATGATAATTACCATCTGATCAGATTTCTCAAGACTTTTAGACATTTTCTCAATTTATTTTTGTCTAAACTTATTTTGTTTTGAGTTCTCTTTTCTCAGCTTGTCAATCTCATCTAGAGCACATATGATCTCACATTCTAGAACCAATTATCTTTATTCTTCTTCATCTAAGTCTTCAGCTTCATCTTGATCTAGATTTATAGAATTTGATCCTTCTATCATGAATAACGATTCATTTCCCTTAGCCACAAAAGCATAGTCATGATCATCATTTGAACTATCATTGTCTTCTATTGAGCCACTATCTTATTTTGTGTATATAACTTTATTATTCTTGAAGAAGTTTTTCTTCTTAGGATAGTAGGGTTTTACCTTTTTGCTAATCTCTACTTGTTTAAGGTTATCCTTTTTATTATGAGGTAATTTAAAAGAAAAATGTCCTACTTTACCATAGTTAAAACATTTGAAGGGTAATTTACCTTTGTAATTTCTAGATCCTCTCTTTATTATTCTTACAAAGTTAGCTTTTTCTTCATTAGTCTCCTCAGATTAAGATGTTGATGTTTCTTCCTTTACTTTCTTGTATACTTTGAATGCAAATTTTCTCTTAAAGGTGTTTTTCTCTCCCATTCTCATCTCATAGGCTTTAAAGGTCCCATGTAACTCATAAACAATGAGTTTATCTAGATCTCTTGCTTCTTCTATTGTAAAGATTTTAGAATCATATCTTGATGGAAAATATCTTAAAACCTTTATGATAATGATTGACTCTTTCATTTCTTCTCCAAGTCCTCTAATTACATTGACTATTTCATCTACCCTAAGGAGGTAGTCTACAATCCTTTCCTCTTCATTCATCTTAAGACTCTTAAACTTGCCTTTGTAAGCTTATAGCTTGGTCTTCTTTACCTTATCATATCCTTCACAGATGCTCATCAGTTTATTTTAGATATCTTGAACATTCTTAAAATAAATCACTTTGACAAAGTCTAAGTTTGATAGTCCACAAAGAATAACATTCTTTGCCTTAACATTACTCTCATATGCCTTTTTGGTAGCCTAATAACTAAGAATTTTAGCAGGGGATATATATCCACTTACCATATAAATCTATACATCAAACCCTAATAAAGATAGATATGCTTCCATTCTTATGCTCCAAAATGCATAGTTAGATCCATCAAAGAGAGGTGATTTGTTTGATGAAGATCCTTCTTGACTAGCCATTGTGTTCACTATTATAATATCTACATGAGTTGATTAAGCTTCTTTCAAAGAACCCTAAGCTCTAATACCAATTATTGAAATAAACTAGATATTAAGAGGGGGGCTAAATCATTATATCAATTAAAATTAGTCTTTCAATATTTTTAAATCAAATTCAAAATCATATGCATATTAAAAGATAAATTCATAAATCACATACAAGCACAAATGCACATGACATATGATTTATACATGAAAAACCCAAATGGAAAAAATATAGAGAGAATAGATGCTAAAAGTTACTATTTTAATCTAGCCTCATAGTTTAAAGCCTCACTAATAAACCTCATTGGTTACAATGTTTAAGGACACCAATCATAAGGAGACACCAATCCCCTAGTTTAAGAGCACCAACTCTAAGGAAGCACCCACTCCCTAATATGAGCACCCACTTAGCTTATCTGATGGTGCCAACCTATCCAACTTTTCTATGGAGATGTAACTCCAATTTATAAATTATATTGATACATGAATCTAGATCAATTAATCTCATTATTTGTGTCAATAAATAGAGCTTATACGCATGTTCCTATAACTAACCATTTGTATAGACATGAATTTAAATGAAAATCATTGATCTTGTATTTGGCACAATAATCTAGTGGTCTCTATTTAAATATTTCAAATTTAAATGCTTCCATTCAATCATTCTATGATAGGATCATGCTCTCTATTTGAGCTCCAAAGATGAACATTTTTTTATCTCTATTGAGATGTTAAACATCTATCACTTTGTTTTGAGTCCACTCACTCTATTGGATCTCTATAAACTTGCACAAAAGTTACCTTGACTTGGTCATTAAACTTTGACACTTTGACCTCATTTAGATGCTTCCTACATCTTTGGATCATTTTCACTATGTCAATCTTTTCAAACCTTCTAAATCATTAACTTACCACTATGTGAATAAACTTCAAGAACTTTATAGAATTTGAGTCTATTCACTCCATTGGATCTCTTTTACATGATCACCCACACACTATCAAATATTTTGATAAGATCGATCATTATGTATATCCAACCCCTAAGAATATGACACTTAGCTTAAGCACATACTTTTTGTATATAGCTATCAATTCTTGCTATTGAGACATTTGACATCCTCACATTCATCTTTTATCTAATAGACTCATGTGTTTGTGACACTTATCATTAGCACATTCACTTAGAGGGACCTTTGACACTTTGAATTCATCATGCTCCATTGGATCTTCAATGTCTAATTAAGCACAAACTAGAGATCTTCCAACTAGCTAATTCATTAACTCTGATAAACTTATGCTCATTAGGTCTCTATCTAACAAACTCTATGAATGTGACACTTTTCACTTGCACATTCACTCAAAGTACCTTTTAATAATTTGAATTTGATTTACTCTATTATATCATCTATGTATAATAAAGTATGCACTGATAAAGTTGGGACATAATAAAAAAGACTAAGACTTAGGAAATATTAAGTCCTTTGATCATTGGTTAGAGCTGGTAATTTTGTAGGTCGAGGGGCCAATTTCATAATGTCGAGGGGCCAATTTCATAATGATGATATGGACTTAAGTTACTAGTTCCTGGCTATACCAAGTCAACATTAAAATATAACTTTGCTTGTTAATGACATGCTTAAACCCTCAGGGTTTTTTTGAGAAACCCTATCCAGTCTGAGAGCTAAATAAATAAATTATGATCTCATTCTTTCTCCTCTAAAATTGTGGACCATATTTCTAGAATGTACATGAAAAAATCATAACAGATATTTTATCTATTTGAATTTAAACATATATAAATGGTCTTTGTAAAATCTTGAAAAATTTGCACAGTGTAACTGTGAAATAAGATCTTCTCTCCATCAATCCTACTTAATCCTTTTGACATCAATGGCAATCACATTTCCAACAAAATAAGTTTACTTGAACTTACCTATGAGGTAAAGGCCTTGAATCTAGATCTAAATTTGTGAAGTGTGATTTATTATATGTCTTATAAGTGAAACATGAATAAATCATTCCTTAAGAAATATAATAAATAAAATACAAAATTGAGTATAGAGATAAGAGAGAGAAGAAAGGAATGAATACATCTCACTGGGTATGTAAACCAATGTAAAAACTTGGTGATATCCTATGTGTGTAGCTGGTGATCAAACAATGAATAGATTAGACTGAGTTGATGGCTTACTCAATCCCCATATGTGGTTGGGTAAATAACTTAATACATTTTTAACTCCATTATTTCCTAAATCTATTTTGTATATATTGAACTATGAATAACTTAGATTAGATTAATGGCTTGTCAAACCCTCTTATGTATATGATTTAAGAACTCAAGTAGGATATGACTCTATCATTACCTACCCATGTGTAGTAGATGTATCTATGACTAAAATTGTGCAATATAATTGAATCTATGTGATGTGACTAAAACTATGTAGGATGGATCTAAGGCCACTCATAAACTCTAAACTAAAAATAGTTTAAGGGCCTCTTAAGCACTCAGGTATGTAGTTTAGGGACTACTTGATAATGCTAACCATTTTAGACAAATTAAGGCATCAATCTAGTGCAAAGATATTTCAAAAGGTGTCTAGATTAACAATATGAAGAATGACATGGAGTTTGTCATTCCATATGATCAAATGGTGTAAAAGTGAGCATATGAAAATAATATGATATGCACATGCCCCAAATACTAATATCTGTACATATGTATTTTATATTGAGTTATAGTAATCTATATCTAAGTATATATTAAACTAAAAAATAAGTGATCATGTTGCACATGATACCCCAATCTGAACAAACTGGTATGATTCTATGCAAAATTGATTTTAAAATAAAAATATGTAATAATCTATGATTAATATTATGCAAACCTGAACTCTAATTACTATAGATTTTTGGCCATTCTATAATATATTATTTATAGATCTATTAGATAGTAGTGTAGTCCCTTGGATAGTATCACATCTTATTAGTGTTTACTAGGTCATGTTAGTGTCCTTCTATGGCAAACTGTAACTGATCTATGTCTTACTATTTTCCACTATGTTTACCTAATTTTGAGCTCTGTAATCTTTATTTGCATGATAAAAATTATGTTTTGAGTGCACCTAGATGGCCTGATCTCTATGACAAACCTATATGAATTCCCCTTATTTTAAGGGGAGTTGTTGAAACTTTTTAATAACAATCCTCAAAATAAAAGCTTTGCAAATTGTGTGTTATCCTAAAAATATATGATATCTACATAATAAACCAATAAATTCTATATACATGACATTGTAATGTAAGATCATTTGATCATATGTTTGGTAATTTATGATGTAAGTTAGATATAACATTCACATGGTTGTCAAGATAGATGTAACAATACAAACATGTATATGAATGTCAAATCTGAATATAATCTAAGTAGACTACCTAGGGGGATGGGGTATGATGTCCATCAAGGCACCCAAGGAGGAATGGGATATGCATGAGGTCCATCATGGAATCATAAACTAAGTTTGAAATCAACAAGAGACAAGTTTCATGGCCATGACTCATACATGAAATCATATATACAAACACATGGAACATGCAAAGTAGGTGAAGGGGACACAATACAAGGGACATGGGCACATGTCACTAAGTCTGAGAAATTAAAACATACAGGGACATGTTTAAATGTCCACATATTCATAAATCAAGTAAGGTTTTCTTAGATCCACATAGAAGGACATTTTCAAATTTATGCATACACAATCAAAAAGGAACAAACAAGGACATGCACACATGTCCAAAGCATACACACAATGAAAGTAATTAGCATAGAGCCATAGAATAATGGCTTATTTAAATTCCCTTGAATATATTTATAGTTAAAGAGACAAAATCATATCTAAAACTAGGAAATATAGAAATGAAAGTATGCATGAACATGTGGTACAAATCCATACAAGAGAAAAAATCTATATAAGTTGATCCTATATTAGTAATAGTCGGTAAATTTTTTTGAGTATATGATGATAAATATCATGATATAATTAATTCAAGATTTAATATATAGAGTATAGAAAGATTTAACCTAGTAAACCATAATTTATGTAGTATGATGCCCCCAATGGGTGAATTTATCGATGTTGAATCTGTGTCTATGTGTGTACCCCTAATGGGTAAATAGTAGCAAATATGGATCTATGTAGAGGACCTAAACTATGTAATGATCTACAAACACTTGAAGAGAATATGTGAATCATGTATATATGATAATACTGGCTATAATAATTTAGATAGCATATGTAGTACTTGGAAAATAAAAGGAATGTAAACATGGAAATGCATACAATCTGAAATTTTGTATTTTTTAAGCAATATTTGAATGTTTTTATATTTTTTTGAACATATTATATTGGTTTTGATTTTTATGAGTATAAAATCTTTGTAAAAACAACATGAAAATGAAACTATATACAAGGATCAAGGTAAGACATGTTATGTAAAAGTAGAGAGGAACATGCTAACTGATGATTTTCACAAGAGGCTCACTATCAAGGTGTTCCATGTCAAATAAAGGAAGATGTTAGGAATTAGTCATAACATATGTAAATGAATATAATATTGGGATTATTTAGTGTGATCATATTATTGTTGAGAGAAAATAAAAGTGTTAATATACACCTATATTAGTTTGTATTATTAGAGCATTATTACAACCACACACTAATATAGGAAATGAAGAGATTTGAGGGAGATTGGTTGTTAGTTGTTATAACAACTAACCTATTATTGATAAGAATAGATATAGGACATTTGATATATATTTATAATGTTCATGATTAATAAATATGTTGATGAGATTAACCAAATTTATGATTTTGAACATTTTAGCCTTTAGTGATTTCATTCAAATGGATTAAATCCTAACAATGGTATTAGAGAAGGAATACTAATGGGACCTATTTGTATTATTCATTCATTTATTTTGCATCAAAATGTATTTTAAAGAGATTTTACAGTATAGATCACTTCAATAACTCATGCTTGTCTATCTACCCCTGCTTATACTCTACCAACTAGTTATAGTGAAGACCATGTGCACCTTTGTTGGCTTCACCATCCACTTGCATTTTCTTCCCTTCTTCCAACCTTTCCATTCCTTCCATAATTTATTTCATCCATGTTATTCATAGTTTGCATTTAAAAAAAATAAAAAAAATAATACATAGTTTATTTATGTCTACATTATTTCAAAATTTTTTAAGATCTATAGAGGAAGATGTACATCTGCATGATGTATAAATTCTTTTGGGGTAACTACACTAGGATACTAAGATTGGAGAGACACCAGGTCACCACCAATTTCTTTGACCTATATTTTATGGATACATGACTATAATTCATTTTTAGGTAGTTACAAACCCTTATAAGATCAAGGGTTATATGGTACATCCTCTTTCTTTGGCTAATCCATCTCATAAAGAAATATTCATGCCACCATCCATTTGTATTTCCACCACCAATTTCCCATCTCAATCTATCTTTG
The DNA here is from genome assembly GCA_037957365.1 of Torreya grandis. Classification (NCBI taxonomy): domain Eukaryota; kingdom Viridiplantae; phylum Streptophyta; class Pinopsida; order Cupressales; family Taxaceae; genus Torreya; species Torreya grandis. The sequence continues at coordinate 613,307 of JARHVA010003227.1, forward strand.
ACCTAGTGAACTTCATGGCATATTCAATAGCATTTACCTTGGTTTGACTCAGTTCCACCTCTAACCATTAGTTATTAGCATCTATAGCTCTTGTCATTTCATTCAACCTACCATTCACTGACATCTCTCTTCGATAAGTTCTTCCCTTCAAAATATTTCATCTTCCTCTCCACTAGCGAATCATCTCCCTTCAATGGTGCACAATGAATAAAGCCCAAAATGTCCATCAAAATATCAAAGTCTATAGTTAGCTAGTCTTCCTCTCTACATGGTGGTGAAAGAGTTTTTTCTTGTATTTTATTTGTTGTATTAGGTCTAAGTCATATTTATTTAATTATGTCTTTTGCATGGCATTATTTAGTTTATTTTAGGTGTATGTTTAGATAATTTTTTTAGGAATTAGATTATACATTTTAGTAATTATTTTTAGGAAAAAACCCCATACTATTCATTTTTTTTTATTAAGTTTAAGTATTGTTTCAAGTTTTTAAGCCTTAAGTTTATATTTTGTTTATTTAGGTTCACATTATTATTATTTTTAAAAAATAAGAGTCTTGTGTATTTATTTTTTAATTTATTTTTATATATTATGTGTTTATATTTATAGTTGTGAGTTATTTTTTAGTTTTGTCACATTTTATTGTCATCTTGCTTAAGTATTTGTCATAGTCTTTCAGTCAAAGTTCTTAAATAAGTTTTGAAAGGAAAAATTTAATAAAATGGGTTTTCAATTTAAAATAAAATCACATGTTTGTAATTGAATGCATTATCAATTGAAACTGACATTTGAGTTTCTCACCCTATGTTATAATTAAGCGGGTGGGGGGGGGGATGTTAGGAATTAGTCCTCACATGTAAGAATAAATATAATATTTGGATTATTTAGTGTGATCATATTATTGTTGAAATAAAATAAATGTGTTAGTATACACATATATTAGTTTGTATTATTAGTGCATTATTACAACCATGCACTAATATATGACATAAAGAGATTTGAAGGAGGTTGGTTGTTAGAAAAACTAACCTATTTTTGAGAGGAATAGTTATAGGAAATTTAATATATATTTTTAATGTTTTTGATTAATAAATATGTTGATTAGATTGAATAAATTTGTACTTCTACACAGTTGATCCTTTGGTTCTTTCATTCAAATGGATTGAATCCTAATAAAAGAGTGACCACATGCATTTATGCAAGGAGGTATCTAAGATCTATGAGTTAGATGTATTGAGTAATTTGTATCTAATTTTTTTTTTGGAGTGGGACTATGAATCTATAGAGATGACTAAACATGGCCTATGGATTGTGGCATGCACTATCTGAATCATAATAGAATATTAAACAAGTCACCATACTAATCATTTTATTTAGGTGTAGGAGAAACCTCTATAACTAATACTGCTCTTGGTTTACTATTGGTAGATATATTTTTAGAATCTATAGTAAATATCTTAACTGGTAGTCATGTTTAAATTATGTTCTATTATACATTATTTTTGAAAATATCTTAATTGGTTTTCATATTAAGACTTGGTCTGATCTCTATGATCTCTACCAAATATCTTAATCAGTTGTTGTATTGAGATCATGCTATGATATTTGTGATCTTTAATAAATATCTTAATCATTTTTTTACTAAGACTATGCTTTGATCTCTATGATCTCTGCTAAATATATTAATCAATTATCATTCTAAGATTATGCTTTGATCTCTATTTTCTCTTCCAAATATATTAATCAGTTGTCATACTGATATTGTGCTATAATATTTTTGGTCTCTAATAAATATCTTAATTATTTCTCATGCTAAGAATATGCTCTAAACTCTATGATCTCTACCAAATATCTTAATCGGTTATCATATTGAGATTAGTGGTTGAGTTCTTTTCCCTTTTGTCATCATGTTGTTTTAAGTAGGTTGATCTCTCTAAATTGGTTTTCATCTCTGTTGAATATATGTTGCATGAGATATTGCATAATTAGGTGTCCTATAAACCACATGGTTCATATAATAAGTAACCAATGGCTCCTTGAAAGGAATTTCCTAGGATAACTCACTCATAGAATAATGTGATCTAGGAAAATGTATAGAAGGAGATCTCAATGCCCCTATGTGAATGTTATAGTGCCTCTATCTACATACTATTCAATGAAATCTATGATTGCATAACATTTATTATCCCAATGTCCATTAGTTTTATGAATATTTTAGTATGGTTTATATTTTATTATGTGCAAATGATGTGCTAGATGATGATGATTAGGAGCAAGTGTGACCATCATCATGTATAATATTTTAAATAATATATCATGAGGCATATCTATGTGAAAATTATATATACCCTTTGATGGTGTCCTATGATCTAATCACTATGGGAGATGCTTTATGAAGTGGCTCTTTGCCTTTGTTGATTATCTTGATTGGTTTTTTTTTGTTACACTTTTTCTTTACTCATAAGTAGATTAGGTTCTTGTACCATATTAGATGATTGTGGCTATGGGATATCTAAATCCAAATCTACCTCTTAATCTATATCAACTCATCCCAATTTATTCTCTAATGCCATAGCTATGTAACATAGATGTCAGAATGATTTAGATGTATCATATAGTAATTTCTCCTTAAGATGAAATATGAGACCTCTAAAAAAGATGTATTGTACCTATAAATCTATCAACTGATAGATCAACTATTACATACATGATTTGTTGCATAATAAGTAATTAATCACTTTTATAACTTACCCTAGTATAGTGAAGGAAACCTCTCATACATGACTTGAGGTCCCTTATTTTGAATATGGTGCATGACATATACTTATTCTAACTAATCATATGTAGTGAACCACTGGGGAGTGAATGATAAAAATAATTTAATGCCTTGCCCTCTAGAGTCTATGGAAATAACTATAAGAGAATAAAACTATGAGTAACATGTGCCATAGCCTTTCTATAATCTTGAAGGTGAAATTATGTATCTCCATGTCGATTGAACTTTTGTAATGTTGATAGCTAAAATTTTGGTGGTAAATTTGTATTTAATATTCTATGTCGGATAAGATTTCTATGGATGGCATTAGAATCAACCCAAGAGTAGTATGATTTACTTTCTAAAGTGATCTAGTGTACTTGTTATTGTAAATCACCCATGACATGCATCAATGAGATTACCTCTTGTGAACGTATATTAAAATCTTAAAGGGGTTAATTTAACTCTTGAATATTATTATTAATTTTATACATTGGTACATTACGTCGGGGGACATTTTTAGAGAGAGTTAGTTTTCTCACCATAACCTTTAGAAGGGTGATAGCTTGGACCTAGTGAGAGGGAAATGGACTATAATCCTCATGGAGGTTATAATGAGGAATGGGTTATCAATTAGTAAGGAGGGGTGAGGGATATTCATTGGTATCTCTTATATTGTTTATTGGTAAATAAATATCACATGATAATGGAATAGAAGATACCTCATTATTATAAAGTATGTAAAATAATAATAGGTATGTAATTTTATATACTATCATCTAAAGAAACAATATTATTTTAATGAAAATTTTATAATCAATAAATTTTATAATGAGAGAGGGGTGAAGTAGGGATAAAACTAGAAGTACTAGTCACAATATTTTCTTCACTAAAGTCATAGTAATCATTTTTATTCCAAATTTCATCAAAATCAGATTTTAATTCACTTGTGGAGGTGAGAGTAGAATAACTATCATTATCATGATCAAAAAGAGGAGTAGAATAAGAAGGTTTTAAATTTTTGATACAATTCATTACATCATCTTGTATATGTGTAACGCACTGCATGGCTTCTCTAGATATAAGTGGAATGCATGTATGATCAATATTTTTAATAATAGAGTCAAAGGGAGAAGAAATAGTAATAATATTTTAATTTGGCAGGTTATGACATGTAGGATAAGGGTTAGAGATATTTGAATTATTTAAATTTTTTATAGAATCACTATGTTGAGCTTAAAATGTAAAATAAAGTGACAACACAATATCATCTACTTTTTTATAAATCTATAAAAGGTGAAATATCATGTGTACATGATTTTTTGAATTGAATTGAGAAAGGTAAAGAGTGTACATTTTTATTTTCTATGATAGGAACATAATGTGTATTATTACTTGAACAATGCAATGGTAAATTGATTTTATTGTTTTTGTATTGCTTTAATTTGAGTAAGGATGTAGAAAAAGTAGTTGAAAACTAAGATCGCATTCAAACAAAGAACTACCTATAAGAGGATATTTTACCCTTTGTAGACACCGAAATCATGTTGACTCCCCTGGTCCTTCCCCGTCTTATTCTTCTTCGCCTATTTAACCCTTGTCGATCACTTGTTCCACCAACCTTGACCCTGGCAGCATGTAAAAATGAGCACAGAGCTAAAGCTAGACTCTATCCCCATTGTGCATCTGCCGACGACGGTCTTTACCTGGCTGATGTCGCCGACGTCGGTCACTTATCGGCTGACGTTGGCAATCCTGTCGATGTCGGTCACCTTACCGTTATCCATTTTCAGTTATCATTCGGTTCCCAATCGATTTCCCGAATGGTTATTGAACCGTCTCCCGAACTGCCCCTTGCCTTCATCAACGTCCGCCAACCATTCGAAAGGCTAATCAACCATTCGAATCAATCAATCAATCAAGCCCAAACTCTGACATTCACAGACCCTTGCAATCAACACTCTCACGATCAACCAACTCCGGCATCAACCAATCTGCATTCGCTTCAATCCGGCACTGCACAGACAACTTCAACAACGTCAATCATGTCTTCGCACTGTGACAGGTAAGTATCCTCATCTGTTTATTTTTATTTTTGGTTATTGCTTTCTTGTTATTTCCATACTCTATATTCTGTCTAGACTCGACCTTCTGCAAATCCCCAGAGCCTGTTTAAACTCAGACCTTACCCTGACTAGACCCTGTCCCAACTCAACCAGAACCTGTCCAAAACCCTACCCAGAACCTGTCCAAAACCTTGCCTAGACTCTGCCCTGACTTTGTCTCGACTCCATCAGACCCTGTCCCGACTCTGTCAAGACCTTGTCCCGACTCTCCCAGATCTTCTGTAACTCGCCTAGACTCTGTCCAAAACCTACCCCGACTGACGCCGGTAGTTTGACCGACGCCGGCACCTTCCCTAACCGACGCCGGCACCACAGAGACCGACGCCGGCGACTGTGCAAAACAGTGCTGCATATCAGGTATGCACTTTATTTTCTTTCATTTATTTCTATCATTTTATCTTTCATTATTATCTACTTTCATCTAATATTCTACTTTTTTTTATCAGTGGGTTGATATCCTTCTAGGAAGTCTTCGTACTTCAGGGATCGGGCATTCGCCTGACAGCCCACCATATCTTTGACTAACGTTTTTCTGTGTTTCAGCCTTTTCTTCTTTGCAGGTGTCATTCCTCCACAGCCAAAGAGGAGAATCTTCAAACGTCTGATTTTGGTGCGCACGACTTTATCAGGTATCTTCTAGCCTTGACCATCTCTTAGTTTCTTATTTCTTCTTTGAATGTAGAAAGCAATTTTGCATAGAAACATTCTGGCATGCCCGGTGGGACCTTAGGGCCTTCCTTGGGTTCTTTATTTCTTTCGTTCATAAAGGTGCATTAGGTTTCTTCCTTTTTGCCTCCTTTCGTCTCTTCTTAAACGACATCATAAGCAGGACTAAAATGAACATTTCTTTCTTTCTTGCACTTCTAGACTAGCTAAAACTCATATTCTTCAACTCTTTCTCCATTCATTTTCATATGAACAAACATTTCAACTTGGGCATTAAAACACTTTGCATTCATTTCTAATTGCTTGCATCTTTTAGACTACACATAGTAATTAAACCGCATATTGAATTAATCTAGATCACTTGATGTTACACGACCAAACCACCTGCACAAAACAAACATTTTAACTTACCTGAGACAAGGCCCGACTGGGATTTCATCCCCCAGCGGATACCTTACCCGTCTCGGCGATCTTACTTGGATTTCATCACCAAGGAGAAAGCCAACTCTGTTCTCTGGCAAAGTCTAAACTATAGTGGAAGTATATTTTGGCTAAGTGAAACCAGCTAACCACTGGAATCGTGAAGTGAGGGGAGCTTGCTCCTTAGCACCAGGCCTGTACGAAAGCTAACACAGATTTATTGAGCACCATAACAAAACCCGAAACCATCCATAGACTGCTTCTTCTAGGACCCGACTCACAAAGCCAATCTTCCTCTACACACATTCTAAGGCATACGCCACTATAATCCTAATAATTTACTTCTAGAGTTTTAGGATCTGCTTGTGTCTTCATCCTTTTTTAGTTCTTATCTGCTTGTTTGAGCTTGTGAGGACGTTCTTCCTTGCCTTGAATGGTTCTGACTCGTAGCCAAGCCAAGGCTCTAGTCGATCACGCGAGGCATCATCCTCTTCCGTTTACCCCACCTACAACCAACCCTATAATGGAGTTCAACTCAGAAACTAAAAGAACTCCTACCAGACCATCTCCGACCCAAACGCCTATTATCCCAAAAGGGGACCAAGATTTCGCATGATTCTTGGACCTCAACGTAAAATCCTTGCAACACTATCTCATGAATAGCCAAATGGGAGACCCCTTAGGCAATCCAATTTATGGAATGCCGACTTCTCTCCTCGAAACTGCGGCCGTATCAACGACGTCCATAGTCCAACCGTCAGATACCCAGGCTGTTGTCTCAACCAATGACCAACCTTTTACCAACCGTCCAAGTGTGGCCTCTCCTTCCGTCGTTGGGCCCACTTTCACTAGGGTTTCGGCCCCCTATCAATCTCAGCCCACTCAACCACTTTCTACCCCCTTTCAAAACTTGGTCATCTCTATTCCGCCTACCCTTACTCCTATCAACACTAGGGTGGCTACCTATCCATTGGCCCATGTTACCTCTAACCAACCTCCCATGACAACATCAAACCTAGCCATGCCTTCTATCCAACCATCCTTAGTCACTTCTTCTATCCCTACGACTAGTCATCCGTACGTTGCACCCTTATTGGTACAACCGACTACATCGTATACCTCTTCCAGCCTCTTTCAAGCGCCTTACAATCTAGGAGGCGCTCCACCCGCCAATCCGTCAGTAGATATTATCAAGATGCTGATGGATAAAATGTCCAACCTAGAGACCTCTGTTACCGGCTCACGCAACACTCTCTCGTACGAACAAATCTGCAACGAGCCCATCCATCCTTCTGTCCCCATCAGACCATATCCCAGCCAGTGGGAACTTCCTAAGTTTTCTCATTTCTAGAGCAAGGAAGACCCACAACAACATTTACGGGCATTCAGACATGCCTGTTACCTTATCGCCCACGATGATGCGTTGCTCTTATGCACGTTTCCCATGTCTCTCTCAGGTGCTACACTTGACTGGTACAACTCTCTTCCCAGCCATTCCATCCTCACATTCACTCAGCTGGCCCAACTCTTCCTCGATCATTTCTCCATCAATATCACCAAGAAGGTCTCTATCATAGACCTCTATTCTATTCGCCAGTTCGAGGATGAATCTATTGCTGATTTCATCACTTGGTGGAGGGGCCTTATCAATCAACTTTCATTTTCCTTACCTCAGCCTGAGCTTATTGAACTTTTCTCTCAAGCCTTTGCTAGACATATTTCTTCTACCTTGAGGGTTCAGACCTTCCGCACTTTTGACGAAGCCTTCACGATGGCTCGTAAACTTGAGTTACGTGCCTTTGAGGAGAATTAAGTCAAGTTGCGGAGTAATAATCCCAACTCCAAAACCAATGACCCCTCTTCTAAGCCTTTCTCATCCAATCCTAAATCTAAAGCTTCAGCAAATGCTAAGGTTGTTAGATCTTCTTCCTCTTCACCTTCAACTAATCAACCTGAACCATCCACATCTATGAGTGCCACTCGCCAATTTCAGCAGAGATACATACAGTGACAGTTTACTCCACTTGGAGAATCATACGCGTCTGTGCTGGAAAAACTCATCAAACAAGGGGCCATCAATCTCCCTCAGATCCAACCTCCACCACAATTTGATCCCTCATGCGCCATCCCTGCGTGGTATAGGGAAAATGACTTCTGTAACTACCACCGTGTTAAAGGTCATGACACGGGCAACTGTAAAACCCTTAAAAACATAGTCCAAGACATGTTGGAAAAGGGTGATCTCATCCTCAACAATCCCAATGCCCCTCCTAATCAGGGTATCGATATCTTCAAACAACTGTTCCCCAATCATCCACCAACCCAAAACAACGTCCAGACCTTTACTGACAATACCCATGAACATAATATTTGAATAGTCAATACGGTCTTGCCCCTCATTTCTAACCAACCCCAAGAGGTGAGTTCATCCATCAGTCCATCACATGTGGACGAAACTCTTTCTCTGGCTAGTTCTCCCTCAACTTCTCTCATTTTGGAGGACACCTCGACCTTACCAGCACCGCTAGTTTCACCATCTTCCTTCTTGCTACCCATGGAGGACCCAACCTTTCCTACTCCTCGACCGCAAGTGGAGGGCACTATCATCCCTGCCCTTTACCCGCTTGAGGAGCTTCATTCTCCAGTTTCTTCTCCACCCAGGGAAGAACCCATCTCTCCTTCATCTCCAGCCAAAGATGAACCTGTCACGACTTCACCATGCTTTGGGGCCGAAACTACCAAACCTTTGGTTCCACAACCATCGACATCTTCTCAAGAGCCTAAACCTCATCCCACATCTTCTCAACCATTTTCCCGATTAGTGGAGAGACTCGAACTTCTCCCTTCTAGGAAAGTGGAACATCAGGGATTGTGGGACCGTCTCACAGCTCTTCAACAAGCCCGGGCCCTCTCATCTCATGCTGCTAATCCTCCCATGGCAGAACCTCCTAAGACTATCAACAAAAATCAGATCTCCACTTCCAAACCGTCTACATCTTCATCAACTTCATCAAAACCAAAACCCTCATCTACTCCGCCTAAACCTATCAAAACACTTGGCGTTCGCCCTGTCTCCAACCTCACTCATCCACAAGTGAAGGTGGACTTAAACCAGACCTCAATCAATAGTAGTCTTCAATCTAAATCACAAAAGATTGCCAAACCACAGAGATGAACGCGTCCTCTTCCGTCACCATTGCCTTCCATTTTGGGCCCGCATCCTTCAACCCTAACCAGAGTCCTTCCCACTCCAACCTCTAACCAAAACCGATTGCCTCCTTTGCTTCCTTTACCTACCACTAGCCTACCCTCTCCCAAAAGGGCGATACCTCTCATGAAGAGTGTACCGTCTCAGCCTGTCATCGCACCATCAACCCAGAAGGTGGTACGAAAACCCCCTCCAACTTTGCCCAAGCAAAAGTCACCGACATCGCATACATCGATGAGCACGAACCCTTTAGTGGGCTCATACTCTTTGATATTGCAACAACTTTTGCAAACTTCTAGCATAACTCTTCCACCCATCAAGGCCTTTCAACCTCTCAGGTCTAAACCCTCCTGGTTCGATGACACGAAAATTTGTTTATATCATCGTACACCAGGACATGACACCGAGACTTGTTGTGCCCTCAAGGCTGTCATTCGCCGTTATTTGGAGAAAGACACTCTTCTCTTTGAGGACACTTTCGACCGACCCCTGACTCTTTCTCATAACCCTTCAACCTCTTCAAACCCATCCACATCTCATCAACCTGTTATAACTCCTTCATCACCTTCACCTCCCATCTTTGAAATCAATGCCATTCACATCACCACTAGGTCACAAAAGGACAAGGCAAAAGAAAAAGCCGCCATTCCTTGGACCTACCCTTTTGTCAATCCACCTCAACTGCCTAAGCCTAAGATTTCTATCCTTGGCGCACCTCAACCCTCCTCTTCTTCTTCCTCTTCCGGACCAATCCATGACTCCATGTTGAAACGCTTCACCAAACGCCTGTGAAGATGTCCCTCTATGATCTCATCCAGACCTCGCCCCAACATCGTCAGGCCCTTGTAGACACCGCAAATGTGTCTGCACCTTGGTTCTCCCCCTTGTCCACCTCAAACCCCTATCCTAACCCTTAGCCCCCATTTGATTAAAATAAGCTTAAATATTTTAATCAAGTGGCCCCCTTTCCACCCTACCCTTGCCACCTTGGATCCTCCCTTGAATCCCTCCACCTTCCCCCTAGCATTTATTATGCCAAATCTCCTCATTATCTTCCCCCCATGCCCATTTAGGCATCCTCGTGACCATTCTTCCCATAACCCCTCGCCCGGCTGCGTGCCAGAATGGGCAGAGGCTATTTTTAGTCTCTGTCCCCATCCTGCGACCACCGACGTCGGTGACCCTTCGGCCGACGTCGGTGAAATTGCCGGCATCTGCAGCCTTCATTACCCCTTTCTGCATCTGTTGTAGCCCCTGGACCCTTGAGCTCGCAAACAGAATCCTCTTGGCACTTTGGCATTCGACTCTCTTCTCTCTGGACCTCGTGCAGCAGCATCAACAGGTGCAAAGACTCTGGATCAGGGATTTTGTGCTTGACAAGTCTTCTGTGGCTCCAACAACAACTCCTCCACTCTTCATTCGGCAAGCAAAAAGGTAAGCACAGCCTGGTGTTCCATTTTATTTCATTTCTTTAGTTTTCAGTTATCTATCCTATCTACTATCTTCTACTCCCTCTGTTCTTCCCCCTGAGAGGCTACAAAGCCTTCTCAGGTCCTATCCTCTGTGTATCTTCCTCTTTCCTGTCCCTCTTTTAATCCAATCCCAGACAACTTCCTCATCCCCCTGTCAACAAAGACCTTGCACAAGGCACCCAACCAGAACCAGAGCATTCCTCAGTCCATCTAAATTTGTCCCCAAACTCTGCCTCGACCCCGTTCACAAACCGGATCCGTCCACAGTCCAGAAACCAACCCAGACCCGACTACAGGCCACAACCCCGACCGATGCTGGTCACTTCCCCAACCGACGTCGGCAGGATAACCGACGTCGGCAGATCAGCTAACCGACGCCGGTGACATTTCTGACCTCGGTGACTGTCATCAGCCTGACAATTCCTTCAGGTAATCATTTTGTCTTTTCTTTCCTTTTTAATTTGTTTATCACTTCTGTATTCTGGCATTCTGTATTTCCTTGGTATTTTATCTGTCTGTTATCAGTGGGTTGACCTCCCTTGAGGAAGTTTTCACACTTCCGGGAACAAGCTTTTGCTTGGCAACCCACCGCCTCTCCATCTAACATTTTCTTGTCCAAGTTTCTTTTTTTCTTGCAGGTGTCATTCCTCCACAGCCAAAGAGGAGTGCTCACAAACGTCTGGATTACGGTGCGCGATCTTTATCCAGGTACTTCACAAGCTTTGTCCATTATTTTTTTAGTTTCTTCTTTCTCTTAAATCTGAAAAGCGAATTAGCGATAGAAACATCTCTGGCACGCCCGGTGGGACCCTAGGTTCCTCCTGGGTTCCTTTTTATTCTTCATTCATTTAGGAGCATTAGGTTCTTACCTTTTCTCCTCCTTCTTTTCTTCTCAATGACACTATAAGCAAGACTAAAACGAATCTTCCTTCCTTGCATTCTAGACTAGTCTAAACATCATACTCTCAACCTTTTCTCAAACTTGTCTTCAGAACAAACATCACATTTCGACTTGGGCATTAAAACATATTGCACTTTCATTTCTGCTTGTCCTTGCATTTTCTTAGTCCACATCTAGTAACTTAGACGCATATTGAATAAATCGTAGACACTTGATGTTATACTACCGAACCACATGCACTAAAACGAACATAAAACTTACTTGAGACAAGGCCCGACTGGGATTTCATCCCCCAGCGGATACCTTACCCGTCCCGATGACCCTACTTGGATTTCATCACTAAGGGGGAAGCCCACTCCATTCTCTGGTGGAGGATAAACTCTAGGCGAGGTATATCTTGGCTAAGCGAGACCAGCTAACCACTGGAATCATGAAGTGAGGGGAGCTTGCTCCTTAGCACCAGGCCACGTACCAGACCCTAACACAGACTTTGAGCACCTAAAACAAGACCCGAAACCATCTTTAGACTGCCTTCTTCTAGGACCTTCTTGACAGCCAATCTCCCCAAACATTCATCTAAGGCATAAGCCACAATTTCTAAGGTTAATTCCTAGGATTTATCGCTTAGGCTTGTCTGTCTCTCTCTGTTTTCTTCTTCTCATCTGTTTGTTTGAGTGAGTGAGGACGCTTTCTTCTTTGTTTTTCCAAGAATCTTCAAACCTTTTGGTTCTCTGGAAAACATAGTCACTGGCATCGGTTCTGCCACCGACGTCGGCTTTCCCCTGTTACCAGCATTGGTTCTGACACCGACGTCGGCTTCCTCTATCTTACCGGCATCGGTTATCTGACCGACGTCGGCAACATTTCTTACCGACATCGGTTTTTAAACTGACGTCAGTCTCTGTCACTATCCTTTTTTTTTCAAAACCAGCAGCCTGAAACCTGTCCCTTCTCTGTCAAAGACTCCATCCTGGTTTTTTGAAACTGAGCAACACAGTTCCTGAAACCTGAACCTTCTTTGCCTTGCATGGTTTTGACTCGTAGCCAAGCCAAGGCTCTTGTCGACCACGCTAGCCATCAACCACTTCCGTCCACCCCATCCGTGACCAAGCCTACAATGGAGTTCAACTCGGAGACCGAAAGAACTCCTGCCCGTCCAACCCCGCCGCAGACTCCCATTGTCCAAGAAGGGGACCAAGACTTCGAGCGATTCTTGGACCTCAACATCAAGGCCTTGCAACACTATCTCGTGCATAGCCGAACGCGAGACTCCTTGGGCAATCCAATCTATGGAATGCCAACCTCCCTTGCCGTAACTACGGCTGTATCGACAGCATCCGTAGTTCAACCTTTGGACACTCAAGCCATCGCTTTGACCACTGACCAGACTTTGACCAATCCTCTAGGTGTGGCCTCTCCCTCTATCATTGGGCCCACTTCCACCAGGGTTCTGGCCCCCTGTCAACCCCAACCCGCTCAACCGCTATCCACTCCTTTTCAAAACCTCATCATCTCTATTCCGCCTACCCTGGCCCCTATCAACACCGGGGTGGCTTCTTACCCCTTGGCCCCCGTTACCACAGTCCAACCTCTCGTGGCAACAATGGGCCCAGCTATGTCTTCTACCCAACCACCTTTAGCCTCCACCTCTGCCCCTACGATTAGTCATCCGTACATTGTACAACCGACTATGTTGCATGCCTCCTCTAGCCTCTTCCAAGCGCCTTACAACTTAGGGGGCACGCCACCCGTCAATCCGTCGGCAGACGTCATCAAAATGCTGATGGACAAGATGACCAGTCTTGAGACCTCTGTTTCCGGCTCGCGCAACACTCTTTCATACGAGCAGATCTGCAACAAACCCATTCATCCTTCTGTCCCAATCAGACCATATCCCAGCCAGTGGGAGCTTCCGAAGTTTTCTCGCTTTCAAAACAAGGAAGACCCACAACAACACTTGTGGGCATTTAGACATGCCTGCTACCTCATTGGCCATGATGATGCGTTACTCTTACGCACATTTCCTATGTCTCTCTCGGGTGCTGCGCTTGACTTATATAGCTCCCTTCCTAGCCATTCTCTCTTCTCATTCACACAATTGGCTCAGCTCTTCCTCGATCACTTTTCCATCAACATAACCAAGAAGGTCTCAATCACGGACCTCTATTCTATTCGGCAATTCGAGGACGAGTCCATAGCCGACTTCGTTGCTCGATGGAGAGGCCTTATCAACCAACTCTCCTTTTCCTTACCCCAGGCCGAGCTTATTGAACTCTTTTCCCAAGCATGTGCCCGACATATCTCTTCCACCCTGAGGGTTCAAACCTTCCGCACTTTTGATGAGGCCTTCACAATGGCCCACAAACTTGAGTTGTGTGCCATCAAGGAGAATAAAGTCAAGTTGCGGAGTAAGAATCCCAGCTCTAAGACCAATGACTCTTCTTCTGCTAATCCATCATCATCCAATTCTAAATCCAAGGCTTCAGCTAATGCCATGGTTGTCAGACCTTCATCTTCTTCGTCCAATCAACCTGAGCCATCTACATCTCAGAGCGCCACTCGCCAATTCCAGCAAAGATACGTGCAACGACGATATACTCCTCTCAGAGAATCATATGCGTCTGTGCTAGAAAAGCTTGTTAAATAGGGGGCCCTCAATCTCCCTCAAACCCGACCTCCTCCATAATTCGATCCCTCACGCACCATCCCCGCGTGGTATAGGGAGCAAGAATTTTACAGCTTCCACCGTGTTAAGGGCCATGACACGGAAAATCGCAAGACTTTTAAGAACATAATACAAGACATGCTTGAAAATGGGGATCTCATCTTAGACAATCCAAATGCACCCCCTAATTAGGCCATTGACATATTCAAACAACCTTTCCCCAATCATCCGCCAACTCAGAACAATGTCCAGACCTTAATTGACGAAAATCATGAGCACAATATTCAAACAGTCAATACGGTCTCTCCTTTAGTCCCTAATCAACCTCAAGAGGTTAGTCCATCAATCATTCTGTCACATGTGGACGAGCCTCTCTCCCCGGCTAGTTCTCCATTGACCTCTCTCATCTTGGAGGACGCCTCGGCCTTACCAGCACCACCGGTCTCGCCATCCCCCTTTCTGCTGCCTATGGAGGACCCGACCCTTCCTACTCCTCAGCCGCAAGTGGAGGGCACCATCATCCCTGCCCTTTACCTGCTGGAGGAGCCTCACTCCCCGATTTCTTCTCCACCCAGGGAAGAACCTGTCTCCCCTTCATCTTCATCTAAATCTGTCATGACTTCACCACACCACGTGTCTAAGACCACTACACCCATCTCGTCTTCAACCTCGCAACCATCAACATCTTCCTCTCAGCCATTTTCCTGATTAGTGGAGAAGATCGAACTTCGCCCTCCGAGGAAAGTGATGCCTCAGGTGTTGTGGGAGCGTGTTTCTAATGCAAAATTGCTTTCTACATTCAAAAGAAGAAATAAGAAACTAAAAGATGGTCAAGGCTAGAAGTACCTGATATAGTCGTGTGCACCGAAATCAGACGTTGAAAGATTCTCCTCTTTTACTGTGGAGGAATGACACCTGCGAAGAAAAGGCTAAAACATGGAAAAACGTTAGTCAAAGATATGGTGGGCTGTCAGGCGAACGCCCGATCTCGGAAGTACGAAGACTCCCTAGAAGGATATCAACCCACTTGATAAAAAAAAGAGAAGAATATTGGATGAAAGTAGATGATAATGACAGAAATAAATGACAGAAAAATAAAGAGCGTACCTGATATGCAGCACTGTTCTGCACAGTCACCGGTGTCGGTCTCTGTGGTGCCGGCGTCGGTTAGGGAAGGTGCTGACGTCGGTTAAGGTGCCGTCGTCGGTCGGGGTAGTGACCGGCGTCGGTAGGGGCAGGTTCTGGGAAAAGGTTCGGGACAAGGTCTGAGAGAGTCGGGACAGGTTCAGGGATGTAAACAAAGGATGCTGGGTCAGGGACGAGGTTGAGACAGAGTCGGGATAGGGTCTGATAAGGACAGGGATGAGGTTTGGACAGGGTCTGGGGGTTTTGGACAGAGTCGGGATGACAGAAAATAAATAATAACTAAGAAAGAAATGAAATAAATAGAATAATACTTACCTGGCAGAAGACGCGATAAAAGCCATGGTGTGCAGATTAGTTGATGTCATAGTGTTGATGATTGCTCGGGGTTCGCAGGTTGGTGGAGGAATTTGCAAGTTGGTTGCTCCGTGTTTCGAATAGTGTTCGGGGGTCCCTGGCTCGAATGGCTGGCGGAGGTTGATGAAGGTGGGGGACGGGGACGGTTCCAGAGACGGTTCATCAACCATTTCGGGAAACTGAATGGTAACTGATAACGGACAAGGGGAAGGTGACCGACATCGGCAGAAGTGCCGACGTCGGCGACATCGGTCGGGTAAAGACCGACGTCGGCAGATGCATAATGGGGATAGAGTCTACCTTTAGCTCTGTGCTCATTTTTACATGCTGCCAGGGTCAAGGTTGGTGGAATAAGTGATTGACAAGGGTTCAATAGGCGAAGAAGAATAAGACGGGGAATGACCAGGGGAGTCGACACGATTTCGGTGTCTACATTTGCCCCTTTTTGTCTTGTTGGTTGTTCTGGATGAACTGCAAGACAAAAATAGGAGTGAGTGCCCCAGGTGAGGGATAAGGTTGATTTCGCCTTGTTGGTTGTTCGAATGAACTGCAAGACAAAATAGGAAGCGAAATGCCCTGAGTAAGGAATAAGGTATTCCCCCTCAAAGCAGGAGTCGAGGGAAGGGAACCGGGAATCGGGTGCTGATTTGACAAAGAGCAGATGAAAAAGGGGTGAGGGTGAACGCTGCAAAGGTCGTGATTGCGCGCATACCACTGCACGAGATGGTCAGGCCAAAGTGTCGCAGGTCAAGGGTCGAGGAGTGCCAAAATTGAAGTAACCGGGCCCCAGCATTTAGTCGTCTGCTGATCGGGTCACTCAATCTAAGCTGAAGCTCTAAATGGGTCGTCGCGTTCCAGGTATCCCGGGCTCAGGAAGTGCTCCTAGAAACGTGAAAAAGTCACAAGTAGTGTGGATCAACCGGTGTGCGATCCTATACTTGTGAGGGTCCAAAAAGGTCTGCGCATAATTCTGCTAACCAGTCATGAGGTAGCATACATGAAAAAACAACCAAGTCAACAACATCTTGGAAGTGGTCGAGGTCGGAGGAGATAGGCATGATCTCCAATGGTTGGTGGTCGATGGATGGATGAATGGACGAAAGGATGCGAGGATGCGGCCGAGCTAACCCCAGAAGACCCCATGTCAACTGAGTGCTGCCTACATAGCCCTGGTGATAGGGCCTCAGGCCGATGTAGTTCTCCCTAGAAGGGAGGAAGGGTCAAAGGGATGGTGAGGAAAAAAAAGATGTTGCAGCCTTTTCCAAATGGTGTATTCTGCAACATTGGTTGAGGGGTTTTTCATCCCTAGCAATATTCCATATTCGTGATGGATGTATGCTAAAAATGAATTGAGGTCTATTTATGCTTTAGCAAGTATTGGTTTATGCTTAACATAAATTGTGGCGGGTCGATAGTTTCTATATGTATTGGTGTCCATAGAAACTAGGGTGAATAGGCAAGGTCATGTTGATGGTCTGAAAAGAGAGTTGAGCTGAGTTGATTGACAAGTGATGAAGGTGAATGTGACCAAAGTGCAGAAGAAGTGAAAAGCATATTGCTCTTTCATTGACAAGGACCAAAAAGATAGCATAGATAGGGGTTATGAGAACCAAGAGCCCCATTCATGCGTGACGTCGTTGACCATAGTTATGTTAGAGCGGTAATCGAATCACTTAGACATTAAAGTGAGCTCGAAGTCCCTTGAGCAGGTAATAGGAGGAGGAAAGAGGGTAACCCATTTTAAGAGCAGAGATAACTTTGCCCCTTTTTATAGGAGACCCTGAGACAACTACAAGCCAAGTCCGTGACTCATTTTTTTTTTTTTTTTTTTTTTTGTTTTTTTTTTTTTTGTTTTTTTTTGGCGCAGACTGATCAATGCGGGAAGCCTGCATAGAGATGTCATTTGCTTGGTGGTCAGGTTGTGAAGCTGATCAATGCGGGAAGCTTCTAAAATAATGATGTTTATTGCCAGAGTAGTCATAGCCATCCTTCGAGGGAGTGGTCTAGATTTTTGTGTTTAATATAAAGGCTTTTGAATAGCTGTCCTTCGAGGGAGCAGTCTATTTATTATAGCAATGATAGTACAGCTGTCCTTCGAGGGATCAGTCTGTCTTTTTGATTTTGATATTGATATAGTGACCATGGATATGTTTTGACATCTTGATTTGTTTTGATAGAAGTTGAGTCATGGACAAGACGGTAGAAGGTCAAGGGCTCCCTTTTATTAGGACAAAGCATCCATACAGTATAAAAGGGTTATAGGAATTGTTAAGAGGAATAGGGTTAAAAGGAAGTAGGATGAAGAGGACGGGGATTGCTCAAGGGACGAGCTCAAGTTAAGTGTCAAGTGGACGAATACTCGACTAGCAGTAGAACGGTCGCAGATGCAACGCATTAAGAGGCTCAGGTTCTGGGCGTCCATCAAGAGAAGACAGACGGTAAGTCCCTGATCCATACTTGTGCGTGATAATAAAAGGTCCGAGCCAATTAGGAGCAAACTTGCCTCGTTTACTTCGCTCCATATTGGTCACGTGTTGATTCTCTTTGAGGACGAGGTCTCCGATGTTGAAATCTCGTTCTCGCAGATTTTTGTCATAGGTGTGCTTGATGCGATGTTGATAGACATGGAGATGATTAAGGGCAGCAAGACGGTGTTCGTCAAGTAACTCAAGTTGAGCTAAGCGATCTTGATGAAAGTCATCGTTGGAAAGGATATCATGTAGAGAAATGCGGAGAGATGGGATCTGTACTTTGAGAGGTAAAACAGCCTCTGTTCCGTACATGAGAGAAAAAGGGGTAGCACCCGTAGAGGTTCGGATGCTAGTGCGGTAAGCCCACAAAGCGAAGGGAATGTGAATGTGCCAATCCTTGCCTATGTCACTGACCACTTTCATGAGAATTTTGGTGAGAATTTTGTTGGAAGCCTCGGCCTGCCCATTTGCTTATGGGTAGTAAGGCGAAGAGAAACTGAGTTTGATGCCGAAGGAGTCGCATAGCTTTTGGACAGTTTTGTTTTTGAAGGACTTGTCGTTATCAGTGATGATTTTATGAGGGACACCGAAATGACAGATGATATGGGTGTTGATGAAGTCGACGATCTTGTTGGCTTTTGTGGAGACAAGAGGAATGGCTTCCACCCACTTGGTGAAATATTCAGTGGCTGTGATGATAGATTGATGACGAAGAGACGAATGAGGGTTAATCTCACCGATGAGATCTAAACCCCACTGAGAGAAAGGCCAGAAATCCTGAGCAACTTGTAAGGCGTGACTGGGGAGATGAAGCAAGTTAGAGTGCTGCTGACACTTGATGTAACGCCGAACATAATCGCTACAGTCTTGATGAAGGGTAGGCCAATAATAGCCCAGACAAAGGATGCGCTTGGCAACCGAATTTCCACTGAAATGTCCGCCACAAATCCCGTCATGGACTTGTTGGATGGCGTGAGATGCTTCAGTGGAGGTGAGACAACGAAGAAGGAGGCCGTCAAAGCCTCGCTTATAGAGAAGACCCCCTAGCATGGTATAGTGAGCAGTACGCTTGATAAAAGCTCATCGTGCATTACTAGAGAGGTTGGGAGGAATGATAGAGAGAGATAAGAAGTCCACAAGTTGCTTATACCAAGCATCTTATGGGCTTGGGTCTATAGTGTTGACATGATAAATGTGAGGAGAAATATATGAAGGCAACGGCACACGACGCACCGTGACAAAAAGTCTAGATGCAGATGAGGAAGATGGGATATGGGAAGCGAGAGAAGCCATAGTGTCAGCAAACTTATTCGTGGATCGAGGAACAGTCTGCAAGAGGAAATGGTCGAAAGATGCAAGGAGAATGTCAGCACGATTTTTGTACCTTTGCAAAATTTCATTTTTACAGAGGTATGAACCGTTGACCTGATTGACGATGAGCTGCGAGTCGCCGAAGATGTTGATGGACTTGATGCTGAGAGAGAGGGCGGTCTGAAGTCCCAAAATTAAGGCCTCGTATTCGGCCATATTATTGGTATAATCAAAGTCAAGTTTAAAAGACAAAGGCATGGGCTCCCCTTTGAGTGGGATGAGAATGACCCCAGCACCTCCACCTAGTTGACATTTGGATCCGTCAAAGAACATAGTCATCTGATAGGTGGTGTCGTCAGAGGAAAGCACAGCGATAGACTCGTCAGGGAATTCACACTGCGAAGGTTGAGTGTCAGGAAGAGGGGCATGTGCTAGTTGATCAGTGATGGTTTACCCCTTGATAGATTTCTGCTGGATGAATTCGAGATCGAACTCAGCAAGCAGCATGAGCCACTGAGCCATACATTGATTCTGATATGGCTTGGAGTGCATATATTTGAGAGGGTCGGTGTGGGTGATGACAAAGGTTTTGTGACTGAGAAGATAGTGGCGAAGCTTAGTAGTAGCAAAGACTAACGCCAAACAGAGTTTCTCGATATGGGTATACCGAGTTTCATAGTCGACCAGTGTTCGGCTGATATAATAAACGGCTTGCTCATGGTGATGCTCGTCTCGGTGCACGATCATGGCACCTAACGAATGGTGAGTGGCTGAGATATAAAGGTAGAAAGGTTGGTCGTCTTTAGGTGGAATGAGAACTGGTGGAGAGACCAGATAGCGTTTTAAGGCTTCAAAAGCCTCTTGACAGTCCTTATCCCATGTAAAAATGACGTCCTTCTTAAGGAGATGATGAAAAGGTTGGCAGCGGTCAGAAAGCTGCGAGATGAAGCGATGAATGGACTGGAGCTTGCCTTGCAAACTGCGAAGCTGCTTGAGATTGGTCGGGGGAGGCATTTCGAGAATAGCACGAATCTTGGCGGGATCTATCTCGATGCCACGGAAGGAAACGATGAAGCCAAGAAGCTTGCCAGAGAGGACCCCAAAGACACATTTCTTGGGGTTAAGACGGACATTGTACTGAAGAAGATGAGAAAAGATGATGTTGAGAATGGTCAGATGGTCACGGCGAAATTTGGATTTGCCGAGAAGGTCATCCACATAGTCCTCCATGATTTTGTGGAGGAGATCGTGGAAAATGTAGGTCATGGCACGCTGATAAGTGGCGCCTGCGTTCTTCAAGCCGAAAGGCATGACTCGATAGCAAAAAGTCCCCCATGGGGTGATGAAAGTAGTCTTGTGCTGATCTTCCGGAGCAATCAGGATTTGATTGTATCCTGAAAACTCGTCCATAAGAGATAGCATCTCATGGCCGGCCGTAAGATCAACGAGCTGGTCAATGTTAGGAAGAGGAAAGTTGTCTTTAGGACAGGCTAGATTAAGGTCACGATAGTCTATGCAGATCCGAATCCCCCTAGTTGCCTTGGTGACTGGGACGATGTTAGAGACCCACTGTGGATAATCGATGGGTTGGATGAAGGAGACAGAAAGGAGACACTGAAGCTCCTCCTTGACAAGGAGGGCAACGCGAGGATGCATCTTTCGAAGCTTTTGCCTGACAGGCTTAGCCTCTGGTTTGGTGACAATGTTATGGGTAACGATGGTGGGGTTGATGCCAGGCATATCACTATAAGTCCAGGCAAAGGCCTTGCTATGGTCGGAGAGGAACTGGGTATAGTCAAGCTGCTCCTGAGCGTCTAAAGATTGGCCAATCTTTAAGACATGAGGAACATCAGAAGAAGGAAGGTTGATGTCAATGGTTGATTCATTTAACATAACCTGGGTCTCAGAAGGAAGGGAGCGCTGGATGAAAGAATCGTCAGCGCCCATGTAGGAAAGAATGGCATCATCGTCAACACAGTGAACAGTGTGAATGGTTGCTGACTCATCTTCGATCATGGTGGGAAGAATGAGAGGGAGAGACTTGGATACCCCATTGAGCTGATAAGTCAAGGGGTCCAGGTGGATGGTGTTTATGAAAAAAAAAAAACTAGGAGGAATGGAAACCACTGACTCCGTAGGTGAAGGTGGCGAAATAGGCGAGTGTGGAGGAGATTGGTCAAGGATTGGTTCAGGATAAAGGTCTACAGGGTCTTGAGTGGGGTCGTGATATCCCAGACCATACCGTTTCTTGGCGTCATCATCGTTGAGCGGTTGGATAGGCTGATGGGAGCCCTACTCATAGCGTCCGAAACCAAAACCCTTCCATGCACACCTGTAAAGGTAAGTATGTGCAAAGGCGGGGTTGCCAAGAAATGAAAAATCTGATGTGAAAGGTTGGGGTGAAGAAAGAGGATTACCGTCAGTAGGAGCTTGATTAAGCCCTCCATAGACGAGGTTGGTGCGGAGGTGAGGGGGACCATAAGGTATGATCATCCCGATCCGATGGTCGTAGCTGGGGCTGTGATGAAGGCGTCCATACTCTTGCGGAGTTTGGAACATGTCTAAGGCCAACAAGCGATACTCTCCCAATGAAAGTCTTTGGAAGACGTCTTCCATGGGGTCTGTGGTTGTCGCTTGAAGGGGAGGTGTAAGGGCGACCGCCTGTTGTGAATTGGTTGAAGCTTCCGCGGATGGAGGCGGTGCCGAGGTTGACGGCTTGATAGGAATGAGGACATCATTTGGACGGTAGGTGGTATTGCATGTTTTGAAAGGTGAAGGGTTAGCAGGAATGGTGTGGACTTGTCCATCATGCTCAAACTTCACACAACGGTGCAGGGTGGAGGGGACACAGGCCATGGCGCGGATCCAGGGTCGGCCCAGCAAGATGTTGTATTGGAACTCTCCTTCGATGATGTAGAAGAGCTCTGGGACTGTGCGTGGACCAACGCGGATATGAAGGATGACTGTGCCAATGGTCATGGTAGTAGTGTCGTTGAAAGAGCGCAAGATCGCATCAGTTTTGGAGACGCAATTCTTGGGAAGAGCCAACTGATCAAAGGCATGAGTGGAGATGATGTTGATGCTAGCGCCCCCGTCGATCATAACGCGTTTAATGCGTGTCCGATCGATGTAGGTAGTGATGAAGAGGGCGGCGTCCTGATCTTCCATGTTGGATGTAGGAATCTCAGAATCGCTGAATGTTATGGAGGCAACAGGGGCTAAGGAGTGGACAAGGGAAGCAAGTGGCTGAGGATCCTCAGGTTAGACCTCCGCTGCCTGCAGGGCTTGGATAAGGGCCTGACGATGTTGGGGTGAGGTTTGGACGAGATCATAGAGGGACATCTTCACAGGCGTCTGGTGAAGCTGTTTCAACATGGAGTCGTGGATTGGTCTGGAAGAGGAAGAAGAAGAAGAAGAGGGTTGAGGTGCGCCAAGGATAGAAATCTTAGGCTTAGGCGGTTGAGGTGGATTGACAAAAGGGTAGGTCCAAGGAATGGCAGCTTTTTCTTTCGCCTTATCCTTTTGTGACCTAGTGGTGATATGAATGGCATTGATTTCAAAGATGGGAGGTGAAGATGATGAAGGGGTTGTAACCGGTTGATGAGATGTGGATGGGTTTGAAGAGGTTGAAGGGTTGTGAGAAGGAGTCGGGGGGCGATCGAAAGTGTCCTCAAAGAGAAGAGTGTCTTTCTCCAGATAACGGTGAATGACAGCCTTGAGGGCACAGCAAGTCTCGGTGTCATGTCCTGGTGTACGATGATATAAACAAATCTTCGTGTCGTCGAACCAGGAAGGTTTAGACCCGAGAGGTTGAAAGGGCTTGATGGGTGGAAGAGTTATGCTAGAAGTTTGCAAAAGTCATTGCAAGATCAAAGAGTATGAACCCACTAAAGGGTCCATGTTCATCGATGTATGCGATGTCGGTGACTTTTGCTTGGGCGAAATGGGAGGAGGTTTTCGTACCACCTTCTGGGTTGATGGTGCGATGACAGGCGGAGATGGTACACTCTTCGTGAGAGGTATCACCCTTTTGGGAGAGGGTAGGCTAGTGGTAGGTAAAGGAAGCAAAGGAGGCAACCGGTTTTGGTTAGAGGTTGAAGCGGGAAGGACTCTGGTTAAGGTTGAAGGATGCGGGCCCAAAATGGAGGGCAATGGTGACGGAAGAGGAGGCGTTTGCCTCTGTGGTTTGGCAGTCTTTTGAGATTTGGGTTGAAGACTACTATTAGTTGAAATTTGGGTTAAGTCCACCTTCACTTGTGGATGAGTGAGGTTGGAGACGGGGCGAACGCCAAGTGATTTGATAGGTTTAGGCGGAGTAGATGAGGGTTTTGGTTTTGATGAAGTTGATGAAGATGTAGACGGTTTGGAAGTGGAGATTGGATTTCTGTTGATAGTCTTAGGAGGTTCTGTCATGGGTGGATTAGCGGTATGAGATGAGAGGGCCCGGGCTTGTTGAAGAGCTGTGAGACGGTCCCATAATCCCTGATGTTCCACTTTCCTAGAAGGGAGAAGTTCGAGTCTCTCCACTAGTCGGGAAAATGGCTGAGAAGATGCGGGATGAGGTTTAGGCTCTTGAGAAGATGCCAATGGTTGTGGGACTGAAGGTGAGACGAATGTAGTAGTCTCGGGCCCAAAGCATGGTGAAGTTGTGACAGGTTCATGTTTGGTTGGAGATGAAGGAGAGATAGGTTCTTCTCTGGGTGGAGAAGAAATTGGTGAATGAAGCTCCTCAAGCGGGTAAAGGGCAGGGATGATAGTGCCCTCCACTTGTGGCCGAGGAGTAGGAAAGGTTGGGTCCTCCATGGGCAGCAAGAAGGAAGATGGTGAAACTGGTGGTGCTGGTAAGGTCGAGGCATCCTCCAAAATGAGAGAAGTTGAGGGAGAACTAGCCGGAGAAAGAGGTTCGTCCATATGTGATGGACTGATGGATAAACTCACCTCTTGGGGTTGGTTAGAAATGAGGGGCGAGACCGTATTGACTGTTCAAATATTATGTTCATGGGTATTGTCAGTCAAGGTCTAGACGTTGTTTTGGGTTGGTGGATGATTAGGGAATGGTTGTTTGAAGATATCGATACCCTGATTAGGAGGGGCATTAGGATTGTCGAGGATGAGGTCACCCTTTTCCAACATGTCTTGGACTATGTTTTTAAGGGTTTTACAGTTGCCCATGTCATGACCTTTAACATGGTGGTAGTGGCAGAAGTCATTCTCCCTATACCACGCAGGGATGGCGCGTGAGGGATCAAATTGTGGTGGAGGTCGGATCTGAGGGAGATTGATGGCCCCTTGTTTGACGAGTTTTTCCAGCACAGACGCGTATGATTCTCCAAGTGGAGTAAACTGTCGCTGTATGTATCTCTACTGAAATTGACGAGTGGCACTCATGGACGTGGATGGTTCAGGTTGATTAGTTGAAGGCGAAGAAGAGGAAGATCTAACAACCACAGCATTTGCTGAAGCTTTAGATTTAGGATTGGACGAGGAGGGCTTAGAAGAAGGGTAATTGGTTTTGGAGTTGGGATTCTTACTCCGCAACTTGACTTTATTCTCCTCAACGGCACGTAACTCAAGTTTACGAGCCATCGTGAAGGCTTCGTCAAAAGTGCGGAAGGTTTGAACCCTCAAGGTAGAAGAAATATGTTTAGCACAGGCTTGAGAGAAAAGTTCAATAAGCTCAGGCTGAGGTAAAGAAAATGAAAGTTGATTGATAAGGCTCCTCCACCGAGCGACGAAATCAGCAATAGATTCATCCTCGAACTGGCGAATAGAATAGAGGTCTGTGATAGAGACCTTCTTGGTGATATTGATGGAGAAATGATCGAGGAAGAGCTGGGCCAACTGAGTGAACGTGAGGATGGAATGGCTGGGAAGAGAGCTGTACCAGTCAAGTGCAGCACCCGAGAGGGACATGGGAAATGTGCGTAAGAGCAAC
Organism: Torreya grandis; assembly: GCA_037957365.1. NCBI lineage: Eukaryota > Viridiplantae > Streptophyta > Pinopsida > Cupressales > Taxaceae > Torreya > Torreya grandis. Next base: position 638,735 of record JARHVA010003227.1, read on the forward strand.
GCATCGTCGTGGGCGATAAGGTAACAAGCATGTCTGAATGCCCGTAAATGTTGTTGTGGGTCTTCCTTACTCTGAAAGCGAGTGAATTTAGGAAGTTCCCAATGGTTGGGGTATGGTCGGATGGGGACGGAAGGATGGATGGGCTCGTTACAGATTTGTTCATATGAGAGAGTGTTGCGTGAGCCGGTAATGGAGGTCTCTAGGTTGGACATTTTATCCATAAGCATCTTGATAATATCTACTGACAGATTGGCGGGTGGAGCACCTCCTAGATTGTGAGGCGCTTGAAAGAGGCTAGAAGAGGTATACGACGTAGTCGGTTGTACCAATAAGGGCGCAACGTACGGATGACTAGTCGTAGGGACAGAAGAAGTGACTAAGGATGATTGGATGGAAGGCATGGCTAGGTTTGATGTTGTCATGGGAGGTTGGTTAGAGGTAACATGGGCTAACGGATGGGTAGCCACCCTAATGTTGATAGGAGTAAGAGTGGGCAGAATAGAGACGACCAGGTTTTGAAAGGGGGTAGAAAGTGGTTGAGTGGACTGAGATTGATTGGGGGCCAAAACCCCGGTGAAAGTAGGCCCAACGACGGAAGGAGAGGCCACACTTGGATGGTTGGTGAAAGGTTGGTCATTGGTTGAGGCAACAACCTGGGTGTTTAAGGGTTGGACTACAGACGTTGTTGATACGACCGCCGTCGCGAGGAGAGAAGTCGGCATTCCATAAATTGGATTGCCAAAGGGGTCTCGCGTTTGGCTATTTGTGAGATAGTGTTGTAGGGCTTTGGTATTGAGGTCCAAGAATCATGCGAAATCTTGGTCCCCTTCTGGAATAATAGGCGTTTGGGTCGGAGATGGTCTGGTAGGAGTTCTTTCAGTTTCCGAGTTGAACTCCATTATAGGGTTGGTTGTAGGTGGGGTAGATGGAAGAGGATGATGCCTCGCGTGATCGACTAGAGCCTTGGCTTGGCTACGAGTCAGAACCATTCAAGGCAAGGGAGAACGTCCTCACAAGCTCAAACAAGCAGATAAGAACCAAAAGATGAAGACACAAACAGATCCTAAAACCCTAGAAGTAAATTATTAGGATTATAGTGGCTTATGCCTTAGAATGTGTGTGTAGAGGAAGATTGGCTTTGTGAGTCGGGTCCTAGAAGAAGTAGTCTATGAATGGTTTCAGGTTTTGTTATGGTGCTCAAGAAATCTGTGTTAGCTTCCGTATAGGCCTGGTGCTAAGGAGCAAGCTCCCCTCACTTCACGATTCCAGTGGTTAGCTGGTTTCGCTTAGCCAAAATATACTTCCACTAGAGTTTATCCTCCGCCAGAGAACGGAGTGGGCTTCCCCCTTGGTGATGAAATCCAAGTAGGGTCACCGGGACGGGTAAGGTATCCACTGGGGGATGAAATCCCAGTCGGGCCTTGTCTCAGGTAAGTTTTATGTTTGTTTTGTGCAGGTGGTTTGGTCGTGTAACATCAAGTGATCTAGATTAATTCAATATGCGGTTTAATTACTATGTGTGGTCTAAAAGATGCAGGCAAATAGAGATGAATGCAAAGTGTTTTAATGTCCAAGTCGAAATGTTTGTTCGTATGAAGACGAATGGAGAAAGAGTCGAAGAATATGAGTTTTAGCTAGTCTAGAAATGCAAGAAAGAAAGAAATGTTCGTTTTAGTTCTGCTTATGATGTCGTTTAAGAAGAGACGAAAGGAGGCGAAAAGGAAGAAACCTAATGCACCTAAATGAACGAAAGAAAGAAAGAACCCAAGGAGGACCTAGGGTCCCACCGGGCGTGCCAGAATGTTTCTAATGCAAAATTTCTTTTTACATTCAAAAGAAGAAATAAGAAACTAAAAGATGGTCAAGGCTAGAAGTACCTGATATAGTCGTGCGCACCGAAATCAGACGTTGAAAGATTCTCCTCTTTTGCTGTGGAGGAATGACACCTGCGAAGAAAAGGCTAAAACACGGAAAAACGTTAGTCAAAGATATGGTGGGCTGTCAGGCGAATGCCCGATCCTGGAAGTACGAAGACTCCCTAGAAGGATATCAACCCACTTGATAAAAAAAAGAGAAGAATATTGGACGAAAGTAGATGATAATGACAGAAATAAATGACAGAAAAATAAAGAGCGTACCTGATATGCAACACTGTTCTGCACAGTCATCGGTGTTGGTCTCTGTGGTGCCGGCGTCGGTTAGGGAAGGTGCCGACGTCGGTTAAGGTGCCGTCGTCGGTCGGGGTAGTGACCGGCGTCGGTAGGGGCAGGTTCTGGGAAAAGGTTCGGGACAAGGTCTGAGAGAGTCGGGACAGGTTCAGGGATGTAAACGAAGGATGCTGGGTCAGGGACGAGGTTTAGACAGAGTTGGGACAGGGTCTGATAAGGACAGGGACGAGGTTTGGACAGGGTCTGGGGGTTTTGGACAGAGTCGAGATGACAGAAAATAAATAATAACTAAGAAAGAAATGAAATAAACAGAATAATACTTACCTGGCAGAAGACGCGATAAAAGCCATGGTGTGCAAATTAGTTGATGTCGTAGTGTTGATGATTGCTCGGGGTTCGCAGGTTGGTGGAGGAATTCACAGGTTGGTTGCTCAGCGTTTCGAATAGTGTTCGGGGGTCCCTGGTTCGAATGGCTGGCGGAGGTTGATGAAGGCGGGGGACGGGGACGGTTCCAGAGACGGTTCGTCAACCGTTTCGGGAAACCGAATGGTAACTGATAACGGATAAGGGGAAGGTGACCGACGTCGGTAGAAGTGCTGACGTCGGCCGATAGGTGACCGACGTCGGTGACATCGGTCGGGTAAAGACCGACGTCGGCAGATGCATAATGGGGATAGAGTCTACCTTTAGCTCTGTGCTCATTTTTACATGCTGCCAGGGTCAAGGTTGGTGGAACAAGTGATCGACAAGGGTTCAATAGGCAAAGAAGAATAAGACGGGGAATGACCAGGGGAGTCGACATGATTTCGGTGTCTACAGGAGCGTCTTAAAGCCCTTCAACATACCCGCGCCCTCTCATCACATGCCGCTAATCCTCCCAAGGCAGAATCTCGTCAGACTCTTGACAAAGACCAGACTCTCAAACCTCAACCAAACCCACCAAAACCAAAGCCTGCATCTATCTCGTCTAAACCCATCAAGTCATTTGGCATTCGTCTTATCTCCACCCTCACTCACCCGCAAGTGAAGGTGGACCTAGGCCAGACCTCAACCAGTAGTAGTCTTCCAACCAAGACGAAGAAGACTGCCAAACCACAGAAACGAACGCCTCCTTCCCTGTCACCATTGCCATCCATTTTGGGCCCCCATCCTTCGACCTTGGCTAGCATCCTTCCCACTCTGACCTTCAAACAAAACTCGTTGCCTCCTTTGCTTCCTCTACCTACCTCCAGTCATCACTCTCCCAAAAAGACGGTATCAATCACCAAGAAAGAGCCGTCTCCATCTATCACCGCGCCATCAACCCATAAGGTGGTACGAAAACCTCTTCTAACCTCACCTAAGCAAAAGTCACCAACCTCACGCATATCAAATAGCACGGACCCTCTAGTGGGCTCATACTCATTGATATTGCACCGACTTCTGCAGACTTCCGACATAACCCTTCCGCCCATCAAGCCTTTCCAACCTCTCAGGTCTAAGCCCTCCTGGTTCGACGACATGAAAATTTGCTTATATCATCATACACCAAGACACGACACCGAGACTTATTGTGCCCTCAAGGCCATCATCTGCCGCCATATGGAGAAAGACACTCTTCTCCTTGAGGACACTCTTGACCAGACCCCGAATCCCTCTCGCCCAACCTCTTCAAACACGTCAACATCTCACCAGCAAGACATGACCCCTTCCTCACCTCCTATTTTCGAAATCAATGCTATCCATATAACCACTAGGTCGCAAAAGGACAAGGCCAAAGAAAAAGCTGCCATACCTTGGACCTATCCCTTCGTCAAGCCACCCCTTGCGCCCAAGCCTAAAATTTCTATCCTTGGCGCATCCCAACCTTCTTCATCTTCCTCTTCTGGGCCAATTCACTACTCCATGATGAAGCAGCTCCACCAGACACCTGTAAAGATGTCTCTTTATGACCTTATCCAAAACTCACCTCAGCACCGTCAAGCCCTTATCCAAGCCTTACAGGCAGCGGAGGTCCAACCCGAGGACCCCCAAACACTCGCTGCCCTCGTCCATTCTTTATCTCCTATCGCCTCCATCACATTCAGCGATTCTGAGATTCCCACATCTAACACGGAAGATCAGGACGCTGCCCTCTTCATCACTGCCTATGTCAATCGGACACGCATTAAACGCGTTATGATCGACGGTGGTGCTAGCATCAACATAATCTCTACCCACGCCTTTGATCAGCTGGCTCTTCCCGAGAACTGCGTCTCCAAAATTGACGCAATCTTACGCTCTTTCAACGACACCACCGCCACGACCATTGGCACAGTCATCCTCCACATTTGCGTTAGTCCACACACAGTCCCGGAGCTCTTCTATATCATCGAAGGAGAGTTTCAATACAACCTTCTACTGGGCCGACCTTGGATCCGTGCCATGACCTGTATACCTTCCACCCTGCACGGTTGTGTGAAGTTCGAGCATGATGGGCAAGTCCACACCATTCCCTCTGACCCTTCACCCTTCAAGACTTGCAACACCACCTACCGTCCCAACGATGTCCTCATTCCCATCAAGCCGTCAACTCCGGCACCACCCCCATCTGCAGAAGCTTCGACCAGTTCACAATCAGCGGTTGCCCTCACCCCTCCTCTTCAAGCGCCGACCAAAGACCCCATGGAATACATCTTCCAATGACTATCACTTGGGGAATATCGCTTGTTGACCCTAGACATGTTCCAAACTCCACAATAGTATGGACGCGTTCACCTCAGTCCCAATTACGACCATCGGATTGGGACGGTCGTACCTTATGGTCCTCCTCACTTCTGAACCAACTTTGTCTATGGGGGGCTTAATCAAGCTCCTACCAACGGAAATTCCCTCTCTTCGCCCCAACCTTTCACATCTGACTTCTCATTTCTTGGCAACCCCGCCTTTGTACACACTTACCTTCACAGGTGTGCATGGAAGGGTTTTGGTTTCAGACGATATGAGCAGGGCTCCCATCAGCCCATCGAGCTACTCAATGATCACGATGCCAAGAAACGGTATGGCCTGGGATATCATGACCCCACTCAGGCTCCTTCCGACCTTTGTCCCGAGCCAACCATTGACCAATCTCCTCCAAACTCACCCATTTCTCCTTCGTCACCTACGGAGTCGGTGGTTTCCATCCCTCCTAGTTTTTTTTTTCCATAAACACCATCCGCCTGGAACCCCTGACCTATCAGCTCAATGGGGTGCCCAGGTCTCTCCCTCTCATTTTTCCTAGCATGGTAGAGGATGAGTCGGCAACCATTCACACTGTCCACTGCATTGACGATGACGCCATCCTTTCCTACATGGGTGCCGATGACTCTTTCATCCAGCGTTTCCTCCCTTCTGAGACCTAGGTTATGTTAAATGAATCCACCATTGACATCAACCTCCCTTCTTCTTCCGATGTTCCTCACGTCTTAAAGATTGGCCAATCTTTGGATGCTCAGGAGCAGCTTGACTATGCCCAGTTCCTTTCCAACCATAGCAAGGCCTTTGCCTCGACTTACAGCGACATGCCTAGCATTGACCCCACCATTGCTACCCATAACATTGTCACCAAACCAGAGGCTAAGCCTGTTAGGCAAAAGCTTCGAAAGATGCATCCTCGCGTTGCGCTCCTTGTCAAAGAGGAGCTTCAACACCTTCTTTCTGTCTCCTTCATCCAACCCATCGATTATCCACAGTGGGTCTCTAACATCGTCCCAGTTACTAAAGCAACTGGGGGGATTCGGATCTGCACGGACTATCGCGACCTTAACCTAGCCTGTCCCAAAGAAGACTTTCCTCTTCCTAACATTGACCAGCTTGTTGATCTCACGGCCGGCCATGAGATGCTATCTCTCATGGACGGGTTTTCAGGATACAATCAAATCCTGATCACACCGGAAGATCAGCACAAGACTACATTCATCACCCCATGGGGGACTTTCTGCTATCGAGTCATGCCTTTCGGCCTGAAAAATGCTGGTGCCACATATCAGCATGCCATGACCTACATTTTCCATGATCTCCTCCACAAAATCATGGAGGACTATGTGGATGACCTCCTCGGCAAGTCCAAACTTTGCCGTGACCACTTGACCATTCTCACAATCATCTTCTCTCGCCTTCTGCAATACAATGTCCACCTCAACCCCAAGAAGTGTGTCTTTTGGGTCCTCTCAAGCAAACTTCTTGGCTTCATCGTTTCTTTCTGTGGTATCGAGATAGATCCCGCCAAGATCCGCGCTATCCTCAAAATGCCACCCCCGACCCTCTCAAGTACATGCACTCCAAGCCATATCAGAATCAACGTATGGCTCGGTGGCTCATGCTGCTTGCTGAGTTTGACTTCAAATTCATCCAGCAAAAATCTATCAAGGGGCAAACCATCACTGACCAATTGGAAGATGCCCCTCTTCTCAACAACCAACCTTCACACTGTGACTTCCCTGACGAGTCTATCGCTACCCTTTCCACCGATGACACCGTCTACCAAATGACCATGTTCTTTGACGGCTCCAAATGTCAACTCGGTGGGGGTGCGGGGGTCATCCTCATCCCACTCGAAGGGGAGCCCATGCCTCTATCTTTCAAGCTTGACTTTGATTGTACCAATAATATGGCCGAATATGAGGCCTTAATTTTGGGACTTCAGACTGCCCTTTCTCTCCACATCAAGTCTATCAACATCTTCGGCGACTCACAGCTCGTCGTTAATCAAGTTAACGGTTCATATCTCTATAAAAACAAAGTTTTACAGAGGTATAAGAATCGTGCTGACCTTCTTTTGGCATCTTTCGACCATTACCTCTTGCAGACTGTTCCACGCTCTACGAACAAGTTTGCCGACACCATGGCTTCTCTTGCTTCGCATATCCCATCTTCATCATCGTCATCCCACCTTTTTATCACAGTGCATCACGTACCTTTGCCTTCATACATCTCTCCTCACATCGAACATATCAACACTATCAATTCTAGCCCACGAGATGACTGGTATAAGCAACTCGTGGACTACTTGTCTCTTTCTGTCACTCCTCCCAACCTCTCTAGCAATGCACGGCGAGCTTTCATCAAGCGCACAGCTTGCTATACCATGCTAGGGGGTCTTCTCTATAAGCGAGGCTTCGACGATCTCCTTCTTCACTGTCTAACCTCCACTGAAGCTTCTCATGCCATAAAGCAAGTCCACGACAGGATCTATGGTGGACACTTCAGTGGAAACTCGGTTGCCAAGCGCATCCTTCGCTTGGGTTATTATTGGCCCACCCTTCATCAAGACTGTAGCGACTATGTTTAGCATTGCATCAAGTGTCAGTAGCACTCTAACCTGCTTCATCTCCCCAGCCACGCCTTACAAGTCACTCAGGATTTTTGGCCTTTGTCTCAGTGGGGCTTGGATCTCATCGGTGAGATCAACCCTCACTCGTCTCTTCATCATCAGTCCATCATCACTGCCACTGAGTATTTCACCAAGTGGGTGGAAGCCATTCCTCTTGTCTCCACAAAAGCCGACAAGATTGTTGACTTCATCAGCAGCCACATCATCTGTCATTTCGGTGTCCCTCACAAAATCATCATCGACAACGGCAAGTCCTTCAAAAACAAGACTGTCCAAAAACTATGCGACTCATTTGGCATCAAACTCAGCTTTTCTTCACCTTACTACCCACAAGCAAATGGGCAGGCTGAGGCTTCCAACAAAATTCTCACCAAAATTCTCATGAAGGTGGTCGATGATACAGGAAGGGATTGGCACATTCATATTCCCTTCGCCTTGTGGGCCTACCACACTAGCATCCGAACCTCTACGGGTGTTACTCCCTTCTCTCTCGTGTACGGAACAGAGGCTGTCTTACCTCTTGAAGTACAGATCCCGTCTCTCCGCATCTCCCTGCATGACATTCTCTCCAACGATGACTTTCATCAAGATCGCTTAGCTCAACTTGAGTTACTCGATGAGCACCGTCTTGCTGCCCTCAATCATCTCCATGTCTACCAAAGTCGCATAAAGCGGGCCTACGACAAAAATCTGTGAGAACGAGATTTCAACATCGGAGACCTCATCCTCAAAGAGAATCAGCACGTGACCAATATGGAGCGAAGTAAACGAGGCAAATTCACCCCCAATTGGCTTGGACCTTTTATCATCACGCACAAGTATGGGTCAGGGACTTATCATCTGTCTTCCCTCGACGGACGGCCAGAACCTGAGCCTCTTAATGCGTTGCATCTTCGACCATTCTTCTGTTAGTCGAGTACTCATCTACTTGACACGTAACTTGAGCTCGTCCCTTGAGCAATCCTCGTCCTCTTAATCCTCATCCCTTTCAACCCTATTCCCCTTTAACAAGTCCTCTACGACCCTTTTATGATGCATGGATGCTTTGTCCTAATAAAAAGGGCGTCCTTGAACTTCTACAGCCTTGTCCATGACTCAAAATCAAAAAAATCAAAATCAAGATGTCAAAACATATCCATGGTCACAAAATCAAATCAAATCAAAAAGATAGACTGATCCCTCGAAGGACAGCTGTACTATCATTGCTGTAGCTAATAGACTGATCCCTCGAAGGACAGCTATTCAAACCTTTTTATTAAGCAAAAATATAGACCACTCCCTCGAAGGATGGCTATGACTAAATCTCGCTACAAACAGCAACCTTTCTTAGAAGCTTCCCGCATTGATCAGCTTCGCAAACTGACCATCAATCAAATAACATCATTATGTGGACTTCCCGCATCGATCAGTTCACCGTCAAAAAAAAAAAAAAAAAAACGGGTCATGGACTTGGCTTGTAGTTGTCTCAGGGTCTCCTATAAAAGGGGCAAGATTATTCCTGCTCTTAAACTGGTTACCCTATCCTCCTCCTATCACCTGCTCAGGGGACTTCGAGCTCACTTTAATGTCAAAGTGATTCGATTATCGTTCTAACACCATACTGGTCAACGACGTAATGCATGAATGGGGCATTGGTTCTAATAACCCCTATCTATGCTTCATTTCTGGTCCTTGTCAATGAAAGAGCAATTTGCCTTTCACCTTTTCTCTACACTTTGGTCACATTTAACCACATCAATTGTCGACTCATCTCAAACCCAGCCATTTTCATCATTTTCAGCTGACATCATTTCTAGACCATTTCACATAGTTTCTATGGACACCAATACACATGGAAACTACCGACCAGACCTAATTTATGTTAAGCATAAACCAATACTTGCTGAAGCATAAATAGACTTCCATTCATTTTTAGCATGCATCCATCACGACTATGGAAACTTGCTAGAGATGAAAGCCTATCGACCCCTATGACATCTATAGCATCATCTTACCCTCACATGACCAAACTCATCATCGACCATTTTGACCCTCGCAGTCTGAACTGCATTGGTCTGAGGCCCTATGACCAGGGCTATGTAGGCAGCACTCAGATACCACATCTTCTGAGGTTAGCTCGACCACCCCCATTTATTCGTCTCTATGATGGACAAACCTTCTCTTCTTTGACTCTTATCACGACCAACTCCGTCAACTTTGACCAAGACCAATCATCGACTTTGACCAAGACCAATCAATCCCTCTGACCCTTCCTCCCTTTTAGGGAGAACTACATAGGCCTGAGGCCCCTACGACAGGGGCTATGTAGGCAACACTCAGATCACATGACATCTTCTGGGGTTAGCTCGGCCGCATCCTTTCGTCCATCCATCCCCTTGACCAATGACCATTGGAGATCATGCGTATCTCCTTCGAACCTCGACTACTTCCAAGACAGCGTTTGCCTTGGTTGTTTTTTGCCTTTATGCTACCTCACAGTTGGTTAGCAAAATTGTCCGCAGACTATTTTTGACCCTTCACAAGTATAGGATCGCGAGCCAGTTGATCCCTACTACTTGTGGCTTTTTCATGTTTCTAGGAGCACTTCCTGAGCCCTGGATACCTAGAGCACAATGACCATTTGGAGCTTCAGCTTAGATTGAGTGACCCGATCAGCAGACGACTAAATACTGGGGCCTGGTTACTTCAATTTTGGCACTCCTTGACCCTCGACATGTGACAATTTGACTTGACCCTCTCGTGAAGTGGACTACGTGCAATCACGACTATGGCAGCGTTTTCACTCACTCTCTTCTATCCATTTCTCTATCAAATCGACACTCGATCTTCGGTACCCTTCTCTCGACTATCGCTTTGAGGGGGGGAACACCTCATCCTTTTTCTGGGGCAACCAACTCTTGTTTTTGTCTTGCAGTTCATCTAGAATAACCAACAAGACAAAAAGGGGCAAATGTAGACACCGCAAACGTGTCTACACCTTGGTTCTCCCCCTTGTCCACCTCAAACCCCTATCCTAACCCTTGGCCCCCATTTGATTAAAATAAGCTTAAATATTTTAATCAAGTGGCCCCCTTTCCACCCTACCCTTGCCACCTTGGATCCTCCCTTGAATCCCTCCACCTTCCCCCTAGCATTTATTATGCCAAATCTCCTCATTATCTTCCCCCCACGCCCATTTAGGCATCCTCATGACCGTTCTTCCCATAACCCCTCGCCCGGCGGCATGCCAGAATGGGCAGAGGCTATTTTTAGTCTCTGTCCCCATCCTGCGACCGCTGACGTCGGCGACCCTTCGGACGACGTCGGCAAAACTACCGGCGTCGGCAGCCTTCATTACCCCTTTCTGCATCCGTTGCAGCCCCTGGACCCTTGAGCTCGCAAACAGAATCCTCTTGGCACTTTGGCATTCGACTCTCTTCTCTCTGGACCTTGTGCAGCAGCAAAAACAGGTGCAAAGACTCTGGATCAAGGATTTTCTGCTTGACAAGTCTTCCGTGGCTCCAACAACAGCTCCTCCACTCTTCATTCGGCAAGCAAAAAGGTAAGCACAGCCTGGTGTTCCATTTTATTTCATTTCTTTAGTTTTCAGTTATCTGTCCTATCTACTGTCTTCTACTCCCTCTGTTCTTCCCCCTGAGAGGCTGCAAAGCCTTCTCAGGTCCTGTCCTCTGTGTATCTTCCTCTTTCCTGTCCCTCTTTTAATCCAATCCTAGACAACTTCCTCATCCCCCTGTCAACAAAGACCTTGCACAAGGCACCCAACCAGAACCAGAGCATTCCTCAGTCCATCTAAATTTGTCCCCAAACTCTGCCTCGACCCCGTTCACAAACCGGATCCATCCACAGTCCAGAAACCAACCCAGACCCAACTACAGGCCACAACCCCGACCGACGCCGGTCACTTCCCCAACCGATGTCGGCAGGATAACCGACGTCGGTAGATCAGCTAACCGACGCCGGCGACATTTCTGACCTTGGCGACTGTCATCAGCCTGACAACTCCTTCAGGTAATCATTTTGTCTTTTCTTTCCTTTTTAATTTGTTTATCACTTCTGTGTTCTGGCATTCTATATTTCCTTGGTCTTTTATCTGTCTATTATCAGTGGGTTGACCTCCCTTGAGGAAGTTTTCACACTTCCAGGAACAAGCTTTTGCTTGGTAACCCACCGCCTCTCCATCTAACATTTTCTTGTCCAAGTTTCCTTTTTTCTTGCAGGTGTCATTCCTCCACAGCCAAAGAGGAGTGCTCACAAACATCTGGATTATGGTGCGCGATCTTTATCCAGGTACTTCACAAGCCTTGTCCATTATTTTTTTAGTTTCTTCTTTCTCTTAAATCTGAAAAGCGAATTAGCGATAGAAACAACCCTCATCCAAGCCCTGCAGGCAGCGGAGGTCCAACCTGAGGACCCCCAACCACTTGCTGCTCTTGTCCACTCTTTAGCCCCTGTTGCTTCCATCACATTTAGTGATTCTGAGATTCCCACATCCAACACGGAAGATCAGGACGCTGCCCTCTTCATCACTGCCTATATCGATCGAACACGCATTAAACACGTTATGATCGATGGAGGCGCTAGCATCAACATCATCTCCACCCATGCCTTTGATCAGTTGGCTCTTCCCAAGAATTGTGTCTCTAAAATTGATGCAATCTTGCATTCTTTTAATGACACTACTGCCATGACCATTGGCACAGTCATCCTTCATATTCACGTTGGTCCACGCACAGTCCCAGAGCTCTTCTACATCATCGAAGGAGAGTTCCAATACAACATCTTGCTGGGCCGACCCTGGATCAGCGCCATGGCCTGTGTCCCCTCCACCCTGCACCGTTGTGTGAAATTTGAGCATGATGGACAAGTCCACACCATTCCTATTGACCCTTTGCCCTTCAAAACATGCAACACCACCTACCATCCAAACGATGTCCTCATTCCTATCAAGCCATCAACCCTGGCACCGCCTCCATCCACAGAAGCTTCGACCAGTTCGCAACAGGCGGTTGCCCTTACACCTCCCCTTCAAACAACAACCACAGACCCCATGGAAGACGTCTTCCAAATACTTTCATTGAGAGAGTATCGCTTGCTAACTTTAGACATATTCCAAACTCCACAAGAGTATGGATGCCTTCATCACAGCCCCAGCTACGACCATCGAATCGAGATGATCATACCTTATGGTCCCCCTCACCTCCGCACCAACCTCATCTATGGGGGGCTTAATGAAGCTCCTACTGACGGTAATCCTCTTTCTTCACCTCAACCTTTCACATCAGATTTCTCATTTCTTGGCAACCCCGCCTTTGCACACACTTAACTTTATAGGTGTGCATGGAAGGGTTTTGGTTTCGGACGCTATGAGCAGGGCTCCCATCAGCCTATCCAACCGCTCAACGATGATGACGCCAAGAAACGGTATGGTCTAGGATATCACGATCCCACTCAAGACCCTGTAGACCTTTGTCCTGAACCAATCCTTGACCAATCTCCTCCACACTCGCCTGTTTTGCTCCCTTCACCTACGGAGTCAGTGGTTTCCATTCCTCCTAGTTTTTTTTTTCCATAAACACCATTCGCCTGGACCCCTTGACTTATCAGCTCAATGGGGTATCTAAGTCTCTCCCTCTCATTTTTCCCAGCATGATCGAAGATGAGTCGGCAACCATTCACACTATTTACTGCATTGACGATGATGCCATTCTTTCTTACATGGGCACTGACGATTCTTTCATCCAGCGCTCCCTCCCTTCTGAGACCCAGGTTATGTTAAATGAATCAACCATTGACATAAACCTTCCTTCTTCTGATGTTCCTTATGTCTTAAAGATCGGCCAATCTTTAGATGCTCAGGAGCAACTTGACTATACCCAGTTCCTCTTTGACCATAACAAGGCCTTTGCCTGGATTTACAGTGATATGCCTGGCATAGACCCCACCATCGTTACCCATAACATTGTCACCAAACCAGAGGCTAGGCTTGTCAGGCAAAAGCTTCAAAAAATGCATCCTCACATTGCCCTCCTTGTCAAAGAGGAGCTTCAGCGCCTTCTTTCTATCTCCTTCATTCAGCCCATCGATTATCCACAGTGGGTCTCTAACATCGTCCCAGTCACCAAGGCAACTGGGGGGATTCAGATCTACACAGACTATCGCGACCTTAACCTAGCCTGTCCTAAAGACTATTTTCCTCCTCCTAACATCGACCAGCTTGTTAATATTATGGCCAGACATGAGATGTTATCTCTTATGGACAGGTTTTCAGGATACAATCAAATCCTGATTGCTCTGGAAGATCAGCACAAGACTACTTTCATTACCCCATGGGGGAATTTTTGCTATCGAGTCATGCCTTTTGGCTTGAAAAATGCAGGCACCACTTATTAGCGTGCCATGACCTACATTTTCCATGATCTCCTTCACAAAATCATGGAGGACTATGTGGATGACCTACTCGACAAGTCCAAACTTCACCGTGACCATCTGACCATTCTCAAAATCATCTTTTCTCGTCTTCTTCAGTACAATGTTCGTCTTAACCCTAAGAAATGTGTCTTTGGGGTCCTCTCTGGCAAGCTTCTCGGCTTCATCATTTCCTTTCGTGGCATCGAGATAGATCCCGCCAAGATTCGCGCTATCCTCGAAATGCCTCCCCCGACCAATCTCAAGCAGCTTTGCAGTTTGCAAGGCAAGCTCCAGTCCATTCGTCGTTTCATCTCGCAGCTTTCTGACCGCTGCCAACCTTTTCATCATCTCCTTAAGAAGGATGTCTCTTTTACATGGGATAATAACTGTCAAGAGGCTTTTGAAGCCTTAAAATGCTATCTGGTCTCTCCACCAGTTCTCATTCCACCTAAAGATGACCAACCCTTCTACCTTTATATCTCAGCCACTCATCATTCGTTAGGTGCCATGATCACGCATCGAGATGAGTATCACCGTGAGCAAGCAGTCTATTATATCAGCCGAACACTGGTCGACTATGAAACTCGGTATACCCATATCGAGAAACTCTATTTAGCATTAGTCTTTGCTGCTACTAAGCTTCGCCACTATCTTCTTAGTCACAAAACCTTTGTCATCACCCACACCGACCCTCTCAGGTATATGCACTCCAAGCCATATCAGAATCAACGTATGGCTCGGTGGCTCATGCTGCTTGCTGAGTTCGACCTCGAATTCATCCAGTAGAAATCTATCAAGGGGCAAACCATCGCTGATCAACTAGCAGATGCCCCTCTTCTTGACAATCAACCTTCGCAGTGTGAGTTCCCTGACGAGTCTATTGCTGCGCTTTCCTCTGACGACACCACCTATCAGATGACTATGTTCTTTGACAGATCCAAATGTCAACTAGGTGGAGGTGCTGGGGTCATTCTCATCCCACTCGAAGGGGAGCCCATGCCTCTATCTTTTAAACTCGACTTTGATTGTACCAATAATATGGCCGAATACGAGGCCTTAATTTTGGGACTTTAGACCGCCCTCTCTCTCAGCATCAAGTCCATCAACATCTTCAGCAACTCACAGCTTGTCGTCAATCAGGTCAACGGTTCATACCTCTGTAAAAATGAAATTTTGCAAAGCTACAAAAACCGTGCTGACATTCTCCTTGCATCTTTCGACCATTTCCTCTTGCAGACTGTTCCTCGATCCACGAATAAGTTTGCTAACACCATGGCTTCTCTCACTTCGCATATCCCATCTTCCTCATCTGCATCTAGACTTTTTGTCACGGTGCGTCGTGTGCCGTTGCCTTCATATATCTCTCCTCACATTCATCATGTCAACACTATAGACCCTAGCCCACAAGATGCTTGGTATAAGCAACTTGTAGACTTCTTATCTCTCTCTGTCATTCCTCCCAACCTCTCTAGTAATGCACGATGAGCTTTTATCAAGCGTACTACTCGCTATACCATGCTAGGGGGTCTTCTCTATAAGCGAGGCTTCGATGGCCTCCTTCTTCGCTGTCTCACCTCCACTGAAGCATCTCAAGCCATTCAGCAAGTCCATGATGGGATTTGTGGCAGACATTTTAGTGGAAATTTGGTTGCCAAGCGCATCCTTCGTCTGGGCTATTATTGGCCTACCCTTCATCAAGACTGTAGCGATTATGTTTGGCGTTGCATCAAGTGTCAACAGCACTCTAACTTGCTTCATCTTCCTAGTCATGCCTTACAAATTGCTCAGGATTTCTGGCCTTTTTCTCAGTGGGGTTTAGATCTCATCGGTGAGATTAACCCTCATTCATCTCTTCATCATCAATCCATCATCACAGCCACTGAATATTTCACCAAGTGGGTGGAAGCCATTCCTCTCGTCTCCATAAAAGCCGACAAGATTGTCGCCTTCATCAACACCCATATCATCTGTCGTTTCGGTGTCCCTCATAAAATCATCACCGATAACGGCAAGTCCTTCAAAAACAAAACTGTCCAAAAGCTATATGACTCCTTTGGCATCAAACTCAGTTTCTCTTCGCCTTACTACCCACAAGCAAATGGGCAGGCCGAGGCTTCCAACAAAATTCTCACCAAAATTCTCATGAAAGTGGTCAGTGACATAGGCAAGGATTGGCACATTCACATTCCCTTCGCTTTGTGGGCTTACCACACTAGCATCTGAACCTCTACGGGTGCTAACCCTTTCTCTCTCGTGTATGGAACAGAGGCTATCTTACCTCTCGAAGTACAGATCCCGTCTCTCTGCATTTCTCTACATGATATTCTTTCCAACGATGACTTTTGTCAAGATCGCTTAGCTCAACTGGAGTTACTTGACGAACGCCGTCTTGCTTCCCTTAATCATCTCCATGTCTATCAACATCGCATCAAGCACGCCTATGACAAAAATCTGCGAGAACGAGATTTCAACATCGGAGACCTCGTCCTCAAAGAGAATCAACACGTGACCAATATGGAGTGAAGTAAATGAGGCAAGTTTGCTCCTAATTGGCTCGGACCTTTTATTATCATGCACAAGTATGGATCAGGGACTTATCATCTGTCTTCTCTTGATGGACAACCAAAACCTGAGCCTCTTAATGCGTTGCATCTGCGACCGTTCTACTGCTAGTCGAGTACTTGTCCACTTGACACTTAACTTGAGCTCGTCCCTTGAGCAATCCCCATCCTCTTAATCCTACTTCCTTTCAACCCTATTCCTCTTAACAATTCCTATAACCCTTTTATGCTGTATGGATGCTTTGTCCTAATAAAAGGGAGCCTTTGACCTTCTATAATCTTGTCCATGACTCACATTTCTATAAAAACAAATCAAGATGTCATAATATCCATGGTCACTATATCCATATCAAAATCAAAAGGCAGACTGCTCCCTCGAAGGACAGCTGTACTATCCTTACTGTAATTAATAGACTGCTCCCTCGAAGGACAGCTATTTAAAAGCCCTTATATTAAACAAAGATCTAGACCACTCCCTTGAAGGATGGCTATGACTAATCTAGCAATAAACAACACTATTTTCGAAGCTTCCCGCATTGATCAGCTTCACAACCTGACCACCAAGCAAATGACATCTCTATGCAGGCTTCCCGCATTGATCAGTCTGCGCCAAAAAAAAAAATGAGTCATGGACTTGACTTATAGTTGTCTCAGGGTCTCCTATCAAAAGGGGCATAGTTATCTCTGCTCTTAAAATGGGTTACCCTTCTTCCTCCTCCTATCACCTGCTCAAGGGACTTCGAGCTCACTTTAATGTCAAAGTGATTCGATTACCGCTCTAACATAACTATGGTCAACGACGTCACGCATGAATGGAGCTCTTGGTTCTCATACCCCCTATCTATGCTATCTTTTTGGTCCTTGTCAATGAAAGAGCAATATGCTTTTCACTTCTTCTGCACTTTGGTCACATTCACCTTCATCACTTGTCAATCAACTCGACTCAACTCTCTTTTTAGACCACCCCCATAGCCTATTCCCCCTAGTTTCTATGGACACCAATACACATGGAAATTATTGACCCGCCGCAATTTATGTTCAGCATAAACCAATACTTGCTGAAGCATAAATAAACCTCAATTCATTTTTAGCATACATCCATCATGACTATGGAAAATTGCTAGGGATGAAAGACCTCTCAACCAATGTTGCAGAATACACCATTTGGAAAAGGCTGCAACATCTCTTCTTCCCTCATCATTTCATCATAACCAAGACCAATCTATCAACCATTTTTGACCACCTGTCTACTACTCAGACCCTTTGTCTGAACTACATTGGCCTGAGGCCCTATGACTAGGGCTATGTAGGCAGCACTCAGTTGACATGGGGTCTTCTGGGGTTAGCTCGGCCACATCCTTTTGTCCATTCCTCCCCTCGACCACCAACCATTGGAGATCCTACCTCTCTCCTCCGACCCTGACCACTTCCACGACATTGTTGCCTTGGTTGTTTTTGCATATATGCTACCTCATGACTGGTTAGCAGAATTGTGCGCAGACTTTTTTGGACCCTCACAAGTATAGGATCGCACACCGATTGATCCGCACTACTTGTGACTTTTTCATGTTTCTAGGAGCACTTCTTGAGCCCAGGATACCTAGACCGCGACGACCCATTTGGAGCTTCAGCTTCGATTGAATAACCTGATCAGTAGATGACTAAATGCTGGGGCCCAGTTATTTCAATTTTGGCACTCCTCGACCCTTAACCTACGACACTTTACCCTCACCCTCTCGTGCAGTGGTATACGTGCAATCACGCCTTTTACAGCATTCACCCTCCCCCTTTTTCATCCACTCTTTGTCAAATCAACACTCGATTCCCGGTTCCCTTCCCTCGACTCCTGCTTTGAGGGGGAATACCTCATCCATAATCGGGGCAATCCGCTTCCTATTTTTGTCTTGCAGTTCATTCGAACAACCAACAAGACGAAATCAACCTTATCCCTCACCTGGGGCAATCACTCCTATTTTTGTCTTGCAGTTCATCCATAACAACCAACAAGACAAAAAGGGGCAAATGTAGACACCAAAATCATGTCGACTCCCCTGGTCCTTCCCCGTCTTATTCTTCTTCGCCTATTTAACCCTTGTCGATCACTTGTTCCACCAACCTTGACCCTGGCAACATGTAAAAATGAGCACAGAGCTAAAGCTAGACTCTATCCCCATTGTGCATCTGCCGATGACGGTCTTTACCCAGCCGATGTCACCCGACGTCGGTCACTTATTGGCCGACGTCGGCAATCCTGCCGAAGTCGGTCACCTTACCGTTATCCATTTTCAGTTATCATTCAGTTCCCAATCGGTTTCCCGAACGGTTATTGAACCATCTCCCAAACCGCCCCTTGCCTTCATCAACGTCCACCAACCATTCGAAAGGCTAATCAACCATTCGAATCAATCAATCAATCAAGCCCAAACTCTGACATTCACAGACCCTTACAATCAACACTCTCATGATCAACCAACTCGGGCATCAACCAATCTGCATTCGCTTCAATCTGGCACTGCACAGACAACTTCAACAACGTCAATCATGTCTTCGCACTGTGACAGGTAAGTATCCTCATCTGTTTATTTTTATTCTTGGTTATTGCTTTTTTGTTATTTCCATACTCTATATTCTGTCTAGACTCGACCTTCTGCAAATCCCCAGAGCCTGTTTAAACTCAGACCTTACCCTGACTAGACCCTGTCCCAACTCAACCAGAACCTATCCAAAACCCTGCCCAGAACCTGTCCAAAACCTTGCCTAGACTCTACCCTGACTTTGTCTCGACTCCATCAGACCCTGTCCCGACTCTGTCAAGACCTTTTCCTGACTCTCCCAGATCTTCTGCAACTCACCTAGACTCTGTCCAAAACCTACCCCGACCGACGCCGGTCACTACCCCGATCGACGCCGGCAGTTTGACCGACACCGGCACCTTCCCTAACCGACACCGGCACCACAGAGACCGACGCCGGTGACTGTGCAGAACAGTGCTGCATATCAGGTACGCACTTTATTTTCTTTCATTTTATCTTTCATTATTATCTACTTTCGTCCAATATTCTACTTTTTTTTATCAGTGGGTTGATATCCTTCTAGGAAGTCTTCGTACTTTCGGGATCGGGCGTTCGCCTGACAGCCCACCATATCTTTGACTAACATTTTTTCGTGTTTCAGCCTTTTCTTCTTTGCAAGTGTCATTCCTCCACAGCCAAAGAGGAGAATCTTCAAACGTCTAATTTCGGTGCGCACGACTTTATCAGGTATCTTCTAGCCTTGACCATCTCTTAGTTTCTTATTTCTTCTTTGAATGTAGAAAGCAATTTTGCATAGAAACACCCTTATGTTTTTAATGTCATTTTGAGAAGTACGAGAAGGTAGAGGAGAAAGAGAAAAAGATGCATCTAATATATCCTCATCAAAACTTTCATTTTCATGCTCATAGTAATCATCATATCCATCATTACAATAATCATCATCATCATTATAAATTAAATCATGATCATTATCATGTGTTAGTGTGAAATCTTGAAATTTTTTATAATTATGTGAAAAGTTTATAAATTGATCAACTGGGTGAAGGGAAAGAGGTTTCTTGGAAGTTATTTAAACTTTCCAAAAAAATAATGTAATAAATGAATAATAATAATATAATATGGAGGATATAATCCAACAGAGATATATTTGTAAATATGTGAAATATTAAGCTCAATATATATATATATATATATATATATATATATATATATATATATATATATATATATATATATATATATATATATATATAATTTGAAATTTACTTGAAACCCCCAGGACCAATGTTTTGGGTGGATGGGGACCTATAATGTGGATATGGGGTTTGAAGAGTTTGTAAAAAAAATTAAAGAGGTGTTAGATTAATTAAAATGTAACAGAGGAATTGATATGGATCATTTACAATGTGCAAAAAATATGAAAAATCCTAATTCAATAGACCTTAATTTGGTATACAAAGATGGAGAGGGCAAACCCTAGGGTGGAACTAGGGTTGTTAAGTAATATTCAAAGTTAGGTTCACCAAATGATTTAGATTTTAAGGGATTTATGGAATGTAAAAACCTATGTTTCTAAATTTATATAATAATAAATTAGGAAATAAATATTTAATATCAATAGCCACTGATTTTATAACTACTATAGCTTGAAAGTATTTTAAAAATAGTAAACAATCAATAGAAATAATACTTAGCTTATTAAATGACTAAATTGATCAAGTTGTGGTCTTAAAATTGGTACACATATTGTTATAACAATCATAAATGTGATCCAATAGTAAATATTGAGTTGAGACACTAGCATAGTCCCCTTGGACATTAATGTGGTCTTATAGATTAGCATGGTTCCCTATTATCCTATGCAGCGATAGTGTCTTTTAGAATTTATGTGAATAATTTATGGGTTTTTAAAAAAAAGTCCATTTCATATCT
Source organism: Torreya grandis (assembly GCA_037957365.1). Lineage (NCBI taxonomy): Eukaryota > Viridiplantae > Streptophyta > Pinopsida > Cupressales > Taxaceae > Torreya > Torreya grandis. Next base: position 659,670 of record JARHVA010003227.1, read on the forward strand.
TTGGTCAAATTTTCAAGTTTGTGTGATTAACACATTTTCTTATAACTCTATTTTCCTATAAAAATCCTAGGTTTTCATGCTTGTAAGGGCTTGAATGAATACCATAAGAAAAAGAAGTTAGTGGGGTAGGTTAGATGTGACCTCAATACCCTTCAATGTTGAGAGTTTCCTACATATCAATACCTTTAAATGGGATCAAGGCTGACGTAGTTCTCCCTATCTAAGTTTTAGTGCAAAGTGAAAATGAATAATAGAATTCTTGATTGTGAATGCATGAGAGGATGTTGTTGTAATAAAAAATTAGCACCCATGGATAGTCTATGATGCAGAAGGTTTCACTAGATGGTAAAAAGTTTGAGTACCTTGTGCATAGAACAAATGAATTTGGTGATAATCATGGAAGTGTTATCACTCACCTACATTCATGGAGCATCAATTTTCTCATCATAATGATCTGAATGTCTTCAATGTGTGGGATCCTTGTGCTCTTTAGGATGAACCTCTAGAGTAGGTCAGATTCTTTATATTCTAAGTGCACCTAGTTTAAGACCAATGTGTAGACCTAAAGAGAATAAAATTAAATATGCTTCTAATCTAAACCTAAACTTGACAAGGAAAAGGGAGGGAGGAGGTAAGAGATTACACAAAAGGAAAATGTGGTGATGCATCAAGAATATAGTGAACACTTCCACTACCTTGATGAAAACATTAAAAATATCTAAGAACAAGATAATATCACAAAAAATGCACCATGGACACTCCAAATGCATAAGGGTTTTACATAGAGGCATAAGAATGTAACACATCATTGAGAGGGATGAACTTTATCCATATACAAGGCTTATGTAAACCCAAATGCAAATAGAATATGACCTAAAAGTGAGTTCCATGTTCCATATAGAGGTGTTGGGAATGGATGGTGATGAGAGGGGTGAATGTTACCCATAGAAAAAGATCAATAAACATAAATCACACATATATTGTAATAAGAATAGAGGGAGATGAACTCAATTCTCAATAATATCTAAGGTCTAACCAACAAAAGTACTCTTGGATGGAAAATTTTGATAGCTGTTTCTATGCAAAATTGCTTTCTACATTCAAAGAAGAAATAAGAAACTAAAATAAATGGTCAAGGCTAGAAGTACCTGATAAAGTCATGCGCACCGAAATCAGACGTTGAAAGATTCTCCTCTTTTGCTGTGGAGGAATGACACCTGCGAAGAAAAGGCTAAAACACGGAAAAACGTTAGTCAAAGATAGGGTGGGCTGTCAGGCGAATGCCCGATCCCGGAAGTATGAAGACTCCCTAGAAGGATATCAACCCACTGATAAAAAAGCCGAATATTGGACGAAAGTAGATAATAATGAAAGAAGATAAATGACAGAAAATAAAAGTGCGTACCTGATATGCAGCACTGTTCTGCACAGTCACCGGCGTCGGTCTCTGTGGTGCCGGCGTCGGTTAGGGAAGGTGCCGACGTCGGTTAAGGTGCCGTCGTCGGTCAGGGTAGTGACCGACGTCGGTAGGGGTAGGTTCTGGACAAGGTCTGAACAGGGTCAGGACAGGTTCTGAGAGAGTCGGGACAGGTTTAGGGATGTAAACGAGGGATACTGGGTAAGGTCAGGTCGGGTCTGAACAGAGTCAGGATAGGTCTGAACAGAGTCGGGATAGGGTCTGGGAGAGTTGAGACAGGTCTTAACAGAGTCTGGGGGGTTTGAGAGAGGCGGGACAGAGTCTGGGTAAGGTCAGGTCGGGTCTGAACAGAGTCTGGGGGGTTTTAGTCTGGACAGAGGCAGGGATGATAGAACTGATAAATAATAACTAAGAAAGAAATGAAATAAACAGAATAACACTTACCTGCCAGAAGATGTGATGAAAGCCATGGTTGGAGTCGGATTGAATGCAGATTGATTGATGCCGAGAGTGTTGATGCTGAGAGTGTTGATGTCGGAGTTCGCAGGTTGGTTGCTCGGGGTTTCGAATAGCGTTTGGGGATCTCGTCTCGAATGGTTGGCGGAGGTTGATGAAGGCGGGGGACGGGGACAGTTCTAGAGACGGTTCGTCAACCATTTTAGGAAACCGAATGGTAACTGGTAACGGACAAGGGGAAGGTGACCGACGTCGGCAGGATTGCCAACGTCAGCCGATAGGTGACCGATGTCGGCGACATCAGCCGGGTAAAGACTATCGTCGGCAGATGCATAATGGGGATAGAGTCTACCTTTTGGCTCTGTGCTCATCTTTACATGCTGCCAGGGTCAAGGTTGGTGGAACAAGTGATCGACAAGGGTTCAATAGGCGAAGAAGAATAAGACGGGGAATGACCAGGGGAGTCGACACGATTTCGGTGTCTACATTTGCCCCTTTTTGTCTTGTTGGTTGTTCTGGACGAACTGCAAGACAAAAATAGGAGTGAGTGCCCCAGGTGAGGGATAAGGTTGATTTTGTCTTGTTGGTTATTCGAATGAACTGCAAGACAAAAATAGGAAGCGAAATGCCTCGAGTAAGGAATAAGGTATTCCCCCTCAAAGCAGGAGTCGAGGGAAGGGAACTGGGAATCGGGTGCTGGTTTGACAAAGAGCGGATGAAAAAGGAGTGAGGGTGAACGCTGCAAAGGTCGTGATTGCGCGCATACCACTGCACGAGGTGGTCAGGCCAAAGTGTCGCAGGTCAAGGGTCGAGGAGTGCCAAAATTGAAGTAACCGGGCCCCAGCATTTAGTCGTCTGCTGATCAGGTCACTCAATCTAAGCTGAAGCTCCAAATGGGTCATCGCGTTCCAGGTATCCCAGGCTCAGGAAGTGCTCCTAGAAACGCGAAAAAGTCACAAGTAGGGCGGATCAACCGGTGTGCGATCCTATACTTGTGAGGGTCCAAAAAGGTCTGCGCACAATTCTGCTAACCAGTCATGAGGTAGCATACATGCAAAAACAACCAAGGCAACAACGTCTTGGAAGTGGTCAAGGTCGGAGGAGATAGGCATGATCTCTAATGGTTGGTGGTCGATGGATGGATGAATGGATGAAAGGATGTGGCCGAGCTAACCCCAGAAGACCCCATGTCAACTGAGTGCTGCCTACATAGCCCTGGTGATAGGGCCTCAGGCTGATGTAGTTCTCCCTAGAAGGGAGGAAGGGTCAAAAGGATGGTGAGGAAAAAAAGATGTTGCAGCCTTTTCCAAATGGTGTATTCTGCAACATTGGTTGAGGGGTTTTTCATCCCTAGCAATATCCCATATGTGTGATGGATGTATGCTAAAAATGAATTGAAGTCTATTTATGCTTCAGCAAGTATTGGTTTATGCTTAACATAAATTGTGGCGAGTCGATAGTTTCCATGTGTATTGGTGTCCATAGAAACTAAGGTGAATAGGCTAGGTCATGTTGATGGTCTGAAAAGAGAGTTGAGTTGAGTTGATTGACAAGTGATGAGGGTGAATGTGATCAAAGTGTAGGAGAAGTGAAAAGCATATTGCTCTTTCATTGACAAGGACCAAAAAGATAGCATAGATAGGGGTTATGAGAACCAAGAGCCCCATTCATGCGTGACGTCGTTGACCATAGTTATGTTAGAGCGGTAATCGAATCACTTAGACATTAAAGTGAGCTCGAAGTCCCTTGAGCAGGTGATAGGAGGAGGAAAGAGGGTAACCCGTTTTAAGAGTAGAGATAACTTTGCCCTTTTTATAGGAGACCCTGAGACAACTACAAGCCAAGTCCGTGACTCATTTTTTTTTTTTTTTTGGCGCAGACTGATCAATGCGGGAAGCCTGCATAGAGATGTCATTTGCTTGGTGGTCATGTTTCGAAGCTGATCAATGCGAGAAGCTTCTAAAATGGTGTTGTTTATTGCCAGAGTAGTCATAGCCATCCTTCGAGGGAGTGGTCTAGATTTTTGTTTAATATAAAGGCTTTTGAATAGCTGTCCTTCAGGGGAGCAGTCTATTTATTACAGCAATGATAGTACAGCTGTCCTTCGAGGGATCAGTCTGTTTGTTTGATTTTGATATTGATATAGTGACCATGGATATGTTTTGACATCTTGATTTGTTTTTATAGAAGTGTGAGTCATGGACAAGACTGTAGAAGGTCAAGGACGCCCCTTTTATTAGGACAAAGCATCCATACAGTATAAAAGGGTTATAGGAATTGTTAAGAGGAATAGGGTTGAAAGGAAGTAGGATGAAGAGGACGGGGATTGCTCAAGGGATGAGCTCAAGTTAAGTGTCAAGTGGACGAATACTCGACTAGCAGTAGAACGGTCGCAGATGCAACGCATAAAAAGGGGTTCAAGGTCTAATAAGACCCTGGGCCATGCTTGTATGTTAAGGTTCGAGTCAATTAGGAGAAAACTTGCCCCATTTGCCTCTTTCCAGATTGGTCAGGTGTTGATTGATGAGTGGATGTGAAGTTGGTTGATATGGTTGTTGATTGGTCGAAAAAGGTTGAATGTTTTGATAAAAGGGTTGGGTCGAATGTTTGGTTGAGATTTGGTCATTTGATAATTGGTCAATGGTTGGTCGAGGGTTGATTGGTTGGTATTTGGTCTTTGGTTGGGTCGAATGTTTGGTTGAGGTCAGGTTAAATGTTTGGTTGCTGGTCTGGTTGAGGCTAAGTTGAAAGAGTGATTGATATGTGGTCAAGACTGTGTTGAAAAATTGGTCAAAGTTTGGATAAAGGTTGAATTCCCCCAGCGGCTAGGGAGAATATTTGATGGATTAGTTAAGGTTGATTGAGGTTTAGAGGTCAGATGGACTGTGTTGATGTTGAATAAAGGGGTTAAAGGCAGCGAAGGGACCCTAGCCTGTCGTGGAGATCCCGATTTAGATGACGAGGTTGGAGAGGTATGGGTCGGTGTGGATGATTTGTCAAAGGGGTGGTCAAGAGGATCCTTGATAAGAAAGGAATCCTTTTTCTGGTGGTGACGAATGACAGCTTTAAGAGTGCAACAACGCTCGGTGTCATGTCCCGGAGTGTGATGATAGTGGCAGAATTTAGAGTTGTCGAACCAAGATGGCCTTGATCCGAGAGTTGATGAGTGGGGTGGTGTTGAAGGTTTGTTGATAATGTGGTCGAGAAGAGAGGTGTCATTCCCCAGACATTGGCGAATGGCGACCTTGAGGGCATGACAATGCTCCGTGTCATGCCCAGGCGTGCGATGATACGCACAAATGCAAGTGTCATCGAACCATGGTGGTTTTGGTCCGAGAGAGTGATATGGTTTAAGAGGCGGGAGAGAGAGACGAGAGGACTGCAACAATTGCCGTAAGAGCAAGACATATGAACTTGCTAATGGGTCGAGATGTTTTATTGCAGAGAAGGTTGGTGACATTGGTTTGGGAGGCGAAGGAGGTGTTGGTTGATGATTTGAAGGAGGTATAAGTCTGACGGGTTGATAGAATAATGGAGGTGACTTACCTCTGTGAAGTATGGGAGTGGGAAGCACTCCTATTAAAGTAGACGGATGTGGGCCCAAGATTGAAGGTAATGACGAAGATAGGGGAGGAGGCCTCCGGTGTGGTTTAGTAGCCTTCTTTGATTTGGGTTGAGGGCCACCTTTATGCGAGGCGAGATTAGATGTGGGGTGAACACCAAGAGGTTTAATCTCTTTGGGCATGATGGACGCCTGCGCGGGTTTGGACTTAGATGTGGATAGTTTTTCTCTCAATGGAGAAGGGATTAAAGGTGTGGGCTCTTTAAGTGGAAAGAGCTCTGGAGTAGTCATGGCTTCTGTGTGTGGTTGGGGAGTCAAAAAGGTATGATCGTCTATGGATGATAAAGGCGAGGCAATTGGTGTTGATGTGGTCAAAGCGTCCTCCAATATGGGAGAAGTCGATGGAGGACAAGTGGGAGAAGAAAGTTCTTCGCCATGTGGAGGAGGTATAGGGGAAGAAGGGTCTTCCACCTGTGAAAAAGGTTGGTCAGGGATAAGAGGAAAGATAGTGTCGACTGTGTGTATATCATGGTCTTGAGGGTCATTGATCATGGTTTGGACGTTGTCTTGAGTATGCGGGTGATTAGAAAGGGGTTGCTTGAAGATGTCAAGGTTTTGGTTGGGCGGTGCGTTCAGGTTATCTAAAATAAGATCCCCCTTATCTAGCATGTCCTGGACGATGTTTTTGAAAGTTTGACAGTGATCCGTGTCATGGCCTTTGACACGGTGATAGTTGCAAAAGTGATTCTCCCTGTACCATGCAGGGATAGGTGTTGAGGGGTCGAATTGATGTGGTCGGATTGGAGGGAGATTGAGGACCCCCTGCTTGACGAGTTTATCCAAGACAGAGGCATATGACTCTCCAATTGGAGTGAATTGACGCTGTATGGATTGACGTTGAAAATGTTTATTGATGTAGTCTAATGTTGAAGATGATGAGCGGTTGGTTATTGTTGAAGATGATGGTCTAAAGATGACAGTGTTTGCCGACCCCTTGGATTGAGAGTGGGCAGAAGAAGGTCTGGAAGAAGAATGGTCATTGGTTCTTGTGTTAGTATTACACAATTTGACCTTATCTTCTTCAATGGCGCGGAGTTCAAGCTTTCGGGCCATGGTGAAGGCCTCGTCAAAAGTGTGGAATGTTTGAACCCGCAAGGTGGACGAGATATGACTGACACATGCTCAGGAAAAGAGCTCAATGAGCTCGAGTTGAGGCAAGGAGAAGGAGAGCTGGTTAATCAAGCTTCTCCAACGGGCGACAAAATCGGTGATTGATTCGTCGTCAAATTGCCTGATGGAGTAAAGGTCTGTGATCGAAACTTGTTTAGTGATATTGATTGAGAAATGGTCAATGAATAGTTGGGCAAGTTGGATGAATGAAAAGATAGAATGTCTGGCAAGAGAACTATACCAGTCAAGGGCAGGGCCAGAAAGGGACATAGGGAACGTGCGTAAAAGCAACGCATCGTCGTGGGCAATAAGATAACAGGCATGTCTAAATGCCCGTAGATGTTGTTGTGGGTCTTCCTTACTCTGAAAGCGAGTAAATTTAGGAAGCTCCCAATGGTTGGGGTATGGTCGAATAGGGACGGAAGGGTGGATGGGCTCGCTGTAAATCTGGTCATATGAAGAGATATTACTTGAACCGGAGATAGAAGCTTCGAGACTGGACATTTTATCCATCAGCATCTTGATGACGTCTGCTGACAGATTGGCGGGTTGAGCGCCCCCTAGGTTGTAAGGCGCTTGAAAGAGGTTAGAGGAAGTGTGCGACATAGTCGGTTGTACAATGTATGGATGACTAGTCGCAGGGGCAGAAGTAAAGGTTAAGGGTGGTTGGGTTATGAAGGTCAAAGGCATAAGCTGACTAGATACCGCTAAAGGAGGTTGTGTGACGGCATTGACAAAGGGCGAGGTAGGCACTCCTGCATATATAGGTGCAAGAGCATGAGGGGTCGAGACAATCAAGTTCTGATATGATGTAGAACTTGGTTGAATTGCAGGTGGTTGAGGGGGTAACGAAACCCCGGTGCAGGTTGGTCTAAAAATAGACGAGGAGGCCGAACTTTGCGTATAGGCCATGGTCGGGTTAATGGTTGAGGTGAAAGGTTGAGTCGTAAAAGGTTGGGTGGCGAACGGTGTTGATGTCATCGCCACGTCGTCCGAAAGGTCCCGCATTGGTTTTCTTGCGAGATAGTTTTGGAGGGCTGCGGTATTGAGGTCCAGGAATCTTGCAAAATCTTGGTCCCCTTCTGGGATGATAGGCGTCTAGGTTGGAGATAGTCTAGTAGGAATTCTTTCGGTCTTCGAGTAGAACTCCATTATATGATTGTTTATAGATGGGGTAGGCGAAAGCGATTGATGGTTAGCGTGGTCAAGAAGAGCCTTGGTTTGACTACGTGTCAGAACCATTCAAGGCAAGGGAGAACGTCCTCACAAGCTCAAACAAGCAGATAAGAACCAAAAGATGAAGACACAAGCAGATCCTAAAACCCTAGAAGTAAATTATTAGGATTATAGTGGCTTATGCCTTAGAATGTGTGTAGTGGAAGGTTGGTTTTGTGAGTCGGGTCCTAGAAGAAGCAGTCTATGGATGGTTTCAGGTTTTGTTAAGGTGCTGAAGAAGTCTGTGTTAGGGTCTGGTACGCGGCCTGGTGCTAAGGAGCAAGCTCCCCTCACTTCATGATTCCAGTGGTTAGCTGGTTTCGCTTAGCCAAGATATACCTCGCCTAGAGTTTAGACTCCGCCAGAGAACGGAGTGGGCTTCCTCCTTCGTGATGAAATCCAAGTAGGGTCACCGAGACGGGTAAGGTATCCGCTGGGGGATGAAATCCCAGTCGGGCCTTGTCTCAGGTAAGTTAAAATGTTTGTTTTGTGCAGGTGGTCTGGTCGTGTAACATCAAGTGTCTAGATTAATTCAATATGCGGTTTAATTACTATGTGTGGTCTAAAAGATGCAGGCAAACAGAGATGAATGCAAAGTGTTTTAATGTCCAAGTTGAAATGTTTGTTCGTATGAAGACGAATGGAGAAAGAGTCGAAGAATATGAGTTTTAGCTAGTCTAGAAGTGCAAGAAAGAAAGAAATGTTCGTTTTAGTTCTGCTTATGATGTCGTTTAAGAAGAGATGAAAGGAGGCGAAAAGGAAGAAACCTAATGCACCTAAATGAACGAAAAAAAGAAAGAACCCAAGGAGGACCTAGGGTCCCACCGGGCGTGCCAGAATGTTTCTATGCAAAATTGCTTTCTACATTCAAAGAAGAAATAAGAAACTAAAAGAAATGGTCAAGGCTAGAAGTACCTGATAAAGTCGTGCGCACCGAAATCAGACGTTGAAAGATTCTCCTCTTTTGCTGTGGAGGAATGACACCTGCGAAGAAAAGGCTAAAACACGGAAAAACATTAGTCAAAGATAGGGTGGGCTGTCAGGCGAACGCCCGATCCCAAAAGTACGAAGACTCCCTAGAAGGATATCAACCCACTAATAAAAAAGCAGAATATTGGACGAAAGTAGATAATAATGAAAGAAGATAAATGACAGAAAATAAAAGTGCGTACCTGATATGCAGCACTGTTCTGCACAGTCGCCGGCGTCGGTCTCTGTGGTGCCAGCGTCGGTTAGGGAAGGTGCCGACGTCGGTTAAGGTGCCGTCGTCGGTCGGGGTAGTGACCGGCGTCGGTAGGGGTAGGTTCTGGACAAGGTCTGAACAGGGTCGGGACAGGTTCAGGGATGTAAATGAGGGATGCTGGGTAAGGTCAAGTCGGGTCTGAACAGAGTCGAGATAGGTCTGAACAGAGTCGGGACAGGGTCTGGGAGAGTTGAGACAGGTCTTAACAGAGTCTGGGGGGTTTGAGAGAGGCGGGACAGAGTCTGGGTAAGGTCAGGTCGGGTCTGAACAGAGTCTGGGGGGTTTTAGTCTGGACAGAGGCAGGGATGACAGAACTGATAAATAATAACTAAGAAAGAAATGAAATAAACATAATAACACTTACCTGCCAGAAGACGCGATGAAAGCCATGGTTGGAGTCGGATTGAATGCAGATTGATTGATGCCGAGAGTGTTGATGCTGAGAGTGTTGATGTCGGAGTTCGCAGGTTGGTTGCTTGGGGTTTCGAATAGCGTTCGGGGATCTCGTCTCGAATGGTTGGCGGAGGTTGATGAAGGCGGGGGACGGGGACGGTTCCAGAGACGGTTCGTCAACTGTTTCGGGAAACCGAATGGTAACTGGTAACGGACAAGGGGAAGGTGACCGACGTCGGCGACATCGGCCAGGTAAAGACCGTCATCGGCAGATGCATAATGGGGATAGAGTCTACCTTTTGGCTCTGTGCTCATCTTTACATGCTGCCAGGGGCAAGGTTGGTGGAACAAGTGATCGACAAGGGTTCAATAGGTGAAGAAGAATAAGACGGGGAATGACCAGGGGAGTCGACACGATTTCGGTGTCTACAATAGCATAAGGTTGCCCAAAAAATGTCAACCTTTTTTACAATGAAGAAAAAGGATTTTATAAGGGCAAGCATTTTATAATTAATGTGTCCCTTAGGGTGGTAGTTACAATTTTTTAATTCTATTGTGGTGTTGTAACCATGTTTCTTAAATTTTACATGGCAATCTAGATATGGGAATTGGTGGTAGGATTATTTTGGATCCACATGCATGTCTGAGAATGGAATATATTTGGAATAGTCAAAGGGGTGGCATGTGATCATATTTTAATTTTTGATAGCTACTTCTGCATTTGATCATCCTGACAAGGCCATAAATACCACTCAACTACTTTTCAACTACCTCTTTATATTTCATTGCCACTTGTCAATCATTATGTGAGCCTCCTTTGAAATTCTACATCATTGATGTGAATCTAATCAGAAATAGCGCCTCACACCTTTTTTGGATATATGCATACTAAGTACTATGTAGTAGGTTGTGTAGTGAGCTAAAAGTTGGTGAAAGGCACATATTTAGAAGTCCTCTATGAGGGTTTCATGAATTTTAACACTTTTGTGCCAAATTTGCCTTTATATTTCTCTCAATTATTTACTTTATACCTAGGGCTCAAACAAGTCTACAAATTAGCATGTGTATAGCATAGATCATAGCCTTTGATTCATGAGAACACAAGAGTGGAACTCTATAATTTGATGTAGGACTTCATTATGTAATCATAACGAGTCTTTTGAATAGGATTGCATAATAAGATTAAATATCTTTGGTGAAATCTTCATGATTTGGAATGAATCCTTGCACACTTCTTCCTACACTATTTGAAGATTGGGAAATTTATGCCTTTGAACCTAAACACCATTTGTGCTTGTGTGATGGAGGATCTATGCATGGGTAATGCATTATAAATTCCTTATGAATGGAAATTTATAATTAGTAAATTCATAGATCTACATTGATTGCTTTAATCATGGGAACAAATAGGGAACATCTAAATGTGGCTTAATTTAATGATCCTAACACTTTAAAAGCATATAAAACTTCTATATTATATTTGTGATTTATACACAAGTTAGGGGTGACTTAAAAAGTCAAAAAATTTGGAAACCTATACAAACCACTTGCCTATTAATTAGGAATCTAGTAGACTTTGGATCAATCCATTATGCATGGAGTCATTGAAACTTCTGGTCATTTTGTCCTTGAATTCACTTGTTGCATAACTCTAGATTTGGAATAAACTGAGATACCCTCCACAAGAAGAAATAAATCAAACAAGTATGCCAAATGGTAATTATAGGAAATAAAATATAATCTAAGTAGAACATTATGTATAAGAACTTGGAGGAAATGAAATATCTCCTAAAACAATATACACAAAGCACTTAGGGGAATGAAAAAAATCTAATCTACTTATTTACAAATTATAGATGAATCAGTGGAGATAGTGTTAAGATAGATCCCATTGACTGGGATGGGTAGTTCTTCTCCATTCAGTTTAGTGAGTTGGAAGGTTTTGGATAGCTTGTAATTAATTATAGTATATGGACCACTCCCTATCACATCAAATTTAGTATAACTTCTATTTTTTGATCTATCTACATATTATTTAAGCACTGAATCTCCTTCTTGGAAACTTCTATCAGCAACACTTTTACAAAGGTCCTCTTCATTTGGGTCTATTAAAGATCCATAGTATGCATAGATTATGCTCTAGTCTTCTCAAGATCCATTAGTTATGTTAACTTTACTATAACCACTTCCAACTTATGGGTGATTTCCAATGAAGGAAACACAAGGGATGTGGGAAATTTGGCTTCCCTTCCATAAACTAACATGAAGGGTGAATTTCCCAACACTCTTTTAGGCATGACTTGATCAACCCAAATGGTATTCCTAAGCTTAGTATGCCAAGCTCACTAATTTTCCTCCATGGTATTCTTTATAATTCATATCAAATTCTTATTCATAGAATCAACCAGACCATTACCTAAAGGGTAATAATTTTATGAGGTGTTTAGGTAAATGTTATGTCTGACGTCTAATTCATTGATCTTGGTTCCAAGTAAATACAATGTATTATCATAGATAATGGCGGATGGAACACTAAACCTTGATATAATGCCTTCATATAAGTCTAGGATGGATATCTTGTTAGAATTATTTAGTTTTAATGCTTCCATTTTTATAATTAAATAGTATATGGCTATGAGGATCCATTTATACACATCACTTGATGGTGGGTTGATCATGCCTATAAATTATAGGCCCCACTACACAAAGGGCTAATCATATTTTATTAGGCATAATGGTAAGGTTGAAAACTTCTATTTTCCTATGAAGAAGGTACATTTCTCATAACTTTGCACATATGTATGTGCATCCTTGAACATTGTTGGCAAATAATAACCAGATCACATAATTTTTGTAGAAGTGATCTTACATTAATAATGGCCTCTTACAGGGCCATCATGGAATTATTAGAGAATTTTGACCACCTAGTCCAACTCTATGCACCTAAAGAGGGATCTATTGATGTATTTTCTGAACAACACATAAGGGATATATTATAACCTGAAGTGCCTGAACTTAGACCTATTCAATCTAGATGTATATGAGCTAGTTTGAAGGATAGTCATCATGTTTTCCATTTATTAAATGGTAGCTTCTTGATCTATTTATTCTTCTTTGTGAAATGAAAGGACTTATTTGTCTTCAAAATTTTCATCCTTGGCCAATTATTCATAGAACCCTTTTCCTCACACAATCTTGGTGATCTATATGTCCACATCATATTCCATCACCTTTGTGATCCAACTAGCCCTCTTTTTGTTAATGTCCTTATTGAGTAAGAAGTCTTTGATTCTTTCATGTGGTACTATCAAATAAATATTTTTATTGTAAAACATGTGTCAAAAATTCTTGAGTTCCATTATAATTACAAGGGTGTGATTATATATAAGGCTATAGTGTAACTCATAGTCTTTCAATGCCTGGTTAAAAAGTGATGTATTGATGTATTTTTTTAATAATGCACCAATAACAAGAGCATAAGGGATGGATTGTAACCTGAAGTGCCTACACTTATCCTTATTCAATCAAGGTGAATATGAGCCAACTGAATGATAGTCATCATGTTATGCATTTAGTCCATGGTAGATTCTTAATCTATTGATTCTTATTTGTGCAATGCAAGGACTTCTTTGTCTTCAAACTTTGCATCCTTGGACAATTATTTGTAGAACTCTTTTATTCACACAATCTTGGTGATATGTATATCCATGTCATATTACATCACCTTTTTGATCTACCAAGCCCTTTTTTTATTAATGTCCTTTTTGAGTAGGAATTATTTGATTCTTGCATGTGGTACCATTAGCTAAATATTATTATTGGAAAACATGTGTAAAAAATTCTTAAGTGCCCTTATAACTTCAAGGGCATGAATATATATAAGGATATATTGTATCTCATAATATTTTAGCACTTGGCTAAAAAAAACAACTAGTCTCTTCAATTAATTATTGTTCTATTGTGCAATAATGGCTAAGATGCCTCTAGCTCTACCAACTGCATAAAATATAAAATCCTTACTATAATCTAGGTCGATCAGGGTGGGATCTTGTAAGATGGCACACTTTATGGCTTCAAAATTGTTCTTTCTTTCACAAGACTAGCTGAATGCATCATTATTCTTGAGCATCACAATGAGGGGTTTGGTTAGAGTAGCAAATTTAGGCACAAATCTCTTGACAATGTTTATCATACCCAAGAAGTTCTATAGATTCTTCTTGGGAATTAGAAGAGGGAGGGATACAATATCTTTGAATCACTCTAGATCAATTTTGATCCCCTTTTTATAAATAATGTGCCCCAGTAGATAACCTTCATGAACTATGAAGATACACTTGCTAGGGTTCAGAGATATTTCAAACTCTTGAAACCTTTCAAAGACTTGCTCCAAATGGCCTAAGTGATATTTTATGCACTTAGAGAAAATAGTTATGTCATCAAGGTAAACCAAGATGATCTTATTGATGAGATATTTAAATATCATATCCATGGCTCTTTGGAAGGTTGCTCCTATGTTTGTTATACTAAAGGGTATTTGTTGGTATGCGAAGGTTCCCCACTTAGTGGTAAATTTGTTTTGTAGAGATCACATTCATTCACAATAATCTAGTTATATCCTAAGTATCCATCTAAAAATGATAATTTATCTATGCCTAAAATTATTGGTATGATCTTCTCCATTGGTGTGAGAGGATAGTGATCCTTAAGGGATTTTTTGTTCAAGTCTATAAATTCAATGCATAGATGGATCTCCACATTCTTATTCCATACTAGGACTAAGTTGGAAACCCATAAAGAGTGTTTGGTTAGAAGTATTATGCTGGATTTTATGAGATTTGAGAGGTCCTTTCTCATCAAGGGATCAATATTTTGGTTGATAGGCCTCTAATTTTGGTAAACTATCCATGAATCAAGGTCAATCTCATTAGTGTTTTATACTAAACCCATGTCAAAGCCTCTAAATTCATTATAAATCCATGAAAAGATATCATTATATCTCTTACTGAGCTCAATAAATTTCTTAATCTTTGGTGGTAGGCATACCTTACCATCTTTCAAGATCTTTCCTTCAGAGATGGTTACTTACATAGATACCTCTTACTTTGTTGGTATGCTTCACCTCCCTCCTTTAAGTTGGTCATGAAAATTAAAGATAATTTATATGGTAACTAACCCTTTTCAAAGCTTATTACCCTTTAATTATATGACTTGATATTTGTGTTGGGCTTGAAGTTGCACTTGGTTTTTGGTACATAACTCAGCCTCATCCTGTAGGAAGTTGATAATCTGCTCATCATTTTTGAACACCTAGAAATTGTCTTCATTGTCAGGGATTATTGGTCTAATTATGAGCTTAAAGAGATGTTTGGACCCCTTCATTATGTCACATAGGATGTCATATTTCTGACATATGGTTTCAAGTTTATCTATATCAATATTATGTGATCTTGGTATGGAACTAATATTAAATGCATCAAATCCTTAAATAATATCCCACACTCTATCTTTGTAGGCCTTTAACAAGCCATTTTTTGTCATGTTCTATGCTCTAACATGGTTAATGACTAATTAACTATAACCAAATTCCTTTAGTTCCTTGGTTCATTTCTTTTATGTAATATGGAGACCTTAGATTAATGCCTCATATTCTCTAGCATTTTTCATACAACTGAATTGTAACCCAAAGGCATGGAACTAATTTTCTTTTTGAGGGAATACTATCATCATACTAACTCCAACACCATTTTTACTCTAGAAACTATCAAACTATAATTTTCATGTGCCTTTAGGGTTATCTTACATCTTTACAAGCTTGGGTAACACAAAGTTCTCCTCTAGGATGTAATACATACCTAGCCTTATCTATTCCATATTGTCATATGGGTCATACTAATAATATTTGTGTGCCCATTCAAATATCAAATCATCTAGGATATCTTCAAGTGATTTTGTATCTTTATGGAGAATTTAATTCTCCTCTTGATCAAACATCGTGCAGTTTAAATCAACTTGGCTGGGAGAGTAAAAATAAACATGAATTTTGAAGATGGATTCAACTCTGATGATTACCTTAGTCTTGTATCTAGTTATGAATAACATATGCAACTAGTCTAAAGATAAGTATCTACCCATATTTGTCATGAAGTTTTGACAGAGGAAGATGGAAAGGCAATGAGGCAAATCGATGACTGTGATATCCTATATAATCAAAATATTTGGCATGCATGAATCATAAGATTTAAATCCTTGATGATTCTTATAATCTTGACCATTATGCCATCTATTTGGACCACTCACTTTGAAATGAGGGAATATGAAATTATAAGCATATCTATAATCTTCTTTGGCATCACCAAGTTACTCATGCCTAAATTGATCATGCAATTGTGAACTAGGTGATATGTAATAATCAAGGAGATATATAAATAGGGGAGGCTTGGTGTTATTTCACACTTGCATTTCTTCCACTTTGGGATGGCATAAAATTGTAGAGATAGAAGGCATAAGTTATGATGTCTTTCATGATTGAAAGCATTTAAGAGCATCTTATAGTAAACTTATTTGAGAAAGAATAGTGAGATCATCCCACATGGTCACATTGAGGCTCATCTTCATCCTCTATTTGATTATGTTGAAGGGGATTTGGGATCCCTTTGATTTTAGTTTTTGGATGATAGCCTCCTCTCATACTTATGCACTATTATGAGGATGTTCCTCTCTTTGTGCAGTATGTTCTTTGTGTACTAAATATTATGAAGATACTTTGTCCTTTTTACTTTTACATGTGACCTGCGGTGTTGAAGGTGGTGGAACCTCTTTTTTTGTTCTCCTTTTGTATATTATATTTAAAGCAACTAAGGTGATTCATGTATATGATGCACCACATTGATTTAAATAGATAAAGTCACCCTCCTACTAGTTAATAAGAGTATACCCATCTTGTTATTGCACTAGAGCTTGAGTTTTTTCTCCCTATGGGACTGTTATACTTGCCTACATGGGAAACACATTTAGGATCCTACACTAGATTGTTCTACATAGGTATAAGGGCTCTATAGGTGCTTTTAACATCAACCCTTTATACATAAGGTAGTCTATTATTTGTGAGATAGTTTTGTTCTTACACACCACCTTGTTAGGTAGGTATAATCTATTAGTATTGATGATTGAAGGGTTGATGGGGTTTGCAATGCTATTATTACTTCCTTTTAAGGGCCACAAGCTCATTTCTTAAAATTTGTAGTAGTATTTTAACCTCATATAATTCATTGGGGGGAGAAATGGATGAATTTGGTGGGCTTACTATGATGAGGATATTTGATAAAAATAGGTTGTGAAATTGGTTGTCTAGGAGGAGGTTATGCAGATAGAGGCATAGGGGGTCTAGGTACAATTTTCCCTACCTAGATCAAATAATTTTCTATGTGCCCAAAAACTTCATAGGCATTGAGTAGTACTATATCTCCCATGGATTGAATAATCATAACTATATCACTATTAAGATCCTTCAAAAAATATAAAAAATTAGTATTGGGAGATGGCTTACATAAGGGTGGGATCCTATCCTAGACTCTCTAGAACCTAAAGTTGAAATCAACCATCATCTCATGGGGGTATCTCTTTATTTTTTAATCTACTCTATAAGGAACAATTGGTTACTTTAGTCCTCAAATTACTTTCATAGTTCCTCCCCAAACTCATCCTAGTTATGCATATAATTTTCTCTCAATCCTTAGTACTACTGAAGTGTGTTGATCATGGTCGTGAGATGCATTGATTGTCATTGATGTCAAACTAATCTTAGTAAATAATGCATTCATGACAAAGTGATAGGATCCAAGTGTATTTGAGAGTGTATATCATGTGTGTAATCCTTTAAGATGATTGACCATGTTTGAGGGGTTATATTAGGTGTCAAAATTGATTAGGGTACTTGTGGAAGTGAAAGGAATTAATTAGATTAGTCTTTTGAAGGTCTAAGTTATCCTAGTCAACTTAGAAAAACTTCCTAAGTAAGAATATTGATGATGTTAGCATTATCACATGTGAAGGTGTCGAAAAAAAATGGTCACAAGGGTTTGTTCATAATTGTAATTAGTATCTATTATCTAAATGTTAGGTTATGAAAATATGTATAGTAAATGTTATGATTATTCAAAGTTGGTATCCCAAGTAGATTTCACTATTTTACATACTTAGCCAAATTTGTAACATCAAGTAAACAAAGGTAAACCAGTAAGTAGTATTTTGTTTATAATTTTTGGTAATGGATTAATTTAATGGTGTTGTAGACATTAGAAAATTATACACAATGGTTTTATATGTTGAAATGACCCCTAGACCACCTCAAGAACCCCTAGGGACTCTTTTTGAACCTTTTAACTACAAGCTTGAGTCAAGTTAACTAGCTTACCTCGGCTAACCTTGACCAAACTTGACCCTTACCTTGACCACTGACAGTCACCCTAACTATTGATAGTTAGGCTTGACCACTGACAGTTAGGTTCTAACCACCTAAATAGTCAATCTAATAAAACTCTATCTTGATTTTTTATATTTATATTATCTAATTTGTGTGTGAGCCAATACATGTGAAAGTCAAATTTAAACTACTTGTTAAATCTCTTGTTAACCTATTATTTTACCTCTTCTTCCTTCCTATAAAAAGAGAGGAGGAGGTGAAAGGGGAAGTAAAATCAATCAATCCATCATCATCTGCATCTAGAATTAGAGCCTCTTACATCATTACTTCATTTTACAAGTCTTCTTCTAGTGAACTAGTGAACCATCAAGTGTGACAGATATTTGAAGCATTTCCTTCTATCAACCAACATCCAAATATCATTAGTCTATCAAAATTACTCTAAGATCCACCAATATATTCCTTAACCATATATATATCAATAACCAAAAATATAAGTATCTATTTTCACTAATTAGTTACTTTGTTTCTATTTTGCAACCAACCTAGTCCAAACCCACTTTCTGGATTTCCATTGTTTAACCTTGTCAAGACCAATTTCTTGAACCAAACTAAAACCATAGTAATCATTGATGGTCATGCTAACCATTGATGGTCTATCCATAACCACTGATGGTTTCCCAACCAATAATGGTCACCCCAAGTATTGATGGTCACTATGTGACATATAAATAATAAGTTGTTTTCACCCACTAGACCTCAATCAAATCTAAATTTATACCCATTTTCCTGATCATAGAGCCTCATCCTATTTCTTGAATCATACCTACTTAATTTAAAATTAATATCAATATATTTATTTCTATAATTAGTCAAGTTCACCTATTCATTTATCAATAACTTCTTGTATTTAATTTTAGTATCTATTGGAATAATGCATATTTAAGCTTACCTAGGGTTAATAGGGTAAGTTATTTATTACCGAGGGTTAATTTTATTTACCGCGGTTAATTTATTTTATTGTTGAGAATCTCTCAACAATATATTTGTTCGTAGTATGAGAACAAATAGTTTGTTTTCTCTATTTTGTAATCATTACAAATAGTTTGTTAACATGAAAGAAACTATTTGTATTATAAATACTTTACATTATATGAGAAACAAATGAGAGATTAATGAGAGAATTCAGAGAATTTTGTGGATTATCACCTATTTTTTAGGTGTGATAAATTTATTTTATTCTCTAGAAATATTTGTAGGTTATTTGTTGTGGGTTTTTTCTCCTGGATTGATCCTGTGGATCCTGTGTATCTCCTGCTCATTCTTTTAGTATCTTCTGTGATATATGAAAGTAATTTATCTTTCAAAACTTGATTGTTTAAAATCATGGATTAACATCCTCTAAGGAAGCTCTACTTCTTGGATCTATCTTGCTAGGCAATCCACCCTACTATCTAACTAATTAACCATTTATTTGATTGATTTTTTATCTACAATTCATTCATCCCAAGCCAAAGAGGAGTATTTACAATCATCTAGATCAATGTGTGCACAACATATCAGGTTCTACTAACCTTACCCTTCTCGAGTTTTTATTATCTTTCTTCCAAATAATATAAGCAAAATTTCTATAAAAAATTCTAGTATGCCTAGTAGGATCCTTGAGTCTTTTCTTTAGTTCATATTTGCATCTAGGTGCTTCTTCTTTTTGTCTTTCTATTCATGCAATAAAATAAAAATTTCATTTTGGGTGTAAAATTGATTGCATCAATTGTTTGTTTGATTATTTTAGCTCACATAGCTTAATTAATCAAGTGAATTAATTATAGTTTCACTCTTATCACACACATAAGACCAAACCACTTACACTTAATCAAGTATAAAAATATTGACATAAAGGCATGACTAGGATTTCATCACCTAGAGGTTACCTTTCCCAACTATTCTGATTGGATTTCATCACCATGGGGAGAACCAACTTAGCTCTCTGGTTGAGTATAATATATGGTAATTGACATATCTTGGATAAGCACCTAACACCCTTATCATTGTGGTGTGTAAAGTGAGGTGGTAGGATCCAATATCAAGTCGTGTACTGGTTTCCAATATAGATCCATTTGAGAGTATAAACATAACTTGAGACCAACCATAGACTTCTTTTCTAGTACCTGCTCTACAAGCTAAGTTGAGATACAAAATTCTTAAAGCTTAAGGCATAATACATAAGAGAGACTAAAAATAACCCTACGATTTAACATGATTTAGTGTGTGTTTTAATTCCTTGAATTTTTTCTTGTCTTCTCTTTGTTTGAGTTGTAAGATTGCTTGTATCTTATGATTTTCCTTACCTACATGTTTTTAACTAGGCAGTAACTAAGAAAGCAAGCAAACTAGGACCCACATCTAAATAATCCAACTTCCTCTTCTCCCTCATCCATGGAGTACATCTCAAATGTAGAGAGTTCACCCCATATTTTTGAAAGTCCTACCATCCATTGCATATTTACCCAAGGTGATGGCAATTTCACCACCTTTTTGGATAACAACCCCATTTCCCTCTAGTATTACCTTAACACCATATCCCACCATACCCCTACTTAATTTTCATCTATTTACCCTTCCTATGGCATGCCATCCCACCTTATGGGCGACACTTTTTTTTCCACCATCTCCACCCAACCTTTAGTTATGCAGGCATCCTCCTCTACCAATAACCCTACCGATCCCACCATCCAAAACCAACCCACTCAATCAAGAAATTCCCAAGCACCTTCTTCCCCAACTAAAAACCCTCTTATTATAGGAGCAACCCAACCTTTGGGATCTAACACTTCAATTACCATAAGATTACCTTTTACTAGTGTCACCACCATTCCTCTCATTTATAACTTACCTACCTCCACTCCTTTCTAGAGATTGATGGTTCCCATACCTTCAACCCTTCCACCCATCAATACCAAATTTACCATCTACCCTCTATCTACTAACCTAGCCATACCTCCTACCCAACCTACATTAATCTCTCAATAGGTACCCATCATACCAAACCTAAGATATGTCCCTAACCCATAAGGGTATGTACCCCTACCTTCCACCTAATCACCTATCTCCACGTATTCATATGTGGCATCATCCCAACCACCCATGTCCATATAATAATATGTGGTAGCTTCGTAACCCTTCACCAGCCAACCATGTGTGACACCTACCCAAACCCAACATAATCTACCTTACAACTATGGGGGCACACAACCCCAAACCAACCTTTTCAAAAATTTAATGGAAAAAATGACTATGGAGTCAACCATTTCTAGAGCTCATATTTTTTTGTCATATGACTAAATCTATAATGAATTAATTCACTCATTCATCCCCATTCAACCATATCCTCCTCAATGGGAACTTTTGAATTTTTTTAAGTTTTAGAGTAAGGAGGACCCTAAACAACACCTGAGAGCATTTAGGCACTCATGTTATTTGATTACATATAATGATGTTCTCCTTATCTACACCTTCCCCATGTCTCTATCAGGTCCAATGCTAGATTGGTACAATGCTATAATAAACCACTCTCTCTTTTATTTCACATAACTAGCTCAAACTTTCTTGGATCACTTCTATATAAACATCTCCAAGAAGGTTTCCATCACTGATATATACTCCATTCAATAATTTGATGATGATTCTATTACTAACTTCATGGCCCATTGGAGAAATATGATAAACAAACTCTCATTATCTTAACCCCAACCTAAGATGATTGATCTCCTCATTTAGGCATGTGCCAAACACATTTCTTATACCTTAGGGGTTCAAAGCTTCACGACCTTTGACAAAGATTTTACCATGACATGAAAACTAGAAAATAGAGCCATGAATGAGGGAAGAATAAAATTGAGTAACAAGAATTTTACCTTCAAATCAAATGAGGCTTCCTCTTCTAAACAGAAAAACTAAACCAACACTAACTCTAAAAATTAGGGAACCATGAATGTGGTTGTCCTTAAGACCACCCCTTTACCTATTGTTAATCAATCTTACTCTTCTAATTCCTCTAATCAGAACACTAGGAACCCAAATCACAACACCTATAATAAATTTACTCTACTGGGAGAGTCATAAGCTTCAATTTTTGAGAACTTATTAAAATCTGATCTCGTATAACTACCTTTAATAAAACCTTCATAGCAATTTGATTCCTCTCATCCTATACTTGGTTAGTACAAGGAGAACGCATTGTGTGCCTTCTACCAAGTCATTGGACATGGTGTTATTAGGTGTAATACCTTTAATAACATTGTGTAAACTCTCATTGACAAAGGGTAACTTGTATTGGATAACCCTAATTCACCCATGAACTAATAAAATGACATATTCAGACAACCATTTCCCAACCACACTCCTTCCACCAACAAAGAAAACAAAGTAGAATCATCTCATAATCAAAAGGCCCATATTGTCAATATAGTTCTTGATGATCTCATTATCAAGGAAACCATTGACCAAATTACCTCTTCTCCTATTCCACTTATTGAGGTAGTGTATTCATTGACCTCTCCTTTGATATGCACATTAGAGGAGGCATCCATTACTATTCTACCTTTTTGTTAATCATACACCAATCTACTCTTCCTTTAGAAATCATTCATAAGGAAGAAACCATTTTGCCTAGACCTTCCATCAAGGAATTACCTCCCTAGACCTTGGAACCTAGTAATTAGGAAATATACAAGGTAACCATTCCTCTCTCTTGACCCTTAGGCTTATCCTTTAAATCCACTACTAGAGGGCTTAGACCCATTTATAAACCTTTCTATAGACTGGTTAAGAAATTAAAATCCATATTTGATCCTAACCTAGATTGGGCCACCTTTTGGCAATGGCTTGGGATCCCTTATAAACCAAATAGGAGCCTTATTTATCAAAACAACCTAACCTTCTCACTATTAAATCCAATGTCACTACAAACCAACCATTAGACACTTCTACCCATCAAACTATAATAGTACCATCAAAACCAAACTCACCCAAATTAACTAAATCACCTTTTACCATTCTAACCAAACCCACTGAGAACCTTGGCATATATCTTGTTCATAACATTACTCACCCATCATTAAAGTTGGATTTAAGAACACTAAACTTGTTGAACAAACCCAAAACTTAGCCAATAAAGAAGGTGAAACCACCTAAAATCCCAAAAACCAAAACTCTACCACCCCTATCCACTTTGCCCTCTATTTTATGACTTCATCTCTCTACCTTAATTGGGAAACCAACCATCCCAATCAAAACCCAATCCCTAATTTTTGTTACACCATCACTCATACTTTCATACACACCTATTTTCACCAAAAAAAATCATAACCATACCTCTTATCTCCCAATCATCTATAAATAAACCACTTATCTCCCAAACATCCACCCCAAAAATGTTTAACTCCAAATTATCAACCCCTCTACAAAAACTGAAATCATCTACCAAGAATGCTCATTTACCTAAACCCCCTACCACCAATCCCACTCCTAAAAGGGCTTCCACCTCAACTCCCAAAACCAAGACCCCTATACCTTTGCCATTATTTCTTGAGTCTTACTCAACCATCCTACAAAATTTATTGAAAGCATCTTGTTTAACCTTACCACGTATTAGACCATTCAACCCACACAATACTAAACCATCTTGGTACAATGACAAATTAGTATTTTCATACCATAGGACAATTTGGCATGATATAGATAACTGAAAGGCCCTCCAAGTGATAGCCCATCATCTATATCATGAAGATGACTTATTATTAGATGAGCCTCCTATGATCCCACCACTGATCTAGGAACCAAGAGCCATCAACCAACATTTATCTACTCCTCCACTATCACCTCAAAGTGAATAGAAATTTAATTAATCTTATAACTTGACTCCTCCCCAAATCCATACCATCCATGTGGTTACATAATCACAGGCTCAACTAAAGGATAAGGGAAAGGCAAAGATGTCAATTTTATAGACATATCCCTCTTCTACCACCCAATAACCCGACAAACACAAAACACCCTTATCTTCAACCAAAACCAAAGTGTCCATCTTGGGACCCTCTCAATCCAATCCTTTGGAATCAATCCAATGAGTAGTTTGAAAATAGCTTCACCAAACACTGTTGAAGATGAGTTTGTATGAATTGGTCAATACCTCACCCCATCACCACCAAGAGATGATAGAGGCTTTACAATCCATATAAGTCTAACAAAAATATCTAAAAACTCTAACATATTTTGTCATATCTCTTCAACTTTCCAACCTTGTTACCTTTGAGGATTCAAAAATACCCTCCATCCACCTAGATGACCCATATCCTCTCCTCTTAATCACCAGAACATCAATCAAACCCATATCAAGTAGGTTATGATTGATGGGGGAGATAAAATAAACATTATCTCCTCCCACACATACAACCAACTCAAAGTACCTAAGAACATTATGTCATAAACATTAGTGGTGCTCTGATCATTTAGTGATACCATGGACACAATTCTAGGAATTATTTTCCTTCACATTCATCTAGAACCTTACATGCTTCTTGAGCTCTTATACATATTATAATGTGAGTTATAGTAAAAAATCTTTATAGGATTCCCTTGGATTCATTTCATGGTTTGTGTCCTATCCATCCTACACCATTACATCAAATTTGATCATGAAGGTCAAGTTATTACCATACAAGATGATCTGAGTCCTTTCACATCATGCATCATGATGTACTGACCCAATAACATTCTCCTTCCTCCTTCCAATAAGCCTTCACTAGTCAAAGATAAAGATCCATCTCCTTCTTCCATCAAATCCTCCACTATTCCATTCATTATTTCTACCTAAATCCCCATAATGGACCCTTTAGATTCAACCTTCCAATAAATTTCATTGGGGGAGTATCACTTTCTGACCCTTGACACTTTTCCTACTCCTTAAAAGTATGATAATCTTGACTAATAACCTATTTATGACCCTAATATTATAACCATTATTCCTTTCATACCTTCAACTGGTCAAACCAATTTCATCTTGGGGGACTTGATAAACCCCTTGACACTTTTGCCACCCTTTTTTCACCTTGACCATTCACCTCCAATTTTTCCTATCTAGATAAACTTGATTTTGCCTAGACATAACTTTATAGGTGTGATTGGAAATTATTTGGTCTAGGTTAGTAAAAACATGGGCCATATGAGTTTATTATAATCAAAACTCAAAAACCTCATGAAAAACATGGCCTCAATTTCACACTACATGAAAATAAAACCAACATGACTCTTGTCACAATTATTGAGCAAGACATCCCATCCTCACTGCCCACTCCACCATTGATAGAAGAGGATACTAACATCATCCACTCTACATTTTTTTCCATCAACATGATCATCATCAGACCCCTAACTTATAAAAAGGATGGGGTAACTATAACCATTCCTCTAACCCACCTTGAGTTGATAGGAGATGACTCTCCTACCATTAATACCATTTAGTGTTAGGATTATGGTTCCATTCTCACCTATCTTGGTGTAAAGGATTCTTATATCCATAAATATCTTCCTCCTAATAATTCAACCATGTTAAATTAATCCACCATGGATATCAACTTGGGCACTCTGGATAACCCATGAATTGTCAAAATTGGCCAATTATTAAATTTTAAGGAGCTTTGGGACTTTTGCTCCTTCATGAAAGACTACAACATAGAATTTTCTTGGTTTTAGAGGGAGATGATAAGAATCAAACCCTCCATCACTACCCATAACATAGTCACCAACTGAGATGCCAAACTAGTTAGATAAAAACTTTGATGAATGCACCTTCACATAGCCCTTCTTATCAAAGAAGATCTTTAACAT
Source organism: Torreya grandis (assembly GCA_037957365.1). NCBI lineage: Eukaryota > Viridiplantae > Streptophyta > Pinopsida > Cupressales > Taxaceae > Torreya > Torreya grandis. The sequence goes on from JARHVA010003227.1 coordinate 685,435, forward strand.
TTTATATCCATAAATTTAATTCAACCCATTAACTATCCCAAATAGGTCTTATACATCGTACATGTCACCAAATACATAGGGGGACTATGTATTTGTGTGGACTTTCATGAACATAACCTTACTTTCCCAAAGGATGACTTTCCTCTACCACTCATTAACCAACTAGTTGATCTTATATCCCACCATGAGATGTTATCTCTTATGGATGGATTTTTGGGTTACAATAAAATCCTAATTTCCCCTAAATATCAACAAAAAACTACCTTTATAATACCATAGGGTAATTTATACTATAGGGTCATGCCTTTTAGACTAAGGAATGCTAGTGTAACCTACCAATGTGCTATGACTTACATCTTCCATGACCTTATTCATAAAATAATAAAAGACTATGTTGATGACCTTATTAGAAACTACAAATGTCATAAATACCATTTGGCTATTCCTAAGATTATCTTTGAGAGACTCATCCATTACCATGCCCACCTTAACCCCAAGAAGTGTATCTTTGGTGTCTTGTCAGGAAAGATGCTTGGCTTTATTATCTCCCTTTGGGGAATTGAATTTGATCCAACCAAGATCAAAGTGATACTCAACATGCCTCCTCCTACCCACCTCAAACAACTTTTTATCTTGTATGATAAGATTTAATCCATTTGTCTCTTTATTTCTCAGCTCTTAGATTGATGCCAACCCTTCCATCAACTTCTCAAGAAGGATGTATCTTTTAAGTGGACTAATGACTATGAAAAGGCCTTTGATTCACTTAAATAGTACCTTTTATCTCCACCTATCCTCATTCCTCCTAAGATCAAACTTTTTACTTTTATATTACCAACCACTCCTTAGGGCCAATGATAGCTCACCAAGATGAACAACATAAAGAGTAAGCCATATACTACATTAGTCATATGCTTGTAGAATATGAGATGTATTACACCCATATCAAGAAACCTTGCTTAGATATAGTATTTTTTTCCACCAAAATTTTCCACTACCTTCTCAAGCATAAGACCTATGTCATAACCAATACTAACCCACTCAAGTATATACACTTTAAGCCATACAAAAACCAATGTATGGCCAAGTGGTTCATGCTTTTGGCTAAGTTTTACCTTGAGTTACTTTATTATAAGTCAATTAAGGTGTAATTAAATTCCAACCAATTGGACAACATGCCATTATCAGATAATCAACTTAATCCTTTTGAATTTTTAGATGAGTCCATCGTAACCCTCTCTCAGGTAGACTTCACCTATCAAGTGACCATGTTTTTTGATGGATCAAAGTTTCAACATGGTGGGGCAGATGGAATCATCCTTATTCCCCTTCATGGTGAACCTATTATTTTATCCTTTAAGATATATCTATAATGTACCAACAATATAACCAAGTATGAGGCTCTAGTGATAGGTCTCCAAACTACATTAGCCTTAGGAGTCAAAACAATCAACATTTTTGATGACTTTCAACTTGTGATTAATCAAATAAATGAATCTTATAAATGTAAGAATGATGTTTTACAATATTATAAATAATTATTTGATGTGTTATTAGCATCATTTTAACACTACCATATCTAATCCATTTCATGATCTATGAATAAGTTCACTAACATGACGTATTCCCTTACTTCTTAGATCCTATCTGCACCATCTAACTCTAAGATATATGTCATTATCCACCAACTTACCCAACCTTCTTATGTCAAATCAAACTCTCCCACCATATTTAATTTGGAGGAGACTCAACTTGACCTTTGGTACCAACAAACCTTTAACTACCTCAAGCTTACCATCATTCCTTCCGTTCTTTCTAGGAATGCTCAAAGAGTGTTTATTTAGAGCACCTCACATTACACCATACTAGGGGGAATTATTTATAAATTTAGATTTTATGGTCTCATTTTCCATTTCTTATGTAGTCATGAATCTTCTCATTCTATCAAGGAAACACATGATGCGATCTATGGGGAACACTTTAGTGGTCTCACCATTGCTAAACACATCACCTTGGCTATTACTGGTCTACCCTTAACCAATATTGTTGTCATTATGTGAAAAGGTGTGTGAAATGTCAACAACATGCCAATTTACATCATGTACCTATCCATAGTCTTCATGTATCCACATAGTTTTGGCCCTTATCACAATGGGATCTAGACCTTATTGGAAAAATCAACCCCCATTCTTCATAATGACATCATTTTATCATCACTATGACCAAATATTTTACCAAATAGGTAGAGGCTATTCCCCTTATCTCAACCAAATATGAAAATACTGTCAACTTTATCAACCATCACATCATCTATCATTTTGGTATTCCTCACAAAATTATCATTGATAATGGCAAATCTCTCAAAAATAAATAAGTTCAAAGTCTTTTTGACACATTCGGTATCAAGTAAAGTTTTTTATCGGCCTATCATCCACATGTAAATGGATAGGTAGAATCCTATAACAAAATTCTCAATAACATGATGACTAAAATGGTTAATACTTCTGGTCAAGATTGGCATTTACACATCCCCTTTACCTTACGGAACTATCATACTAGCATTAAAACCCCTATGGTTGCTACTCCTTTATCTCTAGTTTTTGGAGTAGAGCTTGTCTTGCATCACAAATTTTAAATTCCCTCTCTTCATATAGCCCTATGTGATCTCATCTCTAAGATAAAATATCATCAATAAAATTTAACCCAACTTGAGATACTTTATGAGCACCATTTAGCTATGCTTACACATCTTCATGTCTATCAAGAATGCATCAAGTGTCATTATAAAAAAAACCTTAAAGCATAAGAATTTAATATCAGAGACCTCATCCTAAAGGAAAATCAACATGCCACCAATATGGAGAAAAATAAGTGAGGAAAGTTTGCTTTCAACTGGCTTGAAACTTATATCATTACCTACAAGTATGTATTAGGATCTTATCAGTTATCCTCTCTTGAAGGGAACCCAAAGTCTAAGGCCCTTGATGCTTCACATTTGCATCCTTTTTTTTTGTTAAAATAGGATCAAACTCACCTTTTGTCTAACTTAAGGTCATCTCTTATTTTCAAAACCACATTCATCTCCATATTTCAGGAACAAATGATTAAAATTAAATCATGTGATTATCCATGATAACCATATCCTAATTTTTAACAATGGGTACCATGGCTCTACCCATGGCATGATTCTCATGGTACTTTTTACCCATTTCATAGGATGAATTACCATGGTCTTTGTCACCTAAAAGTCTCTTACACCTAATAGAACTTCTTGTGATTTTAATTTTGCCTTCATAAAAGGTGACCCTTTAAATCCTATATAAGCAAGTCCATGATATCAAAAGAAAACATCAAAATTAAAAAAAAAAAAAACCCATATGGGTCACTCTCTAGCATTCATAGACTACTCCCTCAAAGGATAGTTGTGCAAACATATCAAAATTGATCAATATAAGATAGAATACTCCCTTAAAGTATAGCTATCAAAAATATTTAAATAAATCACACAATACTTAGACCACTCCCTTGAAGGATGGTTGAGTAAATAATTTATCATAGCATAGTAATATTTTTTGGAATCTTCCCACATCGATCAGCTTCCCCCAACCCTCCAAAGCAATATTAAAAAATAAAAAGACCAATTATTGAACATCATCAAAATGCAACATAATATTGACAACCACAACCATCTCTCATAAGTAGACTTCCTACATCAATTAATATACACATTATATGACATGGACTTGTTTATATTGGCTCTTTGGTGACCTATAGAAGAGGTAAGATAGTCTCCCAAGAAGGTTCCATTTTCATTTCCCTCCCCTTAATACACATTATAAGTAATGGATTTTGAGCTTACTTGACATCATGTGATTAAGACACATTTTTAACCAAATAACACATGGTAATGCAAAGTATTTAAAAGGCTTATGTTCTTTAAGCTGATCCAACTTTAGTTTGTTTTAGTCCTAATCAATGAAGAAACATCATGCCTTCTTATTATTCTCTCATACTTGTTGATATCTTCACTTTTTATAGTAAAGTTCACTAGGTTATCTTCTTCACTTGGTCATACACTTAGATATCAAGCCAAGTAAGTTCTAGACTTGGTGGAGCTAGGCATGGGGATAGTAAGATTTGACACATAACATTTAATCACACTATGGTACTGGCATCAGTTTCACATAAGGTGTAAGCATTGTACACTCACTTAAAGTACAATAGTGAAGGGACCAATCTTGCATTGGGCTAGTTGCATCATGGTGTAACTGGGGGTTCAAAAGGCTTTAGTCATTATCCAAAGGGGTTCAAGTAGTCATCTAACACTAGGTCATTCAAAGGAAGGTTAGTAATAACAATCCTTAATGAGATCATAGGTCCTAAGGTGTAAGTCCGTCTCTAGCTATACCAAGATCTTATAGGTGTAAGCTATTGAGTAGTAGGTTAAGGGTCATTTGGTTACTTATGAAAATCATAGGGATGGCTTAGGTTTAAGGACTCATCCTCAAGATAACACTCTAGGCATGGGTCTAGGAACCTTAGTACATTCTAGTTCTAACCCTTAGTCACTTTATAGGTGAGCTGAGGTTACTATATGACACAAATATGCCATTAACAACTAAGGATGAACCTCCATTTCACAATACATTCAAATAATAGCTACAACATCACTCAGATGAAACTAAATCACACACATAACCTCATACAAATTATAAATAAGGATTAAAGCTTCATTTTTTCATTATACTTCATTATATTATAGTTTAGCAACAAATTTCAATATAAAGGAGTAGATCATATGCTCTTTCTAACTCTATTCATGCCCAGCATCTCACATGAAAGCTTGGGCTATACATTCAAATCTCTAAACTACTATATGAATACTAATAAACACTAATGGTTCACTCTCTATTTCACCAAATATTCACTGCACTTAATCACCTCTCCTTTATCTTCAAAAGTGAGTCTCTTTTTATAAGTGAAAGGGAGTCTCCTTTCCAAGTTAGATGGGTGTGTGCCAAGTGATGAGTTGTCATGAGTCCGTCAGCTCTACTACATTATTTAGGGTGAATAAGCACACATCATATGTTGATCTATCACTAAGGGGTCACTATCACCCCTAATCCACTCTCTAAAATATGTGCTTCTTGAGCCACCATGTAAAATTCTTGGCAAGGATGTCTTTATGTAATTTGAATCTATGAAACTACCCGTCAGCTAGTATGAGATGCATAGGGACTTCTCCAATTGGTGCCAAAATGTACAAAAAGGGGAGAAACCACTCTAAGGGTCACATCACATTGATATTTTTCTTTTTGGTATGTTTTATGTACTTGCTCCAAAAAAAGGACCCAATATTACCCCATACAAAATTGCTAGTCTACCCTAGACTAGTCTTTTAGCACCTTAGGTGCACAAAACTTGAGTGCACCATACTCTAAGTCTTCTTTGATAATTTAAAATCCTTGGATGGCACCCTTAACTTATTTAGTGGTATCATCTTTTTCTATGGATATCACCTTGAGATCAATCATGTCCATGCTCTCCAACTCTTTTTTAAAGGCCTTAAGCCTTTATTTTGTGTGCTTTACCTTGAAATCAAATATCTCCCCCTGATCATGAACCTTTGTTTGGAAGGTGAAAAAGACCACATCCAAGTCTTGTTCCTAATTTTTTAGTTGAGTACTAATGGATTTGACCTTGGCAATTACCTATAAATTATCAGTTATGGTTACCATAAATGAGTGTTGGAATAGAGCTCCTTCACCTCCTTTACCTTTGTGAGGCACGTGTCAATGATTGTTACCTAATTAGAAAATTTGTCAAATATTATGTTAGCTTCCTTGATTCCCTCTTCAAGTTTAGTGAAGAGGTCTTCAAAAATGTCCATATTTTTATTCAACTCCTTCTTTATGGCCTCATAGGGGTCCTCTTGGTCCTTAAGTATCGACCTCATCATTGGTATGATATGTTCTAAAAGTGCATACACATAATCAACTTCCTTCATACAAGAGGTATCCACACCATCCAAGATAGATGGCTCTAACTCTTCTATGTGATCTATTAGCTATTTGAGCTTGATCTTTGTTGCCTCAAGCTCTTTCTCAATGTTTTTTTCTATCTTTCTATAGATGTTGATGTAAACATCATTGATGATTTTCTTTCATGCCACCAAGGATGCCATATTTACTAGTGTGTTTGAAGAGTTCATGAGGTTCATATCATGAGGATTGAGTAGGTGGTAATCATGTCCTTCCTCAAGCTTTGAAGTGTATCAAATTACCTTAGTTATAACCTTGAATTTGGGCTCATCCATGTAGTAGTCCAATGCCCAAGAGACCTAGTAGTGCATCAGGGTCATAGTAATCCTTAGAATCATGTAATTTATCATGTAAAATTAATCATACTCTTTAAACTCCTCTACACCCTTTCCCTATTTCTCAGTTCATATTCTTCATCCTCACTCAGCTCTTCTTCTTTGTTGGCACTGGTGCTTGAACTAGTGTATTCATATTTTTCCCTTTATTTTTATTCCCCATATTCTCCATCTCTCTTTTCATATTTCCCCTCTTTTTATTTAGTGTTAAACCCATCATCATGTTGCTCTTGAGGGGGTTCTTCTTTGGGCTTATCCCTTTAGTCCATTTCTTCCTTTCATGACCTTATTTCTTCCATTTACTTCTTTGAAGTGACAGTATCAACTCCTTTATATTTAGGCAGTCCCTTAGATTTGAGGTGTACCTATTGTGTATATTCCTCTCTTATCCTGGTGGAGGTGTTAGGTTTCACCTTTTGTAATTTCTCTTACTTGGGTTCCATGTTAATGGGACCCTTCTTTTTCTCTCTTTCCTCTAACATGTGTGCCCTTTCTTCCTTGGCTACTTTCCCCTCTATCTCTCCCTCTTCTTAGCCTTCTCTAATTCAGCCTTTCTTGCTATGTCTTCTCTCTTTGCCTTTTCATTTTTGGCCTTTCTCTTTGTGACTTATTTGGTGCATTTATTTTCTCTTTATCTTATCTCTTCAGCCTCTAGTCAATCAATTTCACCCTGAGAGATGCCTTTGGAATTCATCTCCTCATGATGGTAGTGAAATCTTAGAATTTAATCAATATGGCCTTGGTTAAGGACCATGTCTTTCCATTGACACTATAGATCCTCTTCCATTGGCATTCATAAATGTGTTTCCTCCTCAATCTCTTTTCCCATTTCTCTTTCCTAAATATCTTCCTCCCTCAACACCTTATGCTTCTCCTATTTTATCTACTCTTTAACCTCCACCATCTGAATGACCTCCTTTAGTACCCATACCTTATCAATTTATTCCTTCTATTCTTATATATCTTGCATCTTCTACACCTCATCTTCACCAAAGCTAAGTTTTTTGAACTTTCACATTCATTTTTTAAGCTCAATTTTAGGTGGTGGGTAAGGGGTTTGTTCACTTAATGAGGAATTCTTATCTTTGGGTAAAATATAGGTGAATGTTACACCTTCTTCTAGATCCTCTTCCTCAGATACAATAAATTTGGGCACTAAAGAGGGATCCTTCCCCTTTTTTCTCCTTTTCATTGGGGGAGGATTTTGGTGTGAAGTGCGTGTACTTCTTAGACAACTTTGAGGATGACACTTCCCCTTCTGAAGTAATCTTTAGCTTCAAACACTCCTCAATTTATCCTGAGGTCTCCCCTTTCTTTTTCTTTAGAGACTTTTTCTTCTCAAGGGATGATAGGGTTATTTCATCCCTAACCTAGATTGGGGGGTCTCTTTTCTGCTAGGTGTTGGACCTTATGATAGAATCCTTCTTTCTTGGCTTCATTGCATAGTAGAGCCTATGGATGAATCCAAGGATGGTAACCTCTTGGACTAAATTTATGTTTGGGTGATATGAGGAATCTTATGTCATGCTTTCATCTATTTAGGGAAACTTGGATCTCATTCTTTAGCTTTTTACATCCATCTCCTTAACTGGAATGTCCATCATCTATGTGTTAGGGATCTAATCTAGCATGTACTAGAAGTATTATATTGAGAAGGTGAAGGGGAGCTTCAAACATCCCAATTTATTATCATCCTCAATGTTAAGCACACAACATATTAGTGTTGGATCATGGAAAAAAAATTCATCCTAAATATGCTCTTGTGAATCCCCTGGGGGATGCACCACACTAGTCTAAAGGTTTTGATATACTGCTCACACTAGCACATTGCATGAGTCTTATATTTTGGGCTGAAGGTGGTAGGGTTGGTGTAGTAGTCATACTTCTACATGAGGGGCTGATGGTTTTCTGAGAATACCCATAAATTATTATCACTTATATTAGGGATCCTGATCTCTTTCATTAAGATCAAGATGAGGATGGAGCCCCACCTGAAGGTCCCTTTGGTGTTGTGTCATTCTAGTGTACTCTTGGTCAGTTATTTGGAAATGAAATTCATGATATTAATTTGGATTCCCAATATCATATGATAGGCCATGTAGAGATATACCTTGGACACATCTATCTATCGATCACCAGGACACAGCTTTGAGTGCATGAGGCACACTATTTCCCTCATGCTAGGGTCCTCACACTTGTTGATTGGGAATGTATAGCCCCCCTTAAAATAATTTAGTATCTTTTTTATGTGTTTTACCTATTTATTATCATCCATCAACTGATGGATGTTTATACCAATGTTTGGAACCCTGGTTATCCATATTATCATCTATATAGAGATCCTCATGCATCATCCTATGAATTATACGCTCTCATGGATGTATGAGAGAAGGAATTGGATGAGTTATTCAATTTTTTTGAAGTAAGATAACTCATAGAGGTGAGTTACACCTAAGGCTTTTAGCTTATCTTTAATTGAGATATCAAATAGGGAATCACCATCTGGGGTCTTGCAACCTGTATCCACTATCCAATCTTACACCAAGTCTTAAAAATAGATCAACAGTTAGTGGTTGTATTATTTTAATTGGAATACATGTGTAAAGGAGTTCCATAGTTCTAATAATACCTCTAGTGGAAATTACATGTATTGGTAGGACATATTTGTCAGTACCTCTGTATCTACCACTACGATGTTGACTACCTCAATTGTTTTCACCTTTATCTTAGTAGTAGATGCTTCTTGAATAATCTTTACCTAATTTATTTCTAGCTACACTAACACAAATATTTTTGCCTTCCTCTTCTTCACCATTCTAATTATACTAGTATTAAACCTTGGGAGGTGTGGCTTGCTAAAGCCTTAAATAATGATTGATGCTTCAACAGTTGTAGGTTTATGATTATTTTCTAAGCTCTGAGCTTTTTTGGCCATTAATAGAAGCCTAGGTGATATATTCCTAATTCAATGTGGTTCTTTATATGAACCTCTCCTCAATCCTTCACATTGGTCTTCAATGTGAACATACTCTCTTTTTTTATGCCTTTGCTCATTCTAAAGTACCTAGATTTCTCAAATGTTCACTATGATAGGGTTCTTCTTGCTTTGAATCTCTATTTTTTTGCTATTTTTTCACTAATTATTTTAGTTAACTTAAACTAGGTAACCTAAACTAGTCCATCATTTACCCTTTTATACCCTTCACTTGTCAACTACTATTATTAATGTAGGCATAATGTCGTAGGTGCCTCGATCTTCTTAGAAAATGAAAAAATTCATGAAATATTTGAAAATATTCTATCTTTTATACATGAAATGTGTATCTTTATGTCACCTCCATCACCTCATTGAATGTTCCTAACAACTTTTTTAGTAAAGAGATGTGTGGTTCATATGGTCACTTTCTGCTTTTTCCTAGGTGGATACCAATTATTTTAGACATTCTCCTTTTATGCATGTATCCTTAGTGAAAAATTTGTCTTCCTTGTGATAAATTGGGTGCAGTGCCTCATATTTTTGTAATTTATCCTCTTTAGTTCTACCGTCTTATAGCTACACTCTTATTTTAAGCACATTTTTCTTCCTTGGTCAATTTCATGCACTTCATCTTGCCTTGGCCTATCTTACCCCATATAAATCACTTGTGTGAGCCCTCTAGTGATTTTTTTCTCTCATAATTTTCTTGTGAAATTTTAGAGTGTATCATCACTATCTACGTTGTGCTCAAACATGTTGGGCATCTTCACTTCTTACCTCTTGAGGTATCTAGCATCAGATCAATTAGTGCACCTTCTTTCAATTTTGGCACAAAGGTATCACCAAGGTGGTTTATTCTTACACCTTTCACGGCCTAAAACTTTTCATATTGTGTATATATCTCTCTAGATACTTCTTCTTTCACCTAGTAAGCTTCACGCACCCACTACTTAGATGTTTAACCTCAAGTGCTTATGTGTGTAAGTGCTCAACTCACCTAATTAGAATTATGCATGAAGTGTTGAAAAAAATGTTCTTGTGGCCATTTCACACCACTCAATACCTTTTTACATTATACAAGGGAAAGAATAAAAGAAAAATAATGGTTTATCTAGTGCCAAACTTTATTTTGGTTATCTCAATTTCAAACCAACCAGTGATAAAGAAATCAGTGTTTCCATGGTGCAAGTACCAATTTACTACCTATAAGGCTTCATTCAATTTCCATTAAATTCCTAAGGATAATTTCATTAGAAATAATGCATATCTTACATGAATATATTTCAAAAATATGGTGGATTATGTAGGGACCCATCCATCATATTTATAACTTTCTTAAGTGCTTGAAGTACTTCAAATCATAGAGTAACTTTAATGTTCCTTCTATCAAATCTTTGTGCTTGATATTCTTGTCATGACAACACTTATAACATGCCTTCTCAATCTTCTAACTCCATTTGGATGGGGTGAACTTCTCAACCAATAACTCTAAGTCTTCCAAATTGGTGCTTAAAGATTCTTGGTCATCTGACCGACCAATTTATGCAATGTAAGGAGGGCACCATGAATTTCATGAGTAGAACTACTTCAAAACCAAACACTAGTTGAAATGTTGTATCATTATTTAATAATTTATAGGTCATGTGGTATGCCCAAAGTACCAATAAAACTTGATCATCCTAATCTTTGTGACCTACATTATAGATCTTTGTCAGGCACATTCCTAGAATTTTGTTAAACGCTTCAGCTATGCTATTGGTCTATGGATGATATGGGGTGGTCTTGTGGTGTGCCACCATATATTTAGTCAAAAGGATATGCACCATCTCATTGATGAAATGAATTCCCTTATTTCTAGTTAGATTTAATGGGCACCCATACTGGCTGATACTGTTCTCCCATATGAAGCATGTGGTTGTATAGTCTTTGGTCAGAGTGGCTTATACCCACTTAGTGAAATAGTCAATCACTGATAAGATATATCTGACACCTATGCACTATGCTACAAGAGTGATTATCCCAAAAAATTCAATGGCCCATTTTTTGAATGGTGATTAGGCAAGAATGGGGATGAGGGGCATCTCATCCTGGTGGTTAGGATTTCCTATGCATTGACATATATCACATGCCTTAGCATATTATTTTTTATCTTAGAATAGGATTAGCCACCATAATCCCAATTGTAATATCTTATATACCATTGTGTCACCATCATTATGGCTTCTTATGATCCCTTCATGTACTTATTATAAGATGAAGTCATGTTCATGTTCCAAAACACACTAGTGTAGGACTTCATCCCTACTTAGTTTTTATATCTCCCCATAAATGAGATAGAAGGGGTGGTGTGGACCACAAGTTGTTTCTTTTCCTTAGTAGACAAGGTTTAGGGTGCAAACCTAGATGTTAAGAAAATGAAAATATCCACTAGATCTTCAAGAATATGTGAAACTTTGTATAGTTGCATGTTTGGCATGTCATCCTTAATTGACACCACCACATTGCCATAGTTAATGTGAGACAAATGGTTTGGCTCTAAGTTTTACTTTCCCAGTTTAACAATTATGGAAAATTATAACTCTTAAAAGAGAAAAATCTATCAACATATGTGCTCATGTAGAATAGGCTTGTTCATGAGGTAATTAAGCACCTTATGATATGTGAAGAATATTAATGGGCTCACTAGTAAGTGTTTCTTAAATTATTACAAGGAATAGACCATTACGAATTCTTCATGCTTGGTGGTGGTGTAATTATGCTCTACCTACATCAATTTTCTAATTACAAAGGATATGGGGTGGTCCATCTTGCCCTCACTTAGTTATGCCAATATGGAACCAATGGCAGAGCCTAAAGCATCAACATGAACATGGAAAGGAGTCATCTAGTCATGAAATTATAGAATTGGAATACTAGCCAATTTTAGATTTAGTGTTTCAAAGTCCTCTTCTTGTACCTCACCCCAGAAGAATGGGCCATCCTTGCACAAGAGCTCTTATAAAGTCATCATGATATTTGTATAGCTTCTAATGAGCTTGCTATAGTAGCCACAATGGCCTAGAAAGGTGTAAACATATTTCTACATTGAGGGAGCCTAGAGCTAGATTATTATGGATATCTTTTCTAGATCAATAAAGAAACCATCCTTGCAGATGATGTGCTTGAGTAATGTCCTAAATGGATTTTTGAAGATGCACTTCTTTAGATTTAAGGAAATTTGGAGTTGATTTCTTCCTTGATGAGATTATTACATTTATTTTATCCCCTCTATTGTTTTAATTTAAGATGCATTAGGTCTTCATCATCTAGTGTGTTATCATCCACAAGGTGCATGAGCTTTTTTCTATTTTTTAGATCCTTCCAATTACGTTCTTTCTAGGTCTCATCATCTTCTTTGTTGGATTCACTATTGAGCACCATTTCTTCAAATAATGTTGGGAGCACTAGTCTTTTTTCCCTAAACATCTCCTTTAAGTGATCTTCTAAGATAGAAGTGCCCTCAAACACTACCCTTTAGATGATTTTTAATGGCTCTAATAGATCTAGGTTCTGCCAAGAAAAGGAGAAGGTGTCCATAAACCTCTCCTTAAGAATATCTTAATTTCCTATCTTGTAGAATGTCTAATTTCCAATGTACCATGTTCACGCCCATGTTTTCAAGGTATTGTAAAAGGTGTGTACCCATATGCCTCTTAGCACATTCTTTTCATAGATAACCTAAATTTCTTTGCATAGACACACATGTGTTATTGAGTCAAAATCACCAGCATAAGTATGTCTAAATCCTCATTACTCTTGTTAAACCTAGTGAAAATTGTTGCCTTCACATCCTACCAAGTTGGTAAGCTAGATCTCTACACTACCTACTAATAAGCAACAATTCTCTTCAAGGTATGCACTATTGCACCTATTTGATCTATCTCCTTTAGGATGCAGGATTCAATGTCCTAGACATATTCTTTTATGGGTTGGATCCCTTCATAGTTTGAAAACACTATAAGCTTACCTTTAGTCAGTCAAAGTACCCTTTTCTCCACGTTTTGGGCATTAGGAACCCATTTCATTTTGAGGTGCTCAATCATAACCAACCCTATCCTAGTTGGCCTTGGTATAACTATGTACACTAGGTGGCACCTTTGGCCAATGACCTCATAGGCCTATTTGACCCATCCCTCATAGGTTACATCAATTGTATTGGAGTTTTATTGTATATCCTTTGATTGAAGCATGCATTGTTCATTAGGGTTGAGATATTTAGAACCCTATGCCATGATGTTATAGATGTGATTGATCTCATCCTTGAGATCAACACTTTCTATGTATGGGGGCCCTTGATCACTTGAAAGAGGGATCACCACCCTTGCCATTATCAAAGTTCATATAGAACTTATTAAAGAGCATGTCTATGTTGTTGGCATAATACCATGGCCATACCAAGAGTACTATATAGCTATGTTATTCTACCAACTCGATGACCTCAAAGTCAGTATAGAAATTGGCACTCATGATATCTACAATAGTGCTATTTAATATTCTAATTGGTTGTACTTGGGTTTTGTTAGCCATGAATAACATATGAGGTGAAGGACTCAAGGGTGGTCACCCCATATTTTCCCAAGTGTTTTGAGTTAAAATATTGATGTCAACACCATATCAACTAGTACTTCACAAATTGACCACCCATTGATGGTGGCATCTACCAATAACTCCTGGTCATAATAAACATTTAGAGTATGCCTTACTTAACCCACATGCTCCATATGCAACATAGTAACCTCAATCATCTAAAGTGTATCCTATACTTCTATTTTCTTCCCTACATGATTTATCAACAAAAATTTCAAAAGTGGTAACATTCCTTTAGTTTACAAGAGGTGTAAGATCTTAGTCAATTCTTGGACTTTAGCCTCTTGGTGATCTTATTTCCTATGCAAAGTAGTGGCCTATACCTCTAAATATTTCGCCAACTAAAGTTTTCCCTACATTTTTGTATCACACTCATGGTTTATTGTAGGGCATCCTTATACCATGTAGGTTAAGGGTATGATAAAAAATTTGGCTTTGGATACATTATATGCTTAGTGTAGCTTGATTTTCCATACTCCAGGCATAGATCTTGGTTCAACATAGTGGGTGGTTGAGTGGTAAAACCACTTTGAGTCATGGATTGTACCTTATAAAACTCCTTATGAGTCTATTATGGTTTGGGAGCCCACCTTTCCTCTTTAGACTCCCACCTCACCATTTCCACACCTTTGTCTACACTAGGCCAACCTTGAGTCAACCTTTTGTATAAGTCAGGGAATTCATTGATTGCATGTGGTCCTTGACAATACTTATACATTGGGTGTGTGGGGTAGTCATGATGGTAATGTTCAATAAACCCACACTTTTAGCATTAACATGGTGAGAATATTCCTCCACCATGTCCTCCTCCTCATCCATGTGTACCATGCTGGTTTTTATAGCCCATATTATTCTAGCCATAGCCTTCATTACTTTGACTTGCCTAACTACCACCTGATGTCATCATCTACCTAATACCACTTTTCATGTATTCTCACATCTCATCAATGACTCTAAAGTCCAATGTTGAGTGTGTATAGGCATCAAACATTTTATAGTAAATGGTTTTGTTTACTTGGCTAGTATGCTATAATAGAATATAGTTTTGAGAGTCATGTATCCCATGATAAACCTCACAATTGAGAAGTAAGACATGGACATTTTTTTATAGGTAACTATTCTTGTTATACCCCTCCATCTCATAGTCAGTGCACCATAATCTAGTACAAGTGTCATGAACTAAACTAGAAATCAACTTATGTAGCTAGGAGGTTATTAACATAATCTATGCCTCCATGAATGGGTTGATCCTAGTATTGGTGTTACCTACCACCTCAAATAAAATGGTGGATTTAAGCACTTTTTAGAGGTTTATTAAGGTATTCATGGATAGAAATATTCTAAATGGTACCAATAGGGCCCTAACAAACCATTGTGCATGCTAAGAGGGGTGAATATCATATAAAAACATAGAGAGAAGAGTTTTAAACCATGCATCATATAGGTGCATGCTCTAAGATAAACCTTGGCTGATTTATTTGAGCACCATGATGCTCTAATACTCAAACTCAAGGATATTAAACCCTTTTTAATAATTATTCCTTAAGCACATTATAGTCAACCATAGCCTAGTTTAGATCAAAGTTTTGATATCAGGTATGGGCATGATCTAGTAGGGTGGTCACAAACTAGGTTGCTTTGTCCTTAGGCTAAGTGATGCCCTTAGTGCACCATTGTAACTTATACATTAGCACATGATCTACTACATTCTCTACACCATGATACTTGAGCAAGTGCATCACCATCTCATAGTAGACTTGTTGAGGGGGTGATGCTAAGTTTTAAAGAACCTATCCCAATTATATTTGTGTTGGATATATCCCTCTAGTGACTCCAATTATAACTAAGGGTATTGATCCTAACATTATTAGCTACATTTTCAAACTTTTCAATATAGTACCACTCACTTGTGGTGCCATGCCACTTCCTATGGGTTATTGCCTAGTTAGTGTAGCTAACATTATTTACATGAGAATTCTTGCACTTGGGTTCATGGTTCTTGGATTGGCACTTGATATATTCATTGTATCCTGACTTAGTTCCTCATAGGTAATCACTTAATAATAAACTCTTGATCCAAATCTTGATCCTATCAAAGTTGATGTCGATAATAGGTTTAGTTACCATTCTTCTATCTTGTGATAGGGAATATAGTACATGGGATTGCACTTAAAGTTAAAAGGGGGTAGGTAATTTTGGCACATTCTCAAACACCACATCTTGTAGGAACCCACTACATCCTACACCTAAATACTAAGTTGAGTATCTTACTTCTTCCTCTCTCTCTCTATCCTTGTGTTGTTATAATTCAAGGGATCCTTCCCCATGCCCTTCTTACTTGCTTGGGTCCTCTCATCACTTCCAGGTTTTAGATGCTCCATCAGTATATGCCTTCACTTACTATATTTCAACCTTTAGAGCTCTTGAGTGTCAATTTGTTGTTCCTCTTCCATTTTCTCCTTACCTACACTTCCCCTTCTCACCTTATGTGTTTAATCATATGTTCAAGGATTTTAGCCTTCCATCCTTATAGTTTCTATACTAGAATCCACTAGAAGGTTTTTTAGTTTAGTGCTAAGTCCTCTAATGAACATGACCCTTGGCTTGTGAATAAACTCAAACTTTGCTTCTTCAAGGCAAAAAAGGTAAACACTATGAAATCCAACATGTAGATGTTCAATGAACCACTCCACCACTTGTCCACAATATGCATCCAAACTTCATCAAGGTACTCAAGCTTTTCTATGTGATCTTGGTCCATTCAATGCACTAGTTATAGTTTCACCTTCTATAGGTAGTATAGGTGACCAACCACTGGTACACATTCTCAAGTAGCTCACAAAATAACACCTCATATAGAGTATCATACAAGTTGACATGCACTTATATCCTCATATCCTACCATTTACATGTAGGGTTCCCCTACACAAAACTATCTTCCACTTGCTCTATCTAGTGCTCAATATTCTTGAGTGATAGTTAGAGTGTCTCTCTATTTCACCATTGCAACAAAAATATTCAACATAGGTCATGGTAATATATTGGTACTAGACTTATTAGAGCTAATAATGAGGATAGTAGGATATATTTTACAATATTTAATCATGATATTATGATGTCATTAGTTTCACACAAGGCATAATCCTTGTACACTCACCTAAAGTACAATAATGAAGGGACTAGGCCTACATTGGGCTAGTTTCATCATGGTACAACTTGGGGTTTAGGCAGTCATCTAATTTTAGATACTTCAAATTAAGGTCATTAGGCATAAACCTTCATGAGATCATAGGTCATAAGGTGCAAGTCCATCTCTAGCTAGAGCAAGTTCTTATAGGTGAATGTTGTTGAGTAGTAGGTTAAGGGTCATTCAGTTACTTATTAAAATTCTAGGGATAGCTTAGGTTTAAGGACTCATCCTTAGGGTAGTGCTTTAGGCATGGGTCTTGAAACCTTGGTACATTTTGGTTCCGACCCTTAGTCTCTTTATATGTGATTTGAGGTCACTATATGATACAAAGATGCCATTAGTGACCAAGGATGAACCTATATTTCATAATACATTCAAATAACAATGACAACATCACTCAAACAAAACTAACTCACACACATAACCTCATGAAAATTATAAATAAGGATTAATGTTTCATTTCTTCATTAACTTATAATTTAGAAACAAATTTTAATATAAAGGAATAGAGCATATGCTATTTCTAACTCTATTCATGCTCGTAAGCTCACATGAAAGCTTGGGATATAAATTTAAATCTCTAAACTTCTATATTCATACTAATAAATACTAATGGTTTACTCTCTATTTTTTTAGAGCTTCACTAAACTTAATCATCTCTCCTTTATCTTCAAAAGTAAGTCTCCTTTTATAGGTGAAAGGGAGTCTCCTTGCTAAGTTAGATGGGTGTGTCTTGAGTGATGAGTTTTTGCAAGTCTGCTAGCTCCACTACACTATCCAGGGTAGATAAATACATGCCATATGTTGATCTATCACTAAGTGGTTACTATCTCACCTACTTCACTCTTTGACATTTGTGTTTCTTGAATCTCCACATACAAGTCTTGGTAGGGATTTCTTTATGTAAGTTGATGTTATGCAACTACCTAACAACTGGCATGAGATCTATGGGGACTTCTCCAAATGGTGACAAAATATATAAAAAGAAAATCAAATAGTCTAAGGGTTGCCTCATGCTAATGTTGGTCTATTTGGCATGGTATATGTATTTGTTCCAAAAAGGGGGCCCAATATCACTTAAATTTTTTTTTTCTAGTTTGTCTTCTCTTTCTCACATCTAATTTTGTTATTTAACTTACCTTATGTGATTCACCTTAATCTAAAAAAAATGACCATAACCATAACCACATTACATAATATCATCATCACATCATCAACAAAAAAATATATCATTAGCTTAATCACCACCTTGATAATTAGATTAACTATCAACCATTAGATTCTCATAATCACATATACCATCTCTACCACATATCTAAATCTAAATGATGAAGCATTTACTCATTAGATTTTTGTGTGAACACCATAATCATAAACATCATCAACATCCTACCATTTATCACATCCATATAACTATGATCCATAATCCATAACCATAATAATAATTACATCATAACCTTATCCATGTAAGCATAACCAGTAGCCATAACCATAATCATATCAATATCATAAACATGATCATATCAAACATAAAATTAAATGATCACATCTATAAAACAACATCATCAACTACCCTAAATCATAATGTCATATCCATCATCCTAATCATCAACAACATCATATTAGTATCACATAATCATATCAAGTTCATCATATTCATACATAAAAATCACATCATAGTCATATCTATAACATTAATTCATATCAAACATCATCACGAACATAACATAAAGAGACACATCATCACATTCCTAGCTAGGTGAGTCAACATCAACATCATCATGAAAATAACCATAATAAATATGACATCATTAATAATCAACATGAACATCATAACCATGAACCACAAATTATAAACAAAGGATCAAATCTACATCTCATAAATAATCATCATAGTGTGTACAAAACATGCATGTCTCTCAAAAAAATATGGATCTTGTTGAATCAGCTCATAGGCTGGTATCAAAATCATATAGAATGTCAAAAATACTATATCTCATAATGAATCTATAATATTAGGGCACCACTACCTCTTAGAGCTTACCCTCTTGTACCTATCTATCTACCTACATATGTAATCCATTGACCTAGTGTCACTATGCTAGCACCTCTTACAATACCAACCCTATACTTACCCCATTGGGGCTCATCTGGAAAACACCTAAAGAATAAGGCCTCATTAAATTATAGATCCTCCATAGTCACCACATATTTATACATTGAGATAGTCCCTAATGGTCCTATAGCTATTAGTACTCTACCCCCTGCTTACTAGAGAGAATTTATCTCCTACATCACCAAGGATAGATGAGACCTAGCCTGATCTCTCTCCCCTATCAAAGTGGCCACCTAACCCTACATTAAAATCAAGGATAATTTTGATACTATTAGAGATTATTGAACTATGTCTAGTGCCTCTTATTCATGTTCCCTCTCCATGGTCACTACCTATACATTTAAGGCAACCCTCAACATCTGAACCTATTGACCATCTCTTTCTACATCAACATCCATATATTTTTGACCCCCATCCTAAAGACCAATATTTACTATGGCATAATATGCCTAGTACCATGTAGGAAACCCATGTATAACACTTGAAGAATCCATATCTATCCTTATAGGTAAATCCTCATGGTTAATGAACTCATGCACTAGTTGTGGAGTAGGCATTGGAAACTCTGCATCTTCCTTATATCTTGAGAATAACCTAGGTGTATCATGTATACTATTAAAATAAATTCATACCCTATCAAATGGGATCAACTCTATCTCCTGATTTTTCTAGCCATATATCTCTTTTTAGCTCTATAGATATAGCATATTCCTCTTATAGTGTTCCCAACTTGAAAACATAACATATGGTCTCCAAATCACATCTCCCATGACTAAGGCATCTAGTCGGCCCCTTTACTAGTCAATATCATGAGATCCTCCTCTTGGTATTGAGAGGGCATAATCACCTCTCCACCTCATATATCTGACCCTGTAATCCATCTTCACAAATCCCTTCCATGGAAGCCCCATAGGTCTTATCACCTTAATGTGCTTATAATCCTATAAATGAAGAAAAAACCCAACACTAATCTTGTATCTCCTATGGGATCAAAATCCCCATAGCTCTTGGTAAATCAATAAAAAGTAGCATAGGTTCCCATGAGAACATTATGAAACCCAACCACATATCCATGAGCACCCCTAGTAACAAGTATGGGAACCTCCCATTATTATAATTTGGTAATGCATAACATGTAACTGTTATCATCATCATCATCATCATCATAATCATCATCATGAAAATTCTCCTCGCATCCCTATTTATCTTATACATTCACATGTAGTGAAAGCCTCTTGAGTACCACCTCATAAAATTGAGTTCATCTCTATACAATAGTTCCATCTATCCATCACTCTCAATGTGGTAAATTAGCTCACTCTGAATGGGTAGCCTCACTATCCTGTCGATGTCCTCAGGAAAGATAGTTAGCTCACTGTGGGAAGCAAGAAGGTGTTAGTGATATTGTCCCATCTCTTGATGAGTGCCATTAACATCATATAATATTATGGTATATGTTGATAATACCTCATACCTATGAGTCCCACATCCTCCATGTGGTCTTAATCTCCATCCATCATCCTATGTTGGTTCTCATCTAGTATCTAGTGTAGTCTATCCATCATATAAATCCACTCCCATTCATATAGGGTTTGATATAAAATACCTTATTTCACTAACATATTTTACCTATGAACTCTATCTATCACACCTACCTCTTATTACTTTACCCCATCATCTAACCTTCTTGACCTATATAAATTACCTTAACCTAACCCCATGACCTAAAAATATGTAACTATAACCCTCCCTTTTTAACCTTCCACCTATCATCTTGTTGTCTCTAAATCTTGCACCCTAGAAGATGGTGTTCAAGCTCTTCCATATTTTGGAAACATTGGACTACTTAAAAGTGTGTGGGACACCTATAGTGGAATTAGACCTCTAGGGTTTAAAGGGCTAGCTACTTAGATATGTCTTTATGTACTTGTCACCTAATCTAATACTTTCTTGCATGAATAGGGATAGGAATTACATGAAATTAAACTATACTAAGGGGGTGATACACCATGAATATATCCAAAAGATTATCATACAAATAAACTAAGAGATAAGACTCACAAAACCAACTTGTACCTCTTAGAGCACTCCAACAATTTCAAAGATGAAGGTGAAATATATGAAAGACTAATCAAGGTGAGTTAACCAAAGATTATTGTTAGACACTAAGGCTACTTTTACACTAGAAAAATAGACTCATACACTTAAAAACAATTCATATGACCTGTTATAATGAAACAACTTGCATCAGACATGGAAGCATTAAGAAGAAGCAAGGATTGATATCAATCACTTGACTTTTCACTATACATCTCTTCCCACACTTAAACAAGATAGTTTGTAGGATCAAAACTAGGTTCAATATCTTATTTCAAAAGAAAAGTACAATATCAAACCATCAGGGCTTTGCCATACCAGATGATTAGATTTGACCTTCCTTAGATTAAAAAGGGAAAATGGAAGAAACAAGAGAAAAATTAAAATTTTGACATCCTCCTTGAATACCAAGTGTGGAAAATAGTGTGGGGAGGTGAAGAGTCACTCCACCCACATTTCTAGCTGAAGGTGAGTTCCACAAGTTTGTACAAGTGCTACAAATGGCCTATTTTTAAGGAAAAACTACCATTTACTACATATAACTAACTCTTTAACTACCATATAACTGATCCTAACATAATCTGACCCTCTCCACATTGAGATCTGATTTGGTGACAAAATTATCCCTCAAAAGTCCTTAAAAGTCATTTAATAGGCAAAAAAATAGCCAAATGACCCCTTTTGCATATGAAACTTAGCAAGTGATCAATTTATGAATTTAAGACACCTTGAAACATATTAAAGACAATATTAGGACATTTTAAAAATAAACTAAGCTTTTGACTAAGTTTGACTATGTTTGACCAAGGTTGACTTTAGTTGACTAGCCTAGTACATGAAGGGTATGCTTCAATAAGGACTAGAGGAAGGATAAGTGAGACATATAGGACAATAAGAGACCCCATAGGACACATGAAACATTCTTCAAAAGTTTAAAATATTAGGGGTTGATCCAATTTGATGTGGGGTCAAAATTGGTCAATATTCTTAGCGATTCTTAGGGGTGGCATGTTAGCTATACCTAAGACCAATTGCCTAGTTCTTCCATTGGGAATGGAGTTAGGCATATGGGAAATAAAATTAACTTGAATATATATTTGACTCAATAAAAAATTACTGGTGAACCACACACGTAAAATCAAAGACACACACCAAATAAAGGGAAGGAAACATATGACAAATTGAAACAAACAAACTCTAGTATGTACAAATTAAATAGAAAGAACTGATCCTCCTAGATCAAAAGGAAAGTTTTTTATACCATATTATTGAATTGAACTATAAGGATGTGTAATCTTCCACTTAGGACTTGTTCTTTTTTGTTCAGCACTTTGTTCACTTCCCATTATGCTTGTATTGGTTTCATCTAGTTCTACAACTCAGAACATGTGTTCAATGAAAACATACTCCTCTTGATTGGTTAGAATGGGAACAATATCCCTTGGTTCAAGTGATTTTTAAATTATTCTAGACTCATTTTTACCCTCACACTTAACCTCAACTTCTATTTCAAGTGGCTTTCCATCATCAAGACTATACTCATTTTGAAAGGTAAGGTCTTCATCAAACTTTGGTGGTCCTAACAACTAAGTGCATGGGAAAGGTTCTTCAAAACTTACTGCCTCTTTTGGTACCTTGTATTCTTCATCCATATTATGCTTTTTATTTTCTTTAGATGAACCATTCTTACCTTACTCTTCAAACATGTGCAAATATGACTACCATATGACTTAGTTTTCTTGTTGAGATGTTTCATGAATTTCAATAGGTTCAACTAAAACATCTTCTTCAAAACTTTTCTCAATCTCTTCATAAAGTGAATATGCATCATTCAAGCTAAATAAAAATTTCTCAAGGTCATCCCAAAATTCCAACTCTTCATGATCAATATAAATTACTTAAAATTAATCAACATTCTTACTAATTTCTTGTGGAACATCATGTTGGCTAATAAGTACCTCTTCTTCATCTTGTGTTACAAGTTGATCATCATCATCTTCCATGAAGCATGTCAATTCATCAATCCACTCAAGGTCTACTTATTCTCTCAAAACCTTTGTTTGTTGATCCATGTCATCATCTCCTTCCTCAAACTCAAAAATTGATCTACTATGGAGAAGAGGTGTGCCAATGATAATCTCTTCATCATAGCCACTTGAGGTGTCATCTTCAATATGTTTAAGGATCTCATCTATGGCATCATCATCCTCCAACTCTTGAAGAGTCTTACGAACAATTAGTTGATTCTCAAGTTGTGAAAGTAATAGAGAAGTACTAAATGGTAATCCTTCAAGTAACTTGTCAACCTTTGGTATGTTTTGTAATTTATGAGAAGATCAAGTATGAAGGGTAGATGTAAAATTATAACAACCTACATGACCTTTTAAATTTATCACAACACAATTCTCCTTCTTCATAATCTACCTAGGCATAGGACCTTCCTTCCTCTCAAGGTTAGTGTAGACACCATAATCGTGTCTACTCATTGGTCGACCCTCCCCCTTGGCCCCCTTAGTCCACTTCCTAACATTCCTAACACACACTCACTAATTTAAAATAATAATCTATTTTAAATTAATAACATTCCCCCTTGACATCCCCTTTGACACCTCACCTCCCTTGGATTCCTTTCCTCGGATGCCTCCCATCACCCTATGACCAATTTATGACCTCATTCCAACTCTTCCCCTCTCTCCCATGCCCATTTAACCCACCTTCAACCATTTTCCCATGACCCCTGAACTTGGCAGTCAGAAGAACAGGCAAAAGGCTAATTTTAGCCATTTCTACCCCTTTTCTAGCTACTGACATCGGTTACCCATCGGCTGACACCGGTGGGATCACTGACGTCGGTCACTTAAGACAGCACCAAAGGCACATTCTCTCCCCTACCTCCTGATTCTCTTGCCCAAATCCTCATTCTCTCTCAGATGGTAACTCTCTTGCACCTGCACTTCGACCTCTCTCTCTCTCTCTTAGACGTATAGCGAGCTGTAGACACCTAAAAAGTGTCTAACCCTTGGTCTTCCTCTCTCCCCTTGGTCCCTTGCCACTTCGACTATCCCTAACCTACCTAGGTCTTATTAATTGAAAATAATCATCTATTTTTAATTAATAAGTCCCTTTTTTCCCTCTCCTTGCCACCTCGCCACCCTAGGATACCCTCCTTGGATCCCCTTTATTCCCCACATGGCCATTTAATGCCTTAGACTCCCATTCCAATCTCTTCACTCGCCCATTTAACCCCCGTCGACCGTTTCATCCTTGCATTCATTTGACCTGGCGGCTGGAAAACGGATAAAAGGCTATTTTTAGCCTTTTTCTGGCCTTTTAGCCGCCGACATCGGTCAACCATTGACCGACGTCGGCGATATTGCCGGCATCGGCACCCTTCATAACGCCTTCTGCACCGTTATCTTCCTCTCTGTTCTTCTCTTGGCTTCTCTTCGCTTCTCTGCGACTCTTTCTGGACATCCCGACTCTTGAACCTTCGTATCAGATTCTTGTATCAGTCCTTTCACTTGACCTCTCTGCCAATCAATCTGACTCTCTCCCTCAGGTACACAGCAAGCTTCTGCAAGTGAACAATAGGGATTCTTCATCAGCAACAGGTCTTCTCATCCGGCATCACCAGCAACAAGATCAACACCTTCTTCAGTAGGGCACAGGTATGTTGTACTCTGTTTGTTTTCTTTATGCTTTCTAGTCATTTCTAAACTAGATTTAGCACTTCTTTCCCTCAGTTCTGACTGTCACCCAGACCCGGATTCCTATCTCCCTGATTGGCTTCCTCTATCTCTCTATCCCTCTCTGTCCATTTGACTCTCCTGTATCTCTGCACAGACCCCCTGACTACCTCAAATCAGACTCAGACCCATCCACAGACCCGTCCACAGACCAACCCACAGACCAAACTCGGACCATCCACAGACCAGACCCTGACCAGACCCATCTAGAGGCCATTGCCCCGACCGACTCCGGTCATTACCCCCACTGACATCGGCAGACTAACTGACGTCGGCAGACACGACAACCGACGCCGGTGAGACCACCGACGCCGGCGACTGTGACCAGGCTGACAGCTTCTTCTAGGTAAGCCTTTGCTTCCTTTTCTCTTTCAGTTTACTATCATTTCAGTCTATTTTAGCATTCTATCATTTATCAGTCATTTATCTCTTATCAAAATAGTGGGTTGACCTCCCTTAAGGAAGTTCTCATACTTCTGGGAACAAGCTTTTGCTTGGCAACCCACTGCCTATCCATCTAACATTTTCTTGTCCAAGTTCTTTTTCTTTGCAGGTGTCATTCCTCCATAGCCAAAGAGGAGTGCCCACAAACATCTGGATTTATGGTACGCAGTCTATATCCAGGTACTTCACATGCCTTGTCCATTTATCTCTTTAGTTTCTTCTTTCTCTTAAATCTGAAAAGCGAATTTTGAATAGAAACATCTCTGGCACGCCCGGTGGGACCCTAGGTTCCTCCTGGGTTCCTTTTCTTCTTCATTCATTTAGGAGCATTAGGTTCTTACCTTTTCTCCTCCTTCTTTTCTTTTCAATGACACTATAAGTAGGACTAAAATGAATCTTTCTTCCTTGCATTTCTAGACTAGTCTAAACATCATACTCTCAACCCTTTCTCAAACTTGTCTTCATAACAAACATCACATTTCGACTTGGGCATTGAAACGTATTGCACTTTCATTTCTGCTTGTGCTTGCATTAGTCCACATCTAGTAACTTAATCTGCATATTGAATAAATCGTAGACACTTGATGTTACACTACCGGACCACATGCACTAAAACACACATAAAACTTACCTGAGACAAGGCCCGACTGGGATTTCATCCCCCAGCAGATACCTTACCCGTCCCGGTGACCCTACTTGGATTTCATCACCAAGAGGGAAGCCCACTCCGTTCTCTGGCGGAGGATAAACTCTAGGCGAGGTATATCTTGGCTAAGCGAGACCAGCTAACCACTGGAATCGTGAAGTGAGGGGAGCTTGCTCCTTAGCACCAGGCCACGTACCAGACCTAACACAGATCTTTGAGCACCTAAAACAAGACCCGAAACCATCTTTAGACCGCCTTCTTCTAGGACCCATTTTTCAGCCAATCTCCCCAAACATTCATCTACGGCATAAGCCACAAGCTTCTAAGGTTAATTCCTAGGATTTATCGCTTAGGCTTATCTGTCTCTCTCTGTTTTCCTCTTCTCATCTGTTTGTTTGAGTGAGTGAGGATGCTTTCTTCTTTGTTTTTCCAAAAATCTTCAAATCTTTTGGTTCTCTGGAAGACACAGTCATCGACATCGGTTCTGCAACCGACGTCGGCTTTCCTCTGTCACCGGCATCGGTTCTGTCACCGACGTCGACTTTCCTATCTTATCGGCATCAGTTATCTGACCGACATCGGCTATCTTCCTTACCGACATCAGTTTTTAAACCGACGTTGGTCTCTGTCATTGTCCTTTTTCTTTAAAACCAGCAGCCTAAAACCTGTCCCTTCTCTGTCAAAAACCTCCATTCTGGTTTTCTGAGACTGCAAGAACACAGTTTTTAGAACCAGGACTCTCTTCTTAACCTCTTTAGCCAACAGCCACTTCTGTCTATCCCGTCCCTAACCAGTCCTATCATGGAGTTCCACTCGGAGACTGAAAGAAATCCTACAGGACCGACCCCGACCCCGACCCTGACTCAAATTACCATCATCCCTGAAGGGGACCAAGATTTTGCAAGATTCTTGGACCTCAACACCGCAGCCCTCCAAAACTATCTCGCGAGAAACCCAACGCGAGACCTTTCGGGTGACATGGCGAAGACATCCACACCATTCACCACCCAACCCTTTATGACTCAGCTTTTCACCTCAACTATTAACCCAACCATGGCCAATACGCAAAGTTTGGCCTCCCCGTCTATTTTTAGACCGACCTCCATCGGGGTTCCATTACCCCTTCAACCACCTGCAATTCAACCAAGTTCTACATCATATCAGAACTTGATTGTCTCGACCCCTCATACTCTTGCACCCACAAATGTAGGCGTGCCAACCTATATTTCTACCAGTGCCACCATTCAACCACCTTTGGCGGTGCCCAATCAACTTATGCCTTCAACCTTCATAACGCAACCACCTCTAGCCTCCACTTCTGCCCCTGCGACTAGTCATCCGTACGTTGTACAACCGACTATGTCACACGCCTCCTCTAGCCTCTTCCAAGCACCTTACAACCTGGGGGGTGCTCAACCCGCCAATCCGTCAGCAGACATCATTAAGATGCTGATGGATAAAATGTCCAGTCTCGAAGCCTCCATTTCCGGTTCAAGTAATACTTTGTCATATGAGCAAATTTGCAGCGAGCCCATCCATCCTTTCGTCCCTATTCGACCATACCCTAACCATTGGGAGCTTCCTAAATTCACTCGCTTTCAGAATAAGGAAGACCCACAGCAACATCTACGGGCATTTAGACATGCCTGTTATCTTATTGCCCATGACGATGCGTTGCTTTTACGCACGTTCCCTATGTCCCTTTCTGGCCCTGCCCTTGACTAGTATAGTTCTCTTGCCAGACACTCTATCTTTTCATTCATTCAACTCGCCCAACTATTTCTTGACCATTTCTCAATCAACATCACCAAACAAGTCTCAATCACAGACCTTTACTCCATCAGGCAATTTGATGACGAATCAATTGTCGATTTTGTCGCTCATTGGAGAGGTCTGATCAACCAGCTCTCCTTCTCTTTGCCTCAACCCGAGCTCATCAAGCTCTTCTCTCGAGCATGTGCCAGACACATCTCTTCTACCTTGCAGATTCAGACATTCCGTACTTTTGACGAAGCTTTCATCATGGCTCAAAAGCTCGAACTCCGCACCCTTGAAGAAGATAAGGTCAAATTGCATAATACCAATGCAAAATCTACCAATGGCCATTCTTCTTCCAGACCTTCTTCTTCTGCCAATTTTGAATCTAAAGGAGTGGCCAATACTGTGGTCGTTATATCACCATCCTTGACAACAACAAATTACTCTCAACCTTCGACATCTCCAAGCATCACCAAACAATTCCAACAACGGTACATTCAGCGTTGTTACACTCCGCTTGGAGAACCATACACTTCCGTTTTGGAAAAACTACTCAAGCAGGGGGTCCTCAATCTCCCTCCAATCTGACCACCTCAATTTGACCCTTCAAAAGCTATCCCTACATGGTATAGGGAGGCCGACTTCTGTCCCTTTCATCGCATCCAAGGCCATGACATCGACAACTGTCGAACCTTCAAAAATATCATCCAAGACATGATCGACAAGGGGGATCTTATTTTAGATAACCCGAACGCCCCACCTAACCAACATATCGACATTTTCAAACACCCTTTTCCAAATTATCCGCCTACTCAAAACAACGTCCAGACTTCGACCAATGACCCTCAAGACCATGACATTCACACGATTAGCACTATCTTGCCTCTTGTCCTTGACCAACCTCTTCCATTAAAGGATGAAGAACCTTCTTCTCCTACTAGTCCTCCATCTACCTCTCTTGTATTGGAAGACGCCTTGACCACATCAACGCCATTAAGCCCATCTCCATCCGAAGACCCTACCTTGCCTACTCCTCAATTACAAGTAGAAGGCACGATCATCCATGCCCTCTGCCCACTTGAGGAGCTGCCCTCTCCTATTTCTTCTCCACCAAGAGAAGAACCAGTCTCTCCACCCATTTCAACCGAGGAAGACCCAGTCGTGGTTTCCTCTCGCCCTTTGCGTGAGATTTCTATATCTCGCGCACCTCCGTCCACGTCTAAACCCAAACCTATATCTAACCTCACCTCACACAATAGTGGCCCTCGACCCAAACCAACGAAGACCACTAGACCTCATCGGAGGATTCCTCCTCCACCTTCGTCATTGCCCTCTATCTTGGGCCCGCATCCGTCCAATTTAATAGGAGTGCTTCCCACTCCCAAACTTTACAGAGGCAATTTGCCTCCATTACTCTCTCAACCCATCAGACATACATCTCATCCAAACCTTTGACCTATGCCTCCTTCGCCTCCCAAACCAACGTCATCAACCCCCACTACAATAAAACATCCAAACCCGTTAGCAGGTTCATATGCCTTGCTCTTACGGCACTTGTTGCAGTCCTCTCACCTCGATCTCCCACCTCTTAGACCATATCACTCTCTCAGACCTAAACCACCTTGGTTCGACCACACTTGCATTTGTGCGTATCATCGCACGCCTGGGCACGACACGGAGCATTGTCATGCCCTCAAGGTTGCCATTCACCAATGTTTGGAGAATGACACCTCTCTTTTCGACTACATTACCAACAAACCTTCAACACCACTCTGCTCATCAACTCTCGGATCAAGGCCATCTTGGTTTGACAACTCTCAGTTCTGCCACTATCATCACATTCTGGGACATGACACTGAGCGTTGTTGCACTCTCAAAGCTGTCACTCGTCAACACCAGAAAAAGGATTCCCTTCTCATCAAGGACCCTCTTAACCACCTCTTCGACAAAACATTAACCCCGACTCATGCCTCTCCAACCTCATCGCCTAAATCGGGATCCCCATTCCAGACTGTGGTCCCTTTGCCGCCTTTGACCCCCTTATTCGACATTAATACCATCCATCTGACCACTAAACCTCAACCGACCTTAACCAATCTTTCAAACATTCTCCCTGCCCGCTGGGGGAATTCATCCTTCATCCAAACCTCGACCAACTCTTCAACCCAGTCTCTACCACATATCAATCAACCAGACCTCTCGACCAAACATTCAACCTTTTTTAACCAACTAACGACAATGTCAACCAACTTCACATCCATCAATCAACACCTGACCAATCTCAGAAGAGCCAAATTGGGGCAAGTTTGCTCCTAATTGACTTGGACCTTATCATAACATACAAGCATGACCCAGGGACTTATTAGACCTTAAACCCCTTCTTATGTCTTGCGTCTTCGACCTTTCTTCTGTTAGTCGAGTACTCGTCTACTTGATACGTAACTTGAGCTCGTCCCTTGAGCAACCTCTTGTCATTGTCGTTCCTTTTTCTATCAACCCTGCTTCCTAACCCTTGTCAACCCTTTTTTGTCAAGCAGTAATGCTTTGTCCTAATAAAAGGGAGCCCTTGACCTTCTACAGTCTTGTCCATGACTCACATTTCTATATAACTCAAAATTAAGATGTCAAAACATATCTAAGGTCACAAAATCAAGTCAAATTCAAAAAGATAGACTGATCCCTCGAAGGACAGCTGTACTATCATTGCTGTAGCTAGTAGACTGATCCCTCGAAGGACAGCTATTCAAGCCCTTATTAAGAAAAAATATAGACCACTCCCTCGAAGGATGGCTATGACTAAATCTTGCTACAAACAGCAACCTTTCTTAGAAGCTTCCCGCATTGATCAGCTTCGCAAACTGACCATACATCAAAAGACATCTCTATGTAGGCTTCCCGCATCGATCAGCCTGCACCAAAAAAAAAAAAAATGAGTCACGGACTTGGCTTGTAGCTGTCTCAGGGTCTCCTATAAAAGGGACAAGGTTATTCCTGCTCTTAAACTGGGTTACCCTATCCTCCTCCTATCACCTGCTCAAGGGACTTCGAGCTCACTTTAATGTCAAAGTGATTCGATTACCGCCCTAACACCATACTGGTCAACGACGTAATGCATGAACGGGGCTTTTGTTCTACTAACCCCCTATCTATGCTGCCCTTTTGGTCCTTGTCAATGAAAGAGCAATTTGCCTTTCATCTTTTCTCTACACTTTGGTCACATTTAACCACATCAATTGTCGACTCATCTCAAACCCAGCCATTTTCATCATTTTCAGCTGACATCATCCTAGACCATTTCACATAGTTTCTATGGACACCAATACACATGGAAACTACCGACCAGACCCAATTTATGTTAAGCATAAACCAATACTTTCTGAAGCATAAATAGACTTCCATTCATTTTTAGCATGCGTCCATCACGACTATGGAAACTTGCTAGAGATGAAAGCCTCTCGACCCCTGTGACATCTGTAGCATCATCTTCCCCTCATCATTTTGACACTCAACCAAGCTCATCATCAACCATTTTGACCCTCGCTGTCCGAACTACATTGGTCTGAGGCCCTATGACCAGGGCTATGTAGGCAGCACTCAGATACCACATCTTCTAAGGTTAGCTCGACCACCCCCGTTTGTTCGTCTCTATGATGGACAAACCTTCTCTTCTTTGACTCTTATCACGACCAACTCCGTCAACTTTGACCAAGACCAATCGATCTCTTTGACCCTTCCTCCCTTTCAGGGAGAACTACATTGGCCTGAGGCCCTATCACCAGGGCTATGTAGGCAGCACTCAGATCACATGACATTTTTTGAGGTTAGCTCGGCCACATCCTTCGTCCATCCATCCTCTCAACCATCGACCATTGGAGATCATGTCTATCTCCTCTGACCTCGACCACTTCCAAGCCAATGTTGCCTTAGTTGTTTTTGCATGTGTGCTACCTCACAGCTGGTTAGTAGAATTGTTCGCAGACTATTTTTGACCCTTCGCAAGTATAGGATCGCGAGCCGGTTGATCCCTACTACTTGTGGCTTTTTCATGTTTTCTGGGATCACTTCCTGAGCCTGGGATACCTGGAACATGATGACCATTTGGAGCTTCAGCTTAGATTGAGTGACTCGATCAGCAGACGACTAAATGCTGGGGCCCGATTACTTCAATTTTGGCACTCCTCGACCCTTGACCTGCGACACTTTTGACCTGACCATCTTGTGCAGTGGTATGCGCGCAATCATGACTTTTGCAGCATTTTCACTCACTTTTCATCTTTCTCATCCACCTTTTGTCAAATCAGCACCTGACTTCAGGTTCCCTTCCCTCGACTCCCGCTTTGAGGGGGAATACCTCATCCATACTTCGGGGCAATCCACATCATCCTTCACCTGGGGCAACCACTCCCTATTTTTGTCTTGCAGTTCGTCTAGAACAACCAACAAGACAAAAAGGGGCAAATGTAGACACCTAAAAAGTGTCTAACCCTTGGTCTTCCTCTCTCCCCTTGGTCCCTTGCCACTTCGACTATCCCTAACCTACCTAGGTCTTATTAATTGAAAATAATCATCTATTTTTAATTAATAAGTCCCTTTTTTCCCTCTCCTTGCCACCTCGCCACCCTAAGATACCCTCCTTGGATCCCCTTTATTCCCCACATGGCCATTTAATGCCTTAGACTCTCATTCCAATCTCTTCACTCGCCCATTTAACCCCCGTCGACCGTTTCATCCTCGCATTCATTTGACCTGGCGGTTGGAAAACGGATAGAAGGCTATTTTTAGCCTTTTTCTGGCCTTTTAGTCGTCGATGTCGGTCAACCATCGACCGACGTCGGCGATATTGCCGGCGTCGGCACCCTTCATAATGGCTTCTGCACCGTTATCTTCCTCTCTGTTCTTCTCTTGGCTTTTCTTCGCTTCTCTGTGACTCTTTCTAGACATCCCGACTCTTGAACCTTCGTATCAGACCCTTGTATTAGTCCTTTCACTTGACCTCTCTGCCAATCAATCTGACCCTCTCCCTCAGGTACACAGCAAGCTTCTACAAGTGAACAATAGGGATTCTTCATCAGCAACAGGTCTTCTCATCCGGCATCACCAGCAACAAGATCAACACCTTCTTCAGCAGGGCACAGGTATGTTGTACTCTGTTTGTTTTCTTTATGCTTTCTAGTCATTTATAAACTAGATTTAGCACTTCTTTCCCTCAGTTCTGACTGTCACCCAGACCCGGATTCCTATCTCCCTGATTGGCTTCCTCTATCTCTCTGTCCCTCTCTGTCCATTTGACTCTCCTATATCTCTGCAAAGACCCCCTGACTACCTCAAATCAGACTCAGACCCGTCCACAGACCCGTCCACAGACCAGCCCACAGACCAAACCCGGACCATCCACAGACCAGACCCTGACCAGACCCATCTAGAGGCCATTGCCCCGACCGACGCTGGTCATTACCCCCACCGACGTCGGTAGACCCGACAACCGACGCCGGTGAGACCACCGACGCCGGCGACTGTGACCAGGCCGATAGCTTCTTCCAGGTAAGCCTTTGCTTCCTTTTCTCTTTCAGTTTGCTATCATTTCAGTCTATTTTAGCATTCTGTCATTTATCAGTCATTTATCTCTTATCAAAATAGTGGGTTGACCTCCCTTAAGGAAGTTCTCATACTTCTGGGAACAAGCTTTTGCTTGGCAACCCACCACCTATCCATCTAACATTTTCTTGTCCAAGTTCTTTTTCTTTGCAGGTGTCATTCCTCCACAGCCAAAGAGGAGTGCCCACAAACATCTGAATTTACGGTGCGCAGTCTATATCTAGGTACTTCACATGCCTTGTCCATTTATCTCTTTAGTTTCTTCTTTCTCTTAAATCTGAAAAGCGAATTTTGAATAGAAACACAAGCATCACAAGCTACAAGTACATTGCAGGAAGTCTTCTACAATAATGGCATCAGCAACCAGTCTTCTACACTCCTTCAGCAAGCAATAGCTAAGTATTCCTATGTCTTTTCATTTCAGTAGCTTAGAATGTATTTGTAATCAGTTTCCTATTTATTACTTCTAAGCCACATCACCAACCAGACTCGGCTATCAACCAGACCAATCAGAAACTCTTCTTGGAGAGGCTAAAAAGCCCTCCTCTTAACGTAACCCCTTTTGACCACTATCCTCTACTTTTTCCCCTCCTAAGGCCTTATCTGTTGTCTTGCATCCCTTCATGGACTGCCTGACTACCACAGACCATTCTGTCGACCAAAAACCCATCCAGACCCTGTCCAAGACCATTGCCCCGACCGACGCCAGCCACTAGGCCCATTGCCCCTACTGATGTCAACAGACTAACCGATGTCAGCAACCTTAACCAACTGACATCGATAGACCAACCGACATCGATGACTGTGGTATACTGACAGCAGACAGTAGGTACACATTGTTTGTATTTCTCTAGCTTAGTATGTCATTATTATCTTTATCCGACATTATTTTTTTATCAACAAGTGGACTAACATCCCTTCCAGGAACTCTTTGCACTTCTGGGATCAAGCATTACTTGGCAGTCCACCTTACATCCATCTAACAACCTTTTTGTTTAAGTCTCTTTCTTCTAGAGGTGTTATCCTCCACAGCCAAAGAGGAGTACCTTCAACGTCTAGATAATGGTGCACAAACCTCATTCGGGTATCATCTAACCCTAGACCACTTATCTTAGTTTCTTACTTCCTTTGAATGTAGAAAAGCAAAAATAGTTTGAAACATTCTGGCATGCCCGGTGGGAACCTAGGACTTTTCCTTGGGTTCATACTTTTTTCTTCTAAGCAAACTTTTCATATAGGTGCATTAGGTCTCTTCCTGCATATTTTTCTTCTATCTCTTCTAAAAGACACCATCAACAAAGTTAAAAAGAACCCTTCTTTCTTTCTTGCATCTTAGACTAGTCAAAATCATACTCTTCAACCTCTTCTCACTTGTCTGCATACGAACACACATTTTAATTTGGGCTTAAAATACATTGCATTTCATTTCTTCCTGAATGCATACTTAGCTCTCACATCTAGTAATTAAAACCACATCATGAATTAATCGTAGCACACTTATGTTACACAACCTAACCACTTGCACAAAATCAAACATCTAAACTCACTTGAGACAAGGTCTGACTAGGATTTCATCACCTAACAGATACCTTACCTATCCCGGCAATCTCACTTGGACTTCACTACCAAGGAGAAATCCCACTCTGTTCTCTAGCAGAGGATAATCTAGGGGAAGTATATACTAGCTAAGAGAAACCAGCTTATGACTGGGATCGTGAAGTGAGGGGAGCTCGCTCCTTAGCACCAAGCCACATACAAAACCTAACACAGACTCTTGAGCACCGAAACTAACCCGAAACCAACTTTAGAGTACCTCTTCTAGGACCTGATCTACAAGCCAACTTCTCAAACACATTCATCTAAGGCATAAGCCAACAAGATTCTAAAAGTTTATTCTTAGGATTTAACGTTTAGGGTCTACTTGTCTTCATCTTCTTTTTCTATTCCTATCTATTTTTTTGAGCTAGTAAGGACGTTTTCTTCTTTCCAAAAAATTTCAAATTCTTTGAGTTTCTGGAAAACATAGTAACCAACATCGGTTTTACCACCGACATCGGTAGACTTTATTCGCTGGCATCGGTTCTCTGACCGACATTGGTAACCTATTTCACCGGCATCAGTTTTTCTATCGACGTTGGTTACTATCCAAATCTTTATTTCTCAAAATAGAAACCTTAAAACCTGACCCTTTTTCTATCAAAAACCACCCATTCTAGTTTTCTGAGACTGAAAAAACATAGTTTCTAAAACCTAAACCTCTTGCCTTGAATGGTTTTGACACGTAGTCAAACCAAGAATCTTGTTGACCACGCAAGGCAATGACCACTCCCACCTTCACCATCTATGCCTAGTCCTCTAATGGAGTATCATTCAAAGACTGAATGAACTCCTACCTGACCAAATCCCAATCAACCTTCAAATTTCCCCAAAGGGGACCCAAACTTTGAGAGACTCCTTGACCACAACGTCAAGGCTCTCCAACACTATCTTGCAAGAAATCAAATGCAAGACCTTTCAGGTGAAGCGGTGATGACATCAACACCATCTGCTACCCAGCCTTTTATGACTCAGACTATTACCTCAACCATTAACCCAACCATGGCCAATACCCAAAGTTTGGCCTCCCCATCTATTTTTAGACTGACCTCCATCGGGGTTTCATTACCTCCTCAGCCACACGTAATTCAACCAAGTTCTACATCATACTAGAACTTGATTGTCTCGACTCCACACACTCTTGTGCCTATAAATGTAGGAGTGTCTACCTCCCCTTTTCCCAATGCCGCCATATAACCACCTTTGGTAGTATCTAGTCAACTCATGCCTTCCAACTTCACTGCGCAACCACCCTTGGCCTCCACATCTATCCCAATGACTGGTTATCAATATGTTGCGCCTATACAAGTGTAACCGACTACATCATATGCCACTTCTAACACCTTTCAAGTGCCTTACAACCTAGGGGGCACCCCATCTGCCAATCCGTCAGTCGATCTCATCAAGATGCTAATGGACAAAATGTCTAGTCTTGAGGCTTCCATTTCTGGTTCAAGAAATGCTCTTTCATATGACCAAATTTGAAAAGAACCCATCCATCCCTCCATCCCAATATGGCCATATCCCAGTCAGTGGGAACTTCTTAAATTTACTCACTTTCAGAGTAAGGAAGACCTTCAGCAACATCTATGAGAATTTAGACATGCTTGTTATCTCATAGCACATGATGATGCATTATTGCTATGCACGTTTCCCATGTCACTTTTTGGCCCTGCCCTCGATTGGTACAGCTCTCTTACTAGTCACTCTATATTTTCCTTCACTTAGCTAGCCCAACTTTTCCTTGACCACTTTTTGATCAATATCACCAAAAAGGTCTCAATCACAGACTTATACTCTATCAAACAATTCGACGACGAATCCATAACCGATTTTGTTGCCCGCTAGAGAGGCCTAATCAATCAGGTCTCCTTTTCTTTACCTCAACTCGAGCTCATTGATCTCTTCTCTTGAGCATGTGCCATGCACATCTCATCTACCTTTGGGTTCAAACATTCCACACTTTTGACGAAGCTTTCACCATGGCCCGAAAGCTTGAACTCCACGCTATTGAAGAAAACAGGGTCAAATTGCATAATACCGATGCAAAAACTGATGACCCTTCTTCTTCCAGACCTTCTTCTTCCCACTCCAAGTCTAAAGGAGTGGCAAACACTATGGTCATTAGATCACCATCCTCGACAACAACCAACTAATCCCAACCTTCCACATCACAAAGCATCACAAAATAATTCCAACAACGGTACATACAACGTCAGTATACTCCTATAAGGGAATCATATGCTTCCATTTTGGATAAACTTGTCAAGCAAGGGGTCCTCAATCTCCCTCCAATCCGACCACCTCAACTCAACCCTTTGAAATCCATTCCTACATGGTATAGGGAAAATGACTTCTGTCACTATTACCATGTCTAAGGCCATGACATAAACAACTACTGAACCTTCAAGAACATTGTCCAAGACATGATAGATAAAGGGGATCTTGTTTTGGATAACCTGAATGCACCACCTAATCAACACATCGACATCTTTAAACAACCTTTTCCTAACCATCCTCCTAGCCAAAACAATGTCAAGACCATGGCCGATAGCTCCCAAGAGCATGATATACGCACGGTCAACACGGTCTCACCTCTTATCCTTGACCAACCTCCTCCATAGGTAGAAGATCTTTCTTCTCCTATTCGTCCATCACAGGTAGAAGAGCTTTCTTCTCCTATTAGTTTTCCAATGACCTCTCTTATATTGGAGGACACTTTGACCATACCAATGCCATTAGCCCCACCTTCATCCTTCCTCCTACCAATGGAGGACCATACCCTTCCTACTCCTCAACCACAAGTAGAAGGCACCATCATCCCTGCCCCCTATCCTCTTGAGGAGTCATATTCTCCAATTTCTTCTCCACCAAGAGAAGACCCTGTCTCTTCACCCACTTCAACCGAGGAAGACCCAGTGATGGTTTTCTCTTACCTTTTGCCTGAGATCACTACATCTCACTCACCTCTATCCACATCTGAACCCAAACCCATGCAGGCATCCACCATGCCAAAATAGATTAAATCTCTTGGTGTTCACCCCATATCTAATCTTGCCTCACACAATAGTGGC
Organism: Torreya grandis; assembly: GCA_037957365.1. Lineage (NCBI taxonomy): Eukaryota > Viridiplantae > Streptophyta > Pinopsida > Cupressales > Taxaceae > Torreya > Torreya grandis. The sequence goes on from JARHVA010003227.1 coordinate 723,676, forward strand.
CCTTAAACCAAACCAAAGAAGGCCACTAAACCACACCAGAGAATTCATCCCCCACCTTCATCATTGCCCTCTATTTTGGGCCCACATCCATCCACATTAATAGGAGTGCTTCATACTCCAACACCTCACAGAGGCAAATTGCCTCCATTATCCCCTTTACCCATTAAACATATATTTCCTTCAAAATGACCAATGCCTCCTATGCCTCCAAAACAAAAGTCATCAACCCCTATTGCAACAAAACACGCAGACCCATTGGTAGGTTCTTATGCCTTGTTATTACGACAATTGTTGTAGTCTTCTCACATCAGTCTTCCACTTCTTAAACCATACCAATCTCTCAGACCAAAACCACCCTAGTTTGATGACACTAAAGTTTGTGCGTATCATCGCATGATGGGACATGACACTGAGCATTGTTGTGCCCTCAAGGTTGTCATTCGCCAATGCTTGGAGAAAGACACCCTTCTTCTTGACCATATTATCAACAAACCTTCAACATCGTCCCATGCTTCTCATACCTCCTCACCTTCACACTCATCAACTCTTGGATCAAGACCATCTTGGTTCGACAACACTAAATTTTTTCACTATCATCGCACATCGGGACATGACACTGAGCGTTGTTGCACTCTTAAATTTGTCATTCGTCAACACCAAAAAAAGGATGCCCTTCTAGTCAAGGATCCTCTTGACTACCCCTTTTCCAAATCTTTGACACCATCACATGCCTCACAAACATCATCACCTAAATCACGATCTCAACACCAGACTATGGTCCCTTTATCACCTTTAACCCCATTATTTGAAATCAACACAGTCAACTTGACCACCAACCCACCAACCCAAAAGAATAAATGGAAAATACATGTTTATATCCCTTGGACATCCCCATCTACCAAGCCTTCACCACAACCAAAACCCAAGATTACTGTCTTGGGCACATCTCAACTAGCATCCTCAAAGACAATCCCTGACTCTGTGGTGAAACAACCTCACCACATGACCCCTATGAAGATGTATTTGTATGATCTCATACAAAACTCTCCATAGCATCATCAAACTTTGATCCAAGCCTTACAATCAATGGAGGTCCAGCCTGATGACCCCCAACCATTAGCCACTTTAATCAAATCAATACCAACCATTACCTCCATCACCATCAGTGATTTTGAGATTCTTGCCTCCAACTTGGCAGATCAGGATCTCACCCTCTCAAAATAAATCTTTCAAACATTCTCCCTAGCAACTGGGGGAATTCGACCTTACCCTGACTATCGTAACCTCGACCAAACATCAAATATCAAACAACCAAATATCAACCAACCTCGACCAAGCCTCAACCAAACATCAAACAACCAAGCCTCGACCAAGCATCGACTAAATATCAACCAACCAAGCACCGACCACATATCAATCAACCTAGCCTTGACCAAACATTTACCAACATCAACCAACATCAACCAAACATCAAACATCAAACAACCAAGTATCAACCAACATCAACTGACCTCGACCAAACTTTGACCAAACATCAACCAACTTCTTACTCATCAACCAACATGTGACCAATTTGGAACAAAGCAAATGGGGCAAGTTTGCTCCTAATTGATTTGGACCTTACCTCATGACACACAAGCATGGGTCAGGGACTTATCAGAACCTGAGCCCCTTTATGCCTTGCATCTTCAACCAGTCTACTGTTAGTCAAGTAATTATTCACTTGACATTTAACTTGAGCTTGATCCCTTGAGCAATCCCTATCATCATCATTTCTATTCCTTTCAACCCTCAACCCTACAAACATTAGTCAACCCTTTGGTTAAACATGAATGCTTTGTCCTACTAAAAGGGAAACCCTCTAAACCTCTATAGTCAAGTCCATGACCAAAGTCTAGTAAAAAAAAAGTCAAAAAAAAAATAAAAAATTGGGATGCCTATCTCAAAAGGTCATAAAGCTATAAATGTAGACTGATCCCTTGAAGGATAGCTACATCATCATTGCTATAATAAATAGATTGCTCCCTCGAAGGACAGCTATTCAAAATCCCTTTAAACATATAAAGCAAAATATAGACCACTCCCTCGAAGGATGGCTATGCCTAAATATTGCTACATACACAACACTATCTCAGAAGCTTCCCGCATCGATAAGCTTCACAACATGACCACAAAGCAAAGACAGCATCCCCTCGTAGACTTCCTGTATTGATCAGTCTGCTCAAAAAAAAAAAAAAAAAAAAAAACTGACTGACAAACTATAAAGTCATGGACTTATCTGTAGTCATTCTCAGGGTCACCTATAAAAGGGGCAAAGTTGTTCCTGCCAAAAAAGGGTTCCCTCTTCCATCCATATCACATATCAAACCTATCATCCCAACATTTTCAAGCTCACTTAATGTTAAGTGATTCGATTACTTCTCTAACACAACCACTGGTCAACGATGTAATGCATGAATGGGGATTTTGTTTCTAAATAACCCCTTATCTATGCTATCATTTTGGTCCTTGTCAATGAAAGAGAAATGCGCCTTTCACTTCTTATCCATACCTTTGTCACATCCAACCAAATCATTTTCTCAACCAAACCCAATCCAACCAAACATTTTCAGACCACTCACATGACATAGTCCATTTCACATAGTTTTTATGAACAATAATACACATGGAAACTATCGACCAAACACAATTTATGTTAAGCATAAACCATTACTTGCTGAAGCATAAATCATCTCAATTCATTTTTAGCATACACCATTACTGATATGGACACTTGCTAAGGATGAAAGACCACTCAACCAATGTTACAGAATACACCATCACATAATATGGAAAAGGCTGTAACATCATCATGACCACCACCAATATATCGACCACTTTGAATCTTAGTCTGAACTACATTGGCCTGAGGCCCTAACAACAAGGGCTATGTAGGCAACACTCAGATGACATAACATCTTCTGGGGTTAGCTCGGCCACATCCGTTTGTTCATCTATTTGATGGACAAACCATCTTACCCTCATCATAACATCATCATGACCAAGACCAATCATCAACCATTTTGCCTCTTTACCTAAACTACATTGGTCTGAGGCCCCTCAACACATGGGCTATGTAGGCAGCACTCAAATGACATGACATTTTTTGGGGTTAGCTCAGCCACATCCATTTGTTCGTCTACCTGATGGACAAACCATTTGACCTTTAACCATGACCAAAATCAATCATCAACCCTTTCACCCTTTGACCATGACTTAACCTGACCAAACCAACCTTTCAACCTTTCACCATGACTTAACCTCGTCCACAACCAACCCTCTTCCTCCCTTTTAGGGAGAACTACATTGACCTGAGGCCCTAGCAATAGGGGCTATGTAGGCAGCACTCAGTTGACATGGGGTCTTCTGAGGTTAGTTCAGCCATTCCTTTGTCCATCCTTGACCAATGACCATGGAGATCGTGAATATCTCCTCCGACTCCGACCACTTCCAAGACAACTTTGCCTTGGTTGTTTTTTCATTTATGTTACCTCATGACTAGTTAGCAAATTGTCTGCAACCCATATTTTGACCCTCATAAGTATAGGATCGTGAGCAAGTTGATCCCCACTACTTGTGACATTTTCGTGTTTCCAAGAGCACTTCCTGAGCCTGGGATACTTGGAACACGACAACCATTGGAGCTACAGCTTGGATCGAATAACCCAATCAGCTATGACTAAATGTTGGGGCCTGATTATTTCAATTTTGGCACTTCTCGACCCTGACCTATGACAATTTGACTTGACCATCTCGTGAAGTGGTATGCGCGCAATCTCAACTTTTGCAGCATTCACACTCCATCTTCACCATATCCATCCACTCTCTATCAAATCAACACCTAATTTCAGGTTCCCTTCTCTCGACTCCTGATTTAAGGGGGAATACCTCATCACATAATCGGGGCAACCTATTCATATTTTTGTCTTACAGTTCATTTGAACAACCAACAGGACAAAAACTACCTTATCCCATACCTGGGGTAATCGAATCCTATTTTTGTCTTGTAGTTCATCAAGAACAACCAACAAGACAAAAAGGGGCAAATGTAGACACTGAAATCATGTCTACTCATTGGTCGACCCTCCCCCTTGGCCCCCTTAGTCCACTTCCTAACATTCCTAACACACACTTATTAATTTAAAATAATCATCTATTTTAAATTAATAACATTCCCCCTTGACATCCCCTTTGACACTTCACCTATGACACCTCACCTCCCTTGGATTCCTTTCCTTGGATGCCTCCCATCACCTTATGACCAATTTATGACCTCATTCCAACTCTTCCCCTCTCTCCCATGCCCATTTAACCCACCTTCGACCGTTTTCCCATGACCCCTAAACTCGACAGTCGAAAGAACGGGTGAAAGGCTAATTTTAGCCTTTTCTACCCCTTTTCTAGCTATCGACATCAGTTACCCATCAACTGACGCCAGCAAGATCACCAACGTCGGTCACTTAAGACAGCCCCAAAGGTGCATTCTCTCCCCCTAGCTCCTAATTCTCTCACTCAGATCCTCATTCTCTCCTGAATGCTAACTCTCTTGCACCTTCACTTCAACCTCTCTCTCTCTCTCTCTCTCTCTCTCTCTCTCTCTCTCTCTCTCTCTCTCTCTCTCTCTCTCTCTCTCTCTCTCTCTCTCTCTCTCTCTCTCTCTCTCTCTCCTAGATGTATAGCAAGCATCACAGGCTACAGGTACATTGTAGGAAGTCTTCTATAATAGCAGCATCAGCAACCAGTCTTTTAAACTCCTCCTTCAGCAAGTAATAGCTAAGTATTCCTCTGTCTTTTCATTTTAGTAGCTTAGAATGTATTTGTAATCAGTTTCCTATTTATTGCTTCTAAGCCACATCACCAACCAGACCCAGCTATCAACCAGACCAATCAGACACTCTTCCTGGAGAGGCTAAAAATCCCTCCTCTTAACCTACCCCTTTTGACCACTATCCTCTACTTTTGCCCCTCCTAAGGCCTTATATGTTGTCTTGCATCCCTTCATGGACTCCCTGACTACCACAGACCATTTTGCAGACCATTCTATCAACCAAAAACCCATCCAGACCCTGTCCAAGACCATTGCCCTGACTGACACCAACCACCAGGCCCATTGCCCCTACCGACGTTGGCAGACTAACTGACGTTGATGACCTTAACCAACCGACATCGGCAGAACTACTGGCATCGGTGACTATGGTAGATCGACAGTAGACAACAGGTATACATTGTTTGTATTTCTCTAGCTTAGTCTGTCATTATTATCTTTATCCGACATTATTTTTTATCAACAAGTGGACTGACATCCCTTCCAAGAAGTCTTTGCACTTCTAGGATCAAACATTGTTTGGCAGTCCACCTTACATCCCTCTAACAACCTTTTTGTTTAAGTCTCTTTCTTCTGCAGGTGTCATCCTTCATAGCCAATAGGAGTACCTTCAATGTCTGGATAACGGTGCGCAGACCTCATCCGGGTATCATCTAACCCTAGACCACTTATCTTAGTTTCTTACTTCCTTTGAATGTAGAAAAGCAAAAATAGTTTGAAACAGTTAGGCATGACATAGTTTGGGTTCTTGGTCCAATATGGACTATAATATGAATCAATGATAGGCTTTTGAGTAGGTTTACTAAATTTTGGAGGAGACTTAGGATTATAAGGATGATAATGATCAATGTTTGATTTTATTGGAGGGAGGATATTCAAATGAAACTTGTTACATGGATTTGACTCAATTTGGCCTTTCCAAACAAGCTTAAACTTGAAGATAAATTGAGACATATGATTAGACACTCTTCCCATAGTCTTATCCATGAAATCATTATCTAATAATAGAGAAAAGTATGGTTGCACATCTACAACTATTATATCTTGTGGAATTACAACATTAGGATAAGTAGGAAAATCAAAATACACATGTATGTTCCTTGCAATGCTAAAAGTATTTACATCTCTTCCTTCCACTTGAAATTCAACTCTAGAATCAAACTCATAATGCAAGTTCAATTCATCAGCTATTACCTTAAGAATAAAATAATGACTTGTAGAAGTACTAAAGGCATAATTATGAATAAAGACATTACCAATGATCATGGTGTAAATGAAAGAAGAAGGAATAACCTCATTAACTTTTTGATGAACAACAAGTTGGTAATAGGAGTGAGTTGATGTTGCATTTCTTGTTGTTTTAACAATTTTTTCAACTCCCTAGATTCACTTTTTAAACCCTCCAAACTGTGGTTAAACTCAATCTCATCTTGCTCAAGCTGATCATAGGGAATAAAAAGTTGGTAATAGGAGTGAGTTGATGTTGGAGGATAGTATAATGGTTGATATGAACCTTCATGAAGTGAATTCTCTTGAGGATAGCTTGTGGAGAAGCCATGAACACCAAAAGTATAATCATCTTGATAAGGAGGTACATGCTGATTGGAAGATGAAGAATACATACCAAAATTAATGTTTTAAAGCACTAGGTCTACTTACACTAGTTGAAATCATTTAGATTTTACATTGGTGCTTTTATTGCCTTTAGAGACTAATGAGTTAAAAGATAACACCAAGAATTCATTCACTTTAATTCAATTCTCCCATCAAGCATGCTAAAAATGTTGTCTCCAAATATTACACCATAGAAGAGGGTGTGCAAGGATCTTCTAGATTTGGGAAACATTGGACTAATTCCAAGTGTGTGGGTCACTTATGGTGTAAGTAGACCACTAGGATTGAAAGGGATAGCACCCTAGATATGTCTTGATGTACTTGTCACCTAATATAATAGTTTCTTGTGTGAAAAGGGATAGGATTTACATGAAAGTAAACTATTCTAAGTGGGTGATATACCATGAATATCTCCAAAATATTATAATACAAATACACTAAGAGAAAATACTCACAAAAATATCTTTTACCTCTTAGATCAATCTAACATTATCATTTCAAACATGATGGTGGAATATATGAAAGACTACTCAAGGTGAGTTAACCAAAGATCAGTTTTAGACACTAAGCCTACTTTTATAATTTAAAAATAGATTCATATACTTAAAAACACTTCATGTGACCTATTAGAATGAAACATCTTGCATTAGGCATGGAACGATTGAGACGAAGCAAGGATTGATATCAATCACTTGACTTTTCACTGTACATCTCTTCACACACTTAGACGAGATAGTTTGTAGGATCAAAACCAGGTTGCATATCTTATTTCAAAATAAAAGTATAATATAAAATTAGTAGGGATTCACCATACCAAGTGTTTTAAGTTGACCTTTCTTGTCTTGCAAATATAAAATGGAAGAAATAGAACCAAAACTGAAATTTTGACATCCTCCTTGAAAACCAAGCATGAAAAATAGTGTGGGGAGGTGAAGAGTCACTCCACCCATGTTTTAAGCTAAAGGTGAGTTACAAAAGTCTATACAAGTGTTATAAATGGCTTATTTTTCCATCTGACTAATCCTAACATAATCTAACCCTTTCCACATTGAGATCCACTTTGGTGACAAATATTGTCCCTTAAAAGTCCTTAAAAGTCATCTAATAGGCAAAAAAAATAGCCAAATGACCCATTTTTCATATAAAACTTAGAAAGTGATCAATTTATGAATTTAAGACACCTTTAAACATATCAAAGTCCATATTAGGACATTTTTAAAATAAATTGAGCCTTTGACTAGGTTTGACAAAGGTTGACTTTAGTTGACTAGCCTAGCACAAGGAAGGATAAGTGAGAAGTATAGGACACATGAAACCTTCTTCAAAATTTTAAAATATTATGGGTTGACCCAATTTGACTTGGGGTCAAATTTGGTCAATATTCTTGGTGATTCCTAGGGGTGACATGCCAATTATGCCTAAGACTAGTTACATAGTTCTTTTATTGGGAATGAAGTCACACATATGGGCACTCAAATTAATGAATAGAACTTTGAATAAAGGAAAAAAATCTAGTTGACCCACACACACAAAATCAAATACACAAACTAAACAAAGGGAAGGAAACACATGATAAATTGAAACAAACACGCTCTAATATGTACAAACTAAATAGAAAGAACTAATCCTCCTAGATCAAAAGGAAAGTTTTTTATACCATCTTCTTGAAGTGAACTAGAAAGATCTATAATCTACCACTTAGGATATGTTCTTGTTTGTTTAATTCCTTGATCAATTCTCATTATGCTTGCATTGGTTTCATGTAGTTCTATAGATGAGAACATGTGTTCAATGGAAACATACTCCTCTTGATTGGTTTGAATGGCAACCATAGCCCTTAGTTCAAGTGATATTTTATTTATTTTGGACTCATTTTGACCCTCACACTCAACCTCAACTTTTTTTGTAAGTGGCTTTCCATCATCAAGACTATACTCATTTTAAAAGGTAAGGTCTTCATCAAACTTTGGTGGTCCAAGCAGCTAAGTGCATGGGAGAGGTTCTTCAAAACTTACAACCTCTCTTGGTACCTAGTATTCTTCATCCATATTATGATTTTGATTTTTTTGAGATGAACCATGCTTACCTTTCTCTTCAAACTTTTCAAACATGTGCAAATAGGACTGCCATATGACTTTATCTTTTTGTTAAGGTGCTTCATGAATTTCAATAGGTTCAAATTCAAAATCTTCTTCAAAAAATTTCTCAAGCCCTTCATGAAGTGAATATGCATCATTAAAGCTCAAGGAAAATTTCTTAAAGTCATCCCAAAATTCCAACTCTTCATGATCAATAGAAAGGACTTGAAGTTCATCAACATTCTTACTAATTTCTTGTGGAACATCATGTTGGCTAATAAGTAACTCTTCTTCATCTTGTGTTACAAGTTGATCATCATCATCTTCCATAAAGTATGAAAATTCATCAATCCACTCAAGGTCTACTTGTTGAGGAACATGAAATTGATGTTGTATTATTGTCTATTGTTTCAAAAGTTCTTTCAAATCCCTGAATTCACTTTTCAAACACTCCAAACCAAGGTTTAACTCATTCTCATCTTGCTCAAACTGATCATTAGTAATAATAGGTTGGTAATAGGAGTGAGTTGATGTTGGAGGAGAGTAAAATGGTTGATATGAACCTTCATGAAGTGCAGTCTCTTTAGGGTAGCTTGTGGAGAGGCCATGAATACCAAAATTAGAATCATCTTGACAGGGAGGTACATGATAATTGGAAGATGAAGAGTACATACCAAAATTGATGTTTTTAAGAACTAGGGATGCTTACACTAGTTAAAATCATTCAAATTTTCCATTGGTTATTTGATTTCCTTTAGAGGATAATGAGTTGAAGGATAGCACCAAGAATTCCTTCACTTGAATTCAATTGTCCCACCAAGCATGCCAAAACTATTATCTCCAAATATTTCACCCTAGAAGAGGGTTTTCAAGCCTCTTCTAGATTTGGACAACATTGGACTACTTCTAGGTGTGTGGGGCACTTATGGTGGAAGTAGACCTCTAGGATTGAAAGGGCTAGCTCTTTAGATATGTCTTGATGTACTTTTCACCTAATATAATACTTGCTTATGTGAAAAGGGATAGGATTTACATGTAATTAAGATATTCTAATGGGGTGATACACCATGAATATCTCCACAAGATTATCATACAAATACACTAAGAGACAAGACTCTCAAAACTAACTTCTACCTATTAGAGCACTCTAAAATTAGCATTTCAAACATGAAGGTGGAATATGTGAAAGAATACTCAAGATGAGTTAACCAAAGATCATTTTTAGATACTAAGGCTACTTTTACACTTGAAAAATAAACTCATACACTTAAAAACACTTCATGTGACCTGTTAGAATGAAACAACTTGCATCAAACATGGAAGGATTGAGAGGAAGCAAGGATTGATATCAATCACTTGAATTTTCACTATACATCTCTTCACAAACTTAGAAAAGATAGTTTGTAGGATCAAAACCAGGTTACATATTTTATTTCAAAGGAAAATTACAATATCAAACCAGTAGGGCTTTGCCATACCATGTGTTTTAATTTGACCTTCCTTGGATTACAAAGGGAAAATGGAAGAAACAAGATCAAAACTAAAATTTTGAAATCCTCCTTGAAAATCAAGCATGGAAAATAGTGTGGGGAGGTGAAGAGTTACTTCACTCACATTTTTATGCTGAAGGTGAGTTGCACAAGTCTATACAAGTGCTACAAATGGCCTATTTTTAAGGAGAAACTACCATTTCTTACATATAACTAACTCTTTAACTACCATCTGACTAATCATGATATAATCTAACCCTCTCCACATTGATATCCACTTTGGTGACAAATATTGTCCCTTAAAATCCTTTAAAAGTCATTTAATAGGCAAAAAAAATAGACAAATGACCCCTTTTGCATATTAAACTTAGCAAGTTATCAATTTATGACTTGAAGACACCTTAAAACATATCAAAGACCATATTAGGACATTTTCAAAATAAATTGAGCCTTTGACTAAGTTTGACTAGGTTTTACCAAGGTTGACTTTAGTTAACTAGCCTAGTACAAGGAGGGTGGGCTTCAACAAGGACTAGATGAAGGATAAGTGAGACATATAGGACAATAAGAGACCCCATAGGACATATGAAACTTTTTTAAAAAGTTTACAATAGTAGAGGCTGACCCAATTTGACTTGGGGTCAAATTTTGTCAACACAACTATTTACCAAACTTTAATCCACAACCTTAACTATCAACACTTTAACAAGACTTTTGAACTTAGCCTTCCAACTATCAATTGCCAATAGTTGACTATTCCTATGGTTGATCACTAATAGTTAAGTGACTAACCACTAATGGCTATTATGAGATGACTTATCAATGATCAAGTATCAACCATCAATGGTCAATCCTCGATCATCGATGGTTAGTAGTAACTAGAAAAAGATTAAAATAATAATAGATGATCACTATGTAATGACTATCTATGATTAAAGCACACCCTACCCCTCAAAAACACTTACCAAACCTCACAATAGTTCACACAAACATACTTGCACCTACCCCTACCCTCCCTTATCTACCCTACCATTAAAAATTTGCATCTAACCTATCATTCCAAATTCAAAAACATAAACAACTACCCAAAACCTAGCCCTAGGTTAAACCCACCCACACTAATAATAAAATAACAACCTACTCAACATTAAAACATTAAAATGCATAAATTGAAAGATAATCTATCAAATTACAATAGTATCTACCTCATTCCTAATTTATTATCAAGTAGGAACCCTAGGTACCACCACCTGACCTCATGCTCTCCCTCATCCCCTTTGCATCCTTGGTAAACCTCAACTCGATCCACTTAATAAATTACCCTCAGTCCTCATCACTTTTCTCTTCAAATACCAAGAAGCCAATCTTTGAGGGTTAATATACTAAAATAAGCACATAGAACCCCAAACAGTCTTTTATCTTCACCCTATTAGGGCTAACATGTGACCACTAATGGTCAGGATGATCATTGATGGTTGACCTCAAGTGTCCATCATGACCATCAATGGTTAGATTTTTTAGGTATTTTTCACTCCCAAACACACCTTTTCAATAATTTTTTTAACACACTTTCACCTACTATTATATAATGGAGAAACCCTTCTTTGACTAGCAACCTTACCTTAACACTAGTCATTTTGGCCTAACTATCACATGTTGTATGACAAATTTTCCTGGGTCTTTTTTACCACAACTATATTTACCAAGTTGAACATTTTGAGTGTGTCTTACCTTTCACATACCTAATGAATTTATGTCTTCATAGGATCACTTCCTACCTCAAATTCCCATGAAAATAAATACCTTATCTAAGAGACCTACATTTATAAGTGAAGTCTAACCATCACAAATGGTCACATGTTTTACTTGTCACTTATCCTTTTAGTGTTGACCTTTATTTTACCAACCATAATAACCTAGTCATTGCACAATCTTGGCTATTGCACTTAGTCATACTTTGTGTGTGTGTGTTTGTGATTTAGTGCCCAACCTACCACCAACTTCATCACAAAATTACCCACTCATTAGACCTACACCTAATTTTATTATACCTCATCGATTCTCAGTTTGAGGGGGGAACACCTCCTCCCATGCTTGAGGTAACCTAACCTTCAACCCTCAATTTATTTTTATTTTAAAGCTTATTGATATAACTTGCATAAAAAAAGGGGTAAAATGTAGACACTATAAAAAAACACATAATGATTATAGATGTCAAACTGACCCCTAGACCACCTTGGGACCCCTTGGGGACTCTTTTTCAACCTTTTAACTATAATCCTAATTCAAGTTAACTAACTTACCCTAGCTAACCTTGACCAAACCTGACCCTTACCCTCGACTACCAATGGTCACCCTAACCATAGAAGATTAGGCTTGACCATCAATGATCAGGTTCAAACTTATTAAACAGTCAACTCTAATCAAACTCTAGATTAATTTTTATATTTAGCTTGTCTAATTCATGGGTGATCCAATGCATGTGAAAGATAAATTTAAACTACTTATTAACCTATTCTTTACCTCTCATTCTTTGTTATAAAAAAATAGTAGGAGGAGGTGAAAGGGGAGGCATAATTAATCAATCCATCCATCATCATCCACATCTGAAATTAGAGCCTCTTGCATTAGTACTTCCTTTTGTAGGTCTTCTTCTAGTGAACCAGCAAGTGTGAGAAAGATTCAAAGCACTATCATCCACTGACTAACGTTCAAGTATTATTACTCTACCAAAATTACTCTAGGATATACCAATAGATTCTTTAACCATATTCAGATCAATAACCAATAAGTTAAGTATCTATTTTCACTAATTATTTACTTTTTTCTTAGTTTCATAACCAACCTAGTCAAAACCCACTTTCTATATTTCCATTTTGCAACCTTGTCAAGACCAATTTCTTAAACCAAACAAAACCATAGTAACTACCAATGGTATATCCATAAGTATTGATGGTTTCCCAACTGTATATGATCACCCTAACTATCGATATTCACTGTGTGACAAATAAATAACAAGCTATTTTCACCCACTAGACCTCAATCAAATCCAACTTTCTACCTCTCTACCCGATCATAGATCCTCACCCTATTTCTTAAACCACACCCAATTTGTTAGTATTAATGTCAATTTGTTATTGCTATAATTATTCAAGTTTACTTATTATTTTATCAATCACTTCTTGTATTTTATTTCAATATCTTATGTGATATATGTAAGTACTTTATCTTTCAGAACTTGATTGTTTAAAAGCGTGGATTGATAGCCTCCGAGGAAACTCTACTTCTTGGATCTAGATTGCTAGGAAATATACCCTAATATATAAATAATCAACCATTTATTTTATTGATTTATTATCTATAATTCATTCCTCCCGAGCCAAAGAGGATTATTTACAACCATCTAGATCAATATATGCATGACATATAAGGTTATACTAACCATACCCTTCTCAAGTTTCTTTTCTCTTTCTTCTAAAGAATATAAGCTAAATTTCTTTGAAATAGGTGCTAATAAAATAAAACTAGTATAGGAATTCAAGTTATATCATGGAAAATTTATTAGTAAATTTTAATGGTCATACAATTTCATTTATTTCATGTGAGAGTTAACTATTGTTGACTATGTTTTTCTAAATAAACTAGTGTGCAAATAAATGATTGTAGAAGATAAATTATTGATCAAATATTGTTGGTATGAAAATAAAAAAATGAATCAAAATCCATATAAATAATCTTAAAATTTATCGAGAGTTTTTAATGTTTGTACAAGTGTAGTTATTATAGGTCAGAGTTAACTTTTATTGACTATAATTATTATAGGTTTGAGTAGGCTTCTTACAGTGGTGTTTATGAGCCTTTGGAGGATGAATGAAGGTGTCTTATAGATTGGATGTTATTCCCATAGTATTTATAATTCCATCCATGTGTTTATTTCACCTTGAAATTTTATATTCGATTAGTATGAACCTCATTTGTGAAGATAGTGTTTTTAGGCTAATTAAGCCTAATAGGTCTTTAAGACCTAATAGAGGTTTCATAGTATGAGAGAATGATTTGAGGAATATTTAGTATGGTAAGAGATAATATAAGTTGTATTAAATTTATTTATAAATATTGAGTCATTGGTAATATATTTATGGACCATCTTGGTTCATTTGTTATTTGTTGAGTAAACAAGGGTAATTAGAAAAGGTCTTCATGAGACCTAATGAAGGCTTGAGGCTTATTAGTCTCTTCACAAGATAAGATAGTGGAATAAGAATTGATATACATGGATAAGTTATATAAGACCTATTTTTATGTATATAAAATTTAAATTATGTTTTTTTAGGTCTATTTCATTATAAAAAGGTCTTAATGTAACTTGTGCCTAATGGAGGGCTATTTGCTTAAGCCTAGTGAAGGGGTTAGTAACATTTGAATCATGGCCGACCTATTGAATAGATATGTATTATATGTAACATATAATAGTACATATTTTTATGTTTATATAAGAATAATTAAGGGTTAATGAAAGTTTTGTGGTCAACCAATATTGATTGGAGAAAGAATAATGCATATGTAGAAGGCCCTTTTGGTCTCATTATGCTTGTAAGATAATTGGTGTATGAAATGAATTATATATGAATTTTAAAAATGATAAGAGGCTATAAAAAATATAATAAAATAATTATAAATATGTGAAAATGGTATAACATTATTTTTTTCAGGTCATGAGCAAGTAAGAAAATTTGTTTCAAATCTATTAGGCCTATTTTGCTTAGTTGGCCTACTTGGGATAGTTAGATAATTAGAGAGATAATTGAATGGTATGAGGGTTTAAATAAGTTTTTTATTGAATTATAGGAATAAAAATAAAATTTTGAACATTTCATGAAGATAATACAGTGGTGTTGAAGGTAATCAGTAAGTTTTTGTATTGATTCACGACATAATTAGACCTAGTTTGTCTAGATGACCTAGAATAAAGAAGTGCATTGATTATATGTTCAAAGAGTAATGAATATGCTATTTATGACTGATATTTATGATTTTTAAATACTTTATTTACTTATAAAAATATCATAGTGTGAAGGATGAATGGCGTCAAGGTCATGAACATGTGTATGAGGAGTGTAAAAGAGAAAGAGTTATTGTATGCCTATGTAAGGAAAATTTATGTTTGTATGAAATACCATCAATTATATAAGGTATAAATGTGGGTTTTTAGGTTTTATAAAAATAAAATACCATTATAAAGTGTGTAATAAATCATATCATAGGTGTAGATTAGTTAGGAGGTAACTGAGTTGGTGTTTGATCATCTAGGGGTTTGCATCCTCCTTGCTTATTGGTGCTAGCTAAAGGTCAAGTGGGTGCTTGAATAAATTGAGGGGTGGATGCTCCTTGATCATTTTTTTTAATATAAATTGAATAAATATATTTATATTATAGTAATCCAAATCTTTTTTCAAGTGGGTTTTCTCCCCCATGAGGGTTTCCAACATAGTTCTTGTGTTATGTGTTTTGATCTTGCATAGTTTTCTTTATCCATTACAATGAATGGTTTATATGTTTCATGAATGATTATAATGAATTTTTAAGAGTTTTTAGAATTGGAATTAAATTTTACTTGATTTAATAAATGATTCACCCACTCCCCACTCTTATTTATTGTGATTCCAATAATTGGTATCAAATCAGGACCTCTAGGAAGCCTTGACAATTAGGAAGATGGTTCTTGAAGCACATACTGGCTATGTAGATAAGGAAATAGAATCAAGATTTGAGATTTATGGTAAAATATCTTAAATATAAGATTATTTATTTTGAGATAAGGTGTATTAACTCTAACTCCAAGGAAGATGAATATGAAAAGATCATCCAAAAACTTAGAGATAAAATCAAGTCCTCTATGGAATGTGAAGGAAACGTGAGTCAACTTCAAACCAAGTTTGAGATAATGATGGAAATATTAAAAAAATATAAGATGAATATTAATGATCTTAAGAATCATTTAGAGGATGAAAATTTAATTTTGAGAGAAAATAATGATGAGTGTGATGAATTGAAAACTGACCTAGGATCTTTGAAGGTTGAGCATGAGAAGCTAGTGGAGAAAATGAGCAAGGTTGAGCATGAGAAGCTAGCTATAAAAATGTAAAAGGTTGATAATTAGAAATATAATCAAATAAATAGGGATTATATCATTAAAAATAAGGTGACAAGACTAGCAAGGCAACCCAATGCCATGAGGTTTGTTAATTCATTTCAAATTCAATGTTATGCTTGCAATTAGTTTGGTCACATTGCAAGAGATATCAAAAGGAGAGAATAGCCATCATCAATAAAAAGGTATGAATTATATTGTTTGTTTAAAATTCCATATATTTGGTCATATTTTAAAATATTATAAGAATAGGTTGAATGAGTTCTTAAGGAAAAACAAGTTGTATGGAGCTCCTAGTGTGCAAGGAAGAGGTCATACATAGATATGGAAACCTATGGCTATTAAGAGAGATCAAATTGAGACCAAGGATGAATTTTTTAATGATAATATCAATAAATACTATTTTTTTTGTTGTAAATATGAAGGCAAGATAAGAATACTATTTATCAGGGTATATTGACAAGGGAGTCAAAGAGAAGATGGATGAGCCAATCAAGCATATGAAGAAGCTTAAGAAAGATAAGAAAACTAGTGAGAATATGAAGACTTTGGAATATCCTAAGTTTTAGGTGTTATAAGTGCCTTATAAGGTAAGGTATCTCTATTAGGATTTATAGAGGCATTACTTAGTTTTTTGAAGCATCATGGAATGGTGTTGCAAGGTTGATAAGTGAGAAACTAGTCAATGGGTCAAGGTATGTTCTTGGTCTTGATATAAATATAGCTAAGTATGGATTATTTAAATTTATTTAAATATTATTAAATATGTATCTCAACTATTAAAATCTATGAGAATTTATTTTGAGATCTGAATTTATTTGTGGAAGAAGATATTACTTTGAGTGTCCTTAGTTGGCGTAAAGGGTTCTAACACAAGAAACTCTTGACATGGTGTATCTTGGGTTATACAATGATTTGGGTCACCATCTTTGTGATCAGGTGTAAAATGATGATATAAAAGTGTTTAATGAGGTTATGGTGTGCTAGAAGTAGTCCCTTGGTATAAATTTATGATAATTTCAAGTTATGTATCTTTGTTTACAATATACCTCTTTGAATTGACCTAAGAAAGGAGTATCTTTTCTTGTGTAAGAGAGAGGTCCTTAAAGGGCCAAGAATGGGAACATAATTTTAGCTTGAATTAGAAGGAATGTATGAATGTAATTATATTTCATCCATAGATGGCCTAATGAGGTAGCTTGTTCAAGTTAGTAGCTTGAAGAGATCTTATAAGCATCGATTCAGGTCAGTTTAGTTGTTTTTCATATGAGAAGGTTTATTGAGCTTGCTTTTATTATTTAGATCAGTTTTGATTGTTTGCTTCATATGAGAATTTTTTTAAACCATCGAAATAGGCCATTTGGGCCCAGCAAGATCAAAATTTGATTTAGTTGTATCATGAGAGGATATTGGATATTTTTGGTAAACTTTGTGTGGATGAAGATGGCTCCATTCAAGGTATGTTCTTATAAGAAGAGTTTTATTATATATGTCTAAAATATTTTAGTATTTTCATGTGTAATATGGATTGAAGGGGAGATAACTTAGGTTTATTAAGTATTATGTGAAGTTTGGGCATGTTTTCAATAAGCTAAGAATCAAGGAGCAATTTAGATAGAGGTAGTTATCTTCAATTGATAATATGCAAGGTATGCATAGAGTGAGGAGGAACATATTTAATATATTTCAACTCCAATTAACTTGTATGGTTTATTATGGTTTTATAACATGTTATATGAGATGATCATGATGTTAGGGGGAGATTTCTATCTCTATGAGTCATTTCACAAGTCCAAGGATCAAGTTGGCATGTTGACGAAGAGACCCTTTATCATTAATGTCAAAGGGGGATAAATTTCAAAATGAAGGAGTTGTTAACTTTGGGAGAGATTTTTTTATGCTAGATTTTTCACTTTTATGAATAAGAATAAATAAAGAGATAAAATATATGGAAAAGGGTAAAATAGATATGGTAGAAAAACCTAGTATAAATGTGTGCGTGAACCAGAGGAAGTGGAGAACACTTCTTTAGCTAGGGCAAGATGACCAGCTTAAGAAATAACTCAAAGCAAACTTGTTTTTTAGACATAGAGGAAGGGTGGATTACCTAGTTGGGGCTAGATCCAATAAATCATGAGTTATCTATGGAACCTATCAATCCACTCTTTAATACAATTTAATGTTAAAAGGAAAGAAAGGAAAGTTACATACATAAAATTAATAAAAATGAATTCTTTCAAAATATAAGCTAAAGATATAATAAAATAACATAAAGGTAAATGATAATTTATTGAAAGAAATGTTTTATTCTAGTCTGGTCTAGGTTTAGTCAGGTCTTTGATAGAAAATGGGAAAATTAGGGTCTAGTGAATGGTTGGTATAATGGTGGAAAATGAGGCTTTTGGTCACAAATGGATAACCCTCAGTGGTTATGGTTAACCATCACCAATTAGGGGTAACCATCAATGGTTACCTAATAAGATTGGGAATGTTAGAAAGGTTTGTAGGTAGAGGGGTGAGATCAAGCTCAATCTAATGTAGAAAATCTATTCAGGATTTGGTAATGATAGGATGAAAAGGTAGAGGGTCCAAGCTAATAAGAATGAGATGGGAAGGATGTAAGGAGGTAAGATATTTATAGAGATAATCAATTAAATGGAAAATAAATATAAATTAAAATTAATCAAATGCCTACCTGATCTTGAAGATATTTTGGCAACATAATGGTGCTTGAAGGAGAGCTAGAAGAAATTTGCTAGAGGTTCAAGTTGGTGGCTACTAGAGAAACCTGGTGAAGAATCTTTAAATTCTTGGAAGACTTGAGTATCTATATGAAGATATCCTAAATGTAGAATTTGGATATGTATTTTTTATCTCCCTTTTCCTCTTGCTCACTTTTTTTATAAGCAAAAGGTTAGTCACATTAGGTCAAACCAAGAGATGATGAGAAAAATTCAAATCAAGTCAAGGTTCAATGAATGGTGTATGGTTAGTCACAAAGGTGAGTGACAAGAGTGTGGTTCAAAGCTGGGTATTTATAATGTAAACATGCATACAAGATGAGATAAATTTGTGATAGCCAAGATCGTGTAAAGACTAATGATACCAATGTTGGTAAAAACAAGCTCAGCGCTAAGAAGGTAAGTGACCAATAGACCATGTGACTATATTGTGATGGTTGGGTATGATTGTTAGCCTTATAATAAAAATATATTAGTGTTTATAGGGGTATATAAATTAAAAAGTGATCTTGTATGTGGCTATCTAAAATCATAAGTGATCTTGTGAAGGACTCCAATGTTTTACTCAACATGGTAAAGTTGATCGGTGTGGTCAAAAAGACCATGACAAGTTCATCATAAAAAGATGTGAAAGGTTTGGGTCAAATGGTCAATGTTTGAGGTGTATGTAGTGAAATGGTAATGGCCAATAGTAATGTTTATAAAGGGGAGGCCAAGCTGACTCTATATACATAAGGTAAGTGAATGCTGCCTACATAGTTTTGTGGATATATGATCCCATAAAAACTTTAAACCATATGTAGTTTTCGTACTAGGATAGTGATGTGGGGAAAAGTGATCTCAAAATGGTCTTAAATGGTGGAGAAAAGATAATCTCCAAATGGTCGATAGCCAAAATATGGGTAGAAAGATAATGACCAATGGTTGGGTGAAAGGTTTGTTGGAAAAGGGATGATTGAGCTGAATCCATATGCACTAAGCAAGTAGACATTGCCTACATAGTTATATGGACATAATATCCAACAAAAACTTTAGGTTGTATGTAATTTTGGTTAAATGATTGGGTAATGGAAAGGTGGAGAAAAGTATTCTCCAAAAAAGGGTGGAGAAGTAAATTCCCCATAAAGATTCGAGTGGTGATTCAAATGAGTTACCCCAATTTGAGATACCACATGCTTTGGGGTTTGGTTGAATGTTAGTGGATGAAATTAAAAGTGGTTTAAAGAGAGGTGATGTCAAATGGTTGTGTTAGGTCAAATAAGGTGATGTAAAAAGAAGTGGATAAATTATGCTCAAAAATGTGAGGGAAAGAAGGAGAAAGGAATCTCCAAGATAGTGTTCATTGATGGGTTAATTTGATAGGTCAAAGGTTGTGTTATGAAAGGTAGTAACATCATGAGAAATATGTCTATATGAAACCATGATATAAAAAAGGAAAGAGTATAATACATTTTCAAAAAGGGTTGGAGAAAAAATATTTTCCCACAATTGGTTGGGTGAAGGAGGAAGGAAAGATAATTCCCTCCGAAAGGGTTGGGTCAAAAGGTTTATGGTTAATGGTAGATGGGGAAAGGAATTATCCATAGGGTCAGGGAATTATCCATAGGGATCTCAAAATGGTTTAAATTTGGGTGCATTTTTAATAGGTTGCCCCAATTGATATACCACATGTTGGATTTGGGGGGAAGATTTGCTAAGTAATTAATTGGATGGGTTGGTTCTAATGTTTAAAGAGGGAAAAGACATGAATTCTTAAGTAGTCATGAAATTATAAAGAGGAGGAATATATGTTTTTATTGATAAATATCATGAGGGAAAGATGGGCAAGTTTATGAACATAAAACCCCTATCATGTTTTTTATTTCTTCATTTGTTTGATGGTTAAAGAGGGTATCTTGATCATATGATCTCAAGTAAGATCAAATACCTTAATTTATGGAGGAAAAAAAAGGAAATGGATAAAAAGTAGTGGGTGATAGGTAATGGGTGAGGCAAAATGGGTGACCTCATTATGGGGATGTCTTGCCCCTTCTCTAGGTGACATAAGATCCATGATAGACAAGTCCATGCCATGTTCTAGATGTAGATAGATTGATGTAAAAAGTCTACTAATGATATAAAAAAAGAGGGAAAACTAAGTACAAATTTCTTAAGAATGATTGTATTGCTTTTGAAAAATGGTATGTTTTTCCCTTTTGCTCTTGCTTTTGAGAAGTTTACAAAATTGATCGATGCAAGAAGCTTCAAATGATTGCTTTTAATTTGTTTGACTTAGCCATCCTTCAAGGGAGTGATCTATGTTTATTATTTGTTCAAGTTTGATAGTTTTCCTTCAAGGGAAAAGTATATTATTTAAGAAAGTTATATATGGGGATGATTGTCATTCAAGTGATAAGTCTACGAATGCTGAAAATAGTTTGTGACCCAAAATATTATTTTGGTATCTCAAATGGCAAAAATGCTAGTTTTTAGACATGGATAAGTCTATGTAGGTCTAGAGGTTTTACTTTATGGATTTGAAGCCATAAAACAAGGAGGTAAAATAAGGATGAATGGTGAAAATGGTTTCAGAGATGATGATCATGGGATTCTATCTAGAAAGGGATGAAAATTATCCATGAGGATCATACCATGGGTAGAGGCATGGTATCCATGCTTAGGATTAGGAAAAGTTTTATGATGCATAATCACCTTATCATATTTTAATCATTTTTACTTAAATACAAGGGGATGAAGATGATAATGAATAAGGGATGAGCTTAAGTTAGACACCAAGGTGACAAGGAACTTGGTTTAATCAAAGAATAAACATGTAAAGGAAAAAACACTTGAGGAGGTTGATGTTTTGTATGCCATGTTGAAATTTTTTTACTTATATTCAAATGGGGTCAACCCCTACCATTCTAAACTTTTTAAGAAGGTTTCCATGTGTCATATAGGGTGTCATTTTGGTCTATTATCTTACTTGGAATTGTCCTAGTCATTATCTAAGCTCATTCCCCTTGAAATGGCCAAGTCAACCAATGTTATAGTTGGTCAAACTAGGTAAAACTTGGTAAAATGTCCATATTATTATAAATATGTCCTAATATGGTATTTGACATGTTTTTAAGTGTTTTCAAGTCATGAATTTATCATTTGCTAGGTTTCATATGCAAAAAGTGTCATTTGGCCACTTTTATAGCCTATTGATTGATTTGTACAAACTTTTATGCAATAAAATTTGTCATCAAGATGAGTTTAAATATTTAAGAGGTCAATATCATGTTAGGGATAGTCAGATGTCAGCCAAGAATTAGTTATGTGCATAAAATGAGAGTTTTTCCTTGTTTTTAGGCCCTTTTAAGCACTTGTACAGATTCCTTGAACTCATATTTATCTAAAAACATGGGTGAAGTGATTATTCACCTCCCAACACTATTTTACATTCTTTTTTTTCTAAGAATAATTCAAAAAAATCCATCTATAACTTCTTTTCTTCCATTTTCTCTTGGCAAGCAAAAAAGGGTCATTTTAAAGCACTTGGCATGGGCCATATAGGTGGAGTTGGGAAGAGTGATTTTGGGGGTGGATATTACTATAAGTTTACCCATTTTAATAACAATAAATTTAAATTTAGTACCTCCTCCTTTATGAACAATGGCTAGCACTCCAGATAACTTTTTATGGATTTGCAACCATGAGGGGGTCACTGTTTGAGCTTGTCTCAAATTTTCTTGTTTTGAATTGATGGATTTATGTATTGTAAGTGTTTATACATGATTTTAAATACATTAAAATGATTATTTTTTATAGGGCCAAATTACTTGTGAAAGCCTCTTCTAAGCTAGTATATACTTACAAAATGTCTAGTCTACACTTGCAGTCATCTCAGTTGCCTTGAAAGTGAATTATTAAGATTGGAAAAGGTGTTTTGATGTTGTTTTTAGGATTATCTTGATGTTTGTTAGGTATTTAATAATTTACAATTATTTTTTATGTTCTTGGAAGGCCTTTTCCTTGCATTTTCTTGTTATTTCATGATTTCCCTGTGTATTAAAATCAAGAAACTTCACTTACAGAAGCATGAGAACATCACTAATAAAAGGTGGAGGGTTTGATAGGGTCCATAATCTCCTAGGACTATTAAAATGCATTGACATGTTTGGTGGAGGGACATATATGCTAAAAATTTGCATATTTGTAATATGGTCTTAGTCCTGCCTATGTATAAAGAATAATCATCTATAGTTGGTGCCACAAGATGAAAATATGCCTTCTAGATGTGTTTCAATAATTGATCAACCCCATTTGAGGTTTTATTCTATATAAAGGTCCAAATAGACCTTTTGATGATGTTATCTTGATAAATAAAATGCATGTGAGGGCTTATTAGTAACCCCTCTCACTCAAATCCATCATCAAACCTAATCAGTTGCAGTGATAAGGTAGTTTTAGAAGGCTAATCACGAGGGGCAGTTTTTTGTGAAAGGAAAGCAGTTTCTTGACCTCTTTATAGGTCTTGGATGATTAGAGATGGCATTTATAACTCCTGTGGTTGCATGGCTTGCCCCATCTCTCTCTCATATGCACAAGTAACTAATATTTTTAGCTGTGACAAGTGTTTTATGACTCTTGGACTCCCATTCTCTCTTTCTTCCCATATCTTCTATAAATTGAGCCTTTTTGGCAATTGTATGGATATCTCTACATGGGTATGGTGAATCCCTACCAAATTTTTTCCTTGAATCAATAAATATAATTATTTTACCTCGTTCAAATATTTCACTTAGTGTACATCATGGATGTTAGTCTTGTGTAAGTGTAAGTTTTGGTTTAACTTCACATGTTACCCTCCTTAGTACCTTATGTATTTGTAATATCTCTTTTGTAGGTTAGCAAGAAGTGTCAAAGTAGATTTCAAGTGTAGTGAGTAGGCTACTTAATAGAGTGTCTTAGAATACCTATTGTTTAGTTCCTCCTAGCCTATGCTATCTCCAAGATCCCATGTTGAAGCATTGATGAGAGAGGGAAGATTGACATCAGATGAAGTGTCTGTGCAGCTTGTCCCTAGTTTCAAGTTCATGCTAAGGGTATGAGTAGAGAAAATATTTTGGTGTATCACCTCCCATAGATTAGGTTTAATTTCAATCATCCTTAACCCTTTTCATCCCCCAAGTGTTAGTAGTAGGATATGAGCTTTAGTTATGCATCAAGGGGGGCTATCCCATTAATCTAGAGATCTACCTCCTAATAGTGATACCCATAGCCCTGAGGTGGTTCCATTGTCTCACTTGAATGAGGAAAACCTTGTCCCATCTCCTCATTAGGTGTAAGTTTAATT
The DNA here is from genome assembly GCA_037957365.1 of Torreya grandis. Lineage (NCBI taxonomy): Eukaryota > Viridiplantae > Streptophyta > Pinopsida > Cupressales > Taxaceae > Torreya > Torreya grandis. The sequence goes on from JARHVA010003227.1 coordinate 747,937, forward strand.
GATAACATGCCCCCAATTCATGCTTGTAGAAATAGTCGATGTCCATCAAGAGAGTGGATGTCCCCCAGTTAATTTTTGATATTTAGTTACATGTGAAAGGGATTGAGATGGGAAAAAGAGGTGAAGTTGGATTGGTGATAGCTTGGTAGAGAGACTTATTTTCAAAAAAATTGATGATGGAATGACTCTTAATGGTTCATTTAATGGTTTTAAAATGGGTTACCCTAATTTGATGTACCACATGGTAGAAGGGAAGGATAAATGTTACCTCTAAATGGGTAGATAAAGTGGGGAAAGGTGACCCTCCAAATAGTTTAGAAAATAAGGAGAAAATTAATCTCTAAATGGTATGGAGAGGATGACTCCCAAGTTGGTAGGGAAAGTAACTCCCTTGAATCGAAGGTGGGGAAAGTAATTCCCCCAAATGGGTTTGGGTTGGTAGGGTGAAGGAAAGAAAAAGTCAAAAAATGAGGGGAAAGTAAATCCCCCAAATGGTTAGGTTTGGTAGGGTGAAGGAGCAAGGAAGTCCAAAAAAATGAGGGGAAAATAAATCCCCCAAATGGTTTGGTCTAGTAGGGTAAACGAGAAAGGAACTCAAAATGGTCAAAGGTTAGTTGGTTAATAAGTTCAATTAATAGGTTGTCTTAATTGGTTAAGGTATGGTTAGATAATTAATAAATGGTCCAATCCTTATGGAGGGAAATTTGTCCCTATTTTTCTCCTTCCATGGGTGGTCAAAGATGGGGAAAACATCCTAAAGAGTAAGTGTGGGTTAATACGAAGGTTGAAGAGGGGTGAAGATGACTTCCACCATCTCTAAAAGGGGGTGTTAGTGGTTAGTGGTTAGTGGTTAATTAGTTCAAGTTAAGGGTGGTGATTTGGGTGGAATTTCCTCTAGTTCTCTAAGACTAAGAAAATGAGGTTGGATTAGGTCTAGGTAAGCAAGGGTAGGTTTGATGGGTTGAACTTGGTATTGGTTATTAGGTAGGTTGGTTATGGTTGAGTTAAAAGGTATGTAGATGAAGATTGATTGATTGGGTATAAGGGTTGATTTGATGGGTTGGAAGAGGTAGAATAAATAGCTCATGAAATGTGTTGGTTGGGTTGGTTTAAAAGGTAATGTTGAGTAAGGTAAGGTGGAGAAAATGATTTTGGGTAAAGTTTGATCAATGAAAAGTTTGTCTTGGTTAATGGTAAATAAGGTTATGTTGAATGATTAAGGATAATACATAGAATGCCTTTTTATACCTCCTTGTGATCAATGAGGTTTTGAACGAGCCTCCTAAAGGAGCCACATTTATCAATTTTATGTCCTTTGGTGTGATGATAGGGGAAAAATTCATTCTCTCTAAACCAAATTGGCTTTGAAGGAGAATTTTTGATGGGATTGATTAGAGGGTGGTTGATGGAAGAAGCCTCCAAGAGTTTATCAAGGATGGAGGAATATGATTCCCTTAGTGAAGTGTATCACTTATAAGGAGGGTGTACCAATGAATCTTGATGTGAATATTTGGTTCGTTTGATGAGATTGATTGGTTGAATAAATTGGGTTAGAATGATGAGTTGGGTTGGGTTGAGAGGGTAGATTGGTTAAATGTGTTTAATTGAGTTGATGGGTTTGATTGAATGAATATTTAGGGTTGAGAGTAAATAATACAGCCCAAATCTTGATGTTGAGATAAAGAAGGCTGATCCAAAATGGGTTGGGTTGTTTGACATGATGGTTGGGGTATGTGTCTCAATGGTTGATGGGGTTGAATAGTCTAAAGTTGGGGTTGGTTAGGATAATTATCAAATTAGTGTTGAGGGGTTGTTGGTTGAATATGAGAAGGGTGAAAAATTTGTTGATGAGTGGTTTAAAGGTTTTAGTTTAAGTTTGACTGATGATAGGTGAGAGTCAGTGGGTCATGGGTACCATAAATGGTTGATTCTATTTTGTTAATCTAGTTCTATAAGATTGTAACTAGCTCAGGTGGTAGTTGATAATTGTTTGGTTGGTTGGGGGTGATATTTGATGGGTAATTGATAGAAATGTATTGGTTGTGGGTAATATTGGGTTTGGAGTTGTTGGTAAAGTGACCAACATGATCATGATTTTTATGTGGAAAAGGACCCCACAAAGTGGTGTTAGGGGATTGGAATGAAGGGGGAATAGGGTGATCAAAGGTTTGATAAGGTTGAGGGGGTTGAGATGTGGGTTGAAATGAGTAACCAAAATATGGGTTATGTTGAAATGGTTAAGGTTGAGTTTGGCTATAATAAAGGTCAAGTGATTGAGGTTGAAAGTGTTGATGAGTTTTGTGTTGGTAGAGGTAATAGTTAGATGGTTGTTGAGAAGTGAGATGGGGTTGGTCATAGGTAATATCAAGAGCACAAGTGGCTTGTGATGTAAGATATCACACTAAGGTGAGATGATTTTACTCTATAACCTTATTAAATTTAGGATCTTTAGGAGAGAATATAGGAGGGTTCTCCATTAAATAAAGAAAATGGAGACAAGATAAATAAAGATAAGATAATGGAAAGTAAGTTTCATTTAGCTCACACAAAGAGAAGACAAGAAGAAAGTAAAGCAATCAAAGCATATACTACAAGTGTATTTAAACTTATGATTCATTTTAATCTCACTTTTGGCTTATGCCTTAGGTTTTGAAAGAGTGTTGGAAGACTTGGTTTGTAGAGTGGATATTAGAAGAGAAGTCCAAGGTTGGTTTTAGATTTTTTATGGCTCTCAAAGAAATTATGTACTAAAAAACAAGTATGTGGCTTAGTATTGGGGCTTGTTCCCCTCACTTTATGCACCTGAAGCTGAGCCAAGGTGCTTAACCAATATATCATTTTCAAATTTTATACTTAGCTAGAGAAATGAGTTGGTCCTCCTCTTGGTAATGACCTCCAAGTAGGATTGCCAAAAAGGGTAAGGTGATCTGCTAAGTGATGAAATCCTAGTCAAGCCTTGTCTCAGGTATGTTATGATGTTCAAATTATGATGTGGTTAAGTTTGTGTAACATAAATGGTGTAAGGTTCAATTATTATACCTTTAATTAAACTATGTGAGCTAATTAAAACAAGTAAACCAATAGATGTAGATATTTATTTTATACCCAAAAGAAATTTTTAGATTTCATTCAATGAGCATATAATAAAGAAGAAAGGGAACTAGGGTCCCATCGAGCATGCCAAAATGTTTATGTTAGAATTTTCACTTTTATGACAAAGAATAAATAAAGAGATAAAAGCTATGGAAAAGTGTAAAATAGATATGGTATAAAAACCTGGTAGAAATGCACGTGTGAACTAGACAAAGTGGATAACTCTTCTTTAGCTAGGGGAAGATGACCTGTATTAGAAAGCACTCAAAGCAAGCTTATTTTTTAAATAAGAAGGAAGGGTGGATTGCCTACCTGGGGATAGATCCAAGAAAGAATGAGCTATCAATGGAGGATATCAATCCACTCTCTAATACAAGTTAATTCTAAAAGGAAAGAAAGGAAAGTTGCATACATAAAAGTAATAGAAATGAATACTTTGTCAATGTAAGCTAAAGATATAATAAGCTAACATAAAGGTAAATGCTAGTTTATTGAAAGAAATGTTTTGATCTAGTTTGGTCTGGGTCTAGTCAGTTCTTTGATATAAAATGGGAAAATTAGGGTCTAGTGAATGGTTAGTTTAATGTTGGAAAATGAGGGTTTTGGTCACAAAGGGCTAACCATCGGTGGTTATGGGTAACTATCATCAATTAGGGGTAACCATCAATAGTTACCTAATGGGAATAGGAATGTTATAAAGTTCTATGAGCAGAGGGGGGAGATCAAGCCAAATCTAATGTAGAAGGTCTATTTAGGATCTGGTAATGATAGGATGAAAAGGTAGAGGGTCCAAACTAACAGGAATGAGATGGGAAGGGTGTAAGGAGGTAAGATATTGATAGAGATATTTAATTAGATGGAAAGGAAATGTAAATGAAAAGTAATCAAATTATTAACTAATCATGAAGATATTTTTGTATCATAATAGTGCTTAAAAGAGAGCTAGAATAAATTCACCAGAGGTTCAGGTTGGCGGTTGTTGGAAAAACTTGCATGAAGAATCTTTGAATGCCTGGAAGACTTGAGTATCTATATAAAGATAGCCTGAATGTAAAATTTGGATATGTATTTATTATCCCCATTCTCCTCTTGCTCACTTATTTTTATAATCAAAATGTGATGGAGAAATAAGATAAGGTTGTAGGTTATGAGCTGTTTGTGATGTGTTAGAAGATTAATCAGGCAGAAACTATTAAATTTGTGCCTAAGCTACCTCAAGAACAATTGGTGATGAGTTAGTAGATGGAGGACTTAACCATTGATGTTCAAGGTAACCTTAAATGTTTTATTTAACCATTTGTAGCTAAGGTACAGAATATAAGTGGGTTAAAAAGTGGGTGAAAGGGGTGAAAAAAGCTTAATTGTATAGTTTTGAAAACTAGATCCATGTGTGTGGTATCATAGTGTCTAAAAGAGAATTATAATTTTTTTCCATAAATTAAAAAGGGGTATATTTTTTATCATGGTCTTGAAATGCATTGATTATCATTTATGTCAAGGTGATCTTCGTATATAATACATTAATGACAAAGTTATAGGTTCCAAGTGGATTTGAGAGTGAATATCATGTGTGTAATACTTTGAGGTGATTTAACATGTTTTATGGGTCATATTAGGTTTAAATATTTATAGTTTAACCTGTGTAAGTGAGAGTAATTAATTAGAGCAGTCTTGTGAAGGTCTAGTTATCCTAGTCAACTTGGCATAACTTCTTGAGTAAGAAGATTGGTGACATAAAAATTAACACATTTGAAGGTTTCATAATAATGTGGTCACATGGGTTTGTTCATATTTTTTAATATTTTTTATGATACAAATTTTAGGTTATGAAAATATGTATAGCAAAATTTATGGTGGTTTAAAGTTGGTCTCCTAGGCAGATTTCACTATTTTCCATACCTAGCTAGATTTGTAATATCAAGTAAACAAAAGAGAACTAGTTAGTAGTATTTTTTATAAATTTTGATAATGCATGAATTTAATGGTAGTGTAAAAATAATTATTTTATATTACTTCAATATATATCCATGAAAATTGATTATCTTGATTAGTCGTACAATTGCATTTATTGCATGTGAGAGTTGACTATTGTTAAATATGTTTTTTCTAAATAAACCAGGGTGAAAATAAGTGATTATAGAAGATAACATATTGATCAAATATTGTTGGTATAAAATTTAAAAATTAATTATACTCCATATAGATCATCATAAAAGTGATTTGGATTTTTGAATATTCGTCAAATGTAGTTATTGTAGGTTAAAGTTGACTTTAATTATTATAGTTTTGAGTAGGATTCTTGTAGTGGTGTTTATGAGCCTTTGGAGGCTAAATGAATGTGTCTTATTTATTGGATGATTCTATTTAGATCTTTATATTTACATCTATATTCTATTGTACCTTTAAATTTTATATTCAATTAGTTTGAGCCTCATTTGTGAAGATAGTGTTTTTGGTATAATTAAGCCTAATAGGTCTTTAAGACCTAATGGAGGTTTCAGAGTATGAGAGAATGATTTGAGGAATATTGATCATGTTAAGAGATAATATAGGTTTTAATAAATGTATTTGTAAATATTGAGTCATTTTTAATAGTTATATGGACCATCTTCACTCATATGTTGTTCATTGAGTAAACAAGGGTAATTGGAATAGGTTTCCATGAGACTTAATGAAGTCTTGAGGCCTATTGGTGTCTTCATAAGGTAAGAGAGTGGTATAAGTATTTAAATACATTTATAAGGTCTATAATACTTATTTTTATGTATCTAAAAGTTCTCTTATGTTTGGTTAGGTCTATTTCATTGTAAAAAGGTCTTAATGTAACTTATGCCTAATAGAGGGCTATTTGCTTAAGCCTAGTGAAGGGGTTAGTGCCATTTGAATCATAGCCGACCTATTGAATGGATATGTATTTTATGTAACCTATCCTAAGACATTATTTTATGTTTTTATAATTGAAATATAAGCCTTAATTTTTAATTAAAGTGTTGTGTCCAACCAATATTGATTGGAGAAAGAATAATGCATATGTAGAAGGCCATTTTGGTCTCATTGTGCTTGTTAAATAATTGGTGTGTGAAACTAATTATATATGAATTTTAAGAGTGGTAATAGGATATAAAAACTATAATAAAATAATTTTTAATATGTGAAAAGTGTCTAACATTATTATTTTCAGTTTATGAGCAAGTAAGAAGATTTGTTTCAAGGCTACTAGGCCTATTTTACTTAGTTGGCCTAATTGGGCTAGTTAGACAATTGGAGAGAGAATAAAATGGTATGATGGTTTTAATAAATGTGTGAGGGGATGATAATAATAATAATAATAATAATAAAATTTTGAACATGTCATGAAGATAATATAGTGGTGTTGAAAGTAACTTGTAAGTTTGTGTATTGATTCAAGGCATAATTTGGCCTAGTTTGTCTAGATGACCTAAAGTCAAAAAGTGTATTTATTATAAATTGAAAGAGTAATGCATAGGTTGTGTATGAATGATATTTATTATTTTTAATACTATATTTACATATAATAATATCATATTATGAATGAGGAATGGCCTTAAGGTCATGAGCATGTGTATGAGGAGTGTAAAAGAGAAAGAGTTGTTGTATGCCTATGTAAGAAGTAGATTTGTGTTTGTATAAACTACCATAAATTTTATAATGTATAAAGGTAGGTTTTTAGGTTATATAAAAATATAATACTATAATTAGGTGTGTAATATATCATATTAGAGGTGGATATTAGTTAGGAGGTTATTGAGTTGGTACTTGATCATCTAGGGGGTTGTAGCCTCCTTGCTAGTTGGTGGTAGCTAAAGCTCAAGTGGGTGCTTGACTAAATTGAAGGGTGGGTACTCATTTATCATTTGGTACTAATATAAATTTAATAAATATATTTATAATATAGTAGTCAAAATCTTGTTTCAAGTGGGTTTTCACCCCTATGAGGGTTTCCCACATAATTTTTGTTGATCTTGCATAGTTTTCTTTATTCATTGTAATGAATGGTTTATATTCTTCATGAATGATTATGATAAATGGTTAAGAGTTTTAAGAATTTTAATTGAGTTTTATTTTCTTGCATAAATGATTTAACCCCTCCCCAAGTTATTGTTCTTAAAACAAAAATTTTTACCTTTGAAAGAAGAGGCAAGTTGCCTAGCTATGGCATTATATTTGGTGACATGGTGCACTAAGTAGATATTTGTAATATTTTGAATATGCTCCACAGGGGAAGTCACATTATCACCAATAAGTTAGGTTAAAAAATTTATAGGTGTGACTGTAATGTCATCATATTGGGCAAGAGTTAATGGAGTGCCTTTGTTGAAAGGTGTAAATAGTTGGTTCCTCTATGCATCCATGAATTGGATAGGTAATAATATTCCTCTAGTTGTAGGGAACCTCCAAAATGGGGGTGTAGACTGAGCTCTATGGGATGACTATCTTGATCCACTCCTTATCCTGATAGGGGATGAATATGTAATGACTCTCTTTTTCTTAGAGGTTATAGGAAACTTAATGAAGTGAAAACTAATGCCTATTGTAGATGAGCTAGTTTGTCTTGGCATGTAGATAGGGGATAATCTTTGAAAACCATAAATGTTTGGAGTAACTAGATGCTTATTGATAGAATAACATGGATTGTAAAGTTTTTTAGGATATTTGTCTAATATTTTTGTCTTATGCACTCATTTTATTGTTGTATAGTATATTTTATCTTATCTTCACGATTTGTAATAGGCTTGAATATGAAGAGACTCCACTTTTAGTGGTAAGTATGAGAAGAATATGAATATTCATAGATTGGAAATGTGTGTGTGTATATATATATATATATATATATATATATATATACACACTTTTTTGTAAGAATAAGGTCATTCCACTTTTAAAAGAGATAAATAGAGAATATCTGGTTATGGTTACTTGTATGATCTCTTGTTATGTTCCTTGTGTGAATTCTCATGTATAATATGTTAGAGAGTTATCAGTGATGTCATGGTAATGTCATGGAGGTGTCCTAGTGAGTGGATGAAGTGAATTGATAGCCCAAGTAGTAATGACAAAGTGTGAAATGTTTTTGTCCTAGTGTGATTGAAGTTAGCTTGATTGATCTTAAATTTTTGCATAATTAGAGAGGTTTAGGGATAAGTATGGTGATTTGAGCATGTGCAAGGGGTCCTATCATAGTTCCATGGTGGTTATAGCTCTTGTGTTCATGATTTTTATTCATTTGGTTATTCATTATGATCATCTTGGTAGAATGGGTCTAGTGGTATAAAATCTAAGTAGGTAGTTTGTTGATGTCGCCATTGTCATGTGTGGATGAGGCAAGGGGATTTGGCCATATGGTTGTGATCACATTACTGCCTAGTTGATATGCACTAAATCTCAAGTCATGTGTTGAATCATGGTCAAAGATAAGAGGGTAAAAAATTTGGCTTTTTAGTCAAAATTCATTATTTTCCCATACTTAGCTGAATTTACATGTGGCCAAAAAGAGCCAAGCGAGCATGTTTGATAATATCAAAATTTACACACAAAGGTTTCAGGATAAAATGATCATAAGGGTTTGTTCATTTTTTCACCTAGTTTATTTTTGAAAAAATTTATATCTTGAAATGAAGTGTGTCAAAAGATATACATGTGCAAAATTGGGCTCCCAAGTAGTTTGACTATGTTTTTCCATAGCCAAATTTATGTGTGATAAGTAAAGATGAGTAGGCACTTGATGGTATTATATCTCAAACATGTGAATTTCTCAAGAGAAACTAATCATATGGGTTTATCTAGTTTTTATCCTATTTTATTTGTGCTAAAATTTAGATCATGTGATGAAACACGTCAAAAGATATGTTTGTTTATATTTGGCCACCCATGTAGGTTTTGACATAGTTGGCTCTATGACAGAAGATTTTGAGAAGGAATTTTAATGGTGATATATCTCACTCATTTTAAGGTTCAAGGAGGTTATTATTATATATATTTATTATCCTATATGAGGATATCATCTGGTCCAAATTTGAGATCATGTGTCGAAGCATGGTGAAGTTTATTAAGGTCCAAAATTGGCCTTCTAGGCATATTATAGTGGTCCCCATACTTAGTCAAATATGAAAGAGGTAAAGTTTAATCAAGTCTCCATATATATCAATGGAGCACATATCCTCTAATATATTAGGAAGCAATAATATGGCTATATGTGCTTGATTTTTAATGACTGAGCAAAGGTAAGAATAAGAGATAAATGGTGAATAGGTATTCATACAATTGAGATCAATAGAGCATAGTAAGTCAAAGATGTCAAAGTGACTGAAGTTTAATGGATTTAAAGTTTTGTATAATTTTGAGAGAGATTTATGGATCATGATAGGCCAAGATGAGTGAGAGCATGAGATGAAGGCAAGTGTTCGAGGTTTAATTATAAACATTTTAATTCAAATATTTGAATTTAACATATGGAAAACTAGAGATCTATATTTTATCCATATCTTTCGATAGAATTAAAATTTTCTATTGATATAAAAATAAAATTTGTATAATATTCCAATATGGATCTAGAAATATAAATTTAAAGATCTAAAAATGAGCACAGTCAAAGATATTGATCTTATAAGTTGACTATGTGTTTGTGTTTATCCTACAAGTGACTCGAGAAGGATAATTAAGCTTGTATAGATGTTGTTTTGATATTTAATGATGAATTGGATATTATGGAGTGTTTTAAAATCCATGTGGATCATTTATGTGCATTATTAAGGTTTTACCAACTATATGTAGTATGAAAAAAGTTTTATAAGTCAATTGTGTATTCATTTATGGTGACTATGTACACATAATGTTGATTGTGCTTGTGAAAAAGAGTGAAATAATGACTATAACCATTTGAGGATGAATAAGGGGTCATGTAGTGTGTACATATGATTTTTTAAGTAGACCTATGTTCTTTTTTTTCAAGATTATGTGATATATGGATGAATAGGTCTCTGTGAGACCTATAAGAGCTATAAGGGCCTTATTGAAAGGTGTAGATGCTTAAAGGTAACCCATAGATGTTATGGATAAGTTATTGAGATGTAATTGAGGAATGTATATATGTGTTATATTCCTTAAGGTTTAAGGTAATTCTAATTTCTGACCATGATGTTGTTAATCATGAAATCCCTATATATAGAGAAATCAAAGGAGATGTTTTCTAGGCTTCTGTGAGTGGTGTGTGAATTGAAGTGAAGAAGAGAAGAGGTAGAGTGTGCCCAATGGTTGGGTTGATTAGAAGTGAAGATTTAGGACTATTTGTATGAGCTATAGGTCATATTTATGATGTCCTAATATTTATCCTACAAGTTGAGGATGAGTGAAGGACAGATGGTGTTTGTGTGATCTTGGTGGCTGATCTAAGAGATATTTCAAAGTGTGGACTATGTGTATACCATTTGGTCATGTTGTTGATGTGGTGATATAATTTTTAATAAATATTTAAGAGTGATTCAAAATGTATATTTGGATGCATTAAGTGTGAAGAGATAAATAAATAGGCTTAATTGGGATATGCAGTGTGTTCTAATTGATCTTTGTTTATTGTTTGTTGTTTGAAGTATGTAATGTTCTTTGGCCAATAAGGAGTGTTGAGTGAAGGTGAAGTTTCGTAATTATATTTCAATCATTAGGTGTTGAAGACATTAGTTTAAAGGTAGAGGTGTTCAAAGAGGGTCTAAAGTACTTGGTCTTCCTTAGGGGTAGTTTCTCCTTGTGAAATAGGTGTTTCACTAAATGCAGGTGGTCTAAAGGAGTTGATCATCTTAAGGGTAGGTGTTACTTGTGGAATAGGTGTTTCACTAAATCCTAATTAAGAGGACATGATGAGTCTTTAGTTTTCAATACCTTATAGGAAAATTAGTCCAATTGTTTGCAAGCTTGAGAGTGGGTTTTATTCCCTAAGAGGGTTTCCTATGTATGTCTTATGTTATGTACTTAATCTTGCATTGTCTCTTTTGTTCATTTATATGAATAATTTGTATACTTCATGAATGACTATGGTAATTTATTAAGAGTAATAAATCATTGAAATATAATTTGTATTATTTGGGCTCATTGATTCACCCCCCTCTCAATGATTATACCTCTATCAATTGGTATCAGAGCTGGTCCTTTGAAAGAAGCTTAACAGCTTGAAGGAGATTATGAGTAGGTACAAAGATGGCTAAATATTTGAATAAAGAGAATAAATAATATAATACTATGATCAAGGCACTTTAAGAATAGATATGTACTTTGAACAAAGATGCTAAAAAGGATAAGAAGTTTATCAATGACCTTAAGGTTTAGCTAGAAGATTAGAAGGCAAGTTTGAGTTTAAAAGAAAAGGACATCATGAATAATGAATAAGTTTTCCATGATAGTGGCGATGAAGAAGTGTTATATGATAGTAAGGAAGATGAAGTGGATTTAGGAGATAAGCTCATAATTAGGTATCACAAGATGAGGTATGTGATCAAAGTTCTTGAATCATAAGTCAGTTCCCTTGAGGGAAGTTTTTTAGAGAAATCATGTAGAATAAAAGATTACATGGCTAAAGAAGCTAAGAGTGATAAAGAGACTATCCAAATTCTTAGAGGTTAGTTGATGGCTACTATTTCAAGTATAAGAGATAAATAATATGAGTGCATTTAATTGGAAACCAAAATAGATTAATTAAAGTATGAGCATGAGAAATTTGTTGTCAAGATAAGCAAGATTGAAGAAGATTTAAAGAAGCCAAATTAGGTCAAGAGTAATAAAAAAAGATTAGTTAAATAACCCAATGTAATAAGGTATGTAAGTTTGTTTCATGGACATTGTCATTCTTTTTATCAATGTGATCATAGGGCAAGAGATTGTAGAAGGATGAGTTCTAAGATTGAGTTCACATGGATCCTTAGAAGGAGCAAGTGGTCTTGGAGAAATCATAACTCAGATCTATCAAATGGTATGAATTTTTTTATTTGTTTTATCTATCATAAGAGTGGTCATATTGCAAGTTTCTACCCAAGTTAGAGTCAACAGGGCTTTAAGGTATTTCAAGGGACATGAAGCTTCCATTATACATATAAAAGGTCATTATTGGTTATGGAGACCAAATATTATTAGTGATAATAAATCTAGTCAAAAATTTTATAAGAGAATTGATTTAGAAGAATGTTTTGCAGATCAATTTAAGCTCAAAGGTTAAGAAAGTAAAATGACTATAGATAAGAAGAAGGATGGTAAGCAAATGAATGATAAATCTTCTAAGAGTGTTTTAGATAAGACCAAAGATGTTTCTTTTGCCATGATAGACTTGAAGGAAAATCAAAAGTTTATATTGATATATTATGTAGATAGATCTAAAGAAAAGAATGAAGTCAAGAATAAATTCAAAGTCAAGCAGGATTGTAAGCTAGAGAGAGGTATGGAGATATGAGAGTCTCTATAACTTTGGGATTTCTAGTCTCACTATGTCAAAAGGGTGTCTCTCTTTAATCTTCAAAGAGACACTTTGTAGAAAGAGGAAGCATGGTGGATATTGGTTTGGACTTGATTTATGTTTCAAGATAAGAAAGTTAATGAGAAGATGTGTTCGCTTAATATGAAGGAATTTATTGTTGGCAGACTTGTGTGTCAATTTTTTTAAGAATTACCTCAAGGAGTGAAAGGTAGTAACTTGAGGGTTTAATGTCTAAAAACCCTAAGGGGTTTGTTCATAATGTTAATATATTAGTTTTGATTTATGGAGCTAAGTGGACATTAGGTGAGGAATATGCAATATTTTCATCAATTAGTGGCATGCTTGTAATGAATGGTTAATCCTAGCTTAGTGTTATTTGTCATGAAAGAATAAAGTTGATTGTGCACAAACTATAGGCCAAAGTTGTAGTCTTTAAAGTGTAAAAACAAGATACATATTTGGTTGAAGATGTTTTGATCCAGGTAGAGCATGGAGTGAGGGGGAGCATATGTGAAATGCTTCAGTCATGTTGAAGATGTGATGTTGTCTTCTATAGATGTAAACCCAAGTAGGTTTAGATGATGTCACAATCAAAGCAAGTTAGGTGCTTTTGTAATGTATTGTATCCTCATGCATAAACAAAGAAGGATATTTTTAATTAATCAGGTCCTAGAATCAAAGGACTATGTAGTTAAATCTAAGAGAGAAAATAGGGAGATATGATGTGGTGTTGTCAGAGTAATGTCATGATATTGATAACTATATATGGAGTAGTCTGTAGGGTCAAATTCAAGGTTCCTAGATGGCAAAGGAGGATTTATGATTTGTCACGATGATTTTTTTGCATAGGAAGATATGTCAACCTTATTCTAGCATGCTCCATATGTTTTTGTGATTTGAAGGTATGTTGAAGTCAATTTGGAGATTTTTGTTAGCTCTTAGAATTCCCAGTTTATGCTTAAGAGATTGTAGGTCCTAAAATTAGTTATAGGAATTGAAGGTCCAGAAGTGTGTAATGGTTTTCTCTTGGTATACAAAAAAATTTAGAGGTGGATGTTGACTGGAATGTGTTATGTTGACCTTATTTGTATTAAGATTCTAGGGTTTTGGGCTCTACTAGAAAAGTGTTATAACTTATGAGTTGACATCTAAGGCTTCTTAATATGTTGAATGGACAAAATGGTTTTTCAAATCAAGCTTCATAGAGATTGGAATTTTTGTGGCTCTCATGTTATTCAAGTTTTTGTCAAGTTGGAGGCCTAATCTGGGAGTAGTTTTGTGAAGGAAGTATGTTTTAGAGGATGAGCTAGGTGTTGAAAATTTGTGTGATTGAGGGGGAATATCAGAGTGATCTAGATATGAAGGTTTAGGTCCTAAATATGTGTCTACTAAAAATTATGGGCTCTACAAGTTCCAAGTAAGGTTACAAGGAAGCTAGACAAGCCTAGTTTGAAGAATAATGTTTTTTGATTAGATTCTCCAAAATATCAAAGTATGTTTGTTTTAAGGAGAGTTCTCAGGTTGGTTGAGAGCATGTTTCCTATTTGGTGAGTGGCATGAAAATCTATGGGTGGTCCTTGTGGTAGCTTGAGAGAGAAGGTTAGTAAGTATGTGTGGTGGTTCTTCATGGTGTGTGGAGATCTGAAGATGCTCAAGTGATGAAATGGCTCAAAAATATTAGGGGGAGTCCCTCTTAGATGTTTCTTGGTAAGTTTCATTAGATTTTAGTATTTTATGTAGTCTATCTTCATTGTTTGTAGTGTTTGATAGAAGAGTGTGTTAGCATGGAGCAAGAGAAAGTTATCAAGACAAGAAGAGGTTGGCTCAAGGTTAGGGGAGTTTGTATCTTATTTATAAGATGGTCCTTTACTATTAATGGTATTTTTAAGTCCTCATGATTAGATTGGTGCCCACTTTGTCATTATGTCAAAGGGGGAGAAAGTTCCTAGTTTGAGAGTGTTTGAAGAGAAAGAAGGTAAGCTAAATGATGTTTGTTGACATCAATAACAAAGGGGAATGTTGTTGGAGAGTTTTCAATGATGTCATGGTGATTTCATGGAGGTGTCCTAGTGAGTGGATGAATTGATTTGATAGCCTAAGTAACAATGACAAATTTTGCAATGTGTTTGTCCTAGTGTGCTTGAAGTTGGCTTGGTTGATCTTTAGTTTTGGCATGATTAAAGAGGTTCAAGGATGAGTATGGTGATTTGAGCATGTGTAAGGGGTTTTATCAAAGGTACATGGTGGTTAGAGTGCTTGTGTGCTTTATTGGTATTTATCATGTTATTTATTATGGTCATCTTGGTAGAATGGGTCTAGTGGCATAAAATCTAAGTAGGTAGTTTGTTGATGTCACCATTGCCACATGTGGATGAGTCAAAGGGAGTTGGTCATATGGTTGTGATCAAATTTATGATTAATTTATAATCACTAAATATAATGTCATGCATTAAGGAGTGGTCAATTATATGAGGATACAAATTTGGCTTCTCAATTAGAATTCATTATTTTCCCATACTTAGCCAAATTTACATGTGGTTAGAAAACACTGAGTAAGCATGTTGATAAGGTAAGCATTGGCACATGTGGAGGTGTCAAGAAAAAATGATCATATGGGTTTGTTAATTTTTATGCCTAATTTATCTGTGCTAAATTTTATATCATGCAATGAAGCACATCAAAAGATATACATGTGTAAAGTTGGGCTCTTAGGTAGTTTAACTGTGTTTTTCCATACATAACCAAATTTGCATGTGACAAGAAAAGTTCATTTTGATGGTGTTATATATTTAATTTGTGAATTTTAAAAGAGAAACTAATCATATGGGTTTGTTTAGTTTTGATCCTAGTTAATTTAAGCTAAAATTTAAATCATGCGATGAAGTGCATCAAAAGATATGTTTGTTTAAATTTGGCCTCCTAAGAAGGTTTTGACATAGTTGGCTCTATGACAAAAGATTTTGAGAATGAATTTTAATGGTGATATATCTCACTCATGTGAAGGTTATAAGAGATAATTAGTATATGAATGGATTCTCATATATGAGGAGATCATCTTATCTAAATTTGAGATCATGCATTGAAGCACGGTGAAAGTTATTAAGGTCCAAAGTTGGCCTTCCAGGTAGATTACAGTGGTCCCCATACTTAGTCAAATATGCAAGAGGTAAATTCTAATCAAGCTCAAAGGAGATCAATAAAGTGCATCTGGTCCAAGATATTAAGAAGTAATGAGATGGCTAGATGTGCTCGATGTTTAATGACTGAGTAAATTTAAGGATAAGAGATCAATGGTGAATGGGTGTTCATATGATTAAGATAAATGGACTATAGTAATTCAAAGTGGTCAAAGTGACTAAAGTTTAATGAAGTTAAATTTTGGTTTAATTTCAAGAGAGATCAATGGAGTGTGATTGGCCAAGTTGAGTGAGATCATAAGATTAAGGCAAGTGGTCGAGCTTTAACTATGACCATTTAAATTCAAATATTTAAATTTTAACATAGGGAAAAACTAGAGCTATGTATTTTGTCCATATCTTTTGATATAAGTTGAATTTTTTAATTTTTTTAAAAGCAAAGTTGTAGAGGACTCCAAGAAGTTGACTATGTGTTCATGTTTATTTTGTAAGTGACTTGAGAAGGATAATTGAGATTGTATAGATGTTGTTTTAATGTTTCATGATGAATTAGCTATTGGAGAGTGTTGTAGACTCCATGGGGATCCTTTTTTTGTATTATGAAGATTTGACCAATTGTATGCAATATAAAAAAAGATTTATAAGTCAACTATGCATTTATTCATTGTGACTATGTGAACAAAATGTTAATTAAGCTTGCACAAAAGAGTGTAATAATGACTATAAGAATTTGAGGATGACAAAAGGGTCATGTAGTGTGGACCTATGCTTTTTTAAGTAGTCCTATGTTCTTTTTTTGCTTGATTATTTGATATATGGCTGAATAGGTCTTTATGAGACCTATAAGAGCTACAAGGGCCTTATTAAAAGGTGTATCTACTTAAAGGTGACCCATATATGCTATGTCAAACCTATGGAGATGTAATTGAGGCATGTATTTATGTGTGTTTCTAATGCAAAATTGCTTTCTACATTCAAAAGAAGAAATAAGAAACTAAAAGATGGTCAAGGCTAGAAGTACCTGATAAAGTCGTGCGCACTGAAATCAGACGTTGAAAGATTCTCCTCTTTTGCTGTGGAGGAATGACACCTGCGAAGAAAAGGCTAAAACACAAAAAAATGTTAGTCAAAGATAGGGTGGGCTGTCAGGCGAACGCCCGATCCCGGAAGTACGAAGACTCCCTAGAAGGATATCAACCCACTGATAAAAAAGAGCAAAATATTGGATGAAAGTAGATGATAATGAAAGATAAAATAACAAAAATAAAGTGCGTACTTGATATGCAGCACTGTTCTGCACAGTTGCCGGCGTCGGTCTCTGTGGTGCCGGCGTCGGTTAGGAAAGGTGCCGACGTCGGTTAGGGTGCTGTCGTCGGTCGGGGTAATGACCAGCGTCGATAGGGGCAGGTTCTGGGAAAAGGTTCGGGATAAGGTCTGAGAGAGTTGGGATAGGTTCAGGGATGTAAACGAGGGATGCTGGGTCTGAACAGAGTTGGGACAGGTTCTGGGCAAGGTCAGGTCGGGTCTGAACAGAGTCTGGGGGTTTGAAGAATCGGGATGACAGAAAATAAATAATAACTATGAAAGAAATAAAATAAACAGAATAATACTTACCTGCCAGAAGATGCGATGAAAGCCATAGTGTGCAGATTGGTTGATGCTGAGAGTGTTGATGTCGTAGTGTTGATGATTGCTCGGGGTTCGCAGGTTGGTTGCTCGGGGTTCGATTGATCAGCGTTTCGAATAGCATTCGGGGATCCGATTGATCAACGTTTCAAATAGCGTTCGGGGGTCTGGTCTCGAATGGTTGGCGGAGGTTGATGAAGGCGGGGGACGATTCCAGAGACGGTTCATCAACCATTTCAGGAAACCGAATGATAACTGGTAACGAATAACGGCAAGGTGACCGACGTCGGTAGGAGTGCCAATGTTGGCCGATAGGTGACCGACGTCGGCGACATCGATCGGGTAAAGACCGACGTCGGCAGATGCATAATGGGGATAGAGTCTACCTTTTGCTCGGTGCTCATCTTTACATGCTACCAGGGTCAAGGTTGGTGGAACAAGTGATCGGCAAGGGTTCAATAGGCGAAGAAGAAAGAAGACGAGGAATGACCAGGGGAGTCGACATGATTTTGGTGTCTACATTTGCCCCTTTTTGTCTTGTTGGTTGTTCTGGATGAACTGCAAGACAAAAATAGGAGTGAGTGCCCCAGGTGAGGGATAAGGTTGATTTCATCTTGTTGGTTGTTCGAATGAACTGCAAGACAAAAATAGGAAGTGAAATTCCCCGAGTATGAATAAGGTATTCCCCCTCAAAGCAGGAGGCGAGGGAAGGGAACCGAGAATCGGGTGCTGATTTGATAAAGAGTGGATGAAAAAGGGGTGAGGGTGAACGCTGTAAAGGTCGTGATTGCGTGCATACCATTGCACGAGATGGTCAGGCCAAAGTGTCGCAGGTCAAGGGTCGAGGAGTGCCAAAATTGAAGTAATCGGGCCCCAGCATTTAGTCGTCTGCTGATCGGGTCACTCAATCTAAGCTGAAGCTCCAAATGGGTCGTCGCGTTCCAGGTATCCCGGGCTCAGGAAGTGCTCCTAGAAACATGAAAAAGTCACAAGTAGTGTGGATCAACTGGCTTGCGATCCTATACTTGTGAGGGTCCAAAAGGTCTGCGCACAATTCTGCTAACCAGTCATGAGGTAGCATACATGCAAAAACAACCAAGGCAACAATGTCTTGGAAGTGGTCGAGGTCTGAGGAGATAGGCATGATCTCCAATGGTTGGTGGTCGATGGATGGATGAATGGATGAAAGGATGCGGCCGAGCTAACCCCAGAAGACCCCATGTCAACTGAGTGCTGCCTACATAGCCCTGGTGATAGGGCCTCAGGCCGATGTAGTTCTCCCTAGAAGGGAGGAAGGGTCAAAAGGATGGCGAGGAAAAAAAGATGTTGCAGCCTTTTCCAAATGGTGTATTCTGCAACATTGGTTGAGGGGTTTTTCATCCCTAGCGATATTCCATATGCGTGATGGATGTATGCTAAAAATGAATTGAGGTCTGTTTATGCTTCAGCAAGTAGTGGTTTATGCTGAACATAAATTGTGGTGAGTTGATAGTTTTCGTGTGTATGGGTGTCCATAGAAACTAGGGTGAATAGGCTAGGTCATGTTGATGGTCTGAAAAGAGAGTTGAGTTGAGTTGATTGACAAGTGATGAGGGTGAATGTGACCAAAGTGCAGAAGAAGATGAAACGAGAATCACTCTTTCATTGACAAGGACCAAAAAGAAAGCATAGATAGGGGTTATGAGAACCAAGAGCCCCATTCATGCGTGACGTCGTTGACCATAGTTATGTTAGAGCGGTAATCGAATCACTTAGACATTAAAGTGAGCTCGAAGTCCCTTGAGCAGGTGAGAGGAGGAGGAAAGAGGGTAACCCATTTTAAGAGCAGAGATAACTTTGCCCCTTTTTATAGGAGACCCTGAGACAACTACAAGCCAAGTCCGTGACTCGTTTTTTTTTTTTTTTTGGCGCAGACTGATCAATGCGGGAAGCCTGCATAGAGATGTCATTTGCTGTATGGTCATGTTGCGAAGCTGATCAATGCGGGAAGCTTCTAAAATAATGATGTTTATTGCCAGATTAGTCATAGCCATCCTTTGAGGGAGTGGTCTAGATTTTTGTTTAATATAAAGGCTTTTGAATAGCTGTCCTTCGAGGGAGCAGTCTATTTATTACAGCAATGATAGTACAACTGTCCTTCGAGGGAGCAGTCTGTTTGTTTTGATTGTGATATTGATATAGTGACCATGGATATGTTTTGACATCTTGATTTGTTTTGATAGAAGTGTGAGTCATGGACAAGATTGTAGAAGGTCAAGGGCTCCCTTTTAGTAGGACAAAGCATCCATACATCATAAAAGGGTTATAGGAATTGTTAAGAGGAATAGGGTTGAAAGGAAGTAGGATGAAGAGGACGGGGATTGCTCAAGGGAAGAGCTCAAGTTAAGTGTCAAGTGGATGAATACTCGACTAGCAGTAGAACGGTCGCAGACGCAATGCATTAAGAGGCTCAGGGTCTGATAAGTCCCTGGTGTGTACGTGATAAGGTCCGAGTCAATTAGGAGCAAACTTGCCCCATTTGCCTCTTTCCGGATTGGTCAGGTGTTGATTGATGAGTGGATGTGAAGTTGGTTGATATGGTTGTTGATTGATTGAAAAAAGGTTGAATGTTTTGATAAAAAGGTTGGGTCGAATGTTTGGTTGAGATCGGGTCATTTGATAATTGGTCAATGGTTGGTCGAGGGTTGATTGGTTGGTATTTGGTCTTTGGTTGGGTCAAATGTTTGGTTGAGGTCGGGTTAAATGTTTGGTTGATAGTCTGGTTGAGGTTGAGTTGAAAGAGTGATTGATATGTGGTCGAGACTGTGTTGAAAAATTGGTCGAAGTTTGGATAAAGGTTGAATTCCCCCAGCGGCTAGGGAGAATGTTTGACGGGTTAGTTAAGGTCAATTGAGGTTTAGTGGTCAGATGGACTGTGTTGATGTCGAATAAGGGCGTTAAAGGCAGCGAAGGGACCCTAGTCTGGCGTGGAGATCCCGATTTAGATGACGAGGTTGGAGAGGTATGGGTTGGTGTTGATAATTTGTCAAAGGGGTGGTCAAGAGGATCCTTGGTGAGAAGGGTGTCCTTTTTCCGGTGGTGACGAATGACAGCTTTAAGAGCACAACAACGCTCGGTGTCATGTCCCGGAGTGTGATGATAATGACAGAATTTAGAGTTGTCGAACCAAGATGGCCTTGATCCGAGAGTTGATGAGTGGGATGGTGTTGAAGGTTTGTTGATAACGTGGTTGAGAAGGGAGGTGTCATTCCCCAGACATTGGCGAACGACGACCTTGAGGGCATGACAATGCTCCGTGTCATGTTCAGGTGTGCGATGATACGCACAAATGCGAGTGTCATCAAACCATGGTGGTTTTGGTCCGAGAGAGTGATATGGTCTAAGAGGCGGGAGATTGAGGCGAGAGGACTGCAACAATTGCCGTAAGAGCAAGGCATATGAACCTGCTAACGGGTCGGGATGTTTTATTGCAGAGAGGGTTGGTGACGTTGGTTTGGGAGGCGTAAGAGGCATTGGTCGATGGTTTGAAGGAGGTATATGTCTGATGGGTTGAGAGAGTAATGGAGGTGACTTACCTCTGTGAAGTATGGGAGTGAGAAGCACTCCGAGTAAAGTAGACGGATGTGGGCCCAAGATTGAAGGTAATGACGAAGATAGGGGAGGAGGCCTCCGGTGTGGTTTAGTAGCCTTCTTTGGTTTGGGTTGAGGGCCACTTTTGTGCGAGGTGAGATTAGATGTGGGGCGAACACCAAGAGGTTTAATCTCTTTGGGCATGATGGACGCCTGCGCGGGTTTGGATTTAGATGTAGACGGTTGTTCTCTCAATGGAGAAGGGATTAAAGGTGTGGGCTCTTTAAGTGGAAAGAGCTCTGGAGTAGTCATGGCTTCTGTGTGTGCTTGGGGAGTCAAAAAGGTATGATCGTCTATGGATGATAATAAGGATGAAGGCGAGGCAGCTGGTGTTGATGTGGTCAAAGCGTCCTCCGATATGGGAGAAGTCGCGGGAGGACAAGTGGGAGAAGAAAGTTATTCGCCATGTGGAGGAAGTATAGGGGAAGAAAGGTCTTCCACCTGTGAAAAAGGTTGGTTAGGGATAAGAGAAAAGATAGTGTCGACCGTGTGTATATCATGGTCTTGAGGGTCATTGATCATGGTTTGGACGTTGTCTTGAGTAGGCGAATGATTAGAAAGGGGTTGCTTGAAGATGTCAAGGTTTTGGTTGGGTGGTGCATTCGGGTTATCCAAAATAAGATTCCCCTTGTCTAGCATGTCCTGGATGATGTTTTTGAAAGTTTGACAGTGATCCGTGTCATGGCCTTTGACACGGTGATAGTCGCAAAAGTGGTTTTCCCTGTACCATGCAGGGATATGTGTTGAGGGGTCGAATTGATGTGGTTGGATTGGAGGGAGATTGAGGACCCCCTACTTGATGAGTTTATCCAAGATAGAGGCATATGACTCTCCAATTGGAGTGAATTGACGCTGTAAGGATTGACGTTGAAAATGTTTATTGATGTAGTCTAATGTTGAAGATGTTGATCGGTTGGTTATTGTTGAAGATGATGGTCTAAAGATGACAGTGTTTGCCAACTCCTTGGATTGAGAGTGGGCAGAAGAAGGTCTGGAAGAAGAATGGTCATTGTTTCTTGTGTTAGTGTTACACAATTTGACCTTATCTTCTTCAATGGCGCGGAGTTCAAGCTTTCGGGCCATGGTGAAGGCCTCGTCGAAAGTGTGGAATGTTTGAACCCGCAAGGTGGATGAGATATGACTGACACATGCTCGGGAAAAGAGCTCAATGAGCTCAGGTTGAGGCAAGGAGAAGGAGAGCTGATTAATCAGGCTTCTCCAACGGGCGACAAAATCGGCTATTGATTCGTCGTCAAATTGCCTGATGGAGTAAAGGTCTGTGATCGAAACTTGTTTGGTGATGTTGATAGAAAAATGGTCAATGAATAGTTGGGCGAGTTGGATGAATGAAAAGATAGAATGTTTGGCAAGAGAACTATACCAGTCAAGGGCAGGGCCAGAAAGCGACATAGGAAACGTGCGTAGAAGTAACGCATTGTCATGGGCAATAAGATAACAGGCATGTCTGAATGCCTTTAGATGTTGTTGTGGGTCTTCCTCACTCTGAAAGTGAGTAAATTTAGGAAGCTCCCAATGGTTAGGGTATGGTCGGATAGGGACAGAAGGGTGGATGGGCTCGCTGCAAACTTGTTCATATGACAAAGTATTGCTTGAACCGGAGATAGAAGCTTCGAGACTGGACATTTTATCCATCAGCATCTTGATAAGATCTGCTGACAGATTGGCAGGTTGAGCGCCCCCTAAGTTGTAAGGTGCTTGAAAGAGGTTAGAGGAGGCGTGCGACATAGTCGGTTGTACAATGTACGGATGACTAGTCGCAGGGGCAGAAGTAGAGGTTAAGGGTGGTTGTGTTATGAAGGTCGAAGGTATAGGCTGACTAGATACCGCCAAAGGAGGTTGTGTGACGACATTGACAAAGGGCGAGGTAGGCACTCCTGCATACATAGGCGCAAGAGTGTGTGGGGTCGAGACAATCAAGTTCTGGTATAATGTAGAACTTGGTTGAATTGCAGGTGGTTGAGGGGGTAACGAAACCCCGGTGGAGGTTGGTCTAAAAATAGACGAGGAGGCCGAACTTTGCGTATAGGCCATGGTTGGGTTAATGGTTGAGGCGAAAGGTTGAGTCGTAAAAGGTTGGGTGGCGAACGGTGTGGATGTCGTCGCCATGTCGTCCGAAAGGTCCCGCATTGGTTTTCTTGCGAGATAGTTTTAGAGGGCTGCAGTATTGAGGTCCAAGAATCTTGCAAAATCCTGGTCCCCTTCTGGGATGATAGGCGTCTGGGTTGGAGATAGTCTAGTAGGAATTCTTTCGGTCTTCGAGTAGAACTCCATTATATGATTGTTTATAGACGGGGTAGGCGAAAGCGATTGATGGCTAGCGTGGTCAAGAAGAGCCTTGGTTTGACTACGTGTCAGAACCATTCAAGGCAAGAAAGAACATCCTCACAAGCTCAAACAAGCAGATAAGAACTAAAAAAAGATGAAGACACAAGCAGATCCTAAAAACCTAGAAGTAAATTATTAGGATTATAGTGGCTTATGCCTTAGAATATGTGTAGAGGAAGGTTGGCTTTGTGAGTCAGGTCCTAGAAGAAGCAGTCTATGGATGGTTTCGGGTTTTGTTATGGTGCTCAAGAAGTCTGTGTTAGGGTCTGGTACGTGGCCTGGTGCTAAGGAGCAAGCTCCCCTCACTTCACGATTCCAGTGGTTAGCTGGTTTCACTTAGCCAAAATATACCTCGCCTAGAGTTTAGACTCCACCAGAGAACGGAGTGGGCTTCCCCCTTGGTGATGAAATCCAAGTAGGGTCACCGGGACGGGTAAGGTATCCGTTGGGGGATGAAATCCCAGTCGGGCCTTGTCTCAGGTAAGTTTTATGTTTGTTTTGTGCAGGTGGTTTGGTCGTGTAACATCAAGTGATCTAGATTAATTCAATATGCGGTTTTAATTACTATGTGTGGTCTAAAAGATGTAGGCAAACAGAGATGAATGCAAAGTGTTTTAATGCCCAAGTCGAACTGTTTGTTCGTATGAAGACGAATGGAGAAAGAGTCGAAGAATATGAGTTTTAGCTAGTCTAGAAATGCAAGAAAGAAAGAAGTGTTCGTTTTAGTTCTGCTTATGATGTCGTTTAAGAAGAGACGAAAGGAGGCGAAAAGGAAGAAACCTAATGCACCTAAATGAACGAAAGAGAGAAAGAACCCAAGGAGGACCTAGGGTCCCACCGGGCGTGCCAAAATGTTTCTATGCAAAATTGCTTTCTACATTCAAAGAAGAAATAAGAAACTAAAAGGTGGTCAAGGCTAGAAGTACCTGATAAAGTCGTGCACACCGAAATCAGATGTTGAAAGATTCTCCTCTTTTGCTGTGGAGGAATGACACCTGCGAAGAAAAGGCTAAAACACAGAAAAACGTTAGTCAAAGATATGGTGGGCTGTCAGGCGAACGCCTGATCCCAGAAGTACGAAGACTCCCTAGAAGGATATCAACCCACTGATAAAAAAGTAGAATATTGGATGAAAGTAAATAATGACAGAAATAAATGACAGAAAATAAAGTGCGTACCTGATATGCAGCACTGTTCTGCACAGTTGCCGGCGTCGGTCTCTGTGGTGTCGGCGTCGGTTAGGAAAGGTGCCGACGTCGGTTAGGGTGCCGTCGTCGGTCGGGGTAATGACCGGCGTCGGTAGGGGTAGGTTCTGGGAAAAGGTTCGAGACAAGGTCTGAGAGAGTTGGGACAGGTTCAGGGATGTAAATGAGGGATGATGGGTCTGAACAGAGTCAGGACAGGGTGATGATTGCTCAGGGTTCGCAGGTTGGTTGCTCGGGGTTCGATTGATCAGCGTTTTGAATAGTGTTCAGGGATCCGATTGATCAGCGTTTCGAATAGCGTTCGGGGGTCTGGTCTCTAATGGTTGGCGGAGGTTGATGAAGGCGGGGGACGGTTCTAGAGACAGTTTGTCAACCGTTTTGGGAAACCGAATGATAACTGGTAACGGATAACGGTAAGGTGACCGACGTCGGCAGGAGTGCCGACGTCGGCTGATAGGTGACCGACGTTGGTGACATCGGTCGGGTAAAGACTGACGTCGGCAGATGCATAATGGGGATAGAGTCTACCTTTTGCTCGGTGCTCATCTTTACATGCTGCTAGGGTCAAGGTTGGTGGAACAAGTGATCGGCAAGGGTTCAATAGGCGAAGAAGAAAGAAGACGAGGAATGACCAGGGGAGTCGACACGATTTCGGTGTCTACAATGTGTTATATGCCTTAAGGGTTAAGGCAATTCTAATGACTAACCATGATGTTGTTAATCATGAAATATATAGAGAAACCAAAGGAGATGACTTCTAGGCTTGTGGGAGTGGTGTGTGAGTTGAAATGAAGAATATAAGAGGTTGAGTATGCCCAATGGTTGGGTTTATGAGAATATAATATTTAAGACTATGTGTATGACCTGTAGGTCATATTTTTTATGTCCAATAGTGATCCTATAGGTTGAGGATGAGTGAAGGATAGATGGTGTCTGTGTGAGCTTGGTGGCTAATTTGAGAGATAGTTCAGAGTGTGGACTATGTGTATGACCATTTGGTCATGTTGTTTATGTGGTGATAGAGTTGTTTCTAAGGAGTGAAGAGTGATTCAAAAGGTGGATTTGGATGCATCGAGTGTGTAGAGTTGAATAAGTGGGGTTAGTTAGGATATGTAATATGTCCTAATTGATCTTTATTTGTTGGTTGAAGTATGTAATGTGTTTTTGCCAACAAGGAGTGTTGAGTGAAGGTGAAGTGTGATAATCATAATTCCATCATCAAGTGCTGAAGACATCAGTTCAAAGGAGGGTCTAAAAGACTTGGTCTTCCTTATAAGTAGTTGTTCCTTACGAAATAGGTGTTTCACTAAATATAGGTAGTCTAAAGGAGTTAATACTCTTAAGGGTAAGTGTTCCTTATGGAACAATCATTTCACTAAATCTTAGTCAAGAGGACATGATTAGTATCTAGTTTATATTACCCTATAGCACAAGTATTCCAAGTGTTTTCAAGCTTGAGAGTGGGTTTTATTCCTAAGAGGGTTTCCCATATATTTCTTGTGTTATGTTCTTGATCTTGCATTGTCTATTTTATTCATTGCTATGAATATGTATGTTTCATGAATGCTTGTGGTAATTGATTAAGAGTAAGAAATGATTGAAATATAATTTGGATTATTTGGTCTCATTGATTTACCCCGCTTTCTATGGTTGTACCTCTATCATAATGTCTTGGCTACTTTCTATCTAAACTATTCTAAATGTATTATTTCTATTTATGCAATATTGGTTGTTGTTAAATTTATCAATAACATAGATAATTAATGCTTCTTATGATTTTGTCATCCAAATTCCTATCTTTTTATGATAAACCATTTAGTACACATGAGTTATCTCACATCTATCCTCACCCTTAACATGTTTTGATGCTTCAAGAACCTCTACTAATAATGGTGTAGTGAGGATGGAACCTCTTTTTAGAGGAAATTATGCTAAGATGGTTACCAAGATAGAGAGATATCAATATATGGTTAGACCAAAGGATATGTAATTTCATAGAAGAAGAATAAAAAAGGACTAATCTTACAATTCAGGATATCATTTGAGAACATATTTAAGGATAAATTTATGATATATTCTAGTGTGAGTTGCATAAATTTATAGCTAATTGGTTATCACAGTTGGTATATTATTATTTTAAACCAAGGATGGAAGAAACTATAATATAAACTAAAGAAAAGATAAACTAGTTGTAGAGATTAGAAACCAACTAGATAAGAGAAATAGATCATTATATTGTTACTATAGTGGATGGATATCAAATTGAGTTTTTAGTGTAGAGATACATAGCTTTTGAAGCTATGAAGGACTTGTTCATCAAATGAATTTAAGGGAATTTTTTTTACGAACTACCTATCCTAGTGAAGATGTTGGTTGTGGACAAGTCCATGGTGCCTACTCCAACCAATATGGACTAATCATTTTAGGCATATGGGTATCTATACAACATGATAATGAATGATAATTAGATTAGTAGATAAGGCTTGGACTTGAATATAGAATGGAGAACCAAGGGAAGAAGAGTCAAAAGAAGAGTTTGGATTAAAAATGATGGCTATAAAAGTAGAATAAATAAAGTAAATAGAAAAATATGCATATTGTTATGAGTAGAGTTAGGAATAGTAGTAAAATAGATTAAGAATGAGTAGGAATAAGTGATGAATGAGAAGAAAGAGATGAATAATGAAGAATAAAGAAAGATGAGATAAAATATGAATATGAATTCCATCATAAAGAACTGACAAAGAGCAAGAGGAAGAAGAAATGTTCAAAGATGAAGATGAGAATAGTGTATAGGTAGATCATTTAGATGATAGATGTAGTGTGTAACTACAAGAATGGGTATTATAAAAGAAGTACATGAATTATTAATTAAATAAGTAGGATAAGGTCATAGAGTAATCATAGGTTCATGCATGTAAAGAGAAGAAGTCACATGAAAGAATCATTCACTAAAAGAGTGCACATCCCTATAGCCTAATTTGTTATATTATAATAAGATTTTTCAACCATAAATACTGGCATATAGTAGTTTGGAATTTCTATTTTCAAAACATGTGCATCGATGGGGTACTAAAATTGAAACAACCTCAATTCATAAATCTTTAAAGGTTGTAGGGTTTATTGAAACCAAATAGAAAAAATAAGAAATACAAAAAATTAGAGTGTGCATACTAACTCCCACAATGCATAGGTAAATATTCTTAGTATGAAGGTAGGATAGCATATAATATATCCTCCCATTATAATAGTTTCACAGTAGATCCCCTCAACACCACTTTATATTATTGGTGCTTTAGGATCATTTATAAACCTAGCAACATATGATGGGTTTGTAGACCTTGAGCAGTACTTACTAACATGTGAGATGAAATGGTAAGCTAAAGGTATTATTAAGGAGGCATTAAAGAAGTGTAAATTAATCAGTGCACTAAATGGAAGAGCATTTGAGTATATATACCATAAAGATATTTCTCAATAAACTCTATAATAGGTTAAAGAGTGGCTTATCATATAATTTAAAATAAATAAATGTATAAGTTAGACTATTCAAGACCTAAAATAAATTAGGCATAAGTCAAGATAATCGGTCTATGATTATGATCATAGGTTCTTAGATGTTATGAATAAGGTAGATTTTTCAATAGAAGATAAAGATAAAGTTTCATGTTTTATCGAAGGACTGTGATCTAGTATTAGGTTTGTTATAGTGTAGACTCAATATGATAATAAGGTAGATGTTAGAGTTATTACTCTCTAGGTGGAGAAAATTGAATATTATGGGGAAGTTTCCATAACAGGTTCTAAGATTAAAAATACATTATAGTTTCTTATGAAGAGAATGGAATGGTATCATGAAGTAGATAAGCCTAAGTTAAGTATATGGTGCATGGAATGTGGGAAATAAGGACATCACATATTTTCCTAAGATTAAAATATAATTTTGTGAAATCTATCAAATAGTGGAGCATGCAATAATGTAGTGCCATCTCCTACAATAGTGTGTAAAAATCCCATATAGTTTGTATTAAAAATTTTGTAGATCACACAATCATGATGAAAATAATTTTAGGGCTTTGTAAGAACTCAAAGAAGATATTACAAATAATGTATTCATTGTCTCTCTACATCAAGTGTCATCAATGAAGTAGATGATTCCAAACCTAGAGGTGGATAAGGGTTGTGTAAACCAATCAAGTTCGTAATGGATTTTGATTTTATCTCAGTACCAACCTCATGTTTTGGATGGATAGACCCCTCCTTCATCAGGTTGGACACCACCATCACCTCAAAACTAGTAATTAACACCATAGAATCTAATAATGATGCAATAACAATAAACTAGTTGGACTCTGCAAGTTTCACAATAATAATTTGGGATTAGAGATAATAACCAATAGCATCATAAATAGAATACATTACCAAAATAGAAAGGTTATAGAGGAGGTTATCATTCAAAAAGAGGAGGATCTAGGGGTGAATACATAGAGGGTTATCAAGGTGGTAGAGAAAATAATTATCAATGCCCTCATTTACAGTGTTACTTATGTGGAGAGTATAACCATGTGTAATGCAATTGTCCTTGCTATAATATTGTGAGATTTTTGCATTGAAATAATTATAAAAAAATTATATTTTAAAACTTTTGGTGTATTTCTATGTCATGTGATATGCAGTGAAGGAATTTTAGTAGACCCAACCAAAATTACATTCATTCTTAGTATGCCCCCACTAGTTAGCTCTATGGAAGTGTGATCTTTTCCTAGCCACGTAGGATACTATCATATGTTCATCAATGTATATGAATCCATTGTAGACACCAAAATTGTGTCTAATCCTTGGTCGACTCCCCCTTGGTCCCCTTGGACAACTTCTAAACAATCCTAACCCACACACTTATTAATTTAAAATAATTACTTATTTTGAATTAATAACATCACCATTGACACCTCACCCATGACACATCACCCTTGACATCACCCTTAGATTCCTCACCCTCGGATACCCTCATTTATCACCCTATGATTAATCATTCCAACTCTCCCACTAATCCTCATGCATATTAAATGCACCTTCGACCGTTTAACCACGACCACTTACTCGGCAGATGGAGGAACAGACAAAAGGCTAAAAATAGCCTTTTTACCCATCCTCTAGCCACCAACGTCGATCAGGCATTGGCCGACATGGCAGGATCACAAATTTCAATTGCTTAAAACTAAATTCTACACCTAAATTCCCCCTGAATGCTAATTCTTGTACTCTTAGAATTTGACCTCTCTCCTTCTCTCTCTCTCCCAGACGCACACCAAGCATCACAGGCTACAGGAACTCTACATCGATCACTCCACCCCTGATTGAAACATTGTAGGAAGTCTTCTACATTAGCCGCATCAGAAACAAGCATTCACACCTCTGGTTCTTCAACAAGCAAGAGCTAAGTATTCTTTTGTCTTTTCATTTTAGTATTTCAGAATGCTTTGGTAATCAGTCTCCATTTGCTACTTCTAAGTACTATAGACCAGACCTAGTTATCAACCAGACCAGACCTAAATTTTTTCTTGGAAAGGCTAAAAAGCCTTTTTCATACTCTTACCCCTTTTGACAACCTATCCTCTACCCCTTGTCCCTCCTAAGACCCTGTCTATTGTCCTATATCCCTGCACAACCCCTTTGAATCTCCCAGACCATTATGCTAACCACAGACATCAACCTGGGACCAGTTCAAACACCATTGCCCCTACGATGTCATCAACATAACCGACATTGGCATATTGACCAACTGATGATGACAGACTAACTGGCATCGGCCACATTTACAATCAATGATGGCAGACTAATTGGCATCAGTGACTGTGACAGACAGATTGTAGGAATCAGGTATGCATTATCTATTTCTCTTTCTTTCAGTCATTATTATTTCTTTATCTGACACTCTTTTATCAACTAGTGGACTGTCATCCCTTAAAGAAGTCTTTGCACTTCTGGGATCGAGCTTTGCTTGGTAGTCCACCATATATCTATCTATCATTTCTTTTGTTTAAGTCTTTCTCTCTACAGGTGTCATCCTCCACAACCAAAGAGGAGCTCCTTCAATCATATGGATATGGTGCGCAACTTCATCCAGGTATGCATAAACCCCTAACCATTTAATCTTAGTTTCTTACTTCCTCTGAATGTAGAAAAGTGAAAAATGAGTAGAAACATTTTGGCATGCCTAGTGGGACCCTTGGAGTTTTCCTTGGGTTCATTTCTCCTAAAAGGCAAAAAAATCATATAGGTGCATTAGATCTCTTCTTGCATCCTTCTTCTATCTCTTTATTTTGAAAAGAAACCATAAGCACAAGTTAAAAAGAACTTCTTTCATTTTCTTCTTGTCACCTTTTTCCTACATCTTAGAGTAGTGAAGTTAATACTCTTAACCTTTTCTCAACTTGTTTGCATCCGAACAAAAAATTTCAATTTGGGCTTAAAAGTTATTGCATCTCATTCCTGCTTGAATGCATTTTTAACTCATCTAGTAACTTAAAAATGCATTATGAATAAAGCGTAGTGCACTTATGTTACACAACCTGACCACTTTCACAATCAAACATCTAAACATACCTGAGAAAAGGTCCGACTAGGATTTCATCACCTAGCAGATACCTTACCCTTCTTGGTAATCCTACTTGAACTTCACTACCAAGGGGAGAACCCACTCTATTCTCTGGTAGAGTATAAACTCTAGGGGAAGTATATATTGGCTAAGCAACCTAACTTTGCTCTAGGATTGTGAAGTGAGGGGAGCAAGCTCCTATCACCAAGCCATGTATGGAACCTAATATAGATTTTGAGCACCAAAACTAACCTGAAACCAGCCTTAGACTAATTTTAGTACCCATTCTAAAATCCCAACTTCCCAAACATATTCTTCTAAGGCATAAGCCAACAAGACTTTAAAATTTATTCATAGGAATTAACGTTTAGAGGTTGCTTGTCTTCATCTATTTTCTATCTGTATCTAATTTTTTGAGTTGGTGAGGTCGCATTCTGAGCTTCAAAAACAACTCAGACTTTCTTCTTTCTTCCAAAAATGTTTAGTTTTCTAAGTTTCTGGAAACACACAGACACTGACATCAATTTTTCCATCGACATCAACAAATTTTCCTCACCGACATCGATTTTTCCACCGACGTCGGCAGCTTATCCTCAACGACATCAGTTTTTCAACTACTGTCAATCACTATCAACAAACTTCCTCCAAAATAGCAAGCTTAAAACCTGACTTTCTTGCTGTTAGACACCACTTTTGGTTTTTGAAACTAAAAAATACAGTTTTTGGAACCTGACCCTTTTTTTGCCTTGGATGGTTTTGACACATAGTCAAACCAAAACTCTTGTTGATTACGCAAGGCAACAACCACTCCCACCTTCACCATCTATATTAAGTCCCAAAAGGGAGTATAATTCAGAAATTGAAAGTACTCCTATCCGACCAACCCCAACTCAACATCCAATTGTTCTCAAAGGGGATCAAGACTTTGAAAGGTTCCTTGACCTCAATGTCAAAGCTCTTCAGTACTATCTCACGAGAAGCCAAACATGAGACTCTTTAAGCAACCTAGTTTATGGGATGCTGACTTCCTTAGTCGAAATGACAATCATATCATCAGCCTCCGTAACCTGACCCATAAACACCCAGGCCATTAACTCAACTAACAACCTGACCATGACCAATCTTCAAAGTGTGGTCTCTCCTTCTGTTGCTGGACCTACCACCATTGGGGTTTTTGTACCCCTTCAACCACAAACCATTCAACAAAGTTCTACACCATTCCAAGACTTAATCGTCTCCATCCCACCTACTCTTTCACCCATAAACACAAGAGTAACTACCTACCCTTTGGCTAGTGTTGCCACCATCCAACCACCTGTGGCAACATCAAGCCAAGTTGTGCCTTCTAGCTTTATGACACAACCACCCTTGACTTCAACATCAGTCCCTATGACTAGTTACCAATATGTTGCGCCTATACAAACGCAACCAACTACATCATACGCTCCTCTTAACACCTTCCAAATGCCTTACAACCTAGTTGGTTCCCCACCTACAAATCCATCAACCGATCTAATAAAGATGTTGATGGATAAGATGTCTAATCTTGAGACATCCATTTCTGGTTCAAGAAATGTTCTCTCATATGAACAAATATGTAATGAACCCATTCATCTTTTAGTCCCAATCTGACCATATCCAAGTTAGTGGGAACTCCCCAAGTTTACTCATTTTTAGAGTAAAGAGGACCCACAGCAACATCTACGAGCATTCAGACATGCTTGTTACCTTATAGCACATGACGATGCATTGTTACTACGCACATTTCCCATGTCACTTTCTGGTGCTGCCCTCGATTGGTATAGTTTTATTACCAGTCATTCTATCTTTTCCTTCACTCAACTAGCTCAACTATTTCTTGACCACTTTTCAATCAACATAGCTAAAAAGGTCTCCATCACGGACCTATATTCTATTAGACAATTCGATGATGAATCTATAGCTAATTTCATTGCTCGATGGAGAAGTTTAATCAACCAACTCTCCTTTTCTTTACCTCAACCTGAGCTCATTGAGCTCTTTTCACAAGCTCGTGCCAAAAAAATCTCATCTACTTTGTGGGTCCAAACATTCCGCACATTTGACGAAGCTTTCACCATCGCTAGGAAGCTTGAACTCCATGCTGTTGAGAAAAATAAAGTCAAATTGCGTAATAAAAACCCCAATGCAAATTCAAATGACCCTTCCTCTAACTCTTCTTCCTCCAATTCCAAATCTAAGGGATTGGCAAATGCTATGGTACTCAGATCATCTTCATCGACCACAACTAAGCAATCCAAACCCTCCACATCACAAATCATTACACGACAATTCCAACAATGATAAATACAGTGTCAATATACTCCAATAAGAGAATCATACGTGTCCATGTTGGATAAACTCATCAAACAGTGAGTCCTCAACCTCCCCCAAATTTGACCACAACCACAATTTGACCCTTCAAAAGCCATCCCTACATGGTACAGGCAAGATGACTTCTATAATTATCACCGTGTCAAATGCCATGACATAAACAACTGCAAAACCTTCAAAAACATTATCCAAGACATGATAGATAAAGGTGATCTTGTCTTGGACAACCCAAACACGCCACCTAACCAGACCATAGACATCTTTAGAAAACCTTTCCCTAACCATCCCCCTAGTCAAAATAACATTCAGACCATGGCCGATGACCCCTAAGAGCGTAATATATGCAAAGTCAACATGGTTTCACCTCCCATCCCTAACCAACCTCTTCCAAAAACTAAAGAGGTTAATCAACCTATTTGTCCATCACAGGTAGAAAAGCCTTCTTTTCCTATTTGTCCACCACAAGTAAAAGAGCCTTCTTCTCCTATTTCTCCCCCACAGGTGGAAGAACCTTCTTCTCCTATTAGTTCTCCATCTACCCCTCTTATATTAGAGGATGCTTTAACGATACCAATGCCACTAGTCCCACCTTCATCCTTCCTACTACCAATGGAGGACCATACCTTTCCTGCTCTTCAACCACAAGTAGAAGGCACAATCATCCCCGCCCTCTATCCTCTTGAGGAGTCACATTCTCCAATTCCTTCTCCACCAAGATAAAAACCTGTATCTTCACCTACTTCGACTGAAGACGATCCAGTAATGGATCTCTCACGCCTTTGGCTTGAGATCACTTCTCTAACACATTTCTAGTCTCACAACCACCTACATCTTCTAAAAAACCAAAGCCTCATCCAACATCTTCCAAACCATTCTCTCGATTGGCTGAAAACTTAGGATTTCTCCATTCGAGGAACTTAAAACATGAGGCATTATGGGAGTGACTCAAAGCTCCTTACCTTACACATCCTGCTTCATCTCATACCATCAACTCATCCACAACAAATTATCCCAAAATCTCCAACAAGGACCAGGATTCTACTTACAAATCTTTAGAAGCTCAACCATCCACATCTGAACCTAAACCCTCACAAACATCCACCATACCAAAACTAATTAAAATCCTCAGTGTTTGCCCCATATCAAACCTCAATCACCCACAAGTGAAGGTAGACTTAAATCTTTCCCCCCATAATAATGGTCCTCAAACCAAGCTACAGAAGGCCACTAAACCACGTCAGAGAACTCCTCCTCAACCATAACCATTTCCCTCCATTTTGGGCCCTCATCCTTCTACCTTAATAGGATTGCTCCCTACTCTGACACCTATCAAAAACAAATTGCCTCCATTACTCCCTTTTCCAACCAAAAACATCATTCCTCTAAAAAAATTGGCACTCCTCACAAAGAAAATGTTGTCTACTCGAGTGGCTGCACCACCAACCCAAAAAGTGGTATGGAAATATTCCTCAACAACTCCCAAACAAAATTCATCAACACCTAGTGCATTAACAAGCACGGACCCATTAATGGGTTCATATGCTTTGATACTATGCCGACTTATGCAAACTTCTAGCATCACTCTTCCACATATTAAACAATTTTAACCTCTCAGACCAAAACCATTATGGTTCGATGACACCAAAATTTGCCTATATCATCGCACACCTGGACATGACACTAAAAATTGTTGTGCCCTCAAAGTTGTCATTCGCCAATACATGGAAAAAGACACCCTTCTTGTTGAGGATACTGTCAATGAATCTCCAACACCATCTAATGTCTCTCCAACCTCTCACCCTTCATTGGGATCTCATCATCAGACTATGGTCCCTTTACCTCCTTCGTCTCCTCTTTTCAAGATTAACACCATCAATGTGGCCACTAGGTCACAAACTTTAAAGGATAAAGCAAAAGAGAAAGCTGTTATTCCTTGGACCTACCCATTTGTCAAACCTGCTCAACCACCCAAACCTAAGATTTTTATCTTGGGTACATCCCAACCCACTTCTTCAGAGGTAATCCGTGATTCTATGGTGAAACAACTTCACCAACCTACTGTGAAGATGACTTTATATAACCTCATTCAAAGCTCTCCACAACATTATCAGGCTTTAATCAAAGCCTTACAAGCAGCGGAGGTCTAACCTGAGGACCCCCGACAACTAGTTGCCTTAGTCGAATCATTACCCACCGTCACCTCTATTACCTTTAGTGATTCTAAAATTCCTACCTCCAACTTGGAAGATCAAATTGCTGCCCTTTTCATCACAGCCTACATTGATTGAACTCGCATTAAGCGAGTTATGATTGATGGGGGTGATAGCATCAATATCATTTCCACCTATGCATTTGACCAATTAGCCCTCCCAAAGAATTGTGTGTCTAAGACTGATGCAATCCTTTGATCTTTTAATGATTCCACCGCCACTACCATTGGCACCATCCTCTAACATATTCGTGTTGGTCCACAAACAATCCCAGAGCTCTTCTACATCATTGAGGGAGAGTTCCAATACAAAATGTTATTAAGATGACCTTGGATTCGTGCCATGGCTTATGTCCCTTCTAAATTACATCGTTGTGTCAAATTTGAACACAACGGTCAAGTCCATGTCATTCCCACAGACCCTTCCCCTTTCAAGACATGCAACACAACTTATCAACCCAACAATGTTCTCATTCCTTTCAAAAATTCTACCTCGACACCGCTTCCACCCGCAAAAGCTTCATCAAGTACACAAACAACGGTTATACCTACACCACTTCCTCAAGTGACAACAAAAGACCCTATGGAAGATACCTTCCAACGTCTTTCACTTGGGGAGTATAATTTACTCACCTTGGACATATTCCAGACTCCTCAAGAGTATGGACAACTTCATCACAAACCTAGCTATGACCATCATATTGGAATGGTCGTCCCTTATGGTCCTCCCAATATTCAAACAAATCTCATCTATGGAGGGCTAGATCGAGCTCCCACTTATGGGAATCCTCTTTCATCTCCCCAACCATTTACATCTAACTTCTCTTTTCTTAGCAACCCAAACTTTGCTTGCACCTATCTTTATAGGTGTGCATGGAAGGACTTTGGCTTTGGGTGCTACGAACAAGGCTCCCACCAGCCTGTCGAACCACCAAATGACAAAGCCATAAAGAATGCCAAGAAGTAACATGGCTTGGGTTTTGATCAACCTACTGACACTTTTAAAAACCCTCGCCCTGAACCTATCATGGAACAATCACCTCCAAACTCGCCTATTCCCCCATCTTCACCTATGGAGTCGGTGGTTTCCATCCCTCCTAGTTTCTTTTTTTGCATAAATGCCATTCACTTGGAACCCCTAACCTATCAACTAGGTGGGGTATCCAGGTCTCTCCCTCTCATTTATTCAACCCATTGATTATCCGCAATGGGTGTCAAATATAGTCCCTATCACAAAAGTGACTGGGGGGAAATTCCTCCTAAATTCTCTAGTCCACATGACGTTTGGACTACTTGGCTTATTTTATCATCCCTCATAACCTCTCTGGTGATACACGGTGGGATTTTATCAAGAGTACCACTCGCTAAACTATGTTAGGGGCTCTTCTCTACAAACAAGGTCTCGATGGCCTCCTTATCCAATGCCAACAACATCCTAACTGACTTCATGTCCAACATCGACCACAACTTGCCTACAACAAAGATCTGAGAGAATGAGATTTCAAAACTAAAGACCTCATACTCAAAGAATACCAACACGTGACCAATATGGAGAGAAGTAAATGAGGCAATTTTGCTTCTAATTGGCTCAGACCTTATATCATAATGCACAAGTATGGATCAGGGACTTATCATCTGTCTTCTCCTGAAGGCTGACCAGAACTTGAGCCCCTTAATGCCTTACATCTGTGACCATTCTACTATTAACCAAGTAATCATTCACTTGACATTTAGTTTGAGCTCGTCCCTTGAGCAACCCCCCATCATCATCATTCCTACTCCTCTCAACCCTCAACCCTACAAACATTAGTCAACCCTTTTGTCAAGCATGAATAATAAAAGGGAAACTCTTAAACCTCTATAGTCAAGTCCATGACCAAAAGTCCAGTCAAAATATATATATATATATATATATATATATATATATATATATATATATATATATATATATATATATATATATATATATATATATATATATATATACCTGGGATGCCTATTACAAGGTCATAAAACTATAAATGTAGACTT
This sequence comes from Torreya grandis, assembly GCA_037957365.1. Taxonomy (NCBI): domain Eukaryota; kingdom Viridiplantae; phylum Streptophyta; class Pinopsida; order Cupressales; family Taxaceae; genus Torreya; species Torreya grandis. The sequence continues at coordinate 785,639 of JARHVA010003227.1, forward strand.
CTCCCTCGAAGGACAGCTGCATAATTGCTGTAATTGATAGACTGCTCCCTTGAAGGATAGCTATTCAAAGACATTTAAACATACAAAGAAGAATATAGACCACTCCCTCGAAGGATGGCTATGGCTAAATCTTGCTAATATGGAAAATTGCTAGGGATGAAAGACCACTCAACCAATGTTATAGAATACACCACCACACAATATGGAAAAGGCTGTAACATCATCATACCTTCATTAACATGACCAAACCAACCTATCAACCACTTTGACTCTTCCTCTGAACTACATTGGCTTGAGGCCCTTCGAACAAGGGGCGATGTAGGTAGCACTCAGATGACATGACATCTTCTAGGGTTAGCTCGGCCACATCCATTTGTTCATCTACTTGAGGGAAAAACCATTTAACCTTTAACCATGACTTAACCTAGTCAAAACCTATCCATAACCGACCCTCTTCCTCCCTTTTAGGGAGAACTACATTGGCCTAAGGCCCTTCACACAAGGGCTATGTAGGTAGCACTTAGTTGAGATGGGGTCTTCAGAGGTTAGCTCAACCATTCCTTCATCCATCCATCTAATGGACCAACTATCTATCTCAACTCAACTCGACCACAACCTTGGAGATCACAAGTATCTCCTCCGACCCCAACCACATTCGAGACAACTTTTCCTTGGTTGTTTTTGCAAATATGCTACCTCATGAATGGTTAACAAAATTGTCTACACACCACATTATGACCCTCATAAGTCTTCGATCACGAGCAAGTTGATCCCCACTACTTGTGACATTTTTCGTGTTTTCTAGGAGCACTTCCTAGGCCCGAGATACTTGGAACACGATGACCATTGGAGCAAAACATTTCTCTAACTTAAAATACTCTTAACCTTTTCTCAACTTATTTGCATCCAAACAAAACATTTCAATTTGGGCTTAAAAGCTATTGCATCTCATTCATGCTTGAATGCATTTTTAGCTCATCTAGTAACTTAAAAATGCATTATGAATAAAGCATAGTACACTTATGTTACAGAACCTGACCACTTTCACAATTAAACATCTAAACATACCTGAGACAAGGCCTGACTAGGATTTCATCACCTAGCGGATACCTTACCCTTCCTGGTAATCCTACTTGGACTTCACTACCAAGGGGACAACCCACTTTATTCTCTGGTAGAGTATAAACTCTAGGGGAAGTATATATTGGCTAAGCGACCCAGCTAGGCTCTGGGTTCATGAAGTGAGGGGAGCAAGCTCCTAACACCAGGCCACATACATAACCTAATATTTTGAGCACCAAAACTAACCTAAAACTAGACTTAGACTGCTTCTTTTAGTACCCGTTATAAAATCCCAACTTCCCAAACATATTCTTCTAAGGCATAAGCCAACAAGACTCTAAAATTTATTCTTAGGAATTAACTATTAGAGGCTGCTTGTATTCATCTATTTTTCTATCTGTATCTAATTTTTTGAGTTGGTGAGGTCGCATTCTGAGCTTCAAAAACAACTCAGACTTTCTTCTTTCTTCCAAAAACTTTTAGTTTTATGAGTTTTTGGAAACACACAGACATCGACATCAGTTTTTCCACCGACATCGATAATTTTTCCTCACCGACATTAGTTTTTCCACTGACGTCAAAAACTTATCCTCACCGACATCAATTTTTCAACTGACGTCGGTCACTGTCAATAAACTTCCTCCAAAACATCAAGCTTAAAACCTGACTTTCTTGCTATTAGACACCACTTTTGGTTTCTGAAACTAAAAAACACAGTTTCTGGAACTTGACCCTTTTTTTGCCTTAGATAGTTTTGACACGTAGTCAAAACAAAAATATTTTTGACCATGCAAGACAACAACCACTCCCGCCTTCGCCATCTATATCAAGTCCCCAAATGGAGTATAATTCAAAAACTGAAAGTAATCCTATCCAACCAACCCCAACTCAACATCCAATTGTTCACGAGAAGCCAAATGTGAGACTCTTTAGGTAACCCAGTTTATGGGATGCCAACTTCCTTAGTCAAAATGACAATCATATCATCAGCCTCCGTAACCCGACCCATAAACACCCAGGCCATTGCCTCAACTAACAACCTGACCATGACCAATCTTTAAAGTGTGGCCTCTCCTTCTGTTGCTGGACCTACCACCATTGGGGTTTTTGTACCCCTTCAACCACAAACCATTCAACAAAGTTCTACACCATTCCAAGACTTAATCATTTCCATCCCACCTACTCTTGCACCCATAAACACAAGAATAACAACCTACCCTTTGGCTAGTGTTTCCACCATCCAACCACCTGTGGTGACATCAAGCCAGGTTGTGCCTTCTAGCTTTATGACACAACCACCCTTGACTTCAACATCAGTCCCTATGACTAGTTACCAATAAATTACACCCGTACAAGCGCAACCAACTATGTCATACACTCCTAATGCCTTCCAAATGCCTTACAACCTAGGGGGTGCCCCACCTACAAATCCATCAACCGATCTAATAAAGATGTTGATGGATAAGATGTCTAATCTTGAGACATCCATTTCTGGTTCAAAAAATGTTCTCTCATATGAACAAATCTGTAATGAACTCATTCATCCTTTAGTCCCAATCTGACCATATCCAAGTCAGTGGGAACTCCCCAAGTTTACTTATTTTTAGAGTAAAGAGGACCCACAACAACATCTACGAGCATTCAGACATGCTTGTTACCTTATAGCACATGACGATGCATTGTTACTATGCACATTTTCCATGTCACTTTTTGGTGCTGCACTCGATTGGTATAGTTCTATTACCAGTCATTCTATCTTTTCCTTCACTCAACTAGCTCAACTATTTCTTTACCACTTTTCAATCAACATAACTAAAAAGGTCTCCATCACGGACCTATATTATATCAGACAATTTGATGATGAATCAATAGCTAATTTCATTGCTCGATGGAGAAGTTTAATCAACCAACTCTCCTTTTCTTTACCTCAACCTGAGCTCATTGAGATCTTTTCTCAAGCATGTGCCAAACACATCTCATCTACTTTCTGGGTCCAAACATTTCACACATTTGACAAAGCTTTCACCATGGCTAGGAAGCTTGAACTCCATGTTGTCAAGGAAAATAAAGTCAAATTGCATAATAAAAACCCCAACGCAAAATCAAATGACCCTTCTTCTAACTCTTCTTCCTCCAATTCCAAATCTCAAGGATTAACAAATGTTATGGTACTCAGATCATCTTCATCGACCACAACTAACCAGTCCAAACCCTCCACATCTCAAAGCATTACATGACAATTCCAACAACAATACATACAACATCAATATACTCCAATAAGAGAATCATACGCATCCGTGTTGGATAAACTCATCAAATAGGGAGTCCTCAACCTCCCCCAAATTTGACCACCACCTTAATTCAACCCTTCAAAAGCCATCCCTACATGGTATAGGGATGATGACTTCTATAATTATCACCGTATCAAAGGCCATGATATAAACAACTGCAAAACCTTCAAAAACATTGTCTAAGACATGATAGATAAAGGTGATCTTGTCTTAGACAACCCAAATGCACCACCTAACCAGAACATAGTCATCTTTAGACAACCTTTCCCTAACCATCCCCTAGTCAAAATAACATTTAGACCATGGCCGATGACCCCCAAGAGTGTAATATATGCACAATCAACACAGTTTCACCTCCCATCCCTAACCAACCTTTTTCACAAATTGAAGAGGTTAATCAACCTATTTGTCCATCACAGGTAGAAGAGCCTTCTTCTCCTATTTGTCCACCATAGGTAGAAGAGCCTTCTTCTCCTATTTCTCCCCCACAGGTGGAAGAACCTTCTTCTCCTATTAGTTCTCCATCTACCCCTCTTATATTGGAGGATGCTTTAACCATACCAACACCACTAGCCCCACCTTCATCCTTCCTACTACCAATGGAGGATGATACCTTTCCTGCTCTTCAACTGTAGGTAGAAGGTACAATCATCCCAAGCCTCTATCCTCTTGAGGAGTCACATTCTCTAATTCCTTCTCCACTAAGAGAAGAACTTGTCTCTTCACCTACTTCAATTGAAGATGATCCAGTAATGGCTCTCTCATGCTTTTGGCCCGAGATCGCTACATCTAACACATTTCCAGTCTCACAACCACCTACATCTTCTAAAAAGCCAAAGCCTCATCCAACATCTTCCAAACCATTCTCTCGATTGGCTGAAAACTTAGGATTTCTCCATTCGAGGAACTTAAAACATGAGGCATTATGGGAGCGACTCAAAGCTCCTTACCTTACACATCTTGCTTCACCTCATACCCTCAACTCATCCACAACAAATTATCCCAAAATCTCCAACGAGGACCAGGCTTCTACTTCCAAATATTTAGAAGCTCAACCATCCATATCTGAACCTAAACCCTCACAAACATCCACCATACCAAAACCGGTTAAATCCCTCGGTGTTCACCCCATATCAAACCTCACTCACCCACAAGTGAAGGTAGACTTAAATCTTGCCCCCCATAATAATGGTCCTCAAACCAAGCTACAGAAGGCCACTAAACCACGTCGGAGAACTCCTCCTCTACCATCACCATTGCCCTCCATTTTGGTCCCTCATCCTTCTACCTTAATAGGAGTGATCCCTACTCTGACACCTATCACAAACAAATTGCCTCCATTACTCCCTTTGCCAACCAAAAATATCATTCCTCTAAAAAATTTGGCACTCCTCAAAAAGAAAGTGTCGTCTACTCGAGTGGCCACACCACCAACACAAAAAGTGGTACAAAAATCTCCCTCAATAACTCTCAAATAAAAGTCATCAACACCTAGTGCATCAGCAAGCACGGACCCATTAATGGGTTCATATGCTTTGATACTGTAACTTTCTCAAACTTCTAGCATCACTCTTCCACCTATTAAACCATTTCAACCTCTTTGACCAAAACCATTATGGTTTGATGACACCAAAATTTGCCTATATCATCATACACCTAGACATGACACTGAAAATTGTTGTGCCCTCAAAGTTGTCATTCGCCAATACATGGAAAAAGACACCCTTCTTGTTGAGGATACTATCAATGAATCCCAAGCACCATCTATTGTCTCTCCAACCTCTCAACCTTCATTGGGATCTCATCATCAGACTATGGTCCCTTTACCTCCTTCGCCTCCTCTTTTTGAGATTAACACCATCAATATGGCCACTAGGTCACAAACTTTAAAGGATAAAGCAAAAGAGAAAGCTGTTATTCCTTGGACCTACCCATTTTTCAAACCTGCTCAACTACCCAAACCTAAGATTTCTATCTTGGGTACATCCCAACCCACTTCTTTAGAGGCAATCTATGATTCTATGGTGAAACAACTTCACCAAACTCCTATGAAGATGACTTTATATGACCTCATTCAAAGCTCTCCACAACATCATTAGGCTTTAATCAAAGCTTTACAGGTAGCAGAGGTCCAACCCAAGGACCCCTAACCACTAGCTGCCTTAGTCCAATCATTACCCACCATCGCCTCTATTACCTTTAGTGATTCTAAAATTCCAACCTCCAACATAGAAGATCAGGATGCTACCCTTTTCATCATAGCCTATGTTGATTGAACTCACATTAAGTGAGTTATGACTGATGGGGGTGATAGCATCAATATCATTTCCACCCATGCCTTTGACCAATTAGCCCTCCTAAAGAATTGTGTGTCTAAGACTGACGCAATCCTTTGATATTTTAATGACTCCACCGCCACTACCGTTGGCACCGTTGTCTTACATATTCATGTTGGTCCACAAACAATCCCAGATCTCTTCTACATCATTAAGGGAGAGTTTCAATACAACATGTTATTAGGATGACCTTGGATCCATGCCATGGCTTGTGTCCCTTCTACATTACACCATTGTGTCAAATTTGAACACGACAGTCAAGTCCATGTCATTCCCACAGACCCTTCCCCTTTAAAGACATGCAACAAAACTTATCTACCCAATGATGTTCTCATTCCTTTCAAAACATCTACCTCGACACTACCTCCACCCATAGAAGCTTCAACAAGTATTCAAATGGTGGTTATACCTACACCACCTCCTCAAGTGACAATAAAAGACCCTATGGAAGATACCTTCCAACGTCTTTCACTTGGGGAGTATCGTTTACTCACCTTGGATATGTTCCAGACTCCTCAAGAGTATGGATAACTTCATCACAATCCTAGCTATGACAATCATATCAGAATGGTCGTCCCTTATGGTCCTCCCAATCTTTAAACAAATCTCATCTATGGAGGGCTAAATGGAGCTCCCACTCATGGGAATCCTCTTTCATCTCCCCAACCATTTACATCTAACTTCTCTTTTCTTAGCAACCCAAACTTTGCTCACAGCTATCTTTATAGGTGTGCATGGAAGGGCTTTGGCTTTGGGTACTATGAATAAGGCTCCCACCAACTCGTCGAACCACCAAATGACAAAGCCAAAAAGAATGCCAAGAAGTGACATGGCTTGGGTTTTGATCAACCTACTGACACTTCTAAAAACCCTCATCCTGAACCTATCATGGAAAAATCACCTCCAAACTCACCTATTCCCCCATCTTCACCTATGGAGTCGGTGGTTTTCATCCCTCCTAGTTTCTTTTTTTGCTTAAACACCATTCACTTGGAACCCATAACCTATCAACTAGGTGGGGTATGTAGGTCTCTCCCTCTCATTTATCCAACCCATTTATTATCTGCAATGGGTGTCAAATATCATCCCTATCACAAAAGTGATTGGGGGGAAATTCCTCCTAACCTCTCTAGTCCACATGACGTTTGGACTAGTTGGCTTATTTTATCATCCCTCCTAACCTCTCTGGCAATACACAGTAGGATTTTATCAAGAGTACCATTTGTTACACTATGTTAGGGGGTATTTTCTACAAACAAGGTCTCGACAGCCTCCTTATCCAATGCCAACAACATCCTAACCGACTTTACCTCCAACATCGACCACAACCTGCCTACAACAAAGATCTGAGAGAATGAGATTTCAAAATCAGAGACCTCATACTCAAATAAAACCAACACATGACCAATATGGAGAGAAGTAAACGAGGCAAGCTTGCTCCTAATTAGCTCAGACCTTATATCATAACGCAAAGTATGGATCAGGGACTTATCATCTGTCTTCTCTTGAAGGCCGGCCAGAACCTGAGCCCCTTAATGCCTTACATCTGCGACCATTATACTGTTAATCAAGTAATCATTCACTTGACATTTAGTTTGATCTCGTCCCTTGAGCAACCCCCCATCATCGTCATTCCTACTCCTCTCAACCCTCAACCCTACAAACATTATTCAACCCTTTTGTCAAGCATGAATAATAAAAGGAAAACCCTTAAACCTCTATAGTCAAGTCCATGACCAAAAGTCCAGTCAAAATATATATATATATATATATATACATAAACCTGGGATGCCTATTACAAGGTCATAAAACTATAAATGTAGACTTCTCCCTCGAAGGACAACTGCATAATTGCTGTAATTGATAGACTGCTCCCTTGAAGGATAGCTATTCAAAGACATTTAAACATAAAAATTAGAATATAGACCACTCCCTCGAAGGATGGCTATGCCTAAATCTTGCTAAAAATATCACTATCTCAGAAGCTTCCCGCATCGATCAGCTTCACAATATGACCACAAAACAGGACAACATCCCCACGTAGACTTCCCGCATTGATTAGTCTACCAAAAAATAAAAAATAAAAAATAAATAAATAAATTGACTGACAAAATATTAAGTCATGGACTTGTCTATAGTCATTCTCAGGGTCACCTATGAAAGGGGCAAAGTTATCCCTGCTGAAAAGGGTTGCCCTACCCTCACATATCACATAATCACACCTATCACCCCTATCACCCCAACATACTCAAGGGATTTCAAGCTCACTTAATGTCAAGTGATTCGAGTACTTCTCTAACATAACCAATAGTCAATGACGCAATGCATGAACAGGGATTTTGTTTCCAAAAACCTTATCTATGCAATCAATATGGTCCTTGTCAATGAAAGAGCAATGCACATTTCACTTCTTACACGCTTTGGTCACATTCAACCAAATCATTACCCAACCAAACATTCTCAGACCACTAACATGACATAGTCCATTTCACATAGTTTCTATGGAAAACAATACGCATGGAAACTATCAACCACACACAATTTATGTCAAGCATAAACCATTACTTTCTGAAGCATAAATAATCTCAATTCATTTTTAGCATACACCATTACTAATATGGAAAATTGCTAGGGATGAAAGACCACTCAACCAATGTTACAGAATACACCATCACACAATATGGAAAAGGCTGTAACATCATCATACCTTCATTAACATGACCAAACCAACCTATCAACCACTTTGACTCTTCCTCTGAACAACATTGGCTTGAGGCCCTTTGAACAAGGGGCTATGTAGGCAGAACTCAGATGACATGACATCTTCTAGGGTTAGCTCGGCCACATCCGTTTGTTCATCTACTTGATGGAAAAACCATTTAACCTTTAACCATGACTTAACCTAGTCAAAACCTATCCATAACCGACCCTCTTCCTCCCTTTTAGGGAGAACTACATTGGCCTGAGGCCCTTCACACAAGGGTTATGTAGGCAACACTCAGTTGACATGGGGTCTTCTAAGGTTAGTTCAGCCATTCCTTCATCCATCCATCTAATGGACCAACTATCTATCTCGACTCGACTCGACCAACAACCTTGGAGATCACAACTATCTCCTCCGACCACAACCACATTCGACACAACTTTTCCTTGGTTGTTTTTGCATATATGCTACCTCACGAATGGTTAGCAAAATTGTCTTCACACCACATTATGACTCTCATAAGTATTAGATCGTGAGCAAGTTGATCCCCATTACTTGTGACATTTTTTATGTTTTCGAGGAGCACTTCTTAGGCCTGAGATACTTGGAACACGATGACCATTAGAGCTACAGCTTGGATCAAATAACCCAATCAACTATGACTAAATGTTGGGGACCGGTTATTTTGGTTTTAGCACTCCTCGACCTTGACTAGAGACAATTTGACCTGACCATCTCATGAAGTGGTATGCACACAATCTCAACTATTGCAGCATTCACACTCAAAATTCACCATTTCCATCCATTATATATCAAATCAGCACCCGATATAAGGTTCCTTCCCTCGACTCCCACTTTGAAGGGGAATACCTCATCCCATAATTGGGGAAATCAACTCTTATTTTTATCTTGCAGTTCGTCACAACAACCAACAAGACAAGAAAAAGACCTCATCCCATACTTGGGGCAATCAACTCTTATTTTTGTCTTGCAATTCGTTAAAACAACGAAAAAGACAAGAAAAAGACCTCATCCCATATCTGGGGCAACCTACTCCTATTTTTGTCTTACAGTTCGTCAGAACAACCAACAAGATAAAAAGGGGCAAATGTAAACACCAAAATTGTGTCTACTCCTTGGTTGACTCCCCCTTGGTCCCCTTGGACAACTTCTAAACAATCCTAACCCACACACTTATTAATTTAAAAGAATTACTTATTTTGAATTAATAACATCACCCTTAACACCTCACCCATGACACATCACCCTTGACATCACCCTTAAATACCCTCATTTATCACCCTATGACTAATCATTCCAACTCTTCCACTAATCCTCACACCTATTAAACCTGCCTTCAATTGTTTAACCATGACCACTGAACTCGGTAGATAGAGGAACGAACAAAAGGCTAAAAATAGCCTATTTACCCATCTTCTAGCTGCCGACGTCGATCAACCATTGGCCAATGCCAGCGGGATCACCAACGTCGGTTGCTTAAAACTAAATTCTGTGCCCAAATTATCCCCAAATGCTAATTCTCTTGCTCTTGGAATTCGACCTCTCTCCCTCTCTCTCTATCCCAAATGCACACCAAGCATCACAAGCTACAGGAACTCTACATCAGTCACTCCACCCCTGATTAAAACATTGCAAGAAGTCTTCTACATCAGCCGCATCAGCAACAAGCATTCACACCTCTAGTTCTTTAGCAAGCAAGAGCTAAGTATTCTTTTATCTTTTCATTTTAGTATTTCAGAATGCTTTGGTAATCAGTCTCCATTTGCTACTTCTAAGTACTATAGACCAGACCTAGTTATCAACCAGACTAGACCTAACTTTTTTCATGGAAAGGCTAAAAAGCCTTCTTCATACTCTTACCCCTTTTAACAACCTATCCTCTACCCCTTGTCCCTCCTAAGACCCTCTCTACTGTCCTGCATCACTGCACAACCCCTTTAAATCTCCCAGACCATTCTACTGACCACAGACATCAACTTAGGACCCATTCAAAGACCATTGCCCCAATTGACATCATCAACATAACTGATGTCGGCATATTGACCAACCGATGATGGTAGACTAACTGGCGTCAGCCACATTTACAATCAACGACAACAAACTAACCAGCGTCGATGACTGTGACAGATAGATTGAAAGAATTAGGTATGCATTATCTATTTATCTTTCTTTAAGTCATTATTATTTCTTTATCTAACACTCTTTTATCAACTAGTATACTGTCATCCCTCAAGGAAGTCTTTGCACTTCTGGGATCGAGCTTTGCTTGGCAGTCCATGATATATCTATCTAACATTTCCTTTGTTTAAGTCTTTCTCTCTACAGGTGTCATCTGGGTACGTACAAAATCCTGACCATTTAATCTTAGTTTCTTACTTCCTCTTAATGTAGAAAAGCGAAAAATGAGTAGAAACATTCTGGCATGCCCGGTGGGACCCCTAGAGTTTTCCTTGGGTTCATTTCTCCTAAAAGGCAAAAAATTCATATACGTGAATTAGATCTCTTCTTGCATCCTTCTTCTATCTCTTTATTTTGAAAAGAAACCATAAGCACAAGTTAAAAAGAACTTCTTTCATTTTCTTCTTGTCACCTTTTTCCTACATCTTAGAGTAGTGAAGTTCATACTCTTAACCTTTTCTCAACTTGTTTGCATCTGAACAAAACATTTCAATTTGGGCTTAAAAGCTATTGCATCTCATTCCTGCTTGAATGCATTTTTATCTCATCTAGTAACTTAAAAATGCATTATGAATAAAGCGTAGTGCACTTATGTTACACAACCTGACCACTTTCACAATCAAACATCTAAACATACCTGAGATAAGGCCCAACTAAGATTTCATCACCTAGCGGATACCTTACCCATCCTGGTAATCCTACTTGGACTTCACTACCAAGGGGAGAACCCACTCTCTTCTCTGGCAGAGTATAAATTCTAGGGGAAGTATATATTGGCTAAGCGACCCAGCTAGCTCTAGGTTCGTGAAGTGAGGGGAACAAGCTCCTAGCACTAGGCCATGTACGGAACCTAATAAAAATTTTGAGCACCAAAACTAACATGAAACCATCATTAGACTACTTCTTTTAGTACTCATTATAAAAGCCCAACTTCCCAAACATATTCTTCTAAGGCATAAGCCAATAAGACTCTAAAATTTATTCTTAAGAATTAACGTTTAGAGGCTGCTTGTCTTCATCTATTTTTCTATCTGTATCTGATTTTTTGAGTTGGTGAGGTCGCATTCTGAGCTTCAAAAACAACTCAGACTTTCTTGTTTCTTCCAAAAACTTTCAGTTTTCTAAGTTTCTGGTAACACACAGACACTGACATTGGTTTTTCCATCGACATCAGCAATTTTTCCTCACCGACATTGATTTTTCCACCGACGTCAAAAAATTATCCTCACTGACATCAGTTTTTCAATTGACATCGGTCACTGTCAACAAAATTACTCCAAAATAACAAGCTTAAAACCTAACTTTCTTGCTATTAAACACCACTTTTGGTTTCTAAAGCTGAAAAACACAGTTTCTATAACCTGACCCTCTTCTTGCGTTGGATGGATTTGACACGTAGTCAAACCAAAACTCTTGTTGACCACGCAAGGAAACAACCACTCCCGCCTTCACCATCTATATCAAGTCCCCAAATGAAGTATAATTTAGAAACTGAAAGTACTCCTATCTGACCAACCCCAACTCAACATCTAATTGTTCCCAAAGGGGATCAAGACTTTGAAAGGTTCCCTAACCTCAATGTCAAAGCTCTTTAGCACTATCTCACGAGAAGCCAAATGTGAGACTATTTAGGTAACCCAGTTTATGGGATGCCGACTTCCTTAGTCAAAATGACAATCATATCATTAACCTTCATAACTCGACCCATAAACACCCAGGCCATTGCCTCAACTAACAACCCGACCATGTCCAATCTTCAAAGTGTCGCCTCTCCTTCTGTTGCTGGACCTACCACCATTCCTACCTCCAACTTAGAAGTTTAGGATGCTTCCCTTTTCATCACAACTTATGTTGATCAAACTCGCATTAAGTGAGTTATGACTGATGGGGGCACTAGCATTTATATAATTTCCACCCATGCCTTTGACCAATTTGCCCTCACAAATAATTATGTGTCTAAGACTGACGCAATCCTTTGATCTTTTAATGACTCCACCGCCACTACCATTGGCACTGTCATCTTACATATTCGTGTTGGTCCACGAACAATCCCAGATCTCTTCTACATCATCGAGGGAGAGTTCCAATACAACATGTTATTAGGATGACCTTGGATCCATGCCATGGCTTGTGTCCCTTCTACATTACACTGTTGTGTCAAATTTGAACATGACGGTCAAGTCCATGTCATTCCCACAGACCCTTCCCCTTTCAAGACAGGCACCACAACTTATCGACCCAAGGATGTTCTCATTCCTTTGAAAACATCTACCTCGACACCGCCTCTACCCGCAGAAGCTTCAACAAGTACGCAAATGGTGGTTATACCTACACCACCTCCTCAAGTGACAATAAAAGACCCTATGGAAGATACCTTCCAACATATTTCACTTGGGGAGTATCATTTACTCACCTTGGACATGTTCCAGACTCCTCAATAGTATGGAAAACTTCATCACAATCCTAGCTATGACCATCGTATCAGAATGGTCATCCCTTATGGTCCTCCTAATATTCAAAAAAATATCATCTATGGAGGGCTAGATCGATCTCCCACTGATAAGAATCCTCTTTCATCTCCCTAACCATTTACGTCAAACTTCTCTTTTCTTAGCAACCCAAACTTTGCTCACACCTATCTTTATAGGTGTGCATGGAAGGGCTTTGGCTTTGGGCACTATGAATAAGGCTCCCACCAACTCATCGAACCACCAAATGATGAAGCCATAAAGAATGCCAAGAAGTGACATGGCTTGGGTTTTGATTAACCTACTGACACTTCTAAAAGCCCTCACCCTGAACCTATCATGGAACAATCACCTCCAAACTCGCCTATTCCCCCATCTTCACCTATGGAGTCAGTGGTTTCCATCCCTCCTAGTTTCTTTTTTTGCTTAAACACCATTCGCTTGGAATGCCTAACCTATAAACTAGGTGGGGTATGTAGGTCTCTCCCTCTCATTTATCCATCCCATTGATTATCCGCAATGGGTGTCAAATATCATCCCTATCACAAAAGTGACTGTGGGGAAATTCATCCTAACCTCTCTAGTCCACATGATGTTTGGACTACTTGGCTTATTTTATCATCCCTCCTAACCTCTCTGGCAATACACAGTAGGCTTTTATCAAGAGTACCACTCGCTACACTATGTTAGGGGGTCTTTTCTACAAACAAGGTCTCGACAGCCTCCTTATCCAATGCCAACAACATCCTAACCGACTTTACGTCCAACATCGACCACAACCTACCTACATCAAAGATATGAGAGAATGAGATTTCAAAATCAGAGACCTCATACTCAAATAAAACCAACACGTGACCAATATGGAGAGAAGTAAACGAGGCAAGTTTGCTCCTAATTGGCTTGGACCTTATATCATAACGCACAAGTATGGATCAGGGACTTATCATCTGTCTTCTCTTGAAGGCCAGCTAAAACCTAAGCCCCTTAATGCCTTACATCTGCGACCACTCTACTATTAATCAACTAATCATTCAATTGACATTTAGTTTGAGCTCATCCCTTGAGCAACCCCCCATCATCGTCATTCCTACTCCTCTCAACCCTGAACCCTATAAACATTAGTCAACCCTTTTGTCAAGCATGAATAATAAAAGGAAAACCCTTAAACCTCTATAGTCAAGTGCATGACCAAAAGTCCAGTCAAATATATATATCTATATATATACATAAACTTGGGATGCCTATTACAAGGTCATAAAACTATAAATGTAGATTGCTCCATTGAAGGACAACTGCATAATTGATGTAATTGATAGACTGCTCCCTTGAAGGATAGCTATTCAAAGACATTTAAACATACAAAGGAGAATATAGACCACTCCATCGAAGGATGGCTATGCCTAAATATTGCTAAAAATAGCACTATCTCATAAGCTTCCCGCATCGATCAGCTTCACAATATGACCACAAAACAAGACAACATCCCCACATAGACTTCCCGCATTGATCAGTCTACCAAAAAAATAAAAAATAAAAAATAAATAAATAAATTAACTGACAAATTATTAAGTCATGGACTTGTCTATAGTCGTTCTCAGGGTCACCTATAAAAGGGGCAAAGTTATCCCTGTTGAAAAGGGTTTCCCTACCCTCACATATCAAATAATCACACCTATCACCCCAACATACTCAAGGGATTTCAAGCTCACCTAACATCATGTGATTCGAGTACTTCTCTAACATAACCAATAGTTATCGACGCAATGCATGAACAGGGCTTTTGTTTCCAAAAACCTTATCTATGTAATCAATATGGTCCTTGTCAATGAAAGAGCAATGTGCCTTTCGCTTCTTACATGCTTTGGTCACATTCAACCAAATCATTACCCAACCAAACAAAAACAAACCAAACATTCTCAGACCACTAACATGACATAGTCCATTTCACATAGTTTCTATGGAAAACAATACGCATGGAAACTATCGACCACACACAATTTATGTCAAGCATAAACCATTACTTGCTGAAGCATAAATAATCTCAATTCATTTTTAGCATACACCATTACTAATATGTAAAATTTCTAGGGATGAAAGACCACTCAACCAATGTTATAGAATACCCCATCACACAATATGGAAAAGGCTGTAACAACATCATACCTTCATTAACATGACCAAACCAACCTATCAACCACTTTGAATCTTCCTCTGAACTACATTGGCTTGAGGCCCTTCGAACAAGGGGCTATGTAGGCAGCACTCAGATGACATGATGTCTTCTAGGGTTAGCTCGGCCACATCCGTTTATTCATCTACTTGATGGAAAAACCATTAAACCTTTAACCAGGACTTAACCTAGTCAAAACCTATCCATAACCAACCATCTTCCTCCCTTTTAGGGAGAACTACATTGGCTTGAGGCCCTTCACACAAGGGCTATGTAGGCAGCACTCAATTAACATGGGGTCTCCTAAGGTTAGCTCAGCCATTTCTTCATCCATCCATCTAATGGACCAACTATCTATCTTGGCTCGACTCGACCAACAACCTTGGAGATCGCAACTATCTCCTCCGACCACAACCGCATTCAAGACAACATTGCCTTGGTTGTTTTTCCATATATGCTAACTCAAAAATGGTTAGCAAAATTGTCTACACACCACATTATGACCCTCATAAGTATTGGATCGTGAGCAAGTTGATGCCCACTACTTGTGACATTTTTCATGTTTTTGAGGAGCACTTCGTAGGCTTAGGATACTTGGAACACGATGACCATTAGAGCTACAGCTTAGATCGAATAAACCAATCAGCTATGACTAAATGTTGGGGATTGGTTATTTTGATTTTAGCACTCCTTAACCTTGACTAGAGATAATTTGACCTGACCATCTCATGAAGTGGTATGCACGCAATCTCAACTATTGCAGTGTTCACACTCAAACTTCACCATCTATCTCCACTATCTATCAAATCGACACCTAATATCGGGTTCCCTTCCCTCGACTCCCACTTTGAAGGGGAATATCTCATCCCATAATTGGGGAAATAAACTCTTATTTTTGTCTTCCAATTCGTTAGAACAACCAACAAGACAAGAAAAAGACCTCATCTCATACTTAGGGCAAGCAACTCTTATTTTTGTCTTGCAATTCATTAGAACAACCAACAAGACAAAAAAAAGACCTCATCCCATATCTGGGGTAACCTACTCCTATTTTTGTCTTGTAGTTCATCAGAACAACCAACAAGATAAAAAGGGGCAAATGTAGACACCAAGATTGTGTCTACTCCTTGGTCGACTCCCCCTTGGTCCCCTTGGACAACTTCTAAACAATCCTAACCCACACACTTATTAATTTAAAATAATTACTTATTCTGAATTAATAACATCACCCTTGACACCTCACCCATGACACATCACCCTTGACATCACCCTCAAATTCTTCACCCTTGGATACCCTCATTTATCACCCTATGACTAATCATTCCAACTCTCCCACTAATCTTCACGCCTATTAAACTCGCCTTCAACCGTTTAACCATGACCACTGAACTTGGTAGATGGAGGAACAAACAAAAGGCTAAAAATAGCCTTTTTACCCATCTTCTAGCCACCAAAGTCGATCAACCATCGGCCAACACTAGTGGGATCACCGACGTCGGTTGCTTAAAACTAAATTCTGTGCCCAAATTCTCCCCAAATGCTAATTCTCTTGCTCTTGTAATTCGACCTCTCTCCCTCTCTCTCTATCCCAAATGCACACCAAACATCACAGGCTACAGGAAATCTACATCAGTCACTCCACCCCTGATTGAAACATTGCAAGAAGTCTTCTACATTAGCCGCATCAGCAATAAGCATTCACACCTCTGGTTCTTTAGCAAGCAAGAGCTAAGTATTCTTCTATCCTTTCATTTCAATATTTCAGAATGCTTTGGTAATCAATCTCCATTTGATACTTCTAAGTACTATAGACCAGACCTAGTTATCAACCAGACTAGACGTGACTTTCTTCTTGGAAAGGCTGAAAAGCCTTCTTCATACTCTTACCCCTTTTAACAACCTATCCTCTACCCCTTGTCCCTCATAAGACCCTGTCTATTGTCCTGCATCCCTGCACAACCCATTTGAATCTCCCAGACCATTCTGCTAACCACAGACATCAACCTGGGATCCGTTCAAAGACCATTTCCCCAATTGACATCATCAACATAACCAATGTTGGCATATTGACCAACCGATGATGACAGACTAACTGGCATCAGCCACATTTACAATCGATGATGGCAGACTAACCAGCGTCGATGACTGTGACAGATAGATTGTAAGAATCAGGTATGCATTATCTATTTATCTTTCTTTAAATCATTATTATTTCTTTATCTAACACTCTTTTATCAACTAGTGGACTGTCATCCCTCAAGGAAGTCTTTGCACTTCTGGGATCGAGCTTTGCTTGGCAGTCCACCATATATCTATCTAACATTTCCTTTGTTTAAGTCTTTCTCTCTACAGGTGTCATCCTCCAAAGCCAAAGAGGAGCTCCTTCAATCATCTTGATATGGTGCACAACTTCATCCAGGTATGTACAAACTCCTAACCATTTAATCTTAATTTCTTACTTCATCTGAATGTAAAAAAGCAAAAAATGAGTAGAAACATTCTGGCATGCCCGGTGGGACCCCTGGAGTTTTCCTTGGGTTCATTTCTCCTAAAAGGCAAAACATTCATATAGGTGAATTAGATCTCTTCTTGCATCCTTCTTATATCTCTTTATTTTGAAAATAAACCATAAGCACAAGTTAAAAAGAACTTCTTTCATTTTATTCTTGTCACCTTTTTCCTACATCTTAGAGTAGTGAGTTCATACTCTTAACCTTTTCTCAACTTATTTGCATCCGAACAAAACATTTCAATTTGGGCTTAAAAGCTATTACATCTCATTCCTGCTTGAATGCATTTTTAGCTCATCTAGTAACTTAAAAAGGCATTATGAATAAAGCGTAGTGCACTTATGTTACACAACCTGACCACTTTCACAATCAAACATCTAAACATACCTGAGACAAGGCCCAACTAAGATTTCATCACCTAGCTGATACCTTACCCATCCTGGTAATCCTACTTGGACTTCACTACCAAGGGGAGAACCCACTCTCTTCTCTGGCAGAGTATAAACTCTAGGGGAAGTATATATTGGCTAAACGACCCAGCTAGGCTATGGGTTCGTGAAGTGAGGGGAGCATGCTCCTAACACCAGGCCATGTACAAAACCTAATACAGATTTTGAGCACCAAAACTAACCTAAAACCAGCCTTAGACTACTTATTTTAGTACCCATTATAAAATCCCAACTTCCCAAACATATTCTTCTAAGGCATAAGCCAACAAGACTCTAAAATTTATTCTTAAGAATTAACGTTTAGAAGTTGCTTGTCTTCATCTATTTTTCTATCTGTATCTGATTTTTTAAGTTGGTGAGGTCGCATTCTGGGCTTCAAAAATGACTTAGAATTCCTTCTTTCTTCCAAAAACTTTTAGTTTTTTGAGTTTTTGGAAACACAAAGACACCGACATCGGTTTTTCCACTAACATTGACAATTTTTCCTCACCAACATCAGTTTTCCCACTGACGTCAAAAACTTATCCTCACCAACATCAGTTTTTCAACTGACGTCGGTCACTGTCAACAAACTTACTCCAAAATAGCAAGCTTAAAACCTAAATTTCTTTCTATTAGACACCACTTTTGGTTTTTAAAACTAAAAAACATAGTTTCTAAAACCTGACCCTTTTCTTGCCTTGGATGGTTTTGACACATAGTCAAACCAAAACTCTTGCTGACCATGCAAGGCAACAACCACTCCTACCTTCACCATGTATATCAAGTCCCCAAATGGAGTATAATTTAGAAACTAAAATTACTCCTATCCAACCAACCCCAACTCAACATCCAATTGTTCTTGAAGGGGATCAAGACTTTGCAAGGTTCCCTAACCTCAATGTCAAAGCTCTTTAGCAATATATCGTGAGAAGCCAAATGTCACACTCTTTAGGTAACCCAGTTTATGGGATGCCGACTTCCTTAGTCAAAACAACAATCATATCATCAACCTCCATAACTTGACCCATAAATACCCAGGCCATTGCCTCAACTAACAACCCGACCATGACCAATCTTCAAAGTGTGGCCTCTCCTTCTGTTGTTGGACCTACCACCATTCCTACCTCCAACTTAGAAGTTTAGGATGCTGCCCTTTTCATCACAACTTATGTTGATCAAACTCGCATTAAGCGACTTATGACTGATGGGGGCGCTAGCATCAATATCATTTCCACCCATGCCTTTGACCAATTAGCCCTCCCAAATAATTGTGTGTCTAAGACTGACACAATCCTTTGATCTTTTATTGACTCCACTGCCACTACCATTGGCACTGTCATCTTACATATTCGTGTTGGTCCATGAACAATCCTAGATCTCTTCTACATCATCGAGAGAGAGTTCTAATACAACATGTTATTAGGATGACCTTGGATCCGTGCCATGGCTTGTGTCCCTTTTACATTACATTGTTGTGTCAAATTTGAACATGACAGTCAAGTCCATGTCATTCCCTTAGACCCTTCCCCTTTCAAGACATGCAACACAACTTATCGACCCAATGATGTTCTCATTCCTTTGAAAACATCTACGTCGACACCGCCTCCACCCGTGGAAGCTTCAACAAGTACGTAAATGGTGGTTATACCTACACCACCTCCTCAAGTGACAATAAAAGACCCTATGGAAGATACCTTCCAATGTCTTTCACTTGGGGAGTATCGTTTACTCACCTTGGACATGTTCTAGACTCCTCAAGAGTATGGACAACTTCATCACAATCCTAGCTATGACCATCGTATTAGAATGGTCATCCCTTATGGTCCTCCCAATCTTCAAACAAATCTCATCTATGGAGGGCTAGATCGATCTCCCACTGATGGGAATCCTCTTTCATCTCCCTAACCATTTACGTCTAACTTCTCTTTTCTCAGCAACCCAAACTTTTCTCGCACCTATCTTTATAGGTGTGCATGGAAGGGCTTTGGCTTTGGGCACTATGAATAAGGCTCCCACCAACTCGTCGAACCACCAAATGACGAAGCCATAAAGAATGCCAAGAAGTGACATGGCTTGGGTTTTGATTAACCTACTGACACTTCTAAAAACCCTCGCCCTGAACCTATCATGGAACAATCACCTCCAAACTCGCCTATTCCCCCATCTTCACCTATGGAGTCAGTGGTTTCCATCCCTCCTAGTTTCTTTTTTTGCTTAAACACCATTCACTTGGAATGCCTAACCTATCAACTAGGTGGGGTATGTAGGTCTCTCCTTCTCATTTATCCATCCCATTGATTATCCGCAATGGGTGTCAAATATCATCCCCGTCACAAAAGTGACTGTGGGGAAATTCCTCCTAACCTCACTAATCCACATGATGTTTGGACTACTTGGCTTATTTTATCATCCCTCCTAACCTCTCTGGCAATACACAGTAGGCTTTTATCAAGAGTACCACTCGCTACACTATGTTAGGGGGTCTTTTCTACAAACAAGGTCTCGACGGCCTCCTTATCCAATGCCAACAACATCCTAACCAACTTTACGTCCAACATCGACCACAACCTACCTACAACAAAGATATGAGAGAATGAGATTTCAAAATCGGAGACCTCATACTCAAATAAAACCAACACGTGACCAATATGGAGAGAAGTAAACGAGGCAAGTTTGTTCTTAATTGGCTCGGACCTTATATCGTAACGCACAAGTATTGATAAGGGACTTATCATTTGTCTTCTCTTGAAGGCCAGTTATAACCTAAGCCCCTTAATGCCTTACATCTATGACCACTCTACTATTAATCAAGTAATCATTCACTTGACATTTAGTTTGATCTCGTCCCTTGAGCAACCCCCCATCATCGTCATTCCTACTCCTCTCAACCCTGAACCCTATAAACATTAGTCAACCCTTTTGTCAAGCATGAATAATAAAAGGAAAACCCTTAAACCTCTATAGTCAAGTCCATGACCAAAAGTCCAGTCAAATATACATACATACATACATACATATATATATATATATATATATATATATATATATATATATATATATATATATATATATATATATATATATATATAAACCTGGGATGCCTATTACAAGGTCATAAAACTATAAATGTAGATTGCTCCTTTAAAGGAATGCTGCATAATTGATGTAATTGATAGACAGATCCCTTGAAGGATAGCTATTCAAGGACATTTAAACATACAAAATAGATTATAGACCACTCCCTCAAAGGATGGCTATGCCTAAATATTGCTAAAAATAGCACTATCTCATAAGCTTCCCACATCGATCAGCTTCACAATATGACCACAAAACAAGACAACATCCCCACGTAGACTTCCCGCATTGATCAGTCTACCAAAAAAATAAAGAATAAAAAATAAAATAAAAAATAAAAAATAAAGAAATAAATAAATAAATTGACTGACAAACTATTAAGTCATGGACTTGTCTATAGTCATTCTCAAGGTCACCTATAAAAAGCGCAAAGTTATCCCTGTTGAAAAGGGTTTCCCTACGCTCACATATCACATATTCACACCTATCACCCCAACATACTCAAGGGATTTCAAGCTCACTTAACATCATGTGATTCGAGTACTTCTCTAACATAACCAATAGTTAACGACGCAATGCATGAACAGGGATTTTGTTTCCAAAAACCTTATCTATGCAATCAATATGGTCCTTGTCAATGAAAGAGCAATGTGCCTTTCGCTTCTTACACGCTTTGGTCACATTCAACTAAATTATTACCCAACCAAACAAAAAAAAACCAAACATTCTCAGACCACTAACATGACATAGTCCATTTCACATAGTTTCTATGGAAAACAATACGCATGGAAACTATCGATCACACACAATTTATGTCAAGCATAAACCATTACTTGTTGAAGCATAAATAATCTCAATTCATTTTTAGCATACACCATTACTAATATGTAAAATTGCTAGGGATGAAAGACCACTCAACCAATGTTATAGAATACACCATCACACAATATGGAAAAGGCTGTAACAACATCATACCTTCATTAACATGACCAAACCAACCTATCAACCACTTTGAAAATTCCTCTAAACTACATTAGCTTGAGGCCCTTCGAACAAGGGGCTATGTAGGTAGCACTCAGATGACATGACGTCTTCTAGGGTTAGCTTGGCCACATCTGTTTGTTCATCTACTTGATGGAAAAACCATTTAACCTTTAACCATGCCTTAACCTAGTCAAAACCTATCCATAATCGACCCTCTTCCTCCCTTTTAGGGAGAACTACATTGGCCTGAGGCCCTTCACACAAGGGCTATGTAGGTAGCACTCAGTTGACATGGGGTCTTCTAAAGTTAGCTCACCCATTCCTTCATCTGTCCATGTAATGGACCAACTATCTATCTCGACTCGAATCGACCAACAACCTTGGAGATCACAACTATCTCCTCCGACCACAACCGCATTTGAGACAACTTTGCCTTGGTTGTTTTTCCATATATGTTACCTCACGAATGGTTAGCAAAATTGTCTGCACACCACATTATGACCCTCATAAGTATTGGATCATGAGCAAGTTGATGCCCACTACTTGTGACATTTTTCGTGTTTTTGAGGAGCACTTCCTACGCCTGGGATACTTGGAACATGACGACCATTAGAGCTACAGTTTAGATCAAATAACCCAATCAGCTATGCCAAAATGTTGGGGACCAGTTATTTTGATTTTAGCACTCCTCGACCTTGACTAGAGACAATTTGACCTGACCATCTAATGAAGTGGTATGCATGCAATCTCAACTATTACAGTGTTCACACTCAAACTTCACCATCTCCATCCACTATCTATCAAATTGGCATCTGATATCAGGTTCCCTTCCCTCGACTCCCGCTTTGAAGGGGAATACCTCATCCCATAATTGGGGCAATCAACTCTTATTTTTGTCTTACAGTTCGTCAGAACAACCAACAAGACAAGAAAAAGACCTCATCCCATACTTGGGGCAATCAACTCTTATTTTTGTCTTGCAATTCGTTAAAACAACCAACAAGACAAGAAAAAGACCTCATCCCATATCTAGGGTAACCTACTCCTATTTTTGTCTTGTAGTTCATCAGAACAACCAACAAGATAAAAAGGGGCAAATGTAGACACCAAAATTGTGTCTACTCCTTGGTCGACTCCCCCTTGGTCCCCTTGGACAATTTCTAAACAATCCTAACCCACACACTTATTAATTTAAAATAATTACTTATTTTGAATTAATAACATCACCCTTGACACCTCACCCATGACACATCACCCTTGACATCACCCTCAAATTCCTCACCCTTGGATACCCTCATTTATCACCCTATGACTAATCATTTCAACTCTCCCACTAATCCTCACGCCTATTAAACTTGCCTTCAACCGTTTAACCATGACCACTAAACTTGATAGACGAAGGAATGAACAAAAGGCTAAAAATAGCCTTTTTACCCATCTTCTAGCCGCCGACGTCGATCAACCATCGGCCAACACCAGCGGGATCACCGACGTCGGTTGATTAAACTTAAATTCTGTGCCCAAATTCTCCCCAAATTCTAATTCTCTTGCTCTTGGAATTTGACCTCTCTCCCTCTCTCTCTATCCCAAATGAACACCAAGCATCACAGGCTACAGAAAATCTACATTAGTCACTCCACCCCTTATTGAAACATTGCAAGAAGTCTTCTACATCAGCCGCATCAGCAACAAGCATTCACACCTATGGTTCTTTAGCAAGCAAGAGCTAAGTATTCTTCTGTCCTTTCATTTCAATATTTCAAAATGCTTTAGTAATCAATCTCCATTTGCTACTTCTAAGTACTATAGACCAGACCTGGTTATCAACTAGACTAGACCTGACTTTCTTCTTGGAAAGGCTGAAAAGCCTTCTTCATACTCTTACCCCTTTAAACAACTTATCCTCTACCCCTTATCCCTCCTAAGACCCTGTCTATTGTCCTGCATCCCTGCACAACCCCTTTGAATCTCCCAGACCATTCTGCTAACCACAGACATCAACCTGGGATCCGTTCAAAGACCATTTCCCTAATTGACATCATCAACATAACCAATGTTGGCATATTGACCAACCGATGATGACAGACTAACTGGCATCAGCCACATTTACAATCGATGATGGCAGACTAACCAGCGTCGATGACTGTGACAGATAGATTGTAAGAATCAGGTATGCATTATCTATTTATCTTTCTTTAAATCATTATTATTTCTTTATCTAACACTCTTTTATCAACTAGTGGACTGTCATCCCTCAAGGAAGTCTTTGCACTTCTGGGATCGAGCTTTGCTTGGCAGTCCACCATATATCTATCTAACATTTCCTTTGTTTAAGTCTTTCTCTCTACAGGTGTCATCCTCCAGAGCCAAAGAGGAGCTCCTTCAATCATCTTGATATGGTGCACAACTTCATCTAGGTACGTACAAACTTCTCACCATTTAAACTTAGTTTCTTACTTCCTCTGAATGTAGAAAATAAAAAAATGAGTAGAAACATTCTAGCATGCCCGGTGGGACCCCTGGAGTTTTCCTTGGGTTCATTTCTCCTAAAAGGTAAAACATTCATATAGGTGAATTAGATCTCTTCTTGCATCCTTCTTCTATCTCTTTATTTTGAAAAGAAACCATAAGCACAAGTTAAAAAGAACTTCTTTCATTTTCTTCTTGTCACCTTTTTCCTACATCTTAGAGTAGTGAAGTTCATACTCTTAACCTTTTCTCAACTTGTTTGCATCTGAACAAAACATTTCAATTTGGGCTTAAAAGCTATTGCATCTCATTCCTGCTTGAATGCATTTTTAGCTCATCTAGTAACTTAAAAATGCATTATGAATAAAGCGTAGTGCACTTATGTTACACAACCTGACCACTTTCACAATCAAACATCTAAACATATCTTAGATAAGGCCCAACTAAGATTTCATCACCTAGCAGATACCTTACCCATCCTGGTAATCCTACTTGGACTTCACTACCAAGGGGAGAACCCACTCTCTTCTCTGGCAGAGTATAAACTCTAGGGGAAGTATATATTGGCTAAGTGACCCAGCTAGGCTCTAGGTTCATGAAGTGAGGGGAGGAAGCTCCTATCACCAGGCCATGTATGGAACCTAATACTGATTTTGAGCACCAAAACTAACTTGAAACCAGCCTTAGACTACTTCTTTTAGTACCCGTTATAAAAGCCCAACTTCCCAAACATATTCTTCTAAGGCATAAGCCAACAAGACTCTAAAATTTATTCTTAAGAATTAACATTTAGAGGTTGCTTGTCTTCATCTATTTTTCTATCCGTATCTGATTTTTTGAGTTGGTGAGGTTGCATTCTGAGCTTCAAAAACAACTCAGACTTTCTTCTTTCTTCCAAAAACTTTTAGTTTTTTGAGTTTCTGGAAACACACAGACACCGACATCAGTTTTTCCACTGACATCAATAATTTTTCCTCACCAACATCGATTTTTACACCGACGTCAAAAAATTATCCTCACCAACATCAATTTTTCAACTGTCATCAGTCACTGTCAACAAACTTACTCCAAAATAGCAAGCTTAAAACCTGACTTTCTTGCTATTAGACACCACTTTTGGTTTCTAAAACTGAAAAACATAGTTTCTAAAACCTGACCCTTTTCTTGCCTTGGATGGTTTTGACACGTAGTCAAACCAAAACTCTTATTGACCATGTAAGGCAACAACCACTCCTACCTTCACCATCTATATCAAGTCCCCAAATGGAGTATAATTTAGAAACTGAAAGTACTCCTATCCGACCAACCCCAACTCAACATCCAATTGTTCTCGAAGGGGATCAAGACTTTGAAAGGTTCCCTGACCTCAATGTCAAAGCTCTTTAGCACTATCTCGCAAGAAGCCAAATGTGAGACTCTTTAGGTAACCTAGTTTATGGGGTGCCAACTTCCTTAGTCAAAACGATAATCATATCATCAGCCTCCATAACTCGACCCATAAACACCCAGGCCATTGCCTCAACTAACAACTTCACCAAACTCCTATGAAGATGACTTTATATGACCTCATTCAAAGCTCTCCACAACATTGTCAGGCTTTAATCAAATCTTTATAGGTAGTGGAGGTCCAACCTGAGGACCCCCAACCACTAGCTACCTTAGTCCAATCATTACCCACCGTCGCCTCTATTACCTTTAGTGATTCTAAAATTCCTACCTCCAGCTTAGAAGATCAGGATGCTTCCCTTTTCATCACAGCCTATGTTGACCAAACTCACATTAAGTGAGTTATGACTGATGGGGGCACTAGCATCAATATCATTTCCACCCATTCCTTTGACCAATTAGCCCTCCCAAATAATTGTGTGTCTAAGACTGACGCAATCCTTTGATCTTTTAATGACTCCACCACCACTACCGTTGGCACCATCATCTTACATATTTGTGTTGGTCCACAAACAATCCCAGATCTCTTCTACATCATTGAGGGAGAGTTCCAATACAACATGTTATTAGGATGACCTTGGATCCGTGCCATGGCTTGTGTCCCTTCTACATTACACTGTTGTGTCAAATTTGAATAGGACGGTCAAGTCCATGTCATTCCCACAAACCCTTCCCCTTTCAAGACATGCAACACAACTTATCGACCCAATGATGTTCTCATTCCTTTGAAAACATCTACCTCGACACCACTTCCACCCTCAAAAGCTTCAACAAGTACGCAAATGGTGGTTATACATACAACACCTCCTCAAGTGACAACAAAAGACCCTATGGAAGATACCTTCCAATGTCTTTCACTTGGGAAGTATCGTTTACTCACCTTGGACATGTTCTAGACTCCTCAAGAGTATAGACAACTTCATCACAATCCTAGCTATGACCATCATATCAGAATGGTCATCCCTTATGGTCCTCCCAATCTTCAAACAAATCTCATCTATGGAGGGCTAGATTGAGCTCCCACTGATGGGAATCCTCTTTCATCTCCCCAACCATTTATGTCTAGCTTCTCTTTTCTTAGAAACCTAAACTTTGCTCACACTTATCTTTATAGGTGTGCATGGAAGGGCTTTGGCTTTGGGCACTATGAACAAGGCTCCCACCAACCTGTCGAACCACCAAATGACAAAGCCATAAAGAATGCCAAGAAGTGACTTGGCCTGGGTTTTGATCAACCTACTGACACTTATAAAAACCCTTGCCCTAACCTATCATGGAACAATCACCTCCAAACTCACCTATTCCCCCATCTTCACCTATGGAGTCGGTGGTTTCCATCCCTCCTAGTTTCTTTTTTTTCATAAACACCAATCGCTTGGAACCCCTAACCTATCAACTAGGTGGGGTATGCAGGTCTCTCCCTCTCATTTATCCAACCCACTGATTATCCACAATGGGTGTCAAATATCATCCCTATCATAAAAGTGACTGGGGGGGAATTCCTCCTAACCTCTTTAGTCCACATGACGTTTGGACTACTTGGCTTATTTTATCATCCCTCCTAACCTATCTGGCAATACCCATTAGGCTTTTATCAAGAGTACCGCTTGCTACACTATGTTAGGGGGTCTTTTCTACAAACAAGGTCTCGATGGCCTCCTTATCCAATGCCAACAACATCCTAACTGACTTTACATCCAATATCGACCACAACCTGCCTATAACAAAGATCTGAGAGAATGAGATTTCAAAATCAGAGATCTCGTACTCAAATAAAACCAACACGTGACCAATATGGAGAGAAGTAAATGAGGCAAGTTTGCTCCTAATTGGCTCAGACCTTATATCATAATGCACAAGTATGGACCAGGGACTTATCATCTATCTTCTCTTGAAGGCCAGCCAGAACCTGAGCCCCTTAATGCCTTACATCTGTGACCATTCTACTGTTAATCAAGTAATCATTCACTTGACATTTAGTTTGAGCTCATCCCTTGAGCAACCCCCCATCATTGTCATTCCTACTCCTCTCAACCCTCAACCCTACAAACATTAGTCAACCCTTTTGTCAAGCATGAATAATAAAAGGAAAATCCTTAAACCTCTATAGTCAAGTCCATGACCAAAAGTCTAGTCAAAATATATATATATATATATATATATATATATATATATATATACATAAACCTGGGATGCCTATTACAAGGTCATAAAACTATAAATGTAGACTGCTCCCTCGAAGGATGGTTATGCCTAAATCTTTCTAAAAACAACACTATCTTAGAAGCTTCCCGCATCGATCAGCTTCAAAATATGACCACAAAATAAGACAACATCCCCACGTAGACTTCTCGCATTGATCAATCTACCAAAAAAATAAAAAATAATAAATAAAAAATAATAAATAAAAAATAATATATAAAAAATAAAAAATAAAAAATAAAAAATAAATAAATAAATAAATTGACTGACAAACTATTAAGTTATGGACTTGTCTATAGTCGTTCTTAGGGTCACCTATAAAAGGGGCAAAGTTATCCCTGCTGAAAAGGGCTACCTTACCCTCACATATCACATAATCACACCTATCACCCTAACATACTCAAGGGATTTTGAGCTCACTTAATGTCAAGTGACTCGAGTACTTCTCTAACATAACCAATAGTCAACGACGCAATGCATGAACGGAGATTTTGTTTCCAAAAACCTTATCTATGCAATCAATATGCTCCATGTCAATGAAAGAGCAATGCGCCTTTTGATTCTTACACGCTTTGGTCACATTCAACCAAATCATTACCCAACCAAACAAAAACAAACCAAACATTCTCATACAACTAATATGACATAGTCCATTTCACATAGTTTCTATGGAAAACAATACACATGGAAACTATCGACCACACACAATTTATGTCAATCATAAACCATTACTTGCTGAAGCATAAATAATCTCAATTCATTTTCAGCATAAACCATTACTAATATGGAAAATTGCTAGGGATGAAAGACCACTCAACCAATGTTACAGAATACACCATCGCACAATATGGAAAAGGCTGTAACATCATCATACCTTCATTAACATGACAAAACCAACCTATCAACCACTTTGACTCTTCCTCTGAACTACATTGGCTTGAGGCCCTTCGAACAAGGGGCTATGTAGGTAGCACTCAGATGACATGACGTCTTATGGGGTTAACTTGGCCACATCCGTTTTTTTGTCTACTTGATGGAAAAACCATTTCACCCTTAGCCATGACTTAACCTATTCAAAACCTATCCATAACCGACCCTCTTCCTCCCTTTTAGGGAGAACTACCTTGGCCTAAGGCTCTTCACACAAGGGCTATGTAGGCATCACTCAGCTGACATGGGGTCTTCTGAGGTTAGCTCAGCCATTCCTTCATCTATCCATCTAATGGACCAACTATTTATCTCGACTCGACTCGACCAACAACCTTGGAGATCACAACTATCTCCTCCAACCACAACTGCATTCAAGAAAACTTTGCCTTAGTTGTTTTTGCATATATGCTACCTCATGAATGGTTAGCAAAATTGTCTGCACACCACATTATGACCCTCACAAGTATTGGATCACGAGCAAGTTGATCCCCACTACTTATGACATTTTTCATGTTTTCTAGGAGCACTTCTTAGGCCTGAGATACCTGGAACATGATGACCATTGGAGCTACAGCTTAGATCGAATAACCCAATCAGCTATGAATTTCAATTTTAGCACTCCTCAACCTTGACTGGCGATAATTTGACCTGACCATCTCGTGAAGTAGTATGCACGCAATCTCAACTATTACAGCGTTCACACTCAAACTTCACCATCTCCATCCACTATCTATCAAATTGGCACCTGATATCAGGTTTCCGTCCCTCAACTCACACTTTTAGGGGGAATACCTCATCCCATAATTGGGGCAATCAACTATTATTTTTGTCTTATAGTTCATCAGAACAACCAACAAGACAAGAAAAAGACCTCATCCCATACCTGGGGCAATCAACTCTTATTTTTGTCTTGCAGTTCGTCAGAACAACCAACAAGACAAGAAAAAGACCTCATCCCATATCTGGGGCAACCTACTCCTATTTTTGTCTTGCAGTTCATCAGAACAACCAACAAGACAAAAAGGGGCAAATGTAGACACCAAAATTGTGTCTACTCCTTGGTCGACTCCCCCTTGGTCCCCTTGGACAACTTCTAAACAATCCTAACCCACACACTTATTAATTTAAAATAATTACTTATTTTGAATTAATAACATCACCCTTGACACCTCACCCATGACACATCACCCTTGACATCACCCTCAAATTCCTCACCCTTGGATACCCTCATTTATCACCCTATGACTAATCATTCCAACTCTCCCACTAATCCTCATGCCTATTAAACCCACCTTCGACCGTTTAACCATGACCACTGAACTTGGTAGATAGAGGAATAGACAAAAGGCTAAAAATAGCCTTTTTACCCATCCTCTAACCACTGACGTCGGTCAACCGTCAGCCGACATCGGTGGGATCACCGACATCGATTGCTTAAAACTAAATTCTGCACCCAAATTCTCCCTGAATGCTAATTCTCTTGCTCTTGGAATTTGACCTCTCTCCCTCTCTCTCTCTCTCCCAAATGCACACCAAGCATCATAGGCTATAGGAACTCTACATTAGTCACTCCACCCCTGATTGAAACATTGCAGGAAGTCTTCTACATTAGCCGCATCAACAACAAGCATTCACACCTCTAGTTCTTCAGCAAGCAAGAGCTAAGTATTCTTCTGTCTTTTCATTTTAGTATTTTAGAATGCTTTGGTAATCAGTCTCCATTTGCTACTTCTAAGTACTATAGACCAGACCTATTTATCAACTAGACTAGGCCTGACTTTCTTCTTGGAAAGGCTGAAAAGCCTTCTTCATACTCTTACCCCTTTTAACAACCTATCCTCTACCCCTTGTCCCTCCTAAGACCCTGTCTACTATCCTGCATCTCTGCATAACCCCTTTGAATCTCCCAGACCATTCTGCTGACCACAGACATCAACCTGGGACCCATTCAAAGACCATTGCCCCTACTGACATCGTCAACATAACTGACATCGTCATATTGACCAACTAATGATGGCAGACTAACCGGCACTGAGCACATTTACAACCGATGACGACAGACTAATCAGCATTAGTGACTGTGACAGATAGATTGCAAGAATTAGGTATGCATTATCTATTTCTCTTTCTTTAAGTCATTATTATTTTTTTATCTAACACTCTTTTATCAACTAGTAGACTGTCATCCCTCAAGGAAGTCTTTGTACTTCTGGGATCGAGCTTTGCTTGGCAGTCCACCATATATCTATCTAGCATTTCCTTTGTTTAAGTCTTTCTCTCTACATGTGTCATCCTCCACAGCCAAATAGGAGCTCCTTCAATCATCTGGATACGGTGCACAACTTCATTCGGGTACGTACAAACCCCTGACCATTTAATCTTAGTTTCTTACTTCCTCTAAATGTAGAAAAGAGAAAAATGAGTAGAAACATCCATTTAATCCCCATTGTAATATTTATTGTGTAAAGGTATGAAGTTTGTCTGGACTTATGAGTGTCAAGTAACATTCATATAACTGAAGCAAAGATTGATCACTATGCCTATTATTGTCTTTCCAGATTGGAGTAAACCCTTTCATATACACATTGATGCTTTTGGTATCATAGTTAGTGTTATATTTGTGTAACTAGGTGATGGTGGATTAGACCACCCCATCCATTTTACAAGTTAGAATTTATCTAACATATAAAATAATTACATGACAATTGAAAGGAAAACACAGGTTATAGTTTTCTCTCTACAAAAATTCAAAAACTATCTTTTTGTGACACCATTTAAAGTTTGTATAGATCATCAAGCTATATGTTACTTATTCTATAGGCTTATGTTGAGAGGATAAATTTTAATATGGCTAATAATCTTTCAAGAATTTCAATTTTACACTAATAGCAACCCAGGCAAAGAAAATGTTAGGCCAGATCATCTTAGTTTCCTCAAGGAGGAAGATCCAGAAGAACTATAATAATATTCTCATGATGCCCATCTATTTTTATTTTCTATGATACGTAAGAATTTTGAATCAATTTTTAATTTCCTAGAACATGGGGTATTCCCTGCATACTACCAAGAAAGAGACAAGAATTAATTTATCACCAGAGCCTTGATATATACTATTATAAATGGGATATTGTATCATTTGGGGAAGGGTGAAGTATTATGTAGGGTATTTCTAGAACATGAACTCACATAGCTCTTAAAAAAATCACACCAAGGAATATTAGGATGTCATTTTATTAGAACATCTACTGTATAGAAACTTTTACAGAGTGGATTATGGTGGTTGAATCTTTTTTAGGATGAATATAGAGTAGCATAGAATTATGATGTATGTCAAGGAATGGTCAAACCACATGAAAAGGATGAAATTCCCTTGTATCCTTTGTAATCCAAACAACCTTTTAAATAGTGGGGCATCAATTTTTTAGGACATATCAATCCCCTAAGTAAACACAAAAAAGCTTGATATATTATCATTGTGACTGATTATTTTACCAAATGGGTTAAATCTGCTATGACACCCAACTATGGGGTGAAGGATGTAGTAAAATTCCTTTATGAAAATATTATCAAATGATTTGGATGCCACATCAAGCTCATTAGTGATCAAGGGACACACTTCTTGAATAATACTATCAAAACTCTTACTGAATAATTCATGATTTTCCATCATAAAAGTATTGTGTACCATCTGAGGCTTATAATAATAGCTAAAGTATAAGCTAATGCTTCTAATAAAGTGTTGGCTAAGATGTTTATAAACATATTATTAATGTGTTTTTTATGGGCACTAGTTTGTAATGAGGTAGCATTTAATGTTTTAGGATCTCAGTAGAGGTCAAATCCATTCTAAGGCATGAGTTATAGGTATGCAGTTGAACAACTAGGTGATGGAATAGCAAGAAGAACATACAAGTTGTTCACTAGGACTATGCATGGATGGATTATATCTAAAAGAAATTCAAAACTAAATGAGTTGGTGAATGGGTGGATAATAATATAAAGTGGTAAAATCTCATTAAAATCTTTAAAAAGTAAAAAATAGGGATCTATGATCTCAAGAATTACCTTTTAAGATGGATCCTTCATGGATAAGTGTTTCTAGAAACTATGTTTACTTCTAGCAGCTACTACACACACACATACAAACATAGTTAAGTAGTTTAGGATAGTTTGTTATAGAAAACACATAGATATGGGTCAAAGGTTACTCCTTTTTGGATTAGTTGTTACACACACTTAATTAATAAGTTATGGCTCAGATCAAGGAGATATCTAAGGTAGATACTACACACACATAAAAAATTATATAATAGAAAATGCCTCTACACACTCTTAAAGATGAAAAAGTATACCCACTTACAAATAATCAATAAGAATTGTTAATTATTCAGTAGTGATTGCACATCTAAAACTAGAATATTAATCATTATAAGAACAATTCTTTGTAGCTACTACACACTCAGAATTACTGAATCAAACAACTAAAAGATAAAACTTGATTACACATAATATGTAATGAAAGGCACAAACACATTTGTGACAATAAAATTTTTGATTTGCACCTATTTGATTTTTACCCACGCTTGAAAATGAGGGTGTTAGACATATATAGATACTTGGGGAGGGGTCGCCTCATCTTCCGAGTGCATGCAAACTTGTGATTACATGGTGTAATTAGAACCTTAGTTCTAATTTTAGTTTTAAAATTGTATGTAATGTATACATATTATTATTTTAAAATTGTTATAAAAAAAAATTGCCTTTACAATGTGATGCAATGTGTGCATGCTTAAAAATGATTTGGAAAACTTTCATACTTAAGCTCTAATAAAATTAAACTATGAATTCAAACTAACACCTTTGTATTGATACACATAAAATTATCCTTTAAACTAAGGATAGATGGATGTTTGCATGGATTCTTTATTTATTGGAGTCACTACTATAGATACTTTTATAGAATTAGAAGTTGTAACATTAGTCTTCTTCTTCACCTCCAACTCTAGATAACACTTATGTCCCATATCATGATGTTGCCTGATGATGTCCAAGTTGAGTAATGAGGTTTTTTTACCTTGTTAACCTATTCAAGGAGATTGGCATGCTCTACCTTAGTGTTTTATAAGTTGATCTTTAAAATTTATACTTCCATCACCTTCTTTCTAGCAAAACTCAACTCAGCTCCAATGTCTTCAAGTGTTAATCCCTAAATTCTTTACTTGTAATTATCAAATGCTTCCTAAAGGAGTTGATAAAAATTGATCCTACTGATAAGATTGCCTTTACTATCCCTTACCATAGATAATCTCAATTCTTCTATGATTTCAAAAATGAGAGTTTCATATTCTTGATACTTGGGCATTACTGTCCCATCTATTGTAATTCACTCTCTAGCCTCCTGAGTTCTAATCACCACCAAGTTGAGCTTGTTTGAAGCCTCTAATGGTGTCATAAAATTAATATGGCTATATGAATTGTTAGCATTATAAATAATCAATAACTTCAATTTATTCTCATCTTGGTTTAAAGAATTAAATAATTTATGAGTCTTCATAATATGGGGAGCCAATTCTACCCTCATTACCTCAATTGCTTCAAGAGAATTATAACACTTTGATATAGCCTATTGAAATTTAGTCTCAATACCTTAAGGGATAAGGAATATTTTTGATCCTTTATGTGCTTTAGCTCTTTCTCAGGCTCTTGCCTAGCCATCTTTGTCCACTTGTGCAATACTATCATAACATCCTTATGTGTTTTTTCAAGGGACTTAAATTCCTCTATATATGGGGACTACCCTATATTCTTATTCTTCATCTTGACCAATGTAAAAAATTATTTTCATTCTTAAAAAATGATTTATCTCCCTGCTTCATCCTCCATTTTCCTCTTCCTAACTATTTGGATGCTTCCTGAGGGTTTGTCAAACATGAAAATTATAGAAGGAAATTTTGTGAGCTTAAAATTTGGTTTCTAAGAAGCATTTGATCTAAAATTAGCTACCCATAGAGGTATGACCAGTTGTGATGGGTTTATTGGTTGAGTGTCCTCAATAACTATGGTTTAAATTGATTGATCTTCTATTTCTTACTCTAAAGTACCTTTGAGTACTAAATTAGGAAAAGAGGGCTAGATGATTTTAAACCAATCCACACTACCATATTGAGGTAGTAGGTGGACTGTATATACCTATTTTCCCCTTTTGGCCTTCCCTAAGGATATTACAATAGTATCTTGGGAGGAGCTGGTGGAAGGCATTGGCAGGTTGATTTGAGTGGAAGAGACATGGAGCTAGGGGCTTGCCAATGTTGTTTAAACCTTCTTAAAATCCCTTTTTCTAGTCTTAGGTTGGGTTGTAGTAGTCCTAGAGGGAATTTCATTAGAAGTGGAAACAATATATGTGGTTGGTAGCATTGGAGGAATAAAAACAATAGGGGTAGGAGTAACATCTTATATCTTTGGTGTGAGTAGGGGTGTTTTTACCATGGCACTGAAGGTAAACGAATAAAATGAACTTATTGAAGAAAGGGAGGCTAAATCAAATGAAATTTGGGAAGAAGGGACTAAATGTTGAGCCTTCTTACTTGATTGGTCATCTTTCATTGGTATTTTCCCTTTGTCACCTATAAGGCTTAGTGCCTTTTCTCTCTAATTATTCCTCTTCCTCTAGTTCTTTCTCTTCTAGTGTTGGTTGTTAAACTAAAAATGTGTCTATTTATGGTTAATCATTAATTAGGTTCTATGTGAGGGGAGGATCCATTCAATTCTTCTTGTAGTATATTATAGACTTGAATGGTGGAGAGGAGGCTCACTGAATTGAGGTAGTAGAAACCTCTTTACCTATAAATTTATGTAGTGGTGGTGCAGATGGGTAATCTCATCCTTCTAGATTAGAGGAGTCAAAGTTAATCAGATCCTCTTGAGCCCCTTTATGCTTAGTTTCACTCACTCTAAGATTTATTTTCACAATCTTCAATAGTTGGGGAGCTTCTTGAGAAGGCTCTCCTTGTTCCTCTATTTATTGTGGGAGTCTGTTGACCTGGAATTCTAAATTAGTCCATCCTCTAGGGGTGAAAGCCTTATATGAATTTATTGAACTAAAATTGTAGGTCCACCTTGATTAATCTTTGAATTTTCTTATTTTAGACCTATAACTTGTGCCCTTTCCATTACATGGGCATCATATTTTGCATTTAAGAACAAAAAATCATGGTCATAGGGAACATGCTGGTATGGAATACCAAAGCCCTAGATTGTTCTTAAATCTGCCCTTGAGGATACCAATCTCTATGAGGTAGGGTGCCCAATTGAAAATGCTTATTTTTCTTACCCACATCCCTAACAATTTTCTTCATTGTATAGCACATTCATCCTATAATCATGTGGGACTCGTAGAATGTGATTTTCTTCTGCTTTATAAAATCTTCTTTTACACTCCACCAAAGATGGAATAAAATATCTTGCTCTACAAATAAGCTTAAAATAAATGCAAATTACAAATTTCTTAAAATGATTATCCCATATTAGTTTTTATCTAAGCTTGTAGAGCAAGATTTCATTCCATCTTTGGTGGAGTGTAAAAGAAGATTTTATAAAGTAGAAGAAAATCACATTCTACGAGTCCCACATGATTATAGGATGAATGTGTTATACAATGAAGAAAAATTTCAAGGATGTGGGTAATAAAAAGAAGAATTTTCAATTGGCCACCCTACCTCATAGAGATTGGTATCCTCAAGAGAAAATTTAATAACAATCTAGGGCTTTAGTATTCCATACCAGCATGTTCCCTATGACCATGATTTTTTGTTCTTAAATGCAAAAGATGATGCCCAAGTAATGGAAAGGGCACAACTTATAGGTCTAAAATAAGAAAATTTAAAGATTATTCAAGGAGAACCTATAATTTTTTTCAATAAATTAATATAAATATTTCACCCCCTAGAGGATGGACTAATTTAGAATTCTAGGTCAACAGACCCCCACAATAAATAGAGGAACAAGGAGAGCCTTCTCAAGAAGCTCCCCAAGTATTGAAGATTGTGAAAATAAAGCTTAGATTGAGTGAAACTACGCATAAATGGGATCAATATTATCCAATTAACTTGGAGTCCTCTAATCTAAAAGGATGATATCACCCATCTGCACCACCACTATATAAATTTATAGGTAAAGAGGTTTCTACTACCTCAATTCAGTGAGCCTCTTCTCCACCATTCAAGGATATAATTTAATAAAATAAGAATCCAATGGCTCCTCCCCTCACATAGAACCCAATTAATTATTAACCACAAATAGACACATCTTTAGTTTAATAACTAGCACTAGAAGAGAAAGAACTAGAGGAAGAGGAATAATTAGAGAGAAAAGGCACTAAACCTTATAGATGACAAAGGGAAAATACCAATGAAAGATGAACAACCAAGTAAGAAGGCTCAACCTTTAGTCCCTTCTTCCCAAATTTAATTTGATTTATCCTGATGATGGCCAACCTCATTACTTAATATGGGGTTTTCACAAGAACTGTGTTTTTTTATTAAGAGGTCGAGAGCTAGTTTAAGCTTGGAGATGGGTGAATGGAAGTTTAATGTCAATTGACGGTTCCAATCCAATTCGATAACCAAGAAAAATTTTATCAAACATTTTGAAAATTATTTTGAGTATTTCAATAATTTTTTAAGTTTGAGAAATTTAGAATCCATAATTTTAAAACTTCACTTTGTGTTTATCAGTGGTGTTTACATATCAAATTGGTATCAAAGCAGTTAGAAAGTAGGGATAGCTTTTGATTGTGATTTGACAGTTGCTTTTAGTTTATTGGTTTTCAATATCACTTGATTAGATTATAGTGTACAGTTGTGGAATCAGTGTGTTTATAGGAAACCATGGGCAAGTTATCACATAGAGCCAAGCTTGATGAGCTTGAAGCATATGACTAACAGATCCAGGAAGAGAATGCTTTCCTGAGAGCAAGATTGTACTCCTTGGATGAGGAGATTGCAAGTTTGAAATTTGAGATTGAATCTAAGGATGAACTCTTGATCAAATTGTAGTGTGGTGAACCAAAGAAGGCCATACCTTCTAGTTTAGATGCAGAGACTATGACTGAGTGCACTATAAGTTATTCACCACATAATTCATCTACTTCTCTCCATTCAGATTCAGATTCAAGTAATGATGCTTTTGGTAGTTTTGAACAACACACTAAAGGTATAGGATCCAAATTATTGATGAAAATGGGATTTAATGGAAGAGGTCTTAGTTGAGATGGCCAAGGAATTACTAACCCAATACAAGTAGAGCATAGATATCTTCACACAAGTTTGGGTTACACTAGTGAGCAGGTGGAAATTGGAAATACTTCCTCCATGGCTAAAGGAAGATAAGATTTTGATAGAAAAGGATCAAGGCCACTAGTAGAGCATGTGTAGTGTAAAGGGACAGGTAGATGAGATATTGAGATTCCACCTCCTAGTTCCTACACTAGAGTTAGCGCTAAATCTTCTGATCCACTTTTTATGTTTAAGAAATTTGGATTTAACATTCAAAAGATGATGCAATCATTTACATGCACCTTTTGTGGGATGCATAACCATAATGTTTCAGTTTGTTGGAAGATACATGCTTTGCTTAAGCAGATTGTAGGTGTTAAAAACCATTCTTGTCAAGGCAAAGTGAGAAGAGGTAAAAGGGAGACCTCACCTAAGAAGGTTGTTTGCACTCATTGTAATAAGAGTGGACATCAGATTGATCATTGTTTTAAATTTCAATCATCTTCTCATTCTAAAAATGGTAAAACTAAGATGATTTATCAACCTATTAATAATTTCAATGAAGTTAAATCAATCCATAATGATGTTAAGGAATCCACTAAGGAAATCAAGTTAACTATGCAGAAAATTTGATTAAGTGGATTAATAATGCACTTATTTGTTAAAGCATTATTAAGAATTCTGTTAAGGGAAAGAAAAAGCTTTGAAGATGCATTAGTATAGTTTGTGATAACACTTCAAGATAGGTTCATAATTCAAAGTATTTCAATTCTCATGTTGAATAGTTCTATGTTTTGGAATCTTGTAATCTCCTATTTATGCTGTGTGAGTTATCTAGAGGACTTGAACTCATTTGATTGGTTGGAGATAATAGCATAATGAATGTTGTAGGTTGATTTAATTCCTTACAACACTTGTCTCATATTTAACTTCTATTTTAATAATGTATCTATTTTTGGCACATGGATGCATAGATGCATTGTAAAACCCTATGGGCATGTTTGAATGTTAGGTAATATACACTTTGTGTTGTTTAAATTTGCTTAGCATATAAGTCCCATACCAGGGCATTGTATTGCAGCATGTCCACAAAATTTATTTTATGTTTTCAACATTAACAAACTTGTTTTGTAGTTACATTGGGAATTGGTTTAGTTTATTGACAGTTCACCACTTTACAGGATGTGACATGGGTAGATAGTTTTGGTATGTTGTGATCAATTTATTGGTAGTTACAGATTCCTTTACTCATTCCATGTGTAGGCATTTTTAGTTTAGATGTGAATCATTTATTTTTCCAATGTTTATCTCTTGCTATGATTGGGTTCTGTGTGATGTGATGCAGTAGACTAGTTATAAGATTTTAGGTGATAGTAGACTTAGGGAGGTGTGATCAGGATTTTAGTTTAGAAAAAGTTTCCAAGTCATGATGAAAACAATTGCATAGTATAGAGATATTTAAGATATTTTTGGTGCTTTTTGCCATTTGTAAAATGGACACCATATGCAAAAGTTATAGGCTATTGAAGTTCTGGTTCGATAAGGAAAAATGTGGTGTCGCAAGATGACATGGCACAATGTGGACATGCCAAGTGGTCCAATCAGGTGGTGACACATGGAATTCAATGGGATTCCATAGAAAATATCATTGTAATTATATTTGTAAAGTCCATAGAAAACTCCACCAATAAGGGATAATTATTTTAAGCACTTTGTAATTTCATTTGGTAATTCTTTGTAATTTATTACCAAGCCCATACGCCACATGGAGAACCAATACTTACTAGGAGAAATTCCAACTCATAATGTTGAGTCACAGCTTTAGAATGGGTCATGTAACCTAAGATTACATGCTTTGAGATAGAAGGCAGCTGAGTCATGGGAACTCAAGATATATGCCAACTTTGGAGACCAAACATGCATGCCACATGG
Organism: Torreya grandis; assembly: GCA_037957365.1. Classification (NCBI taxonomy): domain Eukaryota; kingdom Viridiplantae; phylum Streptophyta; class Pinopsida; order Cupressales; family Taxaceae; genus Torreya; species Torreya grandis. Next base: position 826,120 of record JARHVA010003227.1, read on the forward strand.
AATGTGAGAAGAGGACAACCATAGCACATTTTCTAAGGTTCAAGTCCATAGCGCATTTACTAATTTGGTACTTGAACCACTATACCATGCTAAGATTGGTTCCAAGGCCCACCAAAAGGGGTGTCGATATTGGTAAAGTTGGCCACCAACCTTTTTAAAAGTCTTGAAAGCTGATCGCATTACTAATGTGGGACAAATATATAAGCAAAACACCTAAATAGAAGGTTGGAGACTTGAACTCTTGACCTCCCATGTAAAAGGGATAAGCCTTGATCGACCAAGCTATGGACTTGGAAGTGTTACAAAAGGCACAAATTTGTATTTGAATTTAACCTTCACAGGGACTGTGTTTTTTTATTAAGAGTCTGAGAGCTAGTTTAAGCTTAGAGATGGCTTTAGCAAGTGGATTATGATACAAATTCCAACCTCTATACATAGGGTAAGCCTTTTAGTTATGTTTTTTATTTGAAATAGAATGTTTTTTTTTTAATTATTAGACCAATAGATTGAATGAAGGACCAAAGCACATTTGGAAGGGGTTGAATATTGAGGAAGAAATTTCCTTTGGTCGAGCTTGAGTATACCAGCAAGGTGGAGTTCTTGGATAGAGATCAAGCCTGAGGGAAGTTGTGCAGCATTTTCAAATAATTTTAAAGCCATTTTTTACACAAATTTAATAGAAATGGTCCTCACTATTGGGTGGACCCAAAGATGTAGGCAAAATATGCCAAACTCCATTATCAATGTTGAATGGTAATTTTTCATTTGCTTACATGTTTTTATTTTAGTTTCTAATTTTTTAACTATAAAATCATGAAAATATTAAATTTTGACAATTTTATGACATTTAATGTAAAAAAAATACTGGTTTAATTGGTGAATGGAAGTTTAAAGTCAATTGACAGTTCTAATCCAATTCGATAACTGAGAACATTTTTGCCAAACATTTTGCAAGTTATTTCGAGTATTTAAATAATTTTTTAAGTTTGATAAATTCAAAATCCATAATTTTAAAACTTCACTTTGAGTTTATCAGTGGTGTTTACGGATCACCTACCATACATGAGGATATACGTCCTCTAAAATTGAATTGATATTCTTGGTATATGCATATATGTGGATGAATTAATAGTAATCATAGATGTAATTATTTATGTAGTTCATAATTGGTCTCCAAATCTCCCTAAAGTCCTTATACATTGTTCCCATTATAACATTAAGGAGATACGACATCATATAGAAATGGCTTATTGAATCGGGCCATTTAACTTTATGTATAAATTTTTTCCTTAGCTTAAAGATGATAATCTCTCCCAGGTCAAAATTCATTATGTAATTCATCATCATGTCTAGTAGTAGCACCCAATCCAGGTTGAAAAATTGGATACTTGGCATGCCATATAGTCTATTAAATAGGGCCATACCAATGTGGACCTCCATTCTAAATTTACAAATGGGGGTGGGGGATTTTCCCTTTAAGACCATATACTCCCTAGTAATAAGCCATGAGCTCAAAGTTTTCTCAATTAAATTATGTTTGTTCCATGTTACCACCCTGTGCATATCGAATATGGTATCTGGAATCAAGAAAGATAAGTACCTTTAGAAATCATCACCATACATGCAAGCCATGCCATGACTGTCTTGTGATCCATGTGATTTAGGAATATGTCTTATGTCACTTTTCTATCAAAGAACAAGTCTTGCAGGTAGGTTGATATAGGGTATAACCTTAGGCTTGTCTATTGTGAAGTGCAATCCTTATCTCTTGAGGGAGAGTAGATGTGTAACCAATTGGTGTTGTGTTGGTGACAGATACCCTTCATAACAAAACTCACTAACAACATTAATGTCATCACATAATTCTAAATATTTGGCATACTTGTCATTGAAATTTGTTATGCCTAACACTATGTCTTTATATTCTATAGAATCCTTAATGGAAAATTGGGATGGTGGTAGTACTCCTCTACAAACTTGAGATGAAGAATCCATTTCAATTATTTGGTTTGCTCAAATTTAGTTTCCTATGCTTTGAAAAATCCTTTCCACTAGTTGTTTCTTTCTAATGTATTTCCAGGTGGCTAGGGATTTCTTCATAGAGTAGAAATTGATTTCAAAATTCACTTTTGATTAATGAACAAATTGATATCCACGAGTCATTGATATAGCCTTTTTTATTCAATTCTATTTCATGTGTTTTTAATGTCCAACATTCATTTTATTTCTTTACCTACATAACTCAAACTTTTTTAATTTAGTTGATGGGAAAGCCACATCTTTACGTTCTTTGGTAATTATCATGAAGTAGTTCTGATTTTCTAGTTAAGTCTAGTGGGATTTTAGTAGTTGGGAGTTGGGGGTTGAGTTTTGTGTTGGGACCGAGTTAAAAATTCTTTTGAACTAAAGGATCCAAACATAAACCCTAAATAAAATTTCTAAAGACCAAATCCTTTGTAATGATGTTTGAATAGAACCTCTAAATAAAAACCTCGATGACCAAAATCTTGAAGGAGTTTTGAATAAAACTAAGATGTGAACAAAGGAAATCCTAAATAAAATTCATGAACAAATTTTTTGATGAACAAGTCCCAAACATAATTTATGAACACAAAATCTAATGAAGACTATCCCAAACAAATTATCTAAACAAAAATTCTTTAATAGTTTCTCTGAGGAATAAATCTCAAAAAAAAGTTCTGACTAAAATATCTGATAAATAAATTGTGCAAACTTAAGTACCAAACAAAATGTCCAACTAACAAAATCCTGAATGAAATATTTTCAAATAAAACTAAGTCCCAAAACCTTATAATTACAAAACTCCAAAAGTACATTAATGAGTTATTCCAAAATGTAAAATACCATTTTATATAGTTTTGAGTGTTGAGATTAAGGAGAAATATGATAAAACTACCATAAAATGAAGAGGAAAACTTAAAAAATAGGGACAAATAAAAAAAAATGGGTCCCCATTATTTTTAGTCAAAGAATAGAGGAAATTTTTGTAAACAAATGGTAAATTATAGGGGGAATACTTTCAATTATTTGAGAACATATAAATTTGGTTAGTAATTTTGAATCAGACATGAACCATTCTATAGAAAAATATTAGAGTTAGAGATATGAAAGAGAATCCAAATTACATCATAAAACATCCTTTCCTCCACATCCATGGATATGTGTGTGCTAAAGTGACATTATTTAACCCTTTTGAAGATCTTTACAAAGAATTACAGTAGTTGTAGGTTTAGGTCTAGTTCTTTTGAAGCTCATTAAATCAGGGGGGGCTTAGGCATTTCTTTGTTGATAGCTAGGAATCTATAAGCCTAATATATATACCTTTGAGTTCCTTATCCCAACTTCCTTTATTTCTTTGAGCATGATGCATGGTACATTGACCTTATTTTATCATGTGATCCTTTGATCCCCTTTTGATATTCTTTGGGTTTTATTGATTCCTCCTTTTTTAACACCTTGGTTATTTTATTTTTATTTTATATGTGAATGAAAGGAGAGATAAAAAACTACATCCACATAAGTATTTGTATGAAAATTTTGATTTCTCCAATGGAGTTATAAAGATTTATAAATTTATATGTAGTATTCAAGAGTAGCTTTCATACACCTGGTATAAATATTCAATTGTCACACAATAATGAATGAATGTCATTACATACCCAAATCTTGAATACCTAAGACAAAAAACTTAAAAGTATAATAGGCTTATGAACAAATCCCAAATTTTCAATCCATTTGAAATTTACCTTTCCCATATATATCAATTTAATCATAAAATAGGGACCTAGCTGATAGGATGTTAGTTTGGTCATGTCAGGATGAACCAATTTATATTGTCATATGAAATAATAAAATGACTAAACTAGAAAGCAAGAAAACTAAACTAGAAAGCAAGAAAACTAAACTAGAAATACCTCTACCATTATTTATTCATCACTCAAGGGTAAATTCATATAGTATAGCCATGAAATAATGTTTCATAAATTTCCTATTGATTAGATATGTGAGTTCATCACCTTGAAGGTCCCTTAGATAGAATGCATTACTACCCAAGAACTCTAAAATATAGTATGGTCCAATCCACAGCAATGCAAATTTATCCTATTTCCCTTTAATTTCATGGGCTTTATCCCACAAAAGCACTAGATCATAGATCCTAAATGATTTGAATTTTAACCTTTTGTCAAACCATCTTTTGACTATGTCTTGATGTTTACTAAAAGTCTATAGGTGATCAATCCTTAAGTCTTCAATTTATATTATATCTAGTAATTTAGATTATGCCTTGTCATTTGGTTTCATATATTCCTACATGAATTTGTAGGTTGACAACTTTAACATGATTGGGAATACTAGATGTCATCCATACACCAGTAGATATGATGAAGCCCTAAGGGCCTACTTATATCTTGTTTAGTATTCTCATAGGGCATATTTAAATAGATTATACTAGTCCCTAGAATTATCCCTAGACAATTTATTAATCACATCTATTAGGTTCTTATTTTTTGATTCAGTGAATCAATTTCCTTGAGGATAGTGGATATAAGATGACCTAATAATGATCTAATTATTATGAGCCCATTTAGTAAATTTAGCTAATATGAATGTTGGCCCATTATCATAAAATAGAGAGATGGGAGTGTCAAATATAGTTGTGATGTGTTCTTATAATAAGTGAATCACATCTTGTCCTCTATAATTCTTGGTGTCCACTATCTCGATCCATCAAGTGCATTAACCTATGGTAGTGAGTATAAAATTATGACCTGCTAAAGAGTTTGGGTTAATGATGACAATGAAGTCCAACCCCCACTGGGAAAATGGACTTTCCTCAACAATAGGTTATAAGGGAATTGTTTCATGTACTTCTATTTTTTTAAAATCTTGGCATTCATGACATTTCCTTACATAGGCATGGGCATCCTTGAAGACTGTTGGCCAGTAATAACCCATTTTTAGGTTTTTATGAGCTATGGTATTCCCAGATAGATGACCACTACCTATATTTTGGTTTAGGTTTCTATAATATATTGATCATTATATATTGATACACATCGAAGGTAGATTCCTTCATAATTTATCCTATTAATAACTCCTTTTTTTATCATTTAGTTAGAAACTTTGAGCCTCAAAGCTCTCCTTTGTTCTCAATTGAGTTTTAGGGGATAAGTATGTATAAGTATATATTGAATTATGTCAGTAGACTGTTCCCCTATAAACACTTGGGCCTTACAAACCTCTTCAATATTAATGTGTGGATTAGGCTCAGTCATGGGTTGGATGATGCCTTAAACCTAGATGATTTTATTAGGCTTGATTTCTATATCAAATTCTTTTAACTTTATCATCCATTTGATTTTACATTCTTCCAATTCATTATATGATAAGATAAGTTTGATAGAATGGTCAGTCACTATAGTGATAGTCTTATTTCTTAGGATTTAGTTATGAAATTTATTCAATTATTTCACAAGAGCAAATATTTGCATGTGGCCAGAAAGAGCTGAGTAAGCATGTTGATAAGGTCAGCATTCACACACATGGATGTGTCAATAAAAATGATCATATGGGTTTTTTCATTTTTTCTTAATTTATTTTCACTAAATTTTAGATCATGTGATGAATTAAGTCAAAATATATGCATATGCAAAGTTGGGCTCCCAGGTAGTTTGACTATGAATTTCCATAATTGACCAAATTTGCATGTGACAAGAAAACATGAGTAGGTATTTTGATGGTGTTATATCTTGAACATGTGAAGGTGTCAAGAGAAAATGATCATATGGGTTGTTTATTTTTTATCCTATTTTATTTTTGATAAAATTCAAAATCATGTGATTAAGTGCATCAAAATATATGCTTATTCAAAGTTGGCCTCCCAAGAAGGTTTTGACATAGTTGGCTCTGTGATAGAAGATTTTGGTAAGGAATTTTAATGTTGATATATCTCACTCATGTGAATTTTTTAGGATATGATTAGTATATGTATGGATTCTCCTATGTTAAGATATCATCGGGTCTAAATTTTAAATCATGTGTCAAAGCACAGTGAAAGTTATTAAGGACCAAAGTTTTCCTTCTACATAGATTATAGTGGTCCCTATACTTAGTCAAATATGCAAGAGGTAAATTTAAAGAAAAGAGCGCATCTAATTAAAAATGTTAAAAAGTAGTGAGATGTCTATATGTGCTTGATTTTTAATGACTAATAAAAGTTAAGGATAAGAGATCAATTATGAGCAGGTGTTCGTACACTTGAGATCAATGGACCATAGTATGTCAAAGTGGTCAAAGTGACTAAAGTTTAATAGAGTTAAAATTCAATGTAATTTCAAGAGAGATCGATGGAGAATTATTGGCCAAGTTAAGTGAGAGCATGATATGAAGGCAAGTGGTCAAGATTTAACTATGACCATTTGAATTCAAATATTTGAATTTAACATAGGGAAAAACTAGAGCTCTATATTTTCCCCATATCTTTCAATAAAAGTCAAATTTTTTATTTCTATAAAAAATAAAAGTTGTATATGACTCTAAGGTGCATATATAAATATATATTTGAATATTTTTAAGTGAATATAGTCAAATATATTGAGCCTATAAGTTGCATTTGTGTTGATGCTTGTTTTACAAGTGACCTAAGAAAGATAATTGAGATTGCATAGATGTTATTTCAATGTTTCATGATGAATTGAGCATTGATGAGTGTTGTAGAATTTGTGAGGATAATCTATGTGAATTATTAATGTTTGAACAATCATATGTGGTATAATAAAATATTTAAAAGTTGACTGTGTATTTGTTCATAGTGACTGTGTGAACAAAATGTTGATTTAACTTGCACAAAAGAGTGAAATAATTACTGTACGCATTTGAATTTGACTAAGGGGTCATGTAGTGTGGACCTATGCTTATTTAAGTAGTTTTATGTTATTTTTTTCTTAATGATGTACTATATGGGTGAATAGGTCTCCCTGAGACCTATAAGGGCAACAAGGGCCTTATTGAAAGGTGTAACTACTTAAAGGTGACCCATAGATGTTATGGATGACCTATGGAGAAGTAATTGAGGAATGTATTTATGTGTTATATGTATTAAGTGTTAATTCAAGTCTAATGGTTGACAATGATGTTGTTAATCATGAAATTCCTATATATAGAGAAACCAAAGGAGATGGTTTCTAGGCTTGTGGGAGTGGTGTGTGTGTTGAAGTGAAGAAGAGATGAGGTTGAGTGTGACTAATGGTTGGTTTGATGATCATATTATATTTAGGACTATGTGTATGACCTATATGTCATATTTTTGATGTCTGAATAGTGCTCTTGTAGGTTGAGGATGAGTGAAGGATAGATGGTGTTTTTTTGAGCTTAGTGGCTAATCTGAGAGATAGTTTAAAGTGTGGAATGTGTGTATGACCATTTGGTCATGTTATTTATGTGGTGATAGATTTGTTAAAAAGGAGTGAAGAGTGATCCAAAATGTGGCTTTAGATGCATTGAGTGTGAAAAGTTGAAGAAGTGGGGTTAGTTAGGATATTAATGTGTCCTAATTAATCTTTATTTGTTGGTTGAATTATCTAATGTGCTTCAGCTAATAGGGAGTGTTGATTGAAGGTGAAGTGTGATAATCACAGTTCCATGATTAGGTGTTGAAGACATCAATTTAAAGGTGGAGGTTTTTAAAGGAGGCTCTAAAGTACTTGGTCTTACTTAGTGGTAGTTGTTCCTTGTGAAACAAATGTTTCACTAAATATAGGTGGTATAAAGGAGTTAATCATCTTAGGGGCAGGAGATCCTTATGGAATGGGTGTTTCACTAAATCCTAGTCAGGAGGACATGATTAGTCTCTAGTTTTTAATACCTTATAAGACAAGTAGTCTAAGTGTTTTTAGGCTTGAGAGTGGGTTTTATTCCTCAAGAGGGTTTCCCACATATGTCTTATGTTATGTGCTTGATATTGCATTGTCTCTTTTGCTTATTGATATCAATAATGTGTATGCTCATGAATTCTTGTGTTAATTGATTCAGAGTAAGATAGAATTAAATATAAGTTGGATTATCTAGGCTAATTGATTCACCCCCCTCTCTCTATGATAGTACCTCTATCATAATGTCTTGGCTACTTTCTATCTTAAACTATTTTAAATGTATTGTTTCCATTTATGCAATAATGGCTATTCTTAAATTGATAAATAACATATAATAATTAATGTTTCTTATGTTTTTGTCATCCAAATTCCTATATTTTTATGATAAAACATTATATGCACATGAAGTATCTCATAGCTATCCTCATCCTTGGCATGTTTTGATACTTCAAGAACCTCTACTAACAATGGTACAATGAGCATGGAACCTATTATTATAAGAAATTATGCTAATGTTATTACTATGATAGAGATATTTTTAGATATGGTTAGAACAAAGGATATGTAATTTTGCAGAAGAAGAATAAAAAATGACTGGTGTTAAAATTCAATAGATCATTTGATAGAAAATTTATAAAATATTCTAGTCAAAGTTGCCTAAATTACTAGCTAATTAGTTAGCATGATTGGAATATTATTATTTTAGACTAAGGATGGAATAAAATATAATCAAGAATAAAGAAAAGATAGACCAATTGTAGAGATTAGAAACCAACTAGATAAGAAAAATAGATCATGGGGTTGTTACTATGGTAGATGGATATATAACTAAATTTTTAGTGTAAAGATACATAACTTTCAAAGCTACATAGGACTTGTTCATCAAAGGAATTTTAGGGAAATTTTTGTAGTGACTACCCATCCTAGTGAAGATGTTGGTGGTGTACAAGGCCATGGTGCCTACTCTAGCCAATATGGAGTAGTATTTTTGATCATATGGGGGCATGTGCAACATGATAATGAATGATAATTAGATGAGTAGATAAGGCTTAAATCTAAATCTAAAATATATACATGAGGAAAGAGTATTCAAAATAAGAATCTTGATTCATAATGAGAGCTACAAAAGCAAAAGAGACAGAGTAAATAGAAAAATACCCAAATAGCTACAAGTAGAGGTAGGAGTAACATTAAAATAGATGAATAATTAGTAGGAATAAGTGATGAATGAGAAGAAAGAGATGAATAATAAAGGGAAAATAAATATGAGATAAAATATGAAGATGAATGCCATCAGAAAGAAAGAAGTGACAAAGAGAAAGAGGAAGAAGAGATGTTCAAAGATGAAGATGAGAATAGTGTAGAGGTAGATCAGTTAGATGATATATTTAGTGCATTGCTACAAGAATGGTTATTAACAGAAGAAATACATGAAGTATTACTTAAATAAGTAGGATAAGGTCATATAGTAATCATAGGTTCAAGCATGGAAAGAGAAGAAGTCATAGGAAAGAATCATTCACTAGAAGAGTACATGTCCCTGTAGCCTAATTTGTTATATTCCAATTAGAGTTTTCAACTAGAAAGATAGGGATATAGTAGCTAGGAAGGTATTTTTTATAATAAGTGCATTGATGGGGTACTAAAATTGAAAAAAAATCAATTCATATAGCTTTGAAGGTCATAGGGCTCATTGAAACCAAATAGATAAAATTAAGAAATACAAAGAATCAAAGTACACAGATTAACTCTCCTAGTGCATAGGTAAATAATCTTAGTATGAAAGTAGGATCACATAGAATATAGCCTCCCATTATAATAGTTGTGTAGTATATCCCCTCAACACCACTTTATAATATATGTCCTTTAGGATTATTTATAAACCTAGTAACATACGATGGGTCTATAGACCCTAACAGTACTTACTAACATGTGAGATGAAATGGCAAGCTAAAGGTATTATTGATGAGGCTATAAAGAAGTGTGAATTAATCAAGGAAATAAGTAGAAGAGATCATAAGTTTATATACCATAGATATATCACTCAGGAAACTCTACAATAGGTTAAGAAGTGGCTTATCATATAATTTAAAATAAAGAAATGTATAAGTTATAATATTTTTGACCTAAAATGAATTAGGAATAAGTCAAGAGAATCAGTATGTGATTATGATTATATGTTCTTAGATGTTATGAATAAGGTGGATTTTTCCCTAGAATAAAAAGATAAATTTGCATGATTTATCAAAGGACTATGATCTAATATTAGATTTACTATAACATAGACTCAATATGGTACTCAGGTAGATGCTAGAGTTGCTACTCTCTGGGTGGAGAAAATTGAATCTTATGGAGAAGCTTCCATAACAAGTTCTAAGATTGAAAATACATTGTAAGTTTTTATGAAGAGGTTGGAATGGTATCATGAAGTATATAAGCCTAAGTTAAGTCTGTGGTGCATTGAATGTGGAAAATAAGGACCACAGGAATTATTATCCTAATATTAAGATAGAAATCTATGAAATCTATCAAATAGTGGGACATGCAACAAAGCAGTGCCATGTCCTATAATAGTATGTAAAAATCCCATAGATTTTTTATTAATTTTTTTTTAAATATCACAATCTTGATGAAAAAAATTTAAGGATTTATAGGATCTCAAATAAAAATTTAAAAAGAATGCTTTTGTTGTCTCTATGCATCAAGTGTCCTTGACAAACCAGACAATTCTAGGGCCATAAGTGGATAAGGGTTATATGAACCAATTAGGTCCATAATGGATTTCTATTTCATCTTAGTACCAATTTCAAGTTCTAGATGGATGGACCCCTCCTTTGTTAGGTTGGACACCACCATCACCTCAATACTAGTACTCAGCACCTTGGAATTTGATAATGATGCAACAACAATAAACTAGTTAGACTCTGCAAGTTGTACAATAATAATTTGGGATTGGAGATAATACTCAAAACCATCAAAAATAGAATACATTATAGCAATAGAGAGGTTATATAGGAGTTTATTAGTTGAAAAAAGGAAGATATAGGGGTGGATACATATGGGCTTATCAAGGTGGTATAGAAAATAATTATCAACACCCTCATTTTCAATATTACTTATGTGAAGAGTATAACCATGTGCAATGAAATCATCCTTTAAATCTCAAAAGATAATCTTAATAAATCTATTAAGGTATATTAATAGAATGAGATATAAGGATGTCTTATATTAGAAAAAAAAAGAAAGTTGAAGGCCATCAGGAATGTTAACATGGTGAATGCATAGCCTAAGGAGGATGTGATTTTGAATATAGTTATAAGACACCAAAATGCAAAGAGAGGATTTCATCCTCTCAAATTACTTAATATTAGAGAATATTAAAAGTGAAATAGGATAAATACCCAAACCTAACTATAGAAAAGGGGTTGGTGTATGAATTTGTACAGATGTTGAATAATATTCAAAATTAAGCCACTACTAAAGGAGATGTTGCAATGATATATGCCCAAATGTATGGTTATATTGTGAATATTATGTGATAGGATAGAGTTTTTACTAAGATGACAAATTTATTAAAGTTTTTAAGTACACTACACAACAAAGACATTTCCTATAACATTAAAAATTTGCTACATAATTTACTAGAGTATGCATAATGAGGGCAATAAAAGATAGAAAAACTTGTTTGGTATGTAAAAATAAAGAATCCATGGGATTTAAATGCATAAATCAACACTTAAATTTTAGGATATGAAATTCCAAATGCAATCTTTTATTTTGGTAGCATGGTTAACATGATCCCCAAGTCTACATGGGAGGTGATTAGATGGTCAGTTCTTAGTTACAACCTAGTGATGATAAGTTTAGTAGACTATAGGAGAGTTGAATCCATTATCTAGTTAGAATACATTGAGATTAAAATCATATAACTAATCTTATGAGGTGAATTTATATCCATAAATATGAAGACAATAGTAACTCATTATCCTAACTAATTGCTAAGAAATGGGCATGTGATTGTTAGATGACTATCAATACTTTGCAAAATCATATAGAGGTTCATCAAGGACATAATATTGTATTCATTCCTTTACATAAGGATAAAAAATCTTGCATCATTCTGGATGAACCAAAATATTCTTATGTTTCATAAGAAATAAGTTGAATGAAGGTAAAATCTGAGGAGAACTTGAAAGTTCTACATGCAGTTAAGTGCAATTTCTTGTATGAGTATAATAAACCTTAGGTTTAGTATTTACTCACTCAATAATTGAAGACATCTAAATAATGAAATCTAAACTCAAATTTACTTAGCCAGTGGCACCTTAATTTATCATAGATGATTGTGCATCCATGTCTTTTAAATCACCAACTCACTTAAAAATTGATTTTCTCAATCAAGTAGATGATCATATGTAGGATTATATAGAGATGACCATAGAAGGAACATTGCCTTGGGAAATAGATTCATCTATAAGTGAAGACTCAGATACACAACTACTCAACTAGGCTCATGGTGATCTTCAACTCTGGCCTCTAAGAATGCTCTTCACCATGGAAAGTCAACTTATTTCATACTATACGATTAAGGATATCTATCAATTCATTCTGAACCTACAATTTCATGTGCCTATAATTAGTCAATGGGTCATTACCTTAAATTACACTTTGAAGGGAGTTGTAGTGACATGGTAGACAATTCATTGAATGATCAGCTCAAGTGGGATGATGCATGTGAACTTATGATTAGTAAATTTCAACTACCATAGGTAATCTGAAGTAATTATCCTTACTCTCAAGAAGATGAGTTCCCTAAAATCCATATCCATAAATGTGTTTATGTTTGGAATAAATAACATGTGGCACCTAAGTATTTTGTTTATATCTTTCATTACGTGTTTTCCCCTTTATCATTAGCTTATTATATGCATCGAGAACATAGGATGGTGAAAAAACATTGGGCACAAGTGCAAAGTGAATTCATACAAAATTTTGTGTTTGAATATGAGAATATTTTGGTTCATAATGCATTGCTAAAAATTAAACATTTATTATTTCATAGGTGCATAGAGGATTTAAACACCATGATAGAGTCTATTGTGTATACAATGGAACCTATGATCTAAATACAACATTACAAAGATATAAAGATGACAAGATGGAAGAATAATATCTTATGCAGCCATGCCACTAAATGAAGGATGAAGAGGAAGAATTGAAGATTCAGATACCAATGGTGATATCATTCTAACATATTTGTTCAAACCTAAATAGCTAGTAGAACCATTAAAATATCTAAGTGTAGGACCTATAAAAGAATAAAATATACACAACATACAGATTCTAGAGTAGGAAGGGTAAAGAATGCTTTGATAATATGTTACTGAGGAAAAAATCAAGATTTATCAATAACCTATTAAAAATCATGTGGAAAGCATTGGAAGGAGGAGATTCCTAAATTAGCACATATAAGTGACTATTGGATTGAATATGAAGTTTTATAATCTATACAACTCCTACAAGATTATCAATATGTGTTTCCCATAAAAATTTTATAAGTGAAAGGAATAAATCCTTCCCTTGGTGAAATTTATATTGAACTTAAGGAGTGTGCATAATCCATTAAAAAAAGGTCATATAAGTTGAATCCCAACATGAAGTTGAAAGTGAAGGCTAAAATAGACATAATGTAAGAAGCAGGTATAATCTATCCTATAGAGAAGGTAGATTAGTTTAATCCCATGGTAGTGGAGCCTAATAAAATAAGGGAGATTAGAGTATGTGGTGACTATCAAATTTTGAATGACACATGTGTGAATGATCCATTTTTTATTCCCTTCATATATGAAGTTTTGGAATTTGTCATAGGTCATGAAGTTTACTCCTTCATAGATGGGTTTAGTGGGTATCATTAAATACCCATCATATAAGAAGACAAATCTAAAACAAAATTTTCCATGGAAAGGGGATACTTTGCATACAAGTTAATGCCTCTTGTCTCAAGAATGTACCTACAATTTTTTCTAGAGTAGTGGTGACTATGTTTAAGTATTTCATTCATGACTTCTTAAAAGAATACCTAGATGATTAGGTAGTCTTATATTTGTTTAAAGAACACTTGTCTAAGGTTTAACTCATACTAGAATGTTGTCGAGATTTGAGCATTTCCTTAAATATGAAAAGTGTTTTTATTTTACACCTTTAAGTGTCTTTCTAGGTCATGTGGTGTGTAGTGAAGGAATTTTGGTAGGCCAAGACAAAATTACATTCATTCTTAGTTTTCCCCCACTAGTTAGCTCAATGGAAGTGCAATCCTTTCTTGGCCACATAGGATAGTATCAAAATTTCATTAAGGGATATGCAACCATTTCATCCCCATTGAAGTATTTTTTGTGCAAAGGTACAAAGTTTTTCTATACCTGGAAGTGTCAAGTAACTTTCATAGAACTAAAGTAAATATTGATCACTACGCCTATTTTTGTCTATCCAAATTGGAGTATGCCCTTTCATGTGTACATTGATGCTTTTAGTATCATAGTTTTTGTTATTATTACATAGTTAGGTGATGGTGGACTAGACCACCCTATCCATTTTACAAGCCAAAATTTATCTGACATAGAAAAGAGTTACATGATAACTGAAAGAGAAGTACTAGATATAGTGTTCTCACTACAAAAATTCAAACATTATCTTCTTGTGACACCATTTAAAGTTTTCATAGATTATCAAGATTTATTCTACCTAGTCCATAATCCTATGATCAGAAGAGGAATTTCAATATGGCTAATGCTCTTTCAATAATTTTAATTTTTCATTAACAACAAGCTAGGCAGAAAAAATGTTGGGCCAAATCATCTCAATTGCCTCAAGAATGGGGAAGAGCCAAAAGAACTATAGGAAGATTCTCATGATGCCCATCTATTTCTAGTTTCTATGATACCTGATAATTTTGAATCAATTGCTAATTTCATAGAATAAGGGGTATTCCCTACATACTACCAAGAAAGAGACAAGAAGAAATTTGTTACCATATCCTTGTTATATACTGCTATAAATGAGATACTATATCATTTGAGGAAGTATGAAATACTATGTAGGGTATTTATAAAACATGAACACCCATAACTCTTACAAGAATCAGACCAAGGAATAGTAGGAGGTAATTTTACTAAGGAAGCTACTGCTGTAGACACTAGAAAACTACACACATGGTCATAGTTGTTGAATTGCCTTGGGTTTCTCTTTAATTTCTTTTGACTACACCTATAAGGTCGACAAACCTAGCTAACCTAACCCACTTACCTAACCTAGAGTCAACTTAGCCACTTGACTAAATTAATTCACCTTTTCACCATTTTAACCCACCTTTTCCCTAAGTCCTTGAATAATGATGGTTAGGGTGATCGACGATGGTCAGGATGACCGGTGATGATCACCCTAACAGATAATGATCAGGTTGCACTACCTAGACTTTCAACATGTAAGCCACATGCAAATCACCACTTTGATTTTATAAATATAGATCATCTAAATCTTATTGAGATCCTTTACATAGATAAATTATATTTAGATGGCCTAGTTATACCTTCAATTCTACCTCTTGCTTGTGAATATAAGAGAGAGAGGCTTGGGAGGCCAAATCCATCTACAATTGTTATCAAGAGCTTTGTGTATCCAAAATATATTTTTTCAAGTCAATCAACATCATTAGCATTATCAAGTGCCATCTTCCATCTTATTTAGAGCTGACTCATCATTCCCTCTTTAACAAGCTTTTAGGTACCATTATTCTATTGGAATCAACCCAGATTCTACCAATAGGCAATCCATCTCAACCAACCACCCCACCAACTTCTGGTAAGACAAGTATTTTCTTTCTAGTATATACTTATCATATTTATGTTTCAAGATCAGCCTAGCCCTTATCTACCTCTCAGAACATACCCTCTAAATCCCATCAATTAGAAACACCAACCCTAATTCCAATCCTAGTCCCACTTATAGGAAATTGGTGATGGTTAGCCTCAACCTACGATGGTTTTCCTTGACTGATGATGGTTAGATGACCGATGAAAGTCACTTGTAACACCAATTATTCCACCTACCTACACCCAACCAAATCTAGTTTTCTATGTACCTCCCTATTCAGAGGCTTCTTTTAGATTTTTTAAAACATAATCCAACTCCTTATCACTATTACTAATCATTTTATCACTAATTATATCATTTCTAATCTATTTTCTTAACAAGCATTCTTGTGTTTAATTTTAGTATATTTTGATTATTGATGCAAGTACCTTGTTTCTAATTTTGTGAACTTGATTGTTTAAAAGATGTGGATTAACAGACACTAAGGAAGCTCTTACTTTCAATATCAAGCTATCTCTAGGTAATCCACCCAAATAACTATCTAATGAATGAGTTTGATTTAGTGTTTTCTTAGTTTTAGATCTTCCTCTCAAGCCAAAGAGGAGCTCTTCACAATATTCTGATTTCGTGCACTCACAACCAAGAATGTATTTCAACCATACCCGTATTGAGTTTTTTTTCTCTTTTTATTATAAATTAAGTGAAAATTACATGAAACATTTTGGCATACCCAATGGGACATAGGGTATTTACTTGCATTTTCTTTGCATTTATATGTTATTCTCTCTATCTATGTTCATGATTAAAACTAAAATTTCTTTTGGACTTAAAATCAACTGCATCCATTACTTTATTTTAACATTAGTTCACTTTGAATTATAGCATAATAATGTTATCGTATCACCACTTTTGTTACACACACTAGCCAAACCACTTTCATCAATCAAACATCAAAATAATTTGAGATAAGGCATGACTAGGATTTCATCACCTACCGGTCACCTTACCCATTTCTAGAAATCCTACTTAGAGATCATTACCAAGAGGAGAAACAGCTCAGCTCTCTAGTTGAGTATAAACTCTAGATGTCAATATATATTGTCTAAGCACCTAACACCCTTATCTTTGTGGGACTATGAAGTGAGGGGGTAGGCCCCAATACTAATCCACATATTGATTCCAATACAGATTACTTTTTATAAGCACCTAAACAACTTGAAACCAACCATATACTACTTTTATAATATCTGATCTACAAGACAACTTCTACGCATAAACTAAGGCATAAGCTAAAAACAAGATTAAAACTAACCTCTATGATTAACATGCTTCATAGTGTGTGTCTTGATTACCTTGATCATTTTATTTTCTTCTTGTTTGTGTGGTGAATTTTTTCTTATTTTCTCTCCCCTTTTTCTTTGATGGTTCTCACTCACCAGTAGTAAAGAGACCTAGTAGAGCAGAACCTATCACTTAAATCAACCTTTTCTACATCCTCATCTATGTAGTACATCTTTGAGGCTAAAGATTTACCTCATCCATTAGGAAGCCCTAATTTTCCTTAGGTATTTCCCTAAGGATATATGGATTTTACCACTTTTTTAGATAATAATCTAGTTACCCTTCAACACTACCTTAACACTTCCCCTCACCATATCCCAATTTCAATTCCACCTCAAGATCCTCCTTATGGCATGCCATCCCACATTATGAAGGCCATCTTTATTGCCATGATCACCACCCAAGCATCTTCATCTACTAACCCCTTTGATGCCACAACTAGAATCCAACCTATCCAACCAACCATTACCATTACACTTTTTTCCCCTACCAATGACTCCTCTACCTTAGTAACAACCCATCCATTAACCCATCACACTCCACTTGTCCTTAGAGCACCTACCATCAGCACTAACAACCTTCCCTCTATCAAACCTAACCCATTGGCTAATAACCCTTTACCAATATTAAGGGTATCTATCGCTTCTACTTCACCACCCATTATCACAAAGGTCACTACCTCACCTCTTGTCACCAACGCAACTACCACCCATGCCCAGTCCATAGGGAATCCTTAGCAATTACTCATTGCACCTAATTTAGGATATATCCCTAACCCAGAAGGGTATGTACCCACTATACAAACACTATCATCCACATACCTTACCCAACCTCTAGACCCCACATTCCAATATGTGGTAACCTCTCACCTGTCAAACAATTACCAAAATGTTACCCAACATCAACCACAATATCAGCCTTACAATCCTTTTGGTGTACCACCTCAAACTAACTTAATAAATATGCTCATAGATAATATGAAAAACCTTGATTCATCCATTTTAGGGGCTCATAACATCCTCTCCTAAAATCATATTTCTAACAAACCTATTCATCCTTTTATCCCCATCAGACCTTACCCTCCTCAATGGGAGCATCTAAAATTCACCAAATTTTATAGCAAGACCCCCAACAACACCTTAGGGAATTCAAGAATGCATGTTACATGATTGATTATGATGATGCCCATCTCCTTCAAACCTTCCCCATCTCTTTATCTAGCCTAGCACTTGACTGGTATAGTTCCCTCACCAAGCATTCCATCTTTTCTTTCACCCAACTATCACAAGTCTTCTTAGATCACTTTTACATTAACATTTCCAAGAAGGTCTCTATCATCGACCTCTATTATATTAGGAAATTTGATGATGAATCCATTATCAACTTCATCACTTATTGGATAAGTTTGATTAATCATCTTTCATTTCTCTTGATGCAACCTAAACTTATAGAACTTTTCACTCGAGCCTATGCCAAACATATATCATTTACACTACATGTCCAAAGCTTCATAACTTTTGATGAATATTTTAACATGGCATGTAAGATATAAAAATGGGCCATAAATTAGGGTAAATTGAATTTATGAAACAAGAACTCTACCTTTAAGACCAATGAAACCTCTTCCTCTAACCCAGGCAACCAATCCAATACTAGAACCAAGACCAGGGGAACCACAAATGTTTTTGTCCTTAAAACCACTCCTCTACCCAATGCTAGTGAACAAATTTTTTCCATTAACTACAACTAAAAAATAAGGAATACAAACTAAAGTATCCATAAATAGTTCAATCCACTTGGAGAATCTTACACCTTAGTTCTGGAGAAGCTACTAAAAGCTAACCTTATATAGCTTTTGCCCATCAAACCTCCTCAATAGTTTGATTCTTCTTGTCCATTACTTATTTGGTAAAATGAGAATGACCTTTGTGATTTTAATCAAGTAATTAGACATGATTTTAGTTGATGTAATACTTTAAAAAATGTTTTTTAGAGTCTTATCGACAAGGGGGAACTCATGTTGGATAATCCCAATGACCCTCAAAATCAAGTTCTTGACATCTTCAAGAAACTTTTTCCCAACCATGCCCCTGTTAAATCCAAAGACACACAATTTGAATATTATCATGATGCCCACATGGTCAATATGGTCCTTGACACACTTTTCAATGGGGAACTTATCATCCAACCTACCTATTCCTCTCCCACTTCATCTATCAAAGTGGTGGAATCATCTTCTCTTCCTTTAGAAGCATAAACCGAAGAGGTTCCTTTTTCCTTGGTTTTATTCATAGAGGAATGGGAATCATAAATTACCCATTTAGATATCCAACTTGAACAAAAAACCATTCCTAATCCACCATCTCCCCTAACTACATATCAAGCCACAACAATGGACATCATTCCTAAGGGAACTAATTTTTCACAAGCACCTCTCCCAGAGAAGCCACCCATCCTAAACTTACCTCCATTTATTGAGGAAATGTATAAGGCTATCAACCCTCCTCCTTAACCCATAGGTGTATCCTCAACACCTATTACCTAGGGGGTTAGACTAGTATATAGACCTTTTTCTAAACTTGTTCAAAAGTTAGGTATGGTCACAAAACTAGACATAGATCAAGCCAGTTTGTGGCAACATTTAAGGATTCCTTGCATCAACAAACCTAAACCTTATAACATGCCTCTAACCAACAATCCATCATTTCTTCACTACCTCTTAAACCAATCAAAACTTCTACCAACCCCTCACCTTCTCAATCAACCAAAATAGCCACCTCTCCAACCACAAAATTACCAACCAAACCTTTCAAAACTCTTGGTACCTTCCCTTCTCAAATTTTGGTTTACCCATACTTGAAATTGTAATTAACCTCACCAAAGCCTATACCAAGGTCTCAACCCACACCAACTAAAAGTATGAAAACATTGAAGGGCTACATGACTAAGACTCTACCTCCCTCTACCTTGCCCTCTATTTTAGGGCCTCACTCTTCCACTTTGCTTAAAAATCAACCCCCTTTTGACATATGTCACCCACTATCACTGGTTATGCCATCCCAATTATTATCTAATGTGCTAGTCCTTCCTATATTACCAATATTTAGACCATCAAACTTGACCACCCCAACTACCGGCATACCCATACCAAAACCATCAATGAAAAACACCACCTTACCGAAACCATCTCTCACTAAACCTATTACCACCAACATGCCCATCTTACTAACCAAAACCATGATCCCTAAACCTATATTACCTCTATAAGAATTCTATATGACCATTCATAAAATATTATTATAGACCTCCTACCTCACATTACCTCCTATCACACCTTTCAATCCTCTTTTTTTAAAGTTGGCCTGGTACAATGACCATCAAATCTACTCTTATCATAGCATACATGGGCATGACATGAAGAATTTCAAAGATATCTAGGCCATTTTACACCAACTCTATGATGAGGATGATCTTTTAGTATATAAACTTCCATCCATTCTTCCACTATTACACCTAATAGCCATTCACCAACACATTTCTAATTCCCCACTCTCACCTTAGAATGACCAAGAGCCTACCCAACCTCATATCCCACCTTCCCCCTCTATCCATACTATTAATGTGGTCATGTGATCATAACAAAAGGATAAAGGGAAGGCCAAAGTGTCCATTCCATAGACATACCCACCAACTCATCCTAAACCAAACCAGATCCAAAACTCTACATTTATAGCTAACCCAAAGTTACCATATTAGGTACCTTGTAGGCTAACCCCTCTGAATCCATCAAGAGGGTCATTATTAAATAACTTCACCAGACCCAAACTAAGATCAACCTTTTTAAACTCATTTCCACCTTGACTCACCATCATCAAGCCATGATAGAGGCTATGCAAGCTATTGGGGTTAGACTAGGAGACTCCTAACCTATAGAGTCCTTCAAAGTCACTCTCCAACTCTCCACCCTTGTTACCTTCAAGGACTTGAATATACCTTCTATCCAACTTGAGGATCTAGATCCCCCTCTTTTTATTACAACCCATATCAACCAAACCCACATCAAATAGGTTATGATCTATGGAGGAGCTAGTATTAATATCATCTCTTCCCATACCTATGACCAACTCCAGCTATCAAACAATGTCATGTCAAAAAGTTCAGTCATCCTTAGATCATTTAATGACACTATGAACACTACCTTGGGAACCATCATCCTTCACATTTAGCTAGGACCTTCTATGCTCCCCAAACTCTTTTATGTGGTTGAAGGTGAATTCTAGTACATTGTTTTACTAGGGAAACCTTGGATATATGTCATGGGTTGTGTACCTTCCACCCTCTATCATTGTGTCAAATTTGAAAATGAAGGTCAAGTTGTTACCATACAAGATGACCCTATCCCTTTTTCAACATCAAATATGACCTATTGACCTAATTAATTTCTCCTACCTCCATCTAATGCACCATAAATGACCACTACCAAGACCTCACCCATAGAAACTGAAGACATTACTTCCCCTTCCACTAAGGCATCCCATTTCATCTATTCCCATGGACCAGATACCCATCACTAATTCTTTAAAACCCATCAATGCATTACCCTTGGAGAATACTACTTATTCACCCTTAACACCTTTGAAATTCCCCAAGAATATATAAATCTCAACCATAAACTAGGTTATGACCCTAATATTGGAGCCATTACCCCCTTTGGACCTTTGATCTATCAAACCCACTTTATCTATGGGGGAATTGATAAGCCACTTAACTCTACCTCTACTCCATCTCCACCTCAACCATTCATCTCCAACTTCTCTTACTTGGATAACCTAAACTTTGCCAAGATATCCCTCTACACATGTGCTTGGAAAGGATTTTGCTTAGGATGGTATGAGTATGGCCCACACACTTTAATCTCAATTGAAACCTACAATCCCCAAAATAAACATGGCCTTGGCTTTATTCTACCAAATAAGAAGAAAGCTAAACAACCTACCACTACCATTGTTGAAGAAGAGACCCCTTACTCACCAACACCCCCTCCACCTAAGGGTGAGGATGAGGACATCAACCCACATAAATGTGAGGATGAAGACATCATCCCACCTAAATTTTTTTATCAACATGATTACCCTCAGTCCCCTAACTTATCAAAAATAAGGGTCACCTGTATCCATCTCTTTAATACATCCTAAACTAGTGGGAGAAGGCTCTCCTACCATTCGCTCTATCAAGTGCCAAGATGATGATTATACTCTTACCTACTTTGGTGCACCTAATTCCTCTATCAACAAATCCTTACCTCTAGAGACCTTAAAAAGGTTGAATGAACCCACCATAGATATTTACATAGGCACTCTAGATAACCCCCATGTTGTCAAACTAGGCCAAACTCTCACCCCTGAGGAACTAAAAGGCTTCTCTACCTTCCTACAAGACCATAGTATTACATTTTCCTAGTCATATACTGGCATACCTAGTATTTACCTAGCCATTACTACCCACAACATTGTGACTAATAATGTTGTCAAGCTACTTAGATAAAAACTCCACCTAATAAATCCTCACATAACCTTCTTTATTAAAGAAGAGATCCAATGCCTCCTTTTTGTGAACTTCATTTAATCCATTTATTATCTTTAGTGGGTTTCAAACATCATTCCTATCACTAAAGCCATAGGGGGACTATGTATTTATGTGTACTTTTGTGACCTTAACCTCACCTACCCAAAGGATGACTTTACTCTACCTAGCATTGACTAACTTGTTGATCTTATGGTAGGACACAATATGTTTTCACTCATGGATGGTTTCTTGGGTTATAATCAAATTCTAATATCCCCTAAGGATCAGTACAAGAATAGCTTTATCACCCCATGGGGGAATTTTTTTTACTAAGTCATGCCTTTAAGTCTTAATAACACTGGTGCAACCTACCAATGTGCCATGACCTATATTTTCCATGACCTTATCCATAAAATCATCAAAGACTATGTGGATGACCTTCTCAAGAAGTTAAAACTTTGCAAAGACCACTTAGTCATTATCAATATTATCTTTGTGAAAATTATCCATTATTATGTCTACCTCAATCCCAAGAAATGTATTTTTGGGGTCTTATCATGAAAACTTCAAGGCTTCATCATTTACCTTTGATGAATTGAGGTTGATACAACCAAAACTAAATCCATCCTTGAGATGCTACCTCTAACTAATCTTAGCAACTCCATAGCTTGCAAGGGAAGCTCCAATCCATTTGCCCTTCAATTCCTAGCTCTCTAATCAGTGTCAACCTTTCCATCACCTCTTAAAAAAAGACATCTCTTTTAAGTGGAATGTTAATTGTCAAAAGGCCTTCGATGCATTTAAAGAGTACCTTTTATCTCTACCTAAACTCACACCTCTTAAGGATGACCAAACTTTCTACCTCTATATCTCTACCACTGATCATTCCCTAGGGGCAATGTTTTCCATCAAGATGAAAAACACAAAGATCAATCCATCTATTACATTAGTTGCACATTTGTTGGGTATGAGACTTAGTACACACATACCAAGAAACTATGTTTGGTTTTAGTATCTATGGCCACCAAAATTTTCCACTACCTTTTTAACCACAAAACTTTTGTCATAACTAATACTAACCCACTCAAGTACATGCACTCCAAGCCATACCAAAACCAATGTATGTCTAAGTGGATCATGCTTTTATCTAAGTTTGACCTTGATTTCTTCCATCAAAAATCAATCAAGGGGTAAGTCATTGCTGATTGATTGGCTGATGTAGCCCTAATAAAAAACCAACCTCCTCCTCTTAAGTTTATAAATGATTCTATTACAAGCCTATCTCAAGTGTATTTCACCAATCAAGTAACCATGTTTTTTTATGGTTCCAAATATCAACATGGTGGGGGAGATGGTATCATCCTTATTCCCCTTATTAGTGAACCTCTTCCTTTGTAATTTAAACTCAAATTTGAATGTACCAATAATATGGCTAAATAAAAAGTCCTAGTAATAGGTCTCCAAACTGCATTAGCTTTGAGAATCAAAATGATCAAGATCTTTGGTGACTCCCAACTTGTGGTCAATCAAGTAAATGGCATTTACTAGTGTAAGAATGAGATTTTACAAATATATATATAGTTAGTCATATAACTCTTGACATCATTTGAACACTACCACATTTAAACCACCCTGTGATCTACTAATATGTTTGCTGACACCATGGCTTCTCTTGCATCTCAGATCCCATTAGTACCCTCAAACTCTAAAATTTCATTCATTATCCATCACCTCACTAAACCTTCATACACTAAATTAATAACTCTAACCATCTTTAGTGTGAAACAGATTCTACCTGACCTTTGGTATTAGTAAACTTTTGAATATCTTCACCTTGGCATAGTTCCTTCTGGCCTCTCTAAGAATGCATGTTGGGTGTTTATTCAAATCACCTCTCATTATACCATTATGGGAGGAATCCTTTACAAATGCATTTTTGATGGCCTCCTATTCCATTTCCTCCATGGTCCAAAAGCCTCTCACAGTATCAAAGAAATGTATGATGGTATTTGTGGAAGTGGACTCAGTGTGGCTAAGTGCATCCTTTACCTAAGATATTACTAGCATACCCTTAACCAATATTGATATGATTATGTGATAAAATGTGTTAAGTGAAACAACATGCTAGTTTACATCATGCACCCAACAATAATCTTCACACTTTATGGACTTTTGGCCCTTCTCATAATGGGATATAGACTTTACTGGTGAAATTAACCCCCACTCTTCATAGTGACATCACTCTATCATAATTATGATCAAATATTTCACCAAATGGGTGGATTATATTCCTTTTGCCTTGATAAAATATAAAAATATTATCAAATTGATCACCCATCATATCATCTACCATTTAGTGTTCCCTATAAGATCATCACTGACAATATAAAATACTTCAAAAATAAATAAGTTCAAGGTATTTGTGACGTATTTGGTATTAAAATGAGATTTTCTTCACCTTATCACCGACAAGTAATTAGATAAGTAGAGGCCTCTAACAAAACCCTTAACAGCATTATTATCAAAATGGTTAATGCCTTAGGTTGAGATTGGCACTTGCACATCCCTTTCACCTTATGGGCATATCACACTAGCATTCAAACCCCTATAGGTGCTACAACTTTTTCCCTCATGTTTAAATCCAAGGTTGTGTTGCCTCTTGAAATCCAAATACATTCTCTTCATATATCTTTTCACGATCTGATTTTAGAAGATGATTATCATCAAGAATGTTTAGCCCAACTTGAGCTACTTGATGAGCATCATTTGGCCACTCTTTCCCATCTTCATGTCTATCAAGAATGAATCAAATTTACCTATAAAAAACACTTGAAAGTTTGAGAATTTAATATTGGAGATCTCATTCTCAAATAAAATCAACATGTAACTAATATGGAGAAAAGCAAAAGGGGAAGATTTGCTTTCAATTGGCTTAGACCTTACATCATAACTCATAACTATGGATCAGGAGCTTATCGCTTGTCATCTATTGAAGGAAAACTAGAACCTGAGCCTCTCAATGCTTCACATTTGCATCTATTCAATTGTTAAATAAGGATTATAGTCATCATTTTCCTAACTTAAGATCATCCCTTTCATTCAAATTAATTTCCCTCTTCTTAAGGGAAACTAACTACAACTAAATCATGTGATTATCCATCAAAATCATAGCCTAATCTTGAACTATGGGCACCATGACTCTATCCATGGAATAATTCTCATATTACTTCCTATCTCTTTGAGATCAGTTCCTATGTTCATTGTCATCTATACCCCTTTTTCACCTATTGAACCTTCATGTCAACTTAGTCTTGCCTTCATAAAGGTAATCCCTTGAGCATGTATAAGCAAGTCTATGTTAAGCAAAAACAATATCAAAAGTAAAAAAAAGTCATGGGTCACCCTTAGCATTCATAGACTGATACCTTGAAGGATAACTATTAAAAGCATTTAAACTAAGTGTATAAACTCAGACCACTCCCTTGAAATATAGTTGTGTAAAGCATTTGTCAAAGCTAGCAATTTTATGAAAGTTTCCCACATCAATCAGCTTACCCAACTTTAAAGCAAATTAAAATTAGAAAAGACCCTCAAAAAAATAAAAGTAATGAGAAAGCCACAATCATCTCTCATAAAAGAAATAATTTTGGAAGGCCACAATTGGCCCTCCTTAGTATACTTCTCATATAAATCAATCTACACTTTATATATGAGCATAGACTTGTTGATACTACCTCTTTGGAAGCCTACAGAAGGGGCATGCTAGTCTCACTAAAGGTTCCAATTTCACCCATTCTCTCTCCACATATCATATGCATGGGACTATAAGCTTACTTGACATAATGTGATTAAGATACCTATTCATCAACATAAGCATCCTAATATAAACCATTTGAAAGGCTGATTTTTCACTAAGACAATCCAACTTTGGGTTTCATTTTTGGTCCTTACCAATGAATAGGCATCACGTTCCTTTTTATTATCTCTTATTAGTTCATTTAGACATACCTCTCATGATCCTCATCAATTTACTAAACATCTAGTTTGTTATTTACTTACTTCATGCATTGTTATCTTTAACCATATTCATTTTTATCTCCATGAGCATAAACAACAACTGTCAAATCAAAAGTGTGAACATCATCAACTTTTCTACAAGTAAAATCATCTAACTATTTATGAGAAAAATGTAAGTAAAAAATATAACAATACATCCTCAACATCATCCTATCCATCAACCATCATGACATCATATGATCATATAACCATACCATTACGCCATCATAAGCATAAATTAAACCAATGAGTAAGATATCAATCCACATACCATCTATCACTCTATCTATTTACCATGGCATTAACATAATTCATGTTATAAACATCAACTCATTACAAATAGATAAACATTATCATGAATAAATATATTACATTATCACATTACATACATCCATCGACAACAAATATTTTCACATCCATGAACAAAATTAGGGCATCATAGTTATCATTATAAACATCACATGCCTAATCTACCAAGTCAAACATCTCATAAAAACATCAATCATAAACATGAACACCATGAACCATAAACATAAAACAATCATAAGCATAAACATCGTATATAACACCATCATCCATAACCATCATGTATATAGATAACAATGTATGGGCTCTCTCTCTCAACATGTACATCTCCCTACATCAAAATATAGTCTGATATCAAAATGGTGTATACATATCACTACCAATGTGTCAAAACATGCCCGTACATGATTATGGGGTACCTATACCTATACCTTCCCCTATACCACTACCACTCACCCCACTTGTACTTGAACTTGTATCCCCATCCAGTGGCGGTCCTCTTTGGGTACCTACCTGGGGACCCACTACTAAATCCCACTATCCTAGATTCATGAGAGCTAGACCACCTACCAAGCTAACCCTATACTTCCCCCATCTTATTTCTACCAAGAATTAAGTCACATCTATGGCCTCATAATTCTTATCTCTTGAGTCATGGCCAAATATTGAGCTTGAGGAATAAAACTAGTTGGCATTACCACTACCCCTCCACCCTATCTTAGAGCATCTCTCTCATATGTAACCATGCCAATAATATCTTGTGCCTAGTCCCTCTCAGCCATCAATGCCTGAACCTACCCCTATAAGGTATCCACATAACCCTATAGTGCACCACCTACATTTGTAATGTAGTGACCTAAGCCTATGTTATAGTGAGTGATACTACCACTTGACCATCCCCCTATGCACGTGCCCTTATCAGATCTATGTCTATGGCCTGATAAACTCCATTAACCCATTTGAAGTCTATTATGACATATCTACCCTAGTATTAGGCTATATATTCATTAAAAAAACCTACATCATCAATGGGAGATCTTGTCGATAGCTCCTCATAATCTATCACAACATCTTGTAGTTATGGCTTAGGAAGTAAGAATTTAGCCTCCTCTCTCCTATACCTAGGAATGTCATGTTAATAGGATTATCTCTATCTCCATCTCTAATTTACCATAGATCCACTACCAGCTCTATAGCCCTCGGATGTGATACCTATATCGAGTCCACTATGACCATCTAACATATGGTCACCATATCACATATCTTGGTACCAACCCCTCCAAAGCATCTTGAAACCATTCAATATATCTAGATATTCCACTTGCCCCTATTATGGATCCACATCTCTTCCAACATAGGAAGCCCACTATATAATTGGTTGATAGATAACCCTTCATCGATAACCCCAAGGGTCTCAACACTTGAATGTGCTCGAATACCTAGACTGGAAGAATTACATTTGGCCTAAAGTTTTTGTTGGATATTATGTCCATGAAACTATGTAGGTATCATCCACATACCTCAATCACATGGATTTAGTTCAAATTCTCCCACTAACCTAACCACCTCATCACTTCATCATTGGTCTATTTCGGCCCATTTGGCATGTAATTTTGTGACACTTTTTGCCTAGTCATTTTGACCACAAAGATAACATTTCCATGTTGACCTTTTACATTTTGCACCACCTCATACCAAGCCACTTGTGTTTCATTATGAGCACTTCATACCTCGGATACCTATGACACTTGACCCATTTTTATTTTCCTTGAGAACACTTCTTGCCTTGGAAAGCCACTAGAAAGATAGAAATTACTTAGGAGACTTGCATTTATGAGTGTACCCAATCTCAATGCCT
The DNA here is from genome assembly GCA_037957365.1 of Torreya grandis. Lineage (NCBI taxonomy): Eukaryota > Viridiplantae > Streptophyta > Pinopsida > Cupressales > Taxaceae > Torreya > Torreya grandis. The sequence goes on from JARHVA010003227.1 coordinate 855,007, forward strand.
ATAAGAGGTCACAAAGTTAACTTTTCACATGTCCTCCTTAGCACCAACCCTTATTTTTACCAATTTTGTAAATTTTAGTATTTATGTGTTCTTGGTTATCGTACCTTTTGTTCACATTTTATATGCAAGTTTGTGTCTCAAATTCCCAACCATTATTTTATCACCTAGCTCATGACCCACCATCTACCCATTATCAAAATTTTACCTATTTAAGTCTCATCTCACCAAATCTTGGTTTTAAGGGGAACACCTCCTCCTACTCTTAAGGTAATCAGACCTTGATCCATTCTCCATTTTTTTTTGGTTTTTTAGTCATAAAATCCACATAACAAAAAGAGGTAAAATGTAGACACTTAAAAACTGCACACGTGGTCCTAGTTGTCAAAATACTTTGGGTTACTCTTTAAACTATTTTAACTACACCTACAACATTGACAAACCTGCCTAACCTAACCCAGAGTCAAGTTAGCCACTTGACTAACTTAATTTTCCTTTTCACCAATTTAACCCACCTTTTCCCTATGTCCTTAACTGGTGATGATCACCCTAATTGGTGGTGATCAAGTTATACCACTTAGACTTTTAGCATGCAATCCATATGCAAACCATCACTTTATTTTTCTAAATATATCTCATCTAAATCTTGGTACAAGCCTTTATATAGACAAATTATATTTAGATGGCCTAGTTAAACCTTCACTTTCACCTCTTTCTTGTGCCTATGAGAGAAAGGCTTGGGAGGCCAAATATATCTATAATTGTTATTAAGAGCTTTGTGCATCTAGAATCTATTTTTATAGGTCAATCAATGTCATCAGCATCATCAAGTACCATCAACCATATTATTAGGATTTGACTCACTATCACCTCTCAACCAAGCTTTCAGGTACCATTATTCCACTAGAATCATCCTAGATTCCATGAACAGACAATCTATCTCAACCATCTAACCCATCAACTTATGGTAAGACAAGTATTTACTTTCTAGTATCTACTTATCATATTTCTATTTCAAGATCAGCTTAACTCTTATCTACCTCTCAAAACATACCCTCTAAATCTAGTCAATTAGCAATACCAATCTTAATTTACTCTTAGTCCCATTAACAAGAAATCGATGATGGTTACCTAACTGGTGATGATTAGGCTCAACTAATGATGGTTAGGTGACTAGCAATGGTTCTCCTTGACCAGTGATGGTTAGATGACTAGTGATGGTCACCTATGGCACCAAAAACTATCAAGTTAATTCTACTTACTTGTACCCAACCAAATCTAATTTTTATATGCCTCCTTGTTCATAGGCTTCTTTTAGATTTTTTGAAGCATACCTTGACCCCTTAGCACTAGTACTAATTAGTTTATCACTAATTAGATCATTTCTATTATATTTTCTTAACAAGCATTCTTGTGTTTTATTTCAGTACCTTTTCATTATTTATTTAAGTACCTTATTTCTAGTTTTGTGAACTAGATTATTTAAAATGTGTGGATTGGCAGCCCCTAAAGAAGCTCTTGCTTTTGGGATCTAGTTATCACTATGCAATCCACCCAATTATCTATCTAACAAATGAGTTTGATTTAGTTGTTTCTTACTATAGGTCTTCCTCCTAATCTAAAGAGGAGTTCTTCATAATCTTTTGATTCAGCACATGCACAACCAAGCAAGTTTTTCAATCATACCTATATTGAGTTTCTTTTCTCTCTTTCTTATAACTTATGTGAAAATTTACATGAAATAACTTCATAAAAACTATTACCAAGTGGATTATGGTGGTTGAATATTTTTTAAGATGTACATAGAGTAGCATAGCATTGTGATGTATGTCAATGACTCGGTAAACCACATCAGAAGGATGAAATGCTCTTATAGCCTTTGTTATCCAAACAACCTTTTAAATAATGAGGCACCAATTTTGTAGGACTTATCAATCCCCCAAGAAAACATAGTAAAGCTTAGTATATTATCAATGCGATTGTTTATTTTATCGAATGAGTTGAATTTATGGTGACACATAGTTATGGGGTGGAGGATGCAGTAAAGGTCCTTTACGAGAATATTATCACATGGCTTGGTTAACCCATCAAGCTCATCATTGATTGAGGGACACACTTCTTGTAAAATATTATCAAAAATATTATTTAGGAAATCATGATTTCCTATCATAAAATTACTACATACCATCCACAAGCTAATAGACAAGCTAAGGCTTCTAATAAAGTGTTGGGTAGGATGTTGACAAACATTTTATTGATGTGGTTTTTATGTAGACCAATTCTTAATGAGGTAGCCTCTAATGTTTTAGGATATCAATGGAGAAACACTCCATTTCAAGGCATGAGTTATAGGTATGTATTTAAACAACTAGGTGATGGAATAATAGATAGAACATGTAAGTTGTTAACTAGGACTGTGTATGGATGGATGTTATCTAATAGAAAGTCAAAACTAGGTGAGTCAGAAAATGTGGGGATTCTAATATAAAGTGGAAAAATCTCATTAAAAAACTTTAAAAAGAGGGGAAAGGTAGATTAGAAAAGAGAGATCTATGATCTCAATAATTAATTTTTAGGTTGGATCCTTCATGGACAAGTGTTTCTAGAAACAATGTTTGCTACTAGTAGTAGCTCCACACATACAAACATAGTTAAGTAGTTTGGGATACTTTGATATAGAAAAATCATAGATCTAGGTCAAAGGTTACTCCTTTTTGGAGTAGTTGTTGCACACACATAATTAGGAGGTTATGGCTTAGATCAAGGAGGTATCTAAGGTAGATACTACACACATATAAAAAACTATATCATAGAAAACACCTCTACACACTTATAAAGATGAGAGAATCTACCCAATTGTAAATAATCAATAAGAATTATTAATTCTTCAAAGTATTACACATATAAAACTAGAATATTAATCATAATAAAAGGAATTCTTTGTAGCTACTACACACTCAGAATTATTGAATCAAATAACCAAAAAGATAAAACCTAATTACACATGATATGGAAATAAAAGGAACCAATACATTTGTGACAATCAAAAATTTGATTTGCTCCCATATTGACTTTTTCCCATGCTTGAAAATGAGGGCTCTAAACATATATAGAGACTTGAGGAGGGGTTTCCTCATCCTCCAAGTGCATGAAAACTTGTGATTACATGGCATAATTAGAGCCTTGGTTATAATTATAATTTTAAAATTGTATGTAATGTATACGTATAGTTATTTAACAATTGTTAAAATAAAAATTCCTTTACGATGCTTACAAACGATTTAGACAACTTTCATAATTAAGCTCTAATAAAATCAAATTATGAGTTCAAAAATAACACCTTTGTATTGGTATGCATAAAATTAGACTTTAAACTAAGTGTAGATGGATGTTTTCATATATGATTTAGTTTTTGGAGTAGCTACTATAGATACTTATGTAGAACTAGAAGTTGTAGCATTAGTCTTCTTCTTCACCTGCAACTCTAGATAACACGTGTGTCATGAATCATGATGTTGTCTAATGATGTCCAAGTAATGAGGGCTTGTGCACCCTATTAACTTGTTTGAGGAGATTTTCATGCTCTACCTTAGTATTTTAGAAGTTGATCTTAAAAATTTCTACTTCCATCACCTTCTTTCTATCAAAACTCAACTTAGCTTCAATGTCTTCAAGTGTTAATCCCTAAAGGGTCTACTTGTAATTCTCAAATGCTTCCTAAAGGAGTTGATCAAAATTTATCCTACTAATAAGTTTGCTTTTACTGTCCCTTACCATAGATAATATCAATTCTTCTAGTATTTAAAAAATGAGGGGTTCATGTTCTTGATACTTGGACATTACTACCCTAGCTATTGTAACCCACTCTCTAGCCTCCTAAGTTCTAATCACCACCAAGTTGAGGGTGTTTTAATCCTCTAAAGGTGTCATAAAATTGAGATGGTTATATGCCATATTATTATTATAAATAATCAATAACTTCAATTTATTCTCATCTTGTTTTAAAGAATTAAATAATTTATGATCTTCAAAATATGGGGAGGTAATTCTACCCTCATTGCCTCAATTGCTTCTAGAGTATTATAACACTTTCATGTAGTGTAATGAAATTTGGTCTAAATCCCTTGAGGGATATGGATTATTTATTGTTTCTCGTTTATTTCTCTATCTATTTCTCAAGCTCTTGTGTCGCCATCTATGTGCACTCATGTAATGTTATCATAGCATCCTTATGAGTTTTTGCAATGGACTTAAATTCCTCTGTATATGGGGATTTCCCTATCTTCCTATTATTCCTTTTGACCAATGTAAAAAATTCTTGCCTTTCTCAAAAAATTATTTATCTCCCTACTGCATGATCCATTTTTCTCTTCCTAACTATTTGGATGCTTCTTGAGGGTCTGTTAAACATGGAACTTATAGAAGGAAACTTTGTTATTTTGAAATTTAGTTTCTAAGAAGAGCCTTTTATCTAAAATTAGATACCCATAGAGGTATGACTAGATGTGATGGGTTTATTAGCTATTTATCCTTATCAAATGTATTCTCAATTAATTTATCTTCTATTTCTTTTTCCAAAGTACCTTTGAGTACTGAGTCAAGAAGGAAAGGCCATATGATTTTAGACCAATCCACACCACCATATTTAGGTAGTGGGTGGATTTTATATACATATTTTCCCCTTTTGGCCTTACCTAAGGATATTATAGTAGTATATTTGGAGGAGATAGTGGAAGGTGTTGGTAGGTTGATTTGAGTGGAAGAAACATGGAGTTAGGGGATTGCTAATGTTATTTCAACTTTCTTAAAGTCCCTTTCTTTGTCTTACATTAGACTATAGTAGTACCAAATGGAATTTCATCATAAGTGGAAAAAATAGATATGATTGGTAGCATTGGGGGAATAAAAAATAGGGGTATGAGTAACATCCTCTATCTTTGGTGTAATCAGGAGTGTTTTTTCTATGACATTGAGGGGAACTAAATCAAATGAACTTATTGAAGAAAGGGAGGATAAATCAAATGAAATTTGGGGAAAAGGGACTAAAGGTTGAGCCTTCTTACCTAATTAGTCATCTTTTATTGGTATTTTCCCTTTGGTATCTATAAGGCTTAGTGACTTTGCTTTCTCTAATTATTCCTCTTCCTCTAGTTCTTGGTTTGCTAGTGTTGGTTAATAAACTAAAGATGTGTCTATTTAGGGTTCATCATAAATTGGGTTATATGTGAGGGGAGGAGCCCTTGGATTCTTCTTGTAGTATATTTTATCCTTTAATGGTGAAGAGGAGGCTCACTAAATTGAGGTAGTAGCAACCTATTTACCTATAGATTTATGTAGTAGTGGTGCAGTTAGGTAATCTCAACCTTCCACATCAGAGGAGTCTAAGTCAATTGGATCCTCTTGAACCCTCTATGCTTAATTTCACTCACTCCAAGATCTATTTTAATATCCTTTAATACTTGGGGACCTTCGTGAGAAGGCTTTCCTTGTTCCTCTATTTATTTTAGGGGTTTGGTGACCCAGAAGTCTAAAGTAGTCCATCCTCTAGTGGGTGGAAGCCATGTATGCATTTATTGAAACAAAATTGTAGGTTCTCCTTTAATAATTTTTAGATGTTCTTCTTTCAGACCTAAAATTTATTCCCTTTTCATTACTTGGGTGTCATCTTTTACATTTAAGAACAAAAAATCATGGTCATAAGGAACATGTTGGTATGAAATACCAAATCCCTAGATATGTTTTTGAATATTCCCATGAGGATCCTAGTCTCTATGAGATAGGGTGGCCAATGTATAATAATTCATTTTATTACCCACATCCCTAAAATGTTTCCTCATTTTATAGCACATTCATCCTATCATCATGTGGGACCCATAGAATGTGATTTTCTTTTGATTTATCAAATTTTCTTCTACACTCCACCAAATATGGAATGTAATCTCTTGCTATGCATGTTTATCAAGCATGTACTTGGGGAGGTGTAAGGGGTTGACCATATTTTTGATGACCATGATCACTGTATAGTCTATGTATAACCAATAGTCATCCCAAGGTGTCAATGTATCTAATATACTCTTCGATATCTTGGGAAGTGGGGCCTCATGGATAAACAACCATACCTGAGGATATACATCATCTACAATCTGGGTGATATTTTTGGTATACACATATGTGTATGAATTGATATTAATCATAGATGTAACTCTTTATGTAGTTCGTATCTAGACTATAAAGCTCCCTAAAGTCCTTATATATTGTTCCCACTATGACATCAAGGAGATATGATATCATATATAAATGGACTAATAAATTGGGCCATTTACCTTTATGTATAACTTGCTCCCTTATCTTAAATATGATAATCTCCCCTAGGTAAAAATTCATTGTGAAATTCATCATCATGTCTAGTAGTGGCACCTAATCTAGCTAGAGAAAATGGATTCTTGGCATGCCATATAGTATATTCAATAGGGCCATCTTGATGTTGACCCCCATTTTTAATTTGCAAATTAGGGTGGGGGATTTTCCCTTTAATACCATAGACTCCCTCAGAAGAAGCCATGAGCTCAGAGTTTTCTCAATTGAATTATGATTGTTCTATGTTACCACCTTATATATATCGAATATGGCATCTAGAATTAGCAAAGATAATTACCTTTGGAAATCATCACTAGAGATGCAAGCCACAATTGTCTTGTGATCCATGTGATGTGGGAATATGTCTTATGTCACTTTGTTAGAAAATAGAAAGTCTTATAGTAGGTCGATATAGGGAATAACCTTGGGCTTAGATGTTTTGAAGTGTAATCCTTGTCTCTTGAGGGAGAGTAGGTCTGTAAACAATTGGTGTTGTGTTAGTGATAAATCCCTTTCATGACAAAATGCATTGACAACATCAATGGATCCCATAATTCTAAATAGTTTGCATACATATCATTGAAAATTATTATGTTGAACATCATGTCTTTGTATTATATATAATCTTTAATTTAAAATTGGGATGGTAGAAATACTCCTCTAAAAACTCAATATGATTAATCCATTTCAATTGTCTAGTTTTCTCAAAGTTTTCTTGTACTTTGAAAACTCCTTTCTACTAGTTGCTTCTTTACAATGGATTCACAGGTGGCTAGGGCTTTGTTCATAGAGTATCAATTGAGCTTAGAATTTACTTGTGATTAATGAACACATCGATAGATACAAGTCATTGACATAGCCTTTTGAATTAAATTTTAGTTAATGTGTTTTAATGTCCAACATTCATATTATTACTTTACCTACATAACTCAAATTTTGTTATTTTAGCTGGTAGGGAAGCCATGTCTTTACATTCTTTGGCAAGTGTCATGAAGTAGTTCTGATTTCATGGTTAAGTCTAGTAGGATTTCGGTAGTTAGGAGTTGAGATTTGAGCTTTATGTTGGGATTGAGTCAAAAATTCTCATGAACCAAAAGCTTAGAACACAAACCCTAAATAAAATGTCTAAATACCAAATCCTTCAAAATAATTTTTGAACTAAATGTCTGAATAGAACCTCTAAACAAAAACCTTGATGACCAAAATCCTAAAAAAGGAGTTCTAAATAAAACTAAGATGTAAACAAAAGAAACCTAGAATAAAAGTCATGAACAAAACTTCTAATGAACAAGTCCCAAACACAATCTCTGAACATAAAAGTCGATGAAGACTATCCCAAAAAAATTATCCAAACAAAAAGTCTTCAATAGTTTCTCTAAAGATAAATCTTGAACAAAAATTATAGCTAAAATATATGATAAGAAATGATCTAAACTTAAGTACTGAATAAAATATCTAACTACCAAAATCTTGAATAAAAGAGTTTCAAATAAAACTAAGTCCCAAAACTTGTATAAGTTTAAAACTCTTGAAATACGTTAATAAGTTAGTCCAAAATGTAAAATACCATTGTGTATAGTTTTGAGTGTTGAGATTAAGGAGAAATGTGATAAAACTCTCACAGATGAAGAGGAAAACTTAACAAATAGGTCCAAATAAAAAAAAAAGTGGGTCCTCATTCTTTTTAAACAAAGAATAGAGTAAAGTTGGGTACAATAAATGGAGACTTACAGGGGGAATACTTCCAAGTATTTGAGAACTCATAACTTTGATTAGCTTTTTCAAATAAAACATGAACCATTCCATAGAAAAATATTAGAATCATTTATATGAAAGAGACTCCCAACTACATCATACAACATACTTGCATCTACATCCATGGATCTGTGTGTGTTAAAGTGATGTTAATTAACCCTTGTTGTGAGGATCTTTACAAAGACTTGGAGTAGTTGTAGGTTTAGGTCTATTTATTTTGAAGCTCATTAAATCAAGGGGGATCATGTATTTCTCTATTGCCAGCTAGAACTCCATAGCTCTGATAGAGATACCTTTGGGTTACTTATCTCCTCTTCCTTTATTTCTTTGAGCATGATGCATGGTACATTGACCTTATTTCATCATGTGATCCTTTGGTCCCCTTTTGATTTTCTTTGGGTTTTATTGATCACTCATTTTTTAATACTTTGGTTTTTTTATTTTTTATTTTATATGTGAATGAAATAAGGGGAGATAAAATCACTATGATCTAGTGTCATTATAAAAAAAATTATTTACCAAAATTTCCCTACCAACTACATCAATACCAATGATTATCACCTCCAAACAATTATTAGTATGAAAAGTATGATTGGTCCAATGGAGTGAGAAAATTTTCTAAATTTATATGGAGTATTTGAGAGTAGCTTTCATACACCTAGTAGAAATATTCAATTATAACACAACCCTGAATGAATGTCATTACATACAAAAATCCTGAATACCTAAGACATAAAAGTATAATAGGCTTGTGAACAAACCCAAAATTTTAAATCCCTATGTAGTTTCCCTTTCCCATATTTATCAATTTAAGCATAAAATAGGGAATTAGCTAGTAGGATGTTAGTTTAGTTGTGTCATAATGAACCAATTTATATTGTCATAAGAAATAATAAAATGACTAAATCAAAAAGCAAGAAAACTAAACTAGAAAATAGATAAACTAAACTAGAAATCAAGAAAACTAAACTAGAACTACCTCTACCATGCTTTCTTCATCACTCAAGGATAATTTTAGATGATATATCCATGAAATAATGTTTCAAAAATTACCCATTGACTAGATATGTGAGTTCATCACCTTGAATGTCCCTTAGATAAAATGCATTATTTCCCAATATCTATAAAATATAGTATGGTCCAATCCACAATGGGGTAAATTTATCATGTTTCCCTTTATTTTCATGGAATTTATCCCATAAAAGCACTAGATTGTAGATCCTCAATGATTTTAATTTTTCCCTTTTGTCAAACCATATTTGACTATGTCTTGATGTTTACTAAAAGTCTATAGGTTCTCAATCCTTGAGTCTTCCATTTATATTATATCTATTAATTGAGATTATGCCTTGTCATTTGGTTCCATATATTCCTACATGAATTGATAGGTTGATAACTTTAGCATGATTGGGAATACTAGATGTCATCCATACACTAGTAGATATGGTGAGGCTTTGAGGGCCTACTTATATCTTGTTCAATCTACTCACAAGAAATATTTAAGTAGATTATGTCAGTCCCTAGGCTTATCCCTAGTTGATTTATTAATTGCATATATCAAATTCTTATTTGTTGATTCAACCAATCTATTTCCCTGAGGATAGTGGCTATATGATGACCTAATGGTGATTTTATTTTCATGAGCCCATTCAATAAATTTAACTGATATGAATATTGGCCCATTATCACAAACTAGAGATATGGGAATGTCAAATCTAGTTGTGATGTGTTCTTCTAATAAACAAATCACATCCTATGCTATATAATTCTTGGTGTCCACTACCTCAATATATTTGGTACTATAATTTGTGGTAGTGAGTACAAACTTATGACATGCTAAAGAGTTTGGGTTAATGTTGTCAATGAAGTCCAACCTCAACTAGGCAAATGGCCTTCCCTCAATAACAGGGTACAAGGGAATTATTACCTGTACTTTTATTTTTTTCTAAAGGTTGGAATTCATGACATGTCATTACATGGGCATGAGCATCCTTGAAGACTATTGGCCATTAATAACCCATTCTTAGGATTTTATGAGCTATGGTATTCCTAGATAGATGACCACTACTTATCTTTTGGTTTAGGTTTTCCATAATCTCTTGAGCATCTTCTATTGATACACATCTAAGGTAGATGCCTTCATAATTTATCCTATAAATAACTCCTTTCTTGATCAATTAGTGAGTATATTTTATCCTCAAAGCTCTCCTTTATTCTCAATTTAGTTTTGAGGGACAAGTACCTATAAGCAAATATTAAATTATGTTAGTATACCATTCCCTTACAGACACATGGGTCTCACAAACCTCTTTAATAGTAATGTGTGGATCAAGGTCAGTCATGGGTTGGATGATTCCCTAAGCCCAGAAGATATTTTTAGGCTTGATTTATATATCAAATTCCTATAAATTTTCCATCCATTTTCTTTTGCATTCTCCAAATTAATTTTTTATAAGGTAAGATTGATAGTAGGGTTATGCATGATAGTGATAGTCTTATTTATTAGGATGTAGTAGTGACATTTATTCACTAATTTCATAAGAGTGAATATTTTCTTATCGATAATGGAATACCTAAGTTCTATATAAAATTCCTTTATAAATTATAAGTACATAAATATAAGTAAAAGTCCTTTGTAAAATATAAACTAATCAATATTGGGGCCTAATATATAGCATCTTTGATGTCCTAGAAATACTTTTGGGATTAGCTTTCCATTCTAATTTTGCATCCTATTTGAGCATTACATTTAGGGGTCTCAAAATTTCTACAAATCCTGAGATGAACATTCTTACAAAATTTATTTGCCCAAAGAAAGACTCAAGCTCCTTCTTGTTTTTTGGTAGTTCAATCTTTGAAACCCCTAGATTATATCTAGATCAATAATGATTCCTTGTTTGGTAATGATATGTCCTAAAATCTTGCCCTCCATAACTATAAATATGTTATTATTTAGGTTAGTGATATGCCAAACATTTGGCATCTTTTGAAGATTGACTATAGATGGCCTACATGGTCATTCTTGTTATTGGATAAAATAGTAAGGTCATCCATATAGATGATTATAAATTTACCTATTAATCCTTGAAATTCATGATCCATTACATTTTGAAAGGTGGTTCATACATTAATTAGGCCAAAAAGTATCCTCTTATATAGATAGTTACCTCACTTTATGGTAAATGCAATTTTCATTCTACATTCTGATTGTATCAACACCTAGTTATAACTTAAAAATCCATCTAGGAAGGACATCATTTCAGATCCACTGACTATTTAAATAACCTCATCTAATGAGGGAAGTGGTCAATTAGCCTTCTTAAAATCTTTGCTCAAGATTATAAAATCAAAACATAATCTAATTTCTCCATTTTTCTTTCTAACTGGGACTAAATTGGCCACCTAGGTAGAATGCCTAATTGGTAAAACTATCCTTGCACTCAATAGATTTCCTACTTCTCACTAAATGAGAGGTTCCAAGATAGGGTTCACTAGTATTTATTTTTGTCTAAATGGTTTATGGTCTGGTTTCAGTGGTATTGTATGAGTGATAAACATTGGGTCATAAACCTTCAAGTCCTCATACATCCATGCAATCACATATTTATATTGGGTGAGTAAATTTTTCACCCTTTATCTTTCTTATAAAGTGCAATTGAGGCTAATGTTGACATGGCATGGGCCATTATTATCTCCTAAATTCTCCATTTTGAATTCAAACTCACTAAGCTTGGGTTGCCTTTACTACTAATCTTGAGGATCTATATCAAATTCCCTTTCTAAGGAAACCATTCCAAGTGGGAGATGATTTTCTTTGAGTTAGATAACACCTTCCTCATCAAACTCCTCTTAGCAAATTTAACTAACTTATTTTTCATCAATGATTTAGGACTCAAATTATCCTAAGTTAGTTAGAAAATTAATGATCTACTAGTCATCATCAAAGACTTATAAATTATTTATGTTTTCAAAAACATAAGGATAAGGTACTAGCTCAATGGAGAATCTCTTTACCTTGGATTCTTGGAGACGCTCCAAATTGGAATTTGAAGTAGATAGTGAATCTATGGCTTGATTTTTGTTCCCTAAGAATATCCACTATATTGAAAGCCTCAAAGGATTCAATCAAGTCTCATTCTCTATGTTTATATCTTTTTAGATATGATATCTTGCGCTAGAATTTTTTTAACCTAATTGACTACCAGCTCTAAATCCTTGTATACCAATAACTGCTTGACATTATTTTTGAGGGAAAAGTGTAATCCCAAAATTAATACTTCATATTTGGCTCTATTCTTGGTGAATGAAAACTAAAATATGTATGATTCCAAGAACTTATTTCCTTCTAGATTAACTAATTCAATTCCTACACCTGATCCATGTTTGGATTTGGTGTCATCAAAGTGGAGAGTCCATAACTAGGTAGGGATACAAGATTTTGGTTCTATTATTTCATTTCATGTGGTGAAATTATAAAAACCAAGGCTAAGGGATTCATAACTTACCTCTTCATTCTTGACATTGTAATGTATGATAGGATACTTCATCCTTGGTTCCCAATCAATCCAGATTTGGTTTGGAAGGCCTCTCCATGATAGCCAAATGTGAGAGAAATATATTAAGAGATATCCATTGAGTGTCTTATACTAGTCCCTACTTAAAAATAGTCCATAGCCTTCAAGTATGTCTACTAAAAATATATTAATAATCATGTATACTCATGGATTGGATTATAATTTAATACACACATTAGTCATATCTTCAATCACTAGTACTACTATTTTATCTAACTGTGAGACTATTATCTTTGATGGGCTTGGAGTTAGGTCAAGATTTTGAAAAATATAAGTAGGTATCAGAGTGGTTGAAGCTCTAGAATCGATTAAGCAATTGTGAATATTCTTTTTAAATGCCCTAAGGGTCAACAAAAAAGGTGGAACCTCTTACTTGCTTTTGTATATGATTTTGGTGTTAGAGGCCTTTGTTTTCTCTATAAGATCTTTTATCTTTTCCATAGGGGTCTTCCCTATGATATACTTCCATAGTAGTTCTTTCTATTTAGTGATTTGGGAATATTCATGAAGGGTGATGTTTGCTTTGATTTTCTTCATGTCCTCAAAAATGTTATACCCTCCTCTATTTTGTTCCTCCTTATTCTGAGGTTGAACATTACCTTTCAATGAAGGTGGATTATTGTCATATTTCAAATTTGGTGCAATGGTTGTGTTATTTGGAGGAGTAAAAATTATGAATGGTTGCCTATTCCTCAAGTTTTAACCAACTTTTTAACATTTTTGGAAGGCATGGATCTCACCAATGTTGTCTTATAGTATGTTATCATCTTCACTCAATAAAGGAAACTCATGAGTCTCAAAGAACATAATGATGCCTAAAGGGCCAAATTCATGATAGAATTCTAGTGGGTTATGCATCAAATCATGCCTCACCACCTCTCTTTAAAATATCTTAAAAGTTACACAAAATTCAACACAATCAAGCTCACCATGATGAGACGTATTATGGATTATGTACTATTTATCCAAGGTTATCTCTAATATATTTATTTTTAGTGGCTTTTTGGACTACTTTGTATTATTTTTAGGCCTATTGAATGGTCTATTATAGCTTTAGAACCTAGAATTTTGACTATTATTTAGGCCATTAGTGTTACCTATCTTATTTTCATGTTGAGGAATCATTATTTAACTTGTGAACCATTTTTTGTGTCATCCAGCTCTACTTTAGTAGAATATGTGCCCTGTATAACTATAGTAGGGGATGGAACTAAATTTTGGTTCTATTGATAACCATTTCCAAGGTGCATAGTTGTTTAAGAAACTATAATTCAGATGTGAAATTTATATCAAAAGAGGTGGCATGTATAATTGATTCTAATTAAATGCAAGGACATTCTATTTCACATGTGGAATTGGATTCAAAGTTGGGAGACTATTATTGATACTAGGTGTGCCAGGTACCTGAGGATTAAGTTGTCTATCAATGTTGTCTTCTTCATAATCCAATGCCAAAGTGTTGATAATAGCATCCCTTCTTAAGAAAACTATAATAATTAGATCTAAAGCATTTTATACATTTCTAATTCCAACACTTCTATTGGTTTATACACTAGGCTCAACAAGGTATACATCTTATGAAATCTAGCATTGAAGGCCTGGATTGGTTTGTTGGTATCCCTCTTCATGCTAGTAAAGTTTTTGTATATCAAAATTGGGATGGTGACCTACCCAAACTATGAAATAAAATTAGTTTGACACTTATTCTAGGTAGTAATGGAATTCTCTTATATATTAAGGTACCAATCATAATCAACATCCATTAGTTCAAAAGGAAAAAAAAATATGCAACATCATCATTAATAGCATTCATCAATCTCAATAAAACTTTGAAAGACTTAATGTGTTCTTCTGTTGTTCTTCTTCTTGAAGGAGATAATGATGGTATATACTTTTCAAGATTCCTTTATAGGTGATGCACATCCCCTAGGATAGAAATAGCATATCCAACCAACCAAGTTAGTTGATCCATAAGATGATTAATAGGAGTGTTCCTTACTAGGGAAGGTGTTCTAGCTCTATTATTGATAGGGGTAGTTGGTAAAAATATAGGCCTTCTGTGATTTGACAAAGGTGAGACTAGAAGACTATAATGAGTTCTAGATCTAGTCACTCTCTTGGGTAATTCTAGTGTAAATGTAAAAATTAACCTCTTTTATTTGAAAGGCTCAAGCCCTCCTTCTAGTGCTAGAAAGAATATTGATGCAATTTTTATGCACACCATTTTGTAATGAGGTAGCCTATAATGTTTCAAGATCTTATGAAGGCAAAATCCACTCTAGGTTATAGTTATAGGTGTGTAGTTTAACAACTAGGTGATGGAATAGCAGGCATAACATGCAATTTTTCAACTAGGACTATGCATGGATGGATGGTATCTAAAATAAAGTTAAAACTAGGTGAGTTAGCAGATGGGTGGATACTAATCTAAAGTGGGAAAATATTAGAAATAAAATCAAAAAATGGGTGAAAGGTAGAGTAGAAAAGAAGGATATATGATCTTAAGAATTACCTTTTAGGCTAAATCCTTCATGGACAAGTGTTTTTAGAACTAATGTTTGATATTATAAGTTGCTTCACACATGCATACAAACATAGTTAAGCAGTCTAAGATAGTTTGATATAATAAACTTAGATATCTAGGTCAAAGGTTACTATTGTCACCAAATTTTGCACCCTAGAAGAAGGTGTTCAAGCCTCCTCCAAATTTGGATAACTTAAAAAAATTTCTAGGTATGTGGGTGTACCTAATTTGGAAATGATCCTCTAGATTTAAAGGGCTAGCTCCTTGAACATATCTTTGCAAATTTTATCACCTAAACTAGTATTTAGTTATAGAGGAAAGAGTTAGAAACAACCTAAATTGAACCTAGTCTATAGAGTTGATGCGCCAAGATTATTTCCACATGACCATATATTCCATGCACTATGGAACAAGTCATACAAATTAGTCTCAAAGTACTAAAAGGTTCTAACATGAGAATTTCAATATAGAGGTGAGATATGTGAAACAACACAAGGCAAATGGACCAAAAGGTAAGTTGCACATTTTAAGGGCAATTATACACTTAAAAGAGTTTGACACATTTTAATGCACTCTATATGACCTATTAGACTAATAACTCTTGCTCAGATATGAAATGATAAAGGAAAGAAGGAGAGAAGATTATAACTTATTATCACTATAGATCACTTACACACTTAGAAAATTATTTGAGAACTCAAAAAAAAACTTGCATTAATCTTCAAAGGTAAAATATGACATCAGTATAGCAAAGATTCATCATACATGGATGTGGTATATATCTTACAAAGCTAAAATGGTAGCTAATTATATAAATTCTAAGAGAGAAGAAAATAAATAAGTTCAAGGGTCACTACAACACATTTCAAGAATGAGAACTAGTTATAATATAGGTGAAACTAAGTGTGAAATAGATAATGAATTCCTTCCAAGCTAAATATCCATGTAAACCATGATAAATTCCTTCCAAAATTGTGTAATGAATCTTATGCCAACCTTTGTGAAACTATTTCCATCATGAATCATCCTTTGAGTATTTGAAATTAAACCAAGAGAGTCAACACATAAGCACTATTCGAGGGGGTTGAAACATGATATGATAATTATAATATGCTCTCCTAACTACTATCTATCTTTTAGACACCTATGTTCACCATCTATAATCATTTGTTGATTTTCTAGACTTTTATATTTACATTTGGCAATCATTGTTCATATCGAACCTCAATTGGGATTTCTTGGTGGCATATGATTTTGAAGAGATTGTTTCACTACAAGATCCTTGATCTTACATATTTTCTCATGTGCCATTCCCTTTCCATGTTGCTCATTCCTTTCTAAAATATATCTATGATATTCATTTGCTCTGATTGAAAATGACTCTTTGGTTCAATATTTGTCCATCGAAGCTGATTCAGACCAATCACATTTGTTCTTATTGGTTTTGTAGATCCTCACTATTAGATCTTAACTTTTTGACCTCCTACACACTATAGGATTAAAATATATGAAGGAATTTGAGACATAGATCATGATCTAGTTGCTTGACTATGATTCATCCCCAATATTCATTGATATATTGACTCTCATTCTCTCCATCGATTCTTCTAGATCTTAGCTCTTGCATGTTGTTAGATCTTTGAACTTACATGAACTTTACCTTGACTTGGTTATTAATCTTTGACACTTTAACTTCATCTAACTACTTCTTATGTCTTTGGATCACTTTCTCTCCATCTATCTTCTAAACTTGCTCAATCTTTAAATCATTAATGTGTTGATAAACCTCAAGCACTTTATAGCATTTGAGTCCATTGACTCTACTGGATATCTAATGTCTAATTAAGTGCTACCTATTGATATTTTAACTGGCTCAAACATTAACTCTAAAAATTTTGCATTCATTAGATCTCTATCTAATAGGTTTCATGAATGTGACACTTGTCACTATCATGTTAACTCAGAGGAGCCTTTGACAATTTGAATTTGCTTCGCTTAATTGGGACATATATTAAGTTTTAAACTTAGGAAAATATAAAGTCCTTTGATCATTTTTTAGATTCAAGAATTGTTAGGTCAAGGGGTTTCTTTATTTAAGATGATATGGAATAAATTTGTAACTTAAGTTACTGGTTCCTGACTATACCAAGTTAACATTAAAATAGAATTTTGCTTACTGATGTCATGGATAAACCCTTAGGATGCATAGATTAGAAAGCAAATTAGATAGTCTAACTTCTTAGGAATGGTTCATAAATAAAAATTCAATATTAATCTATAATAAAACATCAAATGGAATTTGAATAAGTGTATAAGTCACCCCAAGAGTATTTTTTTAGAAACTTCTCTTGTTTACCGTACCAAGTACAAACCTGAAGACCATTGCCAAGCCTAGTGAAAGAAGAGAGAAATAGTTTTATTCATTTCTTGGAACCTATGATCAAAATATTAATTGAAATAAGTGTGTGTAATATCAAGAGACACTACTAAAGTGTCCTCAGTTGTAGGAGGTCATACAAGTCATTTAATGCTCTATTTTGACCCCCAAAATGACTCAAAAGGACATAAATATTTAAAATGACCAAGACCAAGGCTAATGTGACATTAAATGACATATAGTGACCTATAATACACCTTATTACATAATAATAAACCCCATAAAACATTTAAGCTTCAATATTTTACCTATAGGGGTCTCAATTTGACCTATTGGGTCAAATTTGGTCAACAAATTAGTGACTCATAGGGGAGCATGCCTGCTATGCTAGCTAGACCAGTAGCCTAATCATATCAATTAGGATATGGAGTCACATGTACAATACATTAACAAAAAAATAACTTTGACAACACAAAAATATAAAATAACAAGGGTAAAACACCAAGCATAAGCAAACATATGTTTAATTGGAATGCTTAGGGAACAATACACACACAACTAAAATAAAACACATACCTAATCTACAATTTATAAGATAAAACTTTACCAATCAATATCAAGGTTTTAAATGTATCCCATTCATATGGATAGGCATATATTTTCCATTCATCTTTGATAGTTAGATGTTAGTGCACAAATATATAATATTCCCTAATTAAATAATAGGGAAAAATAAAAACCTACACTAACACCCCCCCATAAGCACAGCTTAGGTGGGTAGTGTGGAAATATAAAATGGGTCCCAAAAACTAGGCCTAATGAGGTACCCATGTACAAATGCAATCTCTGAGAATGAATCTTAGAGCAATTAGTGTAATACTTTAAGCAAACAGGACGTCAGACTCAGCCGAAAATGCATCCTGGGAGACCCAAATTTTAGGCACTTTATAAACTAGTACATTTTTAAAAAATAACAATCCCATGATGTGGAGAATTGGAATACAAACACTTTTTCAAAAAATGGCTCTCGAATTTGAGCTACCGTTTGCAAGATATTAAAGATTCAATTTCCTATAAACTAGTGTTTTTGCAAAAAAATAGCACTAAAACATTTTTAAAATGCCTGTTTTGAGAGAGAAAGTGGCCTTCCAACCACTTATTGGACTCATCACAGAGTGAGGAATACAAAGGAGGTCTTTGTGAGGGGTAATTGGCCTCCTGCCAACTCATGCCTCACCCTTTGTCTTCATAGGTCAAAAATATAAGTTTTTAAAACCTTTAAATTGCTTTTTTAAATGCTAATTTTCCAATTTGACTTTAATTCAAAAAATCAAATGACTGGTTTATGAATACAAGATTAGAATAATTATGAGGAAATTAGACAAAAGCAAATTTTACCAATTTTTCTTAGCAGAGTGGAGAGGTCATGAGCTCAAAAAATGAACTCATAAGTCTAAGTCCTAGTAGCTTTAACACCCTACAGGACTACTTCACTAAGTTTAAGGCCCTTAGATTGTAATTGAAATAATGCAGGATAGAGAAGAAAGATGACCAACTCATCCTTTCTATTCTCACAAAGTTACGTCCAAGCTATTCAGTCTTTGTATCCACTTTCCATGCCACAAAAAGTGCCCTTGGCGCTACATGGAAAATGCCTTCTTTGGATTCATTCATTACCAACTTGACTAGGGAGCAAGATAAATTAATAAAAATGGGCACAATGAAGTCTACTCAACCCCAAGCTTTGATATCTGGAAATGGTAAGGATAAGACTTCAACAAAGGAGAAGAAGAAAAAGAACAAGGACCAGGACAAGAAGAAAGAAAACAACAATCCTGCCAAAAACAACACTGAGTCTTCCTCCTTCAATGCTAAACCTAAGAAGGAGAAGGTTAAGTGTGCCTATTGTAAGAAGACAGTGTTGGGGATCAACCAACACTAGATTACACTTGTGAAAGCAATAAATGTGAAAATAAATCAGATAGATAAGTAACTGGAATGATAAATAGCACAGAACAAGAGATACAAGAAACCACCCTGAAAACTTGTATTAAAACTCTTTACAAAAGGAATACAATTGAAGAAACTTCTTTCTTCCACACCTCTCTCAGATGCACAAGATCTCTCACTAGATCTCTATTCCTCAAGAACTCTCTCTCTCAAGTACAATCAATTCCAACAACCTGGATTGATACAACTCTGTACTATCCTTCAAACATTCACAATGTTCTACTCATACAATTCAACATCATTCAACATACTAAGCTAAGAAGATCTTTCCTACATATAGAATTAGGAAACTTGAGCATGCTCTTACAACAAACAATTAAGCCTCTTAAACAAGGGATCTAAAAATAATATTGCTAATAATAGAGACGTGAGCTTAAGTCTACAACTCAAACTCATCATGCAAACACTCGCTTCTGTCCTCAAAAATCACTTTTTGGACACACAGGTAACCGACGTCGGTTCCTACCTGTTCACCTGTGACCGTCGTTGGCCGACCCACTACCGACATTGGTGCCTCTGCAACTGCACCTGACCGACGTCGGTCGCTCCTGACTGATGCCAGTGTCTGTGTAGACCCAAAACTGTTTAAGTCTGCTCCTTGGTGAAGCTTTTAGCTCCACACCCTAGCAATCTCCCACTTAGAGATAAACAGCTGCACCAGTACCTGTACAGCAACATCTTCTAGCTCCTCCATCTTCAACTCAATCATGAAGACCAATAGAAGTTGAATGAAGATTCAACTTCTCCTTTGTAACCAGCTTGGTTAACATATCAGCAGGATTCCTATCTGTATGGATCTTCTCCAGCTTCAACTCACCATCTTCCAATACCTGCCGTATGAAGTGGTACCTTAGCTGTATGTGCTTGGTTCTTGAGTGAAAGGCTGAATTCTTAGCCAAATGGATTGCACTCTGACTATCACTATACAATCTGCAACTCCCATGCTCCCTTCCAATCTCTTCCATGAACCGTGTCATCCATATCATCTCCTTGTTAGCTTCTGTGGCTGCAATATACTCTACTTTTGTAGTTGACAAGGCAACAACCTTCTGCAACTTAGATATCCAGCTAACCGCCATTCCACCTATAGTAAAAACATAACCTATGGTGTTCCTCCTGCCATCCAAATCACCTACCATATCTAAATCTACATAACCATGTAGAGAAGTATCTGAACCTCCAAAGCACAAGTGTCTACTGCTGGTTCCTCTTAGATATCTAAGGATCCACTGAACTACTTTTCAATGTTCCTTTCCTGGATTGGCCATATACTTACTTACTACTCCCATTGCTTGGGCAATATCTGGTCTAGTACACACCATTGCATACATCAAACTCCCTACTGCGGAAGAATATGGAACCTTACTCATGTACTCTACCTCATCATGTGAATTAGGACATTGTTCTTTACTCAACTTAAAATGTCCAGCCAAAGGTGTGCTTACCGGTTTAGCATCCTACATATTGAACCGTTTCAACACCTTGTCCACATAATCCTCTTGAGACAATATCAACCTGTGATTTTTCCTGTCCCTCTTAATGCTCATGCCAAGGATTTTCTTTGCTGCTCCCAAATCCTTCATAGCAAACGTTTGAGCTAATTTCAACTTAAGCTCAGAGATATCCTGCATGTGTGATCCTGCAACCAGCATATCATCTACATACAACAATAGAATAATATATCTACCATTATCAAATCTCTTAAAATATACACAATGGTCAGATTGACACCTACTGTAGCCATGCTCAGTCATAAACCTATCAAATTTCAAATACCACTGTCTAGGAGCTTGCTTGAGGCCATACAAGCTTTTCTTCAACTTGCACACTAACTTCTCCTTACCCTTGACCTCAAATCCTTCTGGCTGTTCCATGTAAATTTCCTCATCCAAATCTCCATGAAGAAATGATGTCTTAACATCTAGCTGCTCAAGATGCAAATCCTCAAAAGCAACCAAAGACAATACAACCCTTATAGAAGTCATCTTAACAACAGGAGAAAAAATCTCACCAAAGTCAATACCTAGCTTTTGCGCAAATCCTTTCACTACCAATCTGGCCTTATATCTCATCTGTCCATCCTCACCTTCCTTCAACCTGTAGGTCCATCTGTTCTTCAGTGTTCTCTTACCAGCTGGCAACTCAACCAAATCCCATGTTTGTATCTCTCTTAAGGACTCCATCTCCTCAACCATGCCACGCTCCCACTTACTCTTGGACTCCACCTATAATGCTTCTTCAAAACTCTCTGGTTCTCCACCATCAGTTAGCAATAAATAATATAAAGAAGGAGAATATCTAATTGGAGGCTTACTTACCCTTTCTGACCTCCTAATGGGTGTTTCAGACTCATTCTCAACACGCTATCCACCCAAATTTTTTGACAGTGACCGACCTCGGCCACCTGTAGACCTGTTACTGGCCGATGCCGGTGCCTGTCCTACCGACGTCTGTCTCTGTATGACTGACATCAGTTTCTGTACTGCCGACGTCGGTTCCTAACCTACCGACGTCGGTCTCTGTGTTTTCATGTAAGTGATTATTTATTTTTCCCGCGAGCTCATTTTGGACCATAACTTCATCCAATTCCTCATTGCTCTGCCCAGATTGATTCAGCTTCCTCATCTGATCACTATACATCACTTTTTCATTGAAAACAACATCATGGTTCCTGATTACCTTGTTAGTTCCTAGATTCCAAAATCTAAAACCAAAATCATTTGAGCCATAGCCAATAAGCGTGCACCTCATAGACTTAGCATCAAGCTTCTTTCTATTTTCCTTATCTACGTGCACAAAGGCTTCACAACCAAAAAATTTGAGATATGAGAGATCTACCTTTTTACCTGTCCATGCCTCTTCTAGAATTCCACCATCCAGAGTTGTAGAGGGTCCTCTATTAATCAGGTACACTACGGTGTCAACTGCTTCTGCCCAAAACTCTAAGGGCAACCCAACATGCAATCTCATACATCTTACACGCTCCATGATTGTTATATTCATCCTTTCAGCAATACCATTCTACTGAGGTGTCCTTGGAACCATCCTTTGCCTACAGATTTCATGTGTGTAATAATACCAGTTAAACTTAAGACTACAGAACTCACCGCCATTGTCAGATCTCAAGCACTTCAATCTTCTTCCTGTTTCATTCTCAACCATAGCTTTCCAAATCTTGAAAGTCTCAAAAACATCATATTTATTTTTAATACAGTAGATCCATACCTTTCTTTTGGTGTCATCTATGAACGTAACATAGTACCGTGATCCTCTAATAGAGGCTACCTGAGCCGGTCCCCACACGTCTATGTGAACAAGCTGCAACTTATGTCTTTTCTTAGTAGACCCAGTCTTGAGAAAACTAACCCTTTTCTATTTTCCAAATACACAATTCTCACAAAATTCTAGATCCATACTTTTCAAATCTGAAAGCATACCTTTAGACTTAAGAATTGACATCCCCTTCTCACTCATGTGGCCAAGCCTTGAGTGCCACAATTTAGCATCCACATCTGAAGTAGATAATACAGAAGGAAATTTGTTAGTAACACAATTACACAAATAGAGAGTACCTTCTCTCTTACCTCTGGCCATAACAAGTGCACCCTTGGTCACCTTCCAAGATTCTGCTGTGAGAGTTACTGTACAACCCTCATCTCCTAACTTTCTTACAAAAATCAAATTTCTCTTCAAGCTAGGAACATGCATCACATCTCTCAAAACTCATGTGTTGCCATTCTGCATCTTCAGCTGCACTTTACCTTTGCCAATAATCTTACAAGGCTCATCATCCCCTAAGTACACTATTCCAAAATCTCCATGGATATAGTCACTAAAATATTCTCTGTTAGGGGTAGCATGGAAAGATGCACCAGAATCTAATACCCAAGCTTCTATATTATTATGCAAAGAGAAAATTAGAGCATCTTGTGAAATACCTGCAACCTTTGCCTCTTCCTTTCCTTCGTGTTGATTGTCCTCCTTAGGCTTTGACCAGCAATCTCTGCTTATGTGCCCTAACTTTCCATAGTTCTAGCATTGTGGCCTTCTGCCATTCCTGGATTTGGATCTGCCTCTTCCCTTAGACTTAGATCTTGATCTCCTCTTGCTCCTTTCTTTTTGCCTTCCCCTGCTCTTGATATTTAAAGCGTTCCCAGATGTCTCTTCTGTGTTTTTCTTGCAAATTTCCTCATTCAAGATAACACTAACCACATCCTCTACTTTTAAAATATTTGAAGCAGATGCAGTATTAGAAACTGCCATTACCAAGCCATGCCAGCTTTCAGGCAAAGAACATAATATTAAAAGAGCTTTTATTTCATCATCAAATACAATATTGACTGAACTTAATTGGTTAACAATACCATGGAAATCATTCAGGTGATTAGATACAGATCCACCTTCTTACATATGCAAATTAAATAACTGCTTCATAAGATATACCTTATTAGAAGCTGAGGGTTTTTCATACAAATTTGCTAACGTAGTCATTAACTCTACCATTGTTTTTGCCTGTGACAAATTAGATATCACAGTGGATGTTAGACTCAGTCTTATAGACCCCAGAGCCTTTCTGTCAAGAACTTCCCATTCTTCATCCTCCATGTCCTTGGGCTTCTTTGCAATCCCACCTAACGGTAAGTAAAGATCTTTCTGATACAGATAGTCCTCTATCTGCATTCTCCAATGTTGATAGTTCTTTCCATTAAACTTTTTCATTCTCAACTTACTTTCTTCTGCCATTACTTCTCCCACTCATACAGAAATCCCTGCAGAAACCCCTATGAGCAACCTGTAATCCAAACACACTACACATATCTGAACCACCTGTTAGTGAACCTGAGCTTTGATACCACTTGTTGGGGATCAACCAACACTAGATTACACTTGTGAAAGCAATAAACGTGGAAATAAATCAGATAGATAAGTAACTGGAATGATAAATAGCACAGAATAAGAGATACAAGAAACCACCCTGAAAACTTGTATTAAAACTCTTTACAAAAGGAATACAATTGAAGAAACTTCTTTCTTCCACACCTCTCTCAGATGCACAAGATCATTCACTAGATCTCTATTCCTCAAGAGCTCTCTCTCAAGTACAATCAATTCCAACAACTTGGATTGATACAACTCTGTACTGTCCTTCAAACATTCACAATGTTCTACTCATACAATTCAACATTATTCAACATACTAAGCTAAGAAGATCTTTCCTACATATAGAATTAGGAAACTTGAGCATGCTCTTACAACAAACAGTTAAGCCTCTTGAACAAGGGCTCTAAAAATAATATTGCTAATAATAGAGACACGAGCTTAAGTCTACAACTCAAACTCATCATGCAAACACTCGCTTCTGTCCTCAGAAATCACTTTCTGGACACACAGGTAACTGACGTCGGTTCCTGCCTGTTCACCTGTGACCGTTGCCGGCCGACCCACTACCGACGTCGGTGCCTCTGCAACTGCACCTGAACGACATTGGTCGCTCCTGACCGATGCCGGTATCTGTGTAGACCCGAAACTATTTAAGTCTGCTCCTTGGTGAAGCTTTTAGCTCCACACCCTAACAGACAGGGCATGATGAACACAAATGCATGAAGAAATAAATAGATCACCTAACTCATCTTCTAGAGAAGCACAACATAGGTGTTCTTGAGTCCATCAAGCAGAATTCATCTACCCAAGATTCTACTAAGGCAAAAGGCAAGGGTAAGGAGAAAGAAAAGGGCAAGGCCCTTGTAGCAACTGCATCTTCTACAACATCATGGGTCATTGATTCGGGTGGTTCTCACGACATGGGCTATTCACAAGTTGATTTTTCATCTTTAGAGCCTTGTAACATGACTTTAATTAGTTTGGGTGATGACACATCAATTTCTATTACAGGAAGAGGGTCAATTGAAATGCAAGGAGGAACATTCAATAATGTTCTAAGTGTTCCTTCTCTTTCAACCAATCTCCTATCAGTGTACCAAATCACTCACATTGGTTGAGGCATGAGAGTTGAGTTTTCACTAGATTCAGTGGCTATCAGGGAGTTGCATAGTGATACTATAGTGGTAGTGAGTAGGGCAGATCAACAAGCAAGGTTATACACCTTCTCACATTTTGTACCTGGTTATTCTCCAATATCATTGATGACTCATTCAGATGGAGTTAGCAAATTATGGCATGAGTAGTTTAGCCACCTTAACTACTGCTACCTTGAGCAACTTTGCAAACATGACATGGACATTGGCTTGCCTCATGTCCAATTCTCAAAAGAACTTTGCAAGGGATGCTCCCTTGGGAAGCATCCTGAAGCAAAATTTGACAAAGGTAAAGCTTGGAGGGCTTCACAACCTTTGGAGTTAGTCCACAGTGATGTATCAAGACCCTTTCCCAAACCATCTTTCATAAGGGCCAAGTACATCCTCACTTTCATTGATGATTTCTCTAGGTACACTTGGATATATTTTCTCAAACAAAAGTCTGAAGTGTTTGAAATTTTTCTAGACTTCAAGGCTGTTGTTGAGAAATAGAGTGAGAAATCCATCAAGGTTCTTCGAAATGATAATGGAGGGGAGTATGTCAGCAACAAGTTTGAGTAGTTTTGTACCACAGAGGGGATTGATTTATAGTGCACAGTCACTTACAATCCTTCATAGAATGGGGTTGCAGAATGCAAAAATAGGTTCTTAAAAGAGATGGGTAGCTATATGATTCACTCCAAATCCTTAGTACCACAGTACTGGGCTGAAGCCATAAATTGTGCTTGCTACATTGAAAATAGGGTTCCTCATAAAGCTTTAAATTGCATAACACCCTTTGAAGCTTGGCATATAAAGAAACCTGATGTTGAGCACCTTAGGGTTTTCATATCCCCAACCATGGCCCACATACTGAAGAAGAAACACAAAGCTATGGAATGTCAATCCAAGCCTTGCATCTTTGTAGGATATCTGGATGGTGTTAAGGGGTATCACCTTCTAGATCTGACCACTCACGTGTTGTTCATTAAGAGAAGTGTCCACTTTCAGGAGAGTCCTAAAGACTCAACACTTGGCACTTCTTCTCTCTCATCAGATCTACTTCTTCATGATGATTCCTCAAATTTAGATTAGCCACAGTAGGTTCCTGAGCTAGAGACATCTTCTTCTTTGAGTTTAGACAGTGATGATAGTGATGCAGAGTCATCCACCTCTAGTTAGTCAGAGGATGAGGAGTTAGCACCTGACTTGCCCACTTTTGGGCCACTTTGGGTTAGACAGACACTTGAGAGTGCTAGCACTTGGGCA
The DNA here is from genome assembly GCA_037957365.1 of Torreya grandis. Classification (NCBI taxonomy): domain Eukaryota; kingdom Viridiplantae; phylum Streptophyta; class Pinopsida; order Cupressales; family Taxaceae; genus Torreya; species Torreya grandis. The sequence goes on from JARHVA010003227.1 coordinate 881,884, forward strand.
AGAGATCTTGCAGATGATAGACGTACTAGGGGGGATTTTTAGAGAGATCCACATGCCTTCTTTGATTTAGTTTTAGATCCATAGACTTTTCGAGAGGCATCAAGGGTACCTGAGTGGGATAGTGCTATGGAAGAAGAATATTCTTCCTTAATAAAAAATCACACTTGGTATTTGACTTCACTTCCTAAGGGAGGGAAGATGGTTTGATGTAGGTGGATATATCAGACCAAGTTTGCTACATATGGATTAGTTGATAGGTACAAGGTGTGATTGGTCACCAAGGGTTTCTCACAAGTAGCAGGCATTGACTACTTAGAAACCTTTGCACCCATTACAAAGATCACTTCTATCTGACTCACCTTGGCTATTGCCATAGCACATGGTTGGGATGTACACTAGATGGATGTGAAGAGTGCCTTTCTTCATGGAGACCTAGAGGAGGAGATCTACATGGAGCAGTTGCTAGGATTTGTTCAAGATTCTTCCTTAGTATGCATACTTAGGAAATATATCTATGGCCTCAAACATGCCCCTCAGGCATGGTACACCAAGATGGATTCCTTCCTTCTCATAGCAAGTTTCACTAGGTGCCATTCTGATCCTAATCTCTACTTTTTGTGGTAGGATGACTTGCTCTTGATTTTGGTTCTTTATGTTGATGACCTTTTGATCACCAGGAGTTCTTCATCAACTATTTCAGTAGTGAAGGCATCTCTCTAGGATAGATTTGACATGACATACTTGGGTTTGTTGCACTACTTCCTTGGCATCAAGATCTCATAGTTAGATTTAGGAATTTCTCTTACACAACCTAAGTATGCTCTTGATTTATTGTCTTGGTTTCACATGGCTGATTACAAGCCATCTCTGACTCCCTTTCTATCAGTTGTCAATCTTGAGGATGATTTTTCTTTACCATTAGTTAATGCGACTCGATATCGATAACTTGTTGACAATCTCATCTACTTGACTCACACCAGGCCTAACATATCATATGCAGTGGGACTTGTCTCCAGATTTATGCAGGAACTTCATGAGCTACATTAGAAATCAACTAAGAGGATCTTGCATTACATACAGGGTTCACATAGATACAAGATTCATTAAAGATTTGGTATAGAGGTTGACTTGGTTGGATATATAGATTCAGACTGGGCTAGCAATTCATAGACTCACAAGTCCACTTTTGGTTACAGTTTCTCTCTAGTTTCTGGTCTTATCAGTTGGTCTAGCAAGAAGCAGAATGCTATTGCTATATCATCCACAGAGGTAGAGTACAAGGGAGCTATTAATGTAGCTACTAAGGCTATTTGGCTTTAGGGGATAATTTTTGAGTTTGGCATTCCTATCAGGCAGCCCACCATCATTTATTGTGACAACTAGAGTACCATTTAGATTTGCAAGAATTTAGTTTAGCACTAGCAGAATAAGCACATAGAGATTCACATGCATTTCATTCGGGAGCTTATTCATAGTTAGGTCATTGACTTGATATTTTTCCAGTCTTCAGAGCAGGTTGTAGACATCTTCACCAAACCTTTCACTGAGAGCAAGCTCATTCATCTATGAGCTCTTCTTGGGGTGCGGTCCACATTTGTAGTAGCATCATCTTTGGGGGGGCACTAGCCTTCTCATTTCTTTAATGTCTCTCTTTTGGAGAGGAGGTTTTTTCATATGAGTTTTCTCCTTTTATCTATCTTATGGGATATTGCATTTGTACATGGGTACCTCATCAGGCCTAGTTGTCGGGACCCATTTTATATTTCCACACTACCCACCTAAGCTACACTTATGGGGGGTGTTAGTGTAGGTTTTTATTTTTCCCTATTATTTAATTAGGGAATATTATATATTTGTGCATACATGGAGTTTTCTTACATTTGTGGGATAGGCTAGCTTATGTGGAGATGTGTATCATAGATGTGTCATAGGTGTCATAAGAATGTCATAAGTAACTCATTTGACTGGCTATTTTGGGTATGGGAGTTACTTCTCTATTTTTATCACCTTGTCACCACATTTTGTGGAGGAGTTATAGTCTATTCTTGGGGTGTTTTGACCACCATTTTTGGAGGAGTTACTTACTAGCTCTCCTATATGTATTCTTCATTATGGCCTTCTCATGTTAATGGAATATTTTCTTTTCTCCAAATTTTCTATGCAAGTGTCTCTTGTTTGATTTCATTTACTTTAGCATTTTGTGGTATTCACTTGCTTCATCCCGTGCAACCACGACTCGTGCATCCTCGTTATTTAGACCTTGGTGAATCCTTCGATACTAGAGAGAGTTGCTTTGCTTGCACTTGATGATGACATATGGTCTACTCCATAAGGTATAAAATTTTATGTCTTATTATTTTTGTTCTATCTTCATCCCACTTCAACACTATGTCACCTTCTTAAAATGATCTTTGAGTTTCTATCTTGTCAAAATACATCATCATCAGTACTTGGTGATGCTCCAAAGCTCAATGAGCCTTATCTCTAGTCTCTTGTAACTCCATTAATTCTATGAATCTCACTTTTATTAGAGTATTCTCAAGCAACTCTAGTTTGTGTGCTAGCTCTAAGATAGGCGACTCTTGAGAAATAGATAACCTAACTTCTCTCCCATAGACAAGCATAAAAGGAGAATTCCCTATTGACTTATTGGGAGTTATCTATTCAGCTCATAAGGTTGTCTTCAATCCATGAGGTTGTCTTTAAGTTGGTGTGCTAAGCCTTCTGGTTATGCTCCAAGGTTCTCTTGATGTTTTCGATTAGGTTCTTGTTAGTAGATTCAACAACCCATTACCTTGAGGATAATATTTGGATGAAGTGCTTCGAAATATTCCATTACTATTTGCCTAATTAGTTGTCTTAGCACCCATAAAATCAAGATCATTATCTAAAATAATAGTAGGAGTATTAAACCTTATTATGATGTTCTCATATAACTTCAAGATAGCATTCTAATTAGCTTCCTTCAATGCTACTACCTCATCCCATCTTGTAAAATGATCAGTTATTGTGAGTATCCATTTATGAGTAGCACTTGATGGGGGATTTATCATACCAATAAAATCAAGACCCCTTTGCATGAAATTTTTACCAACTTGGATAGGATTCAAAGGGAGAGATGCAAGCTTTTGATTTCCTAACAATAAAGTCTATTATACACACTTTCTCACCTAATCATGGTAGTCTTTGAAGAGGCTAGGCCAATAATAGCCTACTCTCATGATCTTAGTAGTTATAATTCTTTGGGATAAATGACCTCCTACTATCCCATCATGAAACTTCTCCATCAACACCCCAAATTGATCATTATAAATAAATTTCAATAACACATCATTCATGTCTCTTCTAAAAATGACACCATCCACAAGACAAAATGAAATAGATTGCAATCTATAATATCTCCATTGTTATCTACTCATATTATTAGGATACTCATCATTTTGAATATATTTGATCATATCTTGTGTCCAACTTTGTATATGCAAAGAACCAGTTGGTTAGGGGCAATCATGATTAACTAGAACCTCTTTTTTTACTCATGAAAATCTGAAACTAAGTGTTCACAAAGACCTTTCCCTCTTACCAAATTTTTTTATTTTATATCAACATCATATTCCATTACCTTAGTGATGCATCCTATACTCTTCTCACTAAGTTATTTGCTCAAAAGGAAATATTTGGTACTAGCATGAGAAACCATAACATGAATTTTATTATTTGAAACCATATGCCTGAACTTATTTAGTCCTCTTACAATACCAAGGACTTGTTTATCCATAAAGGTATAATTGACTTCATAATCTTCTAAACCTTGACTAAATAATGTAATAGGTTAATCCACACCCTCATCATTCTTGTCCATTAACATGGCTAAGATAGTGTCAAGGTTAGAAAATGAATACAACGTGAAGTCTTTGGAAAAGTTAGAATTCATAAGAGTAGGATCTTGTGTAGTTTCCTTTCGTATGGCTTCAAAAAAATTCTTACCCTCTTTATTCCAAGAAAATACCTAGTTCTTTCTGAGCATGGCTAAGATGGGTTTCACCAAAGCTATAAACCTAGGTATTGATCTCCTTACAAAATTTATCTTGCCTAATAAACTTTAAATACCTTTCTTATGTAAGGGAAATGATAGACCAATAATATCATCTATCCTTTCAAGATCAATAGCCAAACCATCTTTGGAAATAATGTGTCCCAAGAGCTTACCTTTATGGATAACAAAAATACATTTATTTGGATTAAGAGATACTCCATATTGCCTGCATCTTTCAAAAACTTGTCTCAAGTGTTGCATATGTTCATTATCATCCTTGGAAAAGAATTTTGTATCATTTATATAAACCAAAAACATCTCATTAATCAAGCCTTTGAAGGCCACGTCCATGGCTCTTTGAAAGGTAGCACCAATATTTGACAAACTAAATGGCATCTTTCTATAATAAAAATTACCCTATTTTTTTTGTAAATATTGTCTTATATTGATTATAATCATTCATAAGGATCTAATTATAACCTGAATATCCATCAAGAAGAGAGAAATGTTGAGAACCTGCAACTACTTACAAAATCTGCTCCATTGAGGGTAGGGGATAGTGATCTTTGAGTGACAATCTATTAAGATATATAAAGTCCACATAAAGTCTTATTTACCCACTCTTATTTCTAATAGGAAAAATATTAGCTACCCATGTTTAATATTTGATAGGAAATATTATTTCATATTTAAGGAGTTTAGTGAGATCTAACCTCATGAGTTATTCAACCTTAGGATTAATGGGCCTCTATTTTTGTCTAACCAGTTTAACTCTAGAATATAAATCAATAGTATGTCTTTCTAGGATAGGATCAAATTATTTTAGGTATTTATATTCCAAATCAAATATGTCATGAAAATCCCTACATAAATCAATGAATGCTTTCTTTTCTAATGTCGAACATACCTTGCATAGTTTAAGGAGTCTATCTTTAAAGATCAAGACTCTTTCATAATTATCTTATTTTGTAGATATACTCACATTTTCCTTATTATTTTAATACTTATAATTAAATATACCTTCTAAGGTAACTATACCCTTAGGTATCTTATTTTTCCTTATATGCGCAACCTGGTCACCAAACTACTCTTGGAATATCTTTTGATTCTTTGAGGAGAAATCAGCTTCATTTTGTAAGAAACATGTAATGTGCTTGTCACTATCAAACAATTTTGAAGACACCTCATTATTAAGTAAAAAAGGTTTGATAATGATCTTGATGTGATATTTTTTCCTCATCTTCTTTTATGTTAGTTATATTATCAAATTGAGCTCCTATGGCAACTAGTCTATTAGCATGATTATTCTTCTCCCTTGGGATATACTGTATGTTGAATGCATTAACATAATCAATAAAATACCATACTCTATGGTTGTGTGCCTTAATAAAAAATTTTTTGGCAAAAACCACATTATTAACCTAATGAACAACCAATTCACTATATACATACACTTGTAAGTTCTTGATTCCTTTTCTTCTTACCCATTGAAGGCCATGCATTAAACTACATAGATACATTACAAGTACAAATGAAATAAAATATATATAAATAATAGTATTTTTATTTATTTATGGATACTATCATGACACCAACTATTACACCAATTTTACTTCTTGAACAATCAAAAAACATTTTCCACATCTCCTCTTCTTCACCTTCTTCTTTGGCAAGTAGAGGTGTTGGTATTCCTCCTTCATGTATGTAATATACTCCTAGATTTGTTTCCTCCATGAGAGCATAAGGATAATACTTATAAGATTTAATACCATATTCAACAAGAAATAAATCTACAATGCCTTCAATTTTGGAATAAGTGCCATCATCTATAATAGAATAATTATCTGCATAAACTACACAATTCATATTAGAACTTGTCTCAATTTAAGGTTATATATGAAACCATACAAGAGGTTGTGTCTTAATTGTCATCTTAGTCCCATACCTTATTATAAAGGCCAAGAAATACCAATCATCCAAAATATTGCCACTAATCTTGACAGCGAAGTCCCTCAAGAGGCAGATTACAAAGTGGGTTGGGAGATCAATAACAACAATATCTTGCAAGATAGGAAAATTGGGACAATCGTACAAGAAGACTTTCAATTTTATTATCAATCCTATAATCTTGTTAGATATAAAATATAATTAGAGAAATTTTTTACTATGGGTTTAATAATTTAAACCAAATTTATTAGCTACCACCTTGGGCATGATTAAATTTGAAGCTTCACTATCAACTATACAGTTATGAACCAACTTGTCACCCACTATGAGGGTGAGGTAGAATGGTGGAGGTTTATCAACTCTAGTGGATGGTTAAACAATGGTATTGGTGAAAATTGTAAGGACAACATGACTTTGACCTTTATTTTAAGGATGGAAATTAGTAGGGATAGAAAACAATTGATTTTATATGAGCTCTTTCTAATTAGGCATATGTAAAACATCCCAAATGGAAATGGAAGTTTTAGTAATTTTCAATGAATATATAATGTTTAAAGAATCCACACCTATTTTTTCCTACATTCTTGGAAGAAAGGAAGTGCTTGTATCTTAAGGATTTGGATTTCTTTGAATATTCCTTCTAACATTTTGATTTAATGGAAGTGTAGGAGCCTTTGGAACTGTCTCACTTACAACTATGTCTGGATGCCTTACAGGAGGATTATATAAGCTAATAGGCACCTTTATATCACCACCCAAAGCCTTTATTTTGTCTCTAGTATTATCTACAAATTATTTTCTTTGATTAAGCACAAAATCATCCTCAACCAAGAAGTTGGTGAAGACCTCTTCTTGAGGGTGTCCACCTTCACTTGTCTACATCATAACCTCATCCTCTACACATAAGAGAGGAGTAACTTATCCTTGAGTAAAAAGAGCCTACTCTCCACCTTCACTAACATCCATAAATTTTTTCTACCAATTTTCACATTGTACCAAATTACTATGAATGGGTAACATATCTCTTACATTGCTTGAGGCCATACAAGCTAGATGTTAAGACAGCGTTTCTTCATGGAGATTTAGATGAGGAAATATACATGGAACAGCCAAAAGGATTTGAGGTCAAGGGTAAGGAGAAGTTGGTGTGCAGGTTGAAGAAAAGCTTGTATGGCCTCAAGCAAGCTCCTAGACAGTGGTATTTGAAATTTGACAGGTTTATGACTGAGCATGGCTACAGTAGGTGTCAATCTGACCATTGTGTATATTTTAAGAGATTTGATAATGGTAGATATATTATTCTATTGTTGTATGTAGATGATATGTTGGTTGCAGGATCACACATGCAGGATATCTCTGAGCTTAAGGTGAAATTAGCTCAAACGTTTGCTATGAAGGATTTAGGAGCAGCAAAGAAAATCCTTGGCATGAGCATTAAGAGGGACAGGAAAAATCACAGGTTGATATTGTCTCAAGAGGATTATGTGGACAAGGTGTTGAAATGGTTCAATATGCAGGATGTTAAACCGGTAAGCACACCTTTGGCTGCACATTTTAAGTTGAGTAAAGAACAATGTCCTAATTCACATGATGAGGTAGAGTACATGAGTAAGGTTCCATATTCTTCCACGGTAGGAAGTTTGATGTATGCAATGGTGTGTACTAGACCGGATATTGCCCAAGCAGTGGGAGTTGTAAGTAAGTATATGGCCAATCTAGGGAAGGAACACTGGAAAGCAGTTCAGTGGATCCTTAGATATCTGAGAGGAACCAGTAGTAGGCACTTGTGCTATGGAGGTTCAGATACTTCTCTACATGGTTATGTAGATTCAGATATGGCAGGTGATTTGGATGGCAGGAGGAGCACCACAGGGTATGTTTTTACTGTAGGTGGAACGGCGGTTAGCTGGATATCTAAGTTGCAAAAGGTTGTTGCCTTGTCAACTACAGAAGCAGAGTATATTGCAGCCACAGAAGCTAGCAAGGAGATGATATGGATGACACAGTTCATGGAAGAGATTGGAAGGGAGCATGGGAGTTGTAGATTGTATAGTGACAGTCAGAGTGCAATCCATTTGGCTAAGAACTCAGCCTTTCACTCAAGAACCAAGCACATACAGCTAAGGTACCACTTCATACGGCAGGTATTGGAAGATGGTGAGTTGAAGCTGGAGAAGATCCATACAGATAGTAATCCTGCTGATATGTTAACCAAGCCGGTTACAAAGGAGAAGTTGAATCTTCATTCAACTCTGTTGGTCTTCATGATTGAGTTAAAGATGGAGGAGCTAGAAGATGTTGTTGTACAGTTAGGATTATATGCATTAGCATGCCTATTGGGATTAGGCTACCATTGGCCTCTTCCTCTTCCATACTATGGTTGATAAGGATAAGAATTATGATAAGCATCTTAATACACATTAGCTATCTTATTTAAAGTTTTAAAGGTTAGGAAACTTGCTTTCCAATCAATATTAGTTTATACCTATCTAGGGGTAGCCTTAGACTTGGTATTAGCACTAGGAGTTTGAGCCATAGTTGGAGCATTCGTAGAAGTATGAGACAATGGAGGCATAGACACTTTAGGTGGTAATATTCTAGATTAGATGAGATTATTTTCAACTTTGATATTAATTTCATATGCTTTAAGGAGGGTGGAACCAACCATGGACTGAAGCATGACATAAATTTCAATGCCAATAGCTCTCAAATAGGTTAGGAACATAAAGCTAGGAGGTGGCTTGATAGGACAAGGAAATATATTCCAATTCTTTTAAAATATCTCATTAAAATCATGTATTATTTCTTTAGGTCCTATCTTAATTACATTAATTTGGTATATAAGAAAGGCATGGTCACTCTCATTTCCAAATCTTGTAGTCAACAACACTCCAAATTCATCCCATGATGTGATTCATCCACCTTATAGAGTCCTATACCAATCAATAGCCTTCCCTCTAAGGGAAATGGAAGAAGTATAATATAAATGTTTTATTGAGTGATATTATGGAACTTACAGAAGTTGGATACATCTCTAATATGTTCATTAGGTGTAACATGACTTTCACCATTGAATCAAGGTACACCATTTGTGGCATTGGGAGGAATAACATCATATGCTTGAAGGCAAATAATATTTTATATATTTAATGAAGTGAAAGCATGAGTTATATCCATTTATTATTCAAAATCTTCAATTTTTTCACTCTTTTGACTTCCTTCAGTAGCAAAATCTTCAATCTCTTCCTCTCTAGAAAAATCTACTAGTTCTCCAAAGTGCAGATTAGGAAGAGGATATTGAAATCTAAGGGGTAGTTTAGGATGAAAGGGTCAGTCAATGGGATTAATAACTCTTCCATAGGCTAACCTAGTGTTAACCATGAATTATGGGAGAAATTTTATAGCAAATCAATGGTCTTGAACTAGATTTATCTTGGTGGAGTCACCAAATGCTAAGAAGCACACCAATCTATAGTTGATGTTGTCAAGACCAGCATTTATCTTGATAAATTGTCTTGAAGACAAGGTCTCACCAAGTGTACCAAAACTAATGTCACCAAATTTTATACCCTATAAGAGGGTGTTCAACCCTCCTCCAAATTTTGGCAACATGGGATAATTTCCAAGTATGTGGGTGTACCTATTAAAATGAGCCTCTAGATTTAAAGGGCTAGCTCCTTAAATATATATTTGTAAATTTTAACACCTAAACTAGTATTTAATTGTAGAGGAAAGAGTTATGAACAACCTTAATTGAAACTATTATATAGAACTTATGCACCAAGATTATCTCTACATGACCATCATATTCCAAGCACTATGGAATAAGGCATACAAACTAGTCTCAAAGTCCTAAAAGGTTCTAACATGAGTATTTCAATATAGAGATGAGATATGTGAAATAACACAAGGAAAATGAACTAGAAGGTAAGTTGTAGATTCTAAGGGAAATTATACACTTGAAAGTGTTTGACACATTTGACTACACTCTATATGACCTATTAGACTAAGAAATCTTACTCAAATATGAAAGGATAAATGAAAGAAGGATATAATATTATCACTTCTTATCATTATAGATCACTTACACACTTAGAAAATTATTCAAAAACTTAGAAACAAACTTACATTAATATTCAAAGGAAAAATATGACATCAGTCTAGGAGGACTTAGCCATACATGGATGTCATATATATCTTACAAAGCCAAAATGGTAGCTACTTATAAAACTTATGAGAAAGAATAAAAGAAAGAAGTTCAAGGGTCACTAGAACACATGTCCAAGCATGGGAACCAATTCTGTTATAGGTAAAATTAATTGTGAAACAAACAATGAATGCCTTCCAAGCCATATGTCCATGTAAACCATGATAAATTCCTTCCAAAAAGGTACAATGACTCTTCTACCAAACTTTATGAAACTATTTCCATCATGGACCATCCTTCGAGCATTTAAAATTGAACTAGGAGAGTTAAAATATAAGCACAATTTGAGGGGTTTGAAACATGCTATGATAATTATAATATTCTCTCCTAACTATTGTCTATCTTTTAGACACTTGTGTTCACCATTTGTAATCATTTGTTGATTTTATAGAATTTATTTTTTACATTTGGTAGTCACTATTCATCTTAGACCTCCACTAGGATTTCATAGTGGCATATGAGTTCAAATAGCTTTCTTCACTATAGGATCTTTGGTCTTACATATTTTCTCATGTGTCATTCCTTTACCATGCTACTCATTCCTTTCTAAACTATGTCTATGATATTCACTTGCTCTGATAAAAAATGATTCTTTGGTTTAACATTTGTCCATTGAAGCTGACTCAGACCAATCACATTTGTTCTTATTGGTTTCAAAGATCCTCACTATCATATCTTGACTTTTCAACCTCCTACATGGTATAAGATCAATATGTATGAAGGAATGTGAGTCATAGATCATGATTTGGTCACTTGAATTTGATTCATCCCCAGGATTTGTTGACACATTGACTATCGTTCACTCTATTAGATCTAATAGAGTGAACGATAGTCAAGCTTGAGTTTTTTGTGTGTTTGGATCTCTTTAACTCTATCAATCTTCTCAGACTTGCTCAATCTTTAACTCATCAATGTTTTGATAAAACTCAAGCACTTTATATAATTTGAGTCCATTCAATCCATTGGATCTATAATGTTTGATTAAGTGTTACCCATTGATCTTTTAATTAGCTAAAACATTAACTCTGACAAGATTGCACTCATTAGGTCTCTATTTGAAAAGCTCCATGAATGTGACACTTATCATTATTGTGTTAACTCAAAGGAGCCTTTGAAAATTTGAATTTGCTTCACTTTGTTGTATTATCTACATATGATGAAGCATGAGATATTGATCAAATTGGGACATATATTAAGTCTTAGACTTAGGAAAATATAAATTCCTTTGATCATTATTTAGAGTAGGTAATTTCTAGGTCAAGGGGCTAGTTTCTTAATGATGATATTGACTTAAGTCTTAACTTAAGTTACTAGTTCCTAGTTATACCAATTCAACATTAAAATAGAACTTTACTTGTTGACATCATGGCTAAACCCTCAGGATGCATAGATTAATAAGCAAATTAGATAGTCTAACTTTTTAGGAAAGGTTAATAAATCCCTAGTCACCATTCCTCTAGGAAAAAATATAAAATGGAATCTGAATAAGTGTATAAGACACCCCCAAGAGTAATGCATTTGAAACTTCTCTTATTGATTGTACCAAGTACAAACCTGAAGACCATTTTTGCTTGCCATACCTAATGAAAGAAGAGAGAAATGGTTTTATTCATTTTTTAGAACCTATAATCAAAATAATAATTATAATAAGTGTTTTGAAGACCAATAGACACTATTGAAGTGTCTTCATTTTTATGAGGTCGTACAAGTCATTTAATGCTTTATTTTGAGCCCTAAAATGACTCAAAAGGACACAAATATTTACAATGACCAAGACCAAGGATAATGTGACATCAAATGACCTATAATAGACCTTATTAGATAATAATATAACCCCTAAAACATCTAAGGTTCAAGTTTTTACCTATAGGGGTCCTAATTTGACCTATAGGATCAAATTTGGTCAATAGTTACTCCTTTTTAGATGAGTTGTTGAACACATGTAATTAGGAGGTTAAGGTTTAGATCAAGAAGGTATATAAGCTATATATTTCACACACATATAAAACTATATCATATAAAACACCTCTACACACTCAAAAATATGAGATGGTCTACCCACTTGCAAATAATCAATAAGAATTACTAGTTCTTCAATAGTAATTGCACATCTAAAACTAGCATATTGATCATAATAAGAGGAATTATTTATATCTACTACACACTCATAATTAATTAATGACATAACTGAAAATATAAAACTTTATTACATAGAATATGGAAAGAAAAGGTACAAACATATTTGTGAAAATCAAAATTTTGATTTAATCATGTATTGATTTTTGCCCACACTAGAAAATGAGGGATATAGACATATATAAAAACTTGGGGAGGTATCAACTTATCCTCCAAGTACATGTAAACTTATGATTACATGTCATAATTATAAACTTAGTTATAACAGTACTTTCAAAACTATATGTAATGTATACATATAGTTATCTTACAATTGTAAATAATAAAGTTGGCATTTACAATGTGATGTAATGTGTACATGCTTACAAATGATTTGGACAAATTTCATACTTAATCTATAATAAAATCAAATTATTATTTCAAAATTAACACCTTTGTATTGATATGCACAAAATTAGCTTTTGAAATAAGGTTGGATGGATGTTTGCATAGATGCATTAGTTGTTGGATTCACTATTGTAGATACTTGTGTTGGACTAGAAGTTATAGCATTAGTATTTTTTCCCTCCAACTCTAGATAACACATGTGTCCCACATCATGTTGTTTAATGACATCCAAGTTGAGTAATGAGGGTCTGTGTACCCTTTTAACCTATTTGAGGAGCTTGGCATTGATCCAAAAATTAGAAGCTTTGGTTGAAAGATAATTCAAGAAATAAGAAAATCATAATTGTAACAATTCTATCTCTGAGAAGAGATGTTTTATTGATAAAATTTGTAAACCTAAACATATGCCTATCTCTAAAAAGAGATGTCTTATTGATAAAATTTACAGACCCAAATATATGCCTATCTCCGAGAAGAGATGTCTTTTTGACCAAATTTGTAGACCCAAAGATATGCCTATCTCTGAGAAGAGATGTCTGATTTCCATTTTAAGTTACATATTCATTTACACACATTTTGAAGGTAGGAGGAGGATGTGTAAGGTCACCAATCTTGAGGGAGATTAAGTGGTTTGAATTCCATGATTTACAATAATACATAATTTGAGGATTTACTATTTTTAAAAACTACTAAAATTAAAATCTGGGGAACTTTCATTTAGTTGTTAAGGGTCAAAACCCATCAAGCATAAACCCATTCCATCTCATAGTGTTTTCCTCATTCTTATCTTTCCAATGGTTCAAACTGGGAGTCAAACAGAGCTATGGTGTAAAAGTTATGGCTCTTGTAAGTTCTAGCACCAATTAGGGTAAAACCGTCACCTAAATTGTCACCTAAAATATTACTCAGATCATACCTCCCTCCTTGAGAAGCAATGGTCCCCATTGAATAAAGATTTGTCTTCAAGTGTGGTAGTTGTATTTTAATTTGATTCTTGATGCATAATTGGAATGCATTATGCTTTATGGAGCTATGTAGGGCCCAATTATTCACCATTTCTATCTGACCATCAGTTTATGGATGGAAGGCCATGAACTTCTTTAGCTTGGTATCTATTTGCTTCTATTGTTATATTGTTTATATATTCAGGTATGTAACATCAACCCTTTTGGATTCATGTGGCTTGACCACCATTAGAACAAATTTCTTGGCACTAATTAGGGAGACATATGTCGAATATGGTACATTCGGTACCATATAGTGCCATGTTCCAAGAGTGAGGGTGATCCTTCAAGTTATAAATTCATAGATGCCATGTTGATCATACATGAATGGCTGACTAAAGAGTACATCACAAACATCCAAATTGACCACATCAAATAAGACCTCATCTTGGAAAGGTTTTATTGCATATGAGAGAAGACATTGGTGGGTGACACAAAGGTTTCTCCCTGGACTCAACCATCCAATACTGTATAGCTTTGGGTGAGGCTTCATAGATAAATTTATACTTTTCACAATATTAGTAGAGATTAAATTCTTTTGACACCCACTATCAAGAATGAAATGTAAAGACTTACCTTTCACCCATAACTTAGAGTGAAACAACCTTTCCTTGTTATCTATCCTCTCTTCATGGGTCTATGATGAAGTGTTGATGGCATTAGGCTCAACATCTATAATCTCTTCTTCATGCTCTTCAACTGCAAGGTGTGTATGAGGTAGAGTAGTAGATGTTGAGGATTGTGACTCATAAATTAGGGACTTGATGACTTGACATTATTCTTTGGAGTGTGTTCTAGATTTGTGGTAATCAAACCATTTCCTAGTCTTCCCTTCCTTTTGCTTCCAATTTTGGTCTCATGTTTGACCTTCTTTGTCAATTTTCCATTTTTCAGGCTGACTCTTTTTATTCATTCTTCCATATTTCTACTCAGTCTTTATCATGAACTTGTACACCTCACTAAGGTTTTCCAGATTGAAGAGTTCTATATCCCCCCATATATACCATTATAGTCCACCATGGTATTTGAGAACCTTGTGTTTCTCACTTTCTTGGATTCCTAATCTCACAGATAGAAAATGAAAAATGTCAGTGTAATCTTGAACATACTAATCCTTACCTTGGTAAAATTTGTCACCACTCTATATATAGATCATCATATGCTCCAATGGGGTAGTATTCTTTCCTTACAACTTCTATGAAATCATCCCAAGTAGGTTTCACCTCAAGGCCAATATCATTTGTACTAAATCTCTTTATGTACACTTCCTACCACTTTTTGATAGGCAATGATGCTTTCAAAAGATCAAAAGTGATCTACTCTTTATAGATTAATTTATTTACAGAAAAATAGGAATATAATTGATTTAACCAATTTTCTACTACATCAGCATTGATTTTGCCTTTAAATGTAGGGATATCAAAATTCACCTAGACCTTGAAGGGTGTTGGGGCATTGAAAGGATGTGGGGTGAAGATGAGGAGCTAAAAATTTCCATCAAGATTTGTTAGATAATTTGAGTAGATTATTGTAGCATTTGTGGTTACTTCTATTGGAAAGATTTATTCACCATTTCCTTGAAAGGATCAGATGTCTCAGTGTGGTCCACCATTTGAGGTCATTTGGAGTGAATAGGTGGATAGTTTGGAAGCTCTTTTGTTTTCCACCCAAGCTTCTTGTAGCCTGACCTCATCTTTGGGATCAGACACTCTCAAGACAAATTGCTCTGATACCATTGATCCAAAACTTAGAATCTTTGGTTGAAAGATAATCCAAGATAAAGGAACAATATAATTTTAATAATGATATCTCTAAGAAGATATGTTTTGTTGATCAAATTTTTAGACCCAAACATATGCCTATCTCTGAGAAGAGATGTCTTATTGATCAAATTTGTAGACCCAAACATATGCCTATCTTTGAGAATAGATGTCTTATTGATCAAATTTATAGAACCAAACATATGCCTATCAGTGAGAAAAGATGTCTAATTTCCATCTTGGGTTACATCTTCATTTACACACATTTTGAAGGTAAGAGGAAGATTTGGAAGGTCACCAATCTCAAGGGATATTAATTCGTTCAACCTCCATGATTTACAATAATTTAGAATTCAAGGAATTACTATTTTTAAAAACTATTAAAATTAAAATATGAGGTACTTCTATTTGGGTTTTGGCCAAAAAACCCACTAAGTAGAGCTCCATGCCATCTCATGGTGTTCCCCTCATTTTTAGCCTTCCAACGGTTAAAACTAGGAGTCAAATAGAGCTATGGTGTAAAAGTTATGGATCTCAAAAGTTCTACCACCAATTGAGGTAGAATCATCACCTAAATTTTCACCTAAAATATTACAAAGATCATTCCTCCCACCTTGAGAAATAATGGTCCCTATTGCATCAATATTTTTCATTAATTATGGTAATTTTATTTTTATTTGATTCTTGATGTATACTTGCAATGGACTTTGCTTTATGGAGCTATGATTTGTGGAGATGTGCAAGGCTCAATTATTCACCATTTCTATTTGACCATCAGTCTATGGATGGAAGGCCATGAACTTCTTCAACTTGGTATCTATTTTCTTTTGTTGTTTTGTTATTTGTGTATTAAGGGCTACAATATTAGCCCTTTTTGATTCATATGGCTTGACCACCATGAGAATGAATTTCTTGGTACTAATCAGGGAGATATATATAGAAGGTGGTACCTCTGGTACCCTATAACACTGTGTTCCAAGTGTGAGAGTGATCCTTCAAGTTCTTAATTTATAGATGCCATGTTGATCATACATAAATGGCTCACTAAAGAGTACATCACAAACATCCAGATTGACCACATCACATAAGACCTCATATTGTAAAGGTTTTATTACATATGAGAGAAGATATTGGTGGGTGACATGAAGGTTTCTTCCTGGACTCAACTATCCAATACTGTATGGCTTTGGGTGAGGCTTCATGGACAAATTTAGTCTTTTCAAAAAATTAATAGAGATTAAATTCTTTTGACTCCCACTATCAAGAATGAAATGTAGAGGCTTAATTTTCACCCATAGCTTGGAGTGAAACATCCTTTCCTTAGCATCTAGCCTTTCCTCATGGGTCCATGATGAAATAATGATGGCATCAGGTTCAGCATCTACAATCTCTTCTTCATGCTCTTCGATTGCAGGGTGTGTATGAGGTAGAGCAGTAAATGTTGAGTATTGTGACTTAGAAAGTAGGGAGTAGGGATTTGATGTCTTGACATTATTATTTAGAGTGAATTTTATATTTATGGTAATCAACCATTTCCCCATCTTCCCTTCATTTTTCTTCTAATTTTTGCCTCATGTTTGACCTTCTTTATCACTTTTCTATTTTGTAGGTTGGCTCTTTGTATTCATTCTTCCATGCTTCTACTCAATCATTACCATGAACTTGTATGCCTTACTAAGGGTTTCCAAATTGAAGAGTTCCATCTCCACCTATATATACCATTGTAGTCCACCATGATATTTGATAACCTTGTATTTCTCATTTCCTAGATGCCTAATCTTGTAGATAAAGAATGAACAATGTCAGTGTGATCTTAAATAGACTATTCCTTACCTTTTCAAAGTTGTTACCACTCTATATATAGATCATCATATGCTCCAATGGGGTAGTATTCTTCCTTTATAGCTTCTATAAAATCATCCCAGGTAGTTTCTACCTCAAGGCCAATATCATCTATATTGAATCTCTTCTTGTACACTGCCCACCAATTTTTGATAGGCAATGATGGTTTCAAAAGAGCAAAAGTGATATTTTCTTTATCAGTGAATTTATTTATAAAAAAATAGGAGACAATTGATCCAAACAATTTTATACTACATCATCATTTGATTTTTCCTTGAAATTTAGGGATATCAAAATTCACCTGAACTTTGAAGGGTGTTGGGGCACTGAAAGGATGTGGTGGTGCAGATGAGGAGCCATAATTTCCCATCAATATTTTTTGGAAAATTTGGGTGAATTGTTATAGTATTTACACTTACTACTATTAGAGGGATTCATTCACCATTTCCTTAAAAGGAGTAGATGTTTCAATGTTGTTTGCCATTTGAGGTTGTTTGCAGAAAATAGGTGGATATTTTGAAAGCTCTATTTTTTTTCACCCAAAATTTTTTTAGCCTGACCTCATCCTTGGGATCATGCACTCACAATAAAAACTTATCTAATACCACTAATTCAAAACTTAGAATCTTTGATTGAATGATAATTCAAGAAATAATAACAACACAATTGTAATAATGATATCTCTAAGTAGAGATATTTTATTGATCAAATTTATAGACCTAAACATATGCCTATTTGTGAGAAGAGATGTCTTATTGATAAATTTGTAGACCCAAACATATGCCTATCTCTGAGAAGAGATGTATTATATCCATTTTGGGTTATATCTTCATTTACACACATTTTCAATGTAGGAGGAGGATGTGGAATGTCACCAATCTTGAGTGAGATTAAGTGGTTCAACTTCCATGATTTACAACAATACAGAATTTGAAAAATTATTATTTTTAGAAACTACTAAAATTGAAATTTGGGGAATTTACATTTGGTTTTCAAGGGTCAAAACACATTTAATAAATCTCACTACCAACTAATGGTTTTCCTTTCATTCTTAGCTTTCAAATGGTTCAAATGAGGAGTCAAACGAAGCTATGGTGCAAAAGTTATGGCTCATGAAAGTTCTACCATTAATTGGGGTAGAGACGTCACCTGAATTATCACCTAAAATATTGCTCACATCATTCCTCCCTCCTTGATAAATAATGGTCCCTATTTCATCAATATTTTTCATCAAGTGTGGTAGTTGTATTTTTATTTGATTCTTGATGCATACTTGGAATTGACTGTGCTTTGTGGAGCTATGCTTTATGGAGCTGTGTAGGGCCTAATTTTTCACCATTTCTATCTAACCATCAGTTTATGGATGGAAGGCCATGAACTTATTCAGTTTGGTATCTATTTTCTTTTATTGTTGTGTTGTTTATGTAGTTATGGTTATAACATCACCCCTTTTGGACTCTTGTGTCTTGACCACCATGAGAATAAATTCCTTGGCACTAATCAAGAAAATAGATGTAGAAAGTGGTACCTCTAGTACCCTATAGCATCATGTTCCAAGGGTGAAGGTGATCCTTCAAGTTCTTGATCCATATATTCCATGTCAATCATACATAAATGGTTGACTAAAGATTACATCACAAACATCTAGATTAACCACATCACATAAGACCTTATCTTGGAAAAGTTTTATTACATATGAGAGAAGACATTGATGGGTGACATAAAGGTTTTTCAGTGGACATAACCATCCAATACTGTATGGCTTTGGGTGAGGCTTCATGGACAAATTTAGGATATTCACAACATTGGTAGAGATTAAATTGTTTTGACTCCCACTATCAAGAATGAAATGCAAAGGCTTACCTTTCACCCATAACCTAGATTGAAACAACCTATCCTTGTCATCTATCCTCTCCTCATGGGTCCATGATGAATCAATGATGGAATCAAGTTTAGAATCTATAATCTCTTCTTCATGCTCTTTGAATGTAGGGTTTGTATGAGATAGATCATTATATGTTGAGAATTGTGACTCAAAAAGTAGGGACTTGATGGCTTGACATTGTTCTTTGGAGTGTGTTCTAGATTTATGATAATCACACAATTTCCTAGTCTTCCCTTCCTTTTTCTTCCAATTTTGGCCTCGTCTTTCACCTTATTTATCCCTTTTCCATTTTTTAGGCTGACCCTTTCTATTCATTATTCCATGTTTCTGCTCAATCTTTACCATGAAATCATATGTCTTGCCGAGAGTTTCTAGATTGAAGAGTTCCATCTCCCCCTATATATACCATGTAGTCCACCATGATATTTTAGAACCTTGTGTTTCTCACTTTCTTAAAATACAAATATCATAGATATATAATGAAAATTTTTAGTGTAATCTTGAATAGACTATTTCTTACCTTGGCAAAGTTGTTGCCAGTCTATATACAGATCATCGTATGCTCTAATGGGGTAGTATTCTTCTTTTACAACTTCTATGAAATTGTCCTAGGTAGGTTCCACCTCAAGGAAAATATCATCCATATTTAATCTCTTATTTTACACTTTAAACCAATTTTTGATAGGCAATGATGCTTTCAAAAGAGTAAAAGTGATTTTCTTTTTTATCGATGAAGTTATTTATAGAAAAATAGGAAGACAATTGATTCAACTAATTTTCTACTACATCAGAATTGAATTTGCTTTCAAATGTAGGGATATAAAAATTCACCTAAACCTTGAAAGGTGTTATGGCACTAAAAGGATGTGGGGGTGTAGATAAGGAGCCAAAATTTCTCATCCAAATTTTTTGGAGAATTTGGGTGAATTATTGTAGAATCTACACTTGCTACTATTAGAGGACTTCATTTACCATTTCTATGAAAGGATTGGATGTCTTAGTGTTTGTCATGTCCACTATTCAGTTGACATCACTCAGATTTGATGATTAGCCTATCATGTGACCCTCGTAGGCTGATAGGATGGATAGAGGGTCTTGATGGAGCTTGGCTTGGCTTCGACTAGCAGAATTTCTCCAGTTAGCTTTCATTTAAGCTCTTTTAAATATGTTGCCTAAGCTCCTATTATATAGGGAATGTTGGCACTCAGTAGAGCATCCCTGTTATGGTATGGTCATGTGAAGAATCACTCCCTGGTTCACCAGCTTCAGACGGTCCGAGGATCCGACATGTATTGAGGGAGATATTAATATTTGATTGATTTAATCAAATATTAATTATTTGGCCTATTTTTAATTATGAAACACTAATTCTTAATTATAAAACCCTAATTAGGGAAAGCACACCTTTTTGGAGGATATAAGGGTTTCTCATAGGAGGGAGAGGCATATTATGATTATGATTATTGATTATTGATTTTGGAGAATTTTGCTAAGGGTTTTTCTGAGAAGACTGAGCCAAGGGTTCCATGATTCTATTTTCATTGAAGAATGTGCACTCTTCAGTGTGTGCAATTTAGAGGTTGTGAAATATTAGCTAATCTATTACCGATTTGGGAGATAACTTCACATAGAGGTTATCACAGAGGTTTACAGGTATTTATTTCATTAGTTTTTTATTTAAAAAATTATACAGATAGAGATCTTTAGATCAGGTGTTCAGCATTCAGGCCACACTAGATTCTATTTTCTCCTATACAAAATCTGTACAAATCTATGAAAATTCGTACCATTCTGCCACAAGCTAGACAATGTCGTAGGGGACCCAGAGATTGATATCGGTAGCTCAGTGACTGACATCAGCTGACTTTATACTGACGTCGACAGAGTAGCTGACCAATAGTGACCGACACCAGTAGTATATCAACCGATGACGGTAGTATAATCGACGTCAGTGACTGTGTGTTGACACAGCAACCCGAATAGTCTAGATTTAGAGCTATTTTCTAGTTTTTAGAAGAACCAAGTTTTTAAGACAATATTTTCATATTATTTTTATATGCATGATAGAGATTTAATATTGTAATCATCTGGACAAGTAATAAGATCTTTGATTTGCCAGTTTAGAGATTATACTATGGTTTTATTTATTTGTAATTATTTTTTAAAACTCACAACTTTTATTATTTCATACAAAAAACACAAAAAAAATAGAATACACAGAAAATAGTCAAAAAAAATATTCAATTTCAGAGATCAAGGGAAACCGAGGTTTCTACAGTGGTATCAGAGCTTTTGTTCTACCATCCTGTTAGGTAGATTGGTCATTGAATCAGTGAATTAATCATGGGTACTTCAAGTACTTAGAAATAGTGGGACAAGACTATGGAGAAGCTTAAACAAAGTTTGAATGTGTTGATTGAAAACTAGAGGAGGATGAATGACTGAATGGCTTTCACACCCTACAACCGAAGACAAATTAGCACAGTATATGACATCCATTTTTAAAGGGTCCACATCAAAAAACAATAAGAAGGAAAAACAAGAGGATATGAGGGCAGCCATGGGGAATGAGTTGTCTATATCATCTTTGCAAGAAGCTTCACTTGAGACTTCTACATTGGAGGCCAGCATAGAGCATGCTAATGAAAAGAATAGTAATGGTATGGATGTTTTGGATGATCATATTACTACTTCACCTCCACATCATGCATATCAGGGTTGGAAGGATGTGGAAAAGACACAAAATTTATGTGATATGTGGTCATAAAGGGCCAAAGAAGCTAGATTAGTGGCTGCCAATGCGAGACAACATCTCCAAAGCACAAAAGGAAAGGTAAATCTCTCCAACATGGAGAGACAGAAAGGAGTCACAGTAAGATCTTCTTATGACATCATACAACGAGATCTACAAGAGTCATAGTTTTAGTCAGAGGAGGTGGCTATGGAGTTGGAGCATTTGTGGTCTTCATCAGTGCCAGACCCAGTTCATTTGCATATTGAGGTGGTTGGTGGTGAGTACATTCCTACAGTTGTTGCTGAGGAACATGTTGTTGGTGCTGACACATGCTTAGGATTTGGGAGTACCTGTTCCTAATGAGTTTGGGATACTAGTGGAGTTGAGTCTCCAGATTGATTCTTCTCACATAGATGATAGTGTGGTACAGTTGGTTGTGCCACCTTTACAGAGGGATCAGTTGTGGTGTGCAGGGACGTATGTTGACTCTTCCTCATATAATTTTTACTGCACTGAGTCATTCATGGAGTATTTGTTGGATAGTGCAGGTGTTCATCTGAACTCACATAAAGTGATAGAAGGTGTTATCATTCAAGGTGATAATACTATTAGCAGATTGGGTGGGGAGATTATAGTGATCCTTTCTACTATGCTACCTCACAAGGATTTTGAGGTGGGGTTTGTTGAGTGGGTTGCACAGGGTCCTACCCAGTGTACAGCTACTCAGAGTTAGAGATTGGAGCCATCTATTGATTCCCAATTTAGTAATGGTCAAATAGTAGCAGAGTTTGGGGGTTCCTACCAGCATTATGCGGTGGGGTATGCTCATTATTTTTCTTTTGACTCAGAGATGGATGATTTGATTTTACGCAGGTGTAGATCAGCTCTAGTTTCTTACCATCCATTATGGGATGGATTGGCACCATCTTTTACAAATGGAATTGAGAGTTTGTTGGTGCATGACTTAGAGCAGGGGTTAATGGCAAATAGATTTGGTTTGTGTTATTGCTATCTAGCATGTGATGTCTCTTCATTGTCGGTGATGCTTAGGAGTTTGGGTGATGAGACCAGCACTGGTGATCTATAGTGATATGTTGATTATAGTAGAGGTATAGCATGTGGATTGTGTGCACTTGGTATAGTTCCATTTGGGAGTTATTGCAGAGTTAGAGTATGCCTTCCACATAGCATGGCAGAATGTGTATATGGTATTTGCAATTTTGGTAGAATGAGTTGTCCATTCTACTTGGGTTATGATACTTCGAGAGTTTGTTTCTCATGGGTTCTTGACTATGGCAGTTGTGATTTTAGAGTTTGGTTGAGTAGTATTTTCTAGTTTGATTATGGGTTCCTCTTGGTTATATTTTAGAGGATATTGCATTGATTGACAGCAGTCTAGTTCATGACTACATTTGGGATCCAGGTGGATTGTTTGGTTTATTATTCAGCCATTGCCTGGGGACAAGCAATTTCAAGAGGGGTAGATTGTCATGTCCCCTTTTTAGTTGACATCACTTAGATTTGATGATTAGCCTATCATGCGACCCTTGTAGGTTGATAGGATGGATAAAGGGTCTTGATGGAGCTTGGCTTGGCTTTGACTAGCAGAATTTCTCCAGTTGGCTTTCATTCAGGCTCTTTCAAATACGTTACCTGAGCTCTTATTATATAGGGAATGTTGGCACTCAGTGGAGCATCCCTGTTATGGTATGGTCATGTGTAGATTCACTCCCTGGTTCGCCAGCTTTAGATGGTTCGAGGATCTGACATGTATTGAGGGAGATATTAATATTTGATTGATTTAATCAAATATTAATTATTTGGCCTATTTTAATTATGAAACACTAATTCTTAATTATAAAACCCTAATTAGGGAAAGCACACCTTTTTGGAGGATATAAGGGTTTCTCATAGGAGGGAGAGGCATATTATGATTATGATTATTGATTATTGATTTTGGAGAATTTTGCTAAGGGTTTTTTTGAGAAGACTGAGCCAAGGGTTCCAGGATTCTATTTGCATTGAAGAACATGCACTCTTTAGTGTGTGCAATTTAGAGGTTGTGAAATATCAGCTGATCTATTGCCAGTTTGGGAGATAACTTCACATAGAGGTTATCATAGAGGTTTATAGGTATTTATTTCATTAGTTTTTGATTTAGATAATTATACAGATAGAGATCTTTAGATCAGGTGTTCAGCATTCAGGCTGCACTAGATTTTATTTGCTCCTATATGGAATCCATATAGATTCATGCAAATTTGTACCATTCTCCCATAGGCCAGACAACGTCGTAGGGGACCTAGAGACCGATATCGGCAGCTCAGTGACTGACATTAGCTAACTTTATACCAACATCGGCAGAGTATATGACCAATAGTGACTGACACTGGAAGTATATCGACCGATGATGGTAGTATAACTAATGTCGGTGACTGTGTGTCGACACAGCAACCCAAATAGTCTAGATTTAGAGTTATTTTCTAGTTTCTAGAAGAACCAAGTTTTTAAGACAATATTTTCATATTATTTTTATATGCATGACAGAGATTTAATATTGTAATCATCTAGACGAGTAATAAGATCTTTGATTTTCCAATTTAGAGATTATACTGTGGTTTATTTATTTGGAATTATTTTGAAAAGCTCACAACTTTTCTTATTTCATACAAAAAACACAAAAAAATAAGAATACACAAAAAACAGTCAAAAAGATATTCAGTTTCAGAGATCAAGGGAAACCGAGGTTTCTACAGTGGTATCAAAGCTTTTGTTCTACCATCTTGTTGGGTAGATTGGTCATTGAATCAGCAAATTAATCATGGGTACTTCAAGTACTCAAAAATAGTGGGACAAGACTATGGAGAAGCTTAAACAAAGTTTAAATATGCTGATTGAAAACCAGAGGAGGATGAATGAATGGCTTTCACACCCTACAATCGAAGAAAAATTAGCATGGTATATGACGTCCATTTTTAAAGGGTCCACATCATAGAACAATAAGAAGGAGAAACAAGAGGATATGAGGCCAGCCATGGGGAATGAGTTGTCTATATCATCTTTGTAAGAAGCTTCACTTGAGACTTCTACATTTGAGGCCAGCATAGAGCATGCTAATGAAATGGATAGTAATGGTATGGATGTTTTGGATGATCATATTGCTACTTCACCTCCACATCATGCATATCAGGGTTGAAAGGATGTGGAAAAGACACAAAATTTATGTGATATGTGGTCACAAATGGCCAAGGAAGCTAGATTAGTGGCTGCCAATGTGAGACAGCATCTCCAAAGCATAAAAGGAAAGGTAAATCTTTCCAACATGGAGAGATAGAAAGGATTCATAGCAGGATCTTCTTGTGATGTCTTATAGTGAGATCTACAGGAGTCATAGTTTTAGTTAGAGGAGGTGGCTGTGGAGTTGGAGCATTTGCAATCTTCATCAGTGCCAGACCCAGTTCATTTGCATATTGAGGTGGTTGGTGGTGAGTACGTTCCTATAGTTGTTGTTGAGGAACATGTTGTTGGTGTTGACACACATGCTCAGGATTTGGGAGTACCTAGTCCTGATGAGTTTGTGATACCAGTGGAGTTGAGGCTCCAGATTGATTCTTATCACATAGATGATAGTGTGGTACAGTTGGTTGTGCCACCTTTATAGAGGGATCAGTTTTGATGTGCAAGGAAGTATGTTGACACTTCCTCATATAATTTTTACTACACTGAGTCATTCATAGAGTATTTTTTGGATAGTGCAGGTGTTCATCTAAACTCGCATAAAGTGACAGAAGGTGTTCTCATCTGAGGTGCTAATAATATTAGCAGATTGGGTGGGGAGATTATAGTGATCCTTTCTACTATGCTACCTCACAAGGATTTTGATGTGGGGTTTGTTGAGTGGGTTGCACAAGGTCCTACCCAGTGTACAGCTACTCAGAGTCAGAGATTAGATCCATCTATTTATTCCTAGTTCAGTAGTGGTGAGCCAATAGTGGATTTTGGGGGTTCCTACCGGCGTTATATAGTGGGGTATGCTCATTATTTTTCTTTTGACTCAGAGATAGATGATTTGATTTTACGTAGGTGTAGATCGGCTCCAGTTTCTTACCATCCATTATGGGATGGATTGGCACCATATTTTGCAGATGGAATTGACAATTTGTTGGTGCATGACTTAGAGTAGGGGTTAATGGCAAATAGATTTGGTTTGTGTTATTGCTCTATAGCATGTGATGTCTCTTCATTGTTAGTGATGCCTAGGAGTTTGGGTGATGAGACCATCGCTGGTGATCTACAGTGATATGTTGATTACAGTAGAGGTATAACATGTGGATTGTTTGCACTTGGCATAGTTCCATTTGGGAGTTGTTGCAGAGTTAGAGTATGCCTTCCACATAGCATGGCAGAATGTGTATATGGTATTTGCAATTTTGGTAAAATGAGTTGTCCATTCTACTTGGGTTATGATACTTTGAGAGTTTCTTTCTCATGGGTTCTTGACTATAGTAGTTGTGCTTTTAGAGTTTGGTTGAGTAGTATTTGCCAGTTTGATTATGGGTTCCTCTTGGTTATATTTCAAAGGATATTTCAAGAGCTTGCATTGATTGATAGCAGTCTAGTTCATGACTACATTTGGGATCCAGGTGGATTGTTTGGTTTATTGTTCAGCCATTGCTTAGGGACGAGCAATTTCAAGAGGGACAGATTGTCATGTCCCCTTTTCAATTGACATCACTCAGAGTTGATGATTAGAATATCATGAAACCCTCATAGGATGATAGGATGGATAGAGGGTCTTGATGGAGCTTGGCTTGGCTTCGACTAGTAGAATTTCTCCAGTTGGCTTTCATTTGGGCTCTTTTAGATACATTGCCTGAGCTCCTATTATATAGAGAATGTTAGCACTCAACTGAGCATCCCTATTATGGTATGGTCATGTGCAGAATCACTCCCTAGTTCACCAGATTTAGATGGTTTGAGGATCTGACATGTATTGAGGGAGATATTAATATTTGATTGATATAATCAAATATTAATTATTTGGCCTATTTTTAATTATGAAACCTTAATTCTTAATTATGGAACCCTAATTAGGGCAAGCACACCTTTTTGGAGGATATAAGGGTTTCTCATAGGAGGGAGAGGCATATTATGATTATGATTATTGATTATTGATTTTGGAGAATTTTTCTAAGGGTTTTTTCTGAGAAGACTGAGCCAAGGGTTCCAAGATTCTATTTGCATTGAAGAATGTGCACTCTTCAGTGTGTGTAATTCAGAGGTTGTGAAATATCAGCTGATCTATTGCCAGTTTGGGAGATAAATTCACACAGAGGTTATCACAGAGGTTTACAGGTATTTATTTCATTAGTTTTTTATTTAAAAAATTATACAAATAGAGATCTTTAGATCAGGTGTTTAGCATTCAGGCCACACTAGATTCTATTTGCTCTTGTATGGAATCCATATAGATTCATGCAAATATGTACCATTCTACTGTAGGTCAGACAGTGCCGTAGGGGACCCAGAGACCGATATCGATAGCTCAATAACCGACATCAGCTGACTTTATACCGATGTCAAAAGAGTAGCTGACCAATAGTGATCGATGCTAGTAGTATATCAACTGATGATGGTAGTATAACCGATGTCGATGACTGTGTGTCGACACAGCAACTCAAATAATCTAGATTTAGAGTTATTTTCTAGTTGTTAGAAGAACCAGGGTTTTAAGACAATATTTTCATATTATTTTTATATGCATGATAGAGATTTAATATTGTAATCATCTAGACAAGTAGTAAGATATTTGATTTGCCAGTTTAGAGATTATACTGTGGTTTATATATTTGGAATTATTTTTTAAAACTCACAACTTTTCTTATTTCATACAAAAAACACAAAAAAATCAAAATACACAGAAAATAGTCAAAAAAATATTCAGTTTCAGAGATCAAGGGAAACTGGGGTTTCTACAGTGTTGTCCACCTTTTGAAGTCATTTGGAAAAAATAGGTGGATAGTTTTTAAGATCTATTGTTTTCCACCTAGGATTCTTGTAGCCTGACCTCATCCTCATGACCATACACTCTCAAGACAAACCACTCTGATACCACTGATCCAAACCTTAGAAGCTTTGGTTGAAAAATAATTTAAGAAATAAGAACAAAAAAATTGTAATTATGTTATCTCTAAGAAGATATGTTTTATTGATCAAATTTACAAACCTAAACATATGCCTATCTCTGAGAATATATGTCTTATTGATCAAATTTGTAGACCCAAACATATGCCTCTCTCTTAGAACAGATGTCTTATTGATCAAATTTGTAGACCCAAACATATACCTATCTCTAAGAAGAGATGTCTAATTTCCATTTTAGGTTACATCTTCATTTACACATATTGTGAAGGTAGTACGAGGATATGGAAGGTCACCAATATCAAGGGAGATTAAGTGGTTTGACTTCCATGATTTACAATAATATAGAATTTGAGGAATTAATTTTTTTAGAAACTACTAAAATGGAAATTTGGGGCACTTCCATTTGGTTTTTAGGGGTTAAACCCCACTAAGTGTAGATTTATGCCATCTCATGGTGTTACCCTAATTATTATCTTTCTAATAGTTCAAATGGGGAGTCAAATGGAGCTATAGTGTAAAAGTTATAGCTCTCAGAAGTTATACCGCCAATTGGCATAGAACCGTCACCTAAATTGTCACCTAAAATATTGCTTAGATCATTCCTTTCTCCTTGAGAAGAAATGTTCTCCATTACATCAAGATTTTTCATCAAGTTTATCAATTATATTTTGATTTTATTCTTAATGCATACTTAGAATGGATTATGCTTTGTGGAGCTGTGTAGGGCTTGATTGTTTACCATTTTTGTCTAACCATAAATCTATAGATGGAAGGCCCTAAACTTCTTTACTTTGGTATCTATTTTATTCTATTGTTGTGTTATTTATGTAGTTAGGACTGCAACATCAACCCTTTTGGATTCATGTGGCTTGACCACCATGAGAATGAATTTCTTGGCACTAACCAGGGAGACAGATGTAAAAGGTGGTACCTCTGGCACCTTGTAGCATTATGTTCCAAGAGTGAGGGTGATCCTTCAAGTTTTTTATTAATAGATGCCATGTTTATCATACATTAATGGCTCATCAAATATAACATCACAAACATCCAGATTGACCACATTATATAAGACCTCATCTTGGAAAGGTTTTATTGCATATGAGAGAAGACATTGGTGGGTGGCACAGAAGTTTCTCCCTAGACTCAACCATCCAATATTGTATGGCTTAGGGAGTGACTTCATGGACAAATTTAGGTTTTTCACAACATTACTATAGATTAAATTCTTTTGACTCCCACTATCAAGAATGAAATACAGAGGCTTACCTTTCACCCATAACTTAGACTGAAACAACCTTTCCTTGTCATCTAGCATATCCTTATAGGTCTATGATGAAGCAATGATGGAATCAGACTCAGCATATACAATCTCTTCTTCATGCTCTTTGACTACAAGGTGTGTATGTGGTAGATCAGTAGATGTTGAGGATTGTGACTCAAAAAGTAGGGACTTGATGGCTCGACATTCTTCTTTGGAGTGCATTCTAGAGTTGTGATAATCCAACCATTTCCTAATCTTCCCTTCCTTTTCCTTCCAATTTTGGCCTTGTGATTGACCTTCTTTATCACTTTTTCATTTTATAGGTTGACTCTTTGTATTCATTCTTCCATACTTTTGATCAATCTTTATCATGAACTTGTACGCCTCACTGAGGGTTTCCAGATTGAAGAGTTTCATCTCCCCCCATATATACCATTATAGTCCACCATGATATTTAAGAACCTTATGTTTCTCACTTTCTTGGATGCCGAATCTCATAGATAGAAAATGAAAAACACCAGTGTAATCTTGAATAGGCTATTCCTTACCTTGGTGAAATTGTTCCAAGTAGGTTCTACCTCAAGGCCAATATCATCCATACTAAATCTCTTCTTATACACTTCTCAGCAATTTTTGATAGGCAATGATGCTTTCAAAATATTAAAAGTGATCTTCTCTTTATTGATGAATTTATTTATAGAAAAATAGAAAGATAATTGATCCAACAAATTTTCTACTATATTAGCATTGATTTTGCCTTCAAATGCAGGGATATCAAAATTCACCTACACTTTGAAGGGTGTTGGGGCATTGAAAAGATGTGGGGGTGCAGATGACGAGCCAAAATTTTCCATCAATATTTGTTGGATAATTTGGGTGAATTATTTTAGCATCTGCACTCGCTACTGTTGAAGGGATTCATTCACTATTTCCTTGAAAGGATCAAATGTCTCAGTGTTATCTACCATTTAAGGTCATTTGAAGTGAATAGGTGGATAGTTTGGAAGCTCTATTATTTTCCACCCAATTTTCTTGTAGCCTAACCTCATCTTAAATATCATACACTCTCAAGACAAACCACTCTAATACCACTAATTCAAAACTCAAAAGCTTTGGTTGAAAGATAATTCAAGAAACAAGAACAACATAACTATAATAATGATATCTTTGAGAAGAGATGTTTTATTTATCAAATTTGTAGACCCAAACATATGCCTATCTCTAAGAAGAGATTTCTTATTGATCAAATTTGTAGATCCAAACATATGCCTATCGCTAAGAAGAGATGTCTGATTTCCATTTTGGGTTAAATCTTAATTTACACACATTTTTAAGGTAGGAGGAAGATGTGGAAGGTTACCAATCTCGAGGGAGATTAAGTGGTTTGAATTCCATGATTTACAACAATACAAAATTTGAGAAACTACTATTTTTATAAACTACTAAAATTGAAATTTGGAGCACTTCCATTTGGTTTTTTAGGGTGTAAAACTTATTGATCAGATATTTTTTCCATCTCATAGTGTTTCCCTCATTCTTAGCTTTTAAATTATTCAATAATGAGGGAGTCAAATGGAGCTATGGTGTAAAAGTTATGGCTCTCAAAAGTTCTACCACCAATTGGGGTAGAATCATCACCTAAAATATTGCTCAGATCATTCCTCCCTCTTTGAGAAGCAATGGTCCACATTGTATTAATATTTTTCATCAAGTGTGATTGTTGTATTTTTATTTAATTCTTGATTCATACTTAGAATAGAATGTGCTTTATGGAGCTGTGATTTTTGAGTTGTGTAGGGCCCAATTGTTCACCATTTCTATTTGACCATCATTCTATAAATGGAAGACCATGAAATTCTTTAACTTGTTATCTATTTTTTTCTATTATTATGTTGTTTGTGTAGTTAGGGCTATAACATTAGCCCTTTTAGATTCCTATGGATTGACCACCATAAGAATAAGTTTCTTGGCACTAATCAAGGAGATACATATAGAAGGTGGTACCTCTGGTACCTTATAGTGTCGTGTTCCAAGAGTAAGGGTGATCCTTCAAGTTATTGATTCATAGATGCCATGTCAATCATACATGAATAATTGATTAAAGAGTACATCACAAACATCCAGATTGACCACATCACATAATACCTCATCTTGGAAAGGTTTTATTGCATATGAGAGAAGACATTAGTGGGTGACACTGGGGTTTCTTGCTAGACTCAACCATCCAATACTATACAGCTTTGGGTGAGGCTTCATGGATAAATTTAGGCTTTTGAGAACATTAGTAGAGATTAAATTATTTTGACTCCCACTATCAAGAATGAAATGCAAAGGCTTACTTTTCACCCATGACTTACAGTGAAACAACCTTTCCTTGTCGTCTATCCTCTCTTCATGGGTCCATGATAAAGCAACGATGGTATCAAGCTCAACATCTACAACCTGTTCTTCATGCTCTTTAACTGCAAGGTGTGTATGAGGTAAAGTAGTAGATGTTGAGGATTGTGAATCAAAAAGTAAGGACTATTATGCCCCTAACCTATCGCATGTATTAAGATAAGAATAGATGACTTGTGGCTTATTTATCCCTCTTTGATGTTATATCACATTTCTCTATGCATTCATTTAATTAGTAGGTCAGCTTATGGACTAACCATGGCCTAAATAGACTATATATAGGAGGTAGTGGGTAATTTTTTATCATCATATTATGAAGTTTGCTTTTATTGAAGCTTGTGGAGGTTTCCCTCTCAAAGTGGCTTGTCTTTTATCATATATTTTGATATATTTCAATCATATTTGGATCTATTTCTGCTATTCTACTTTATTATTGAAGTAATTTCATTACAAGGACTTGATGGCTCAACATTCTTCTTTGGAGTGCATTCCATATTTGTGGTAATCACATCATTTCCCAATCTTCCCTTCTTTTTTCTTTCAATTTTGGCCTCATGTTTGACCTTCTTTTTCACTTTTCCATTTTGTAGGCTGACTCTTTGTATTCATTCTTCCATGCATCTACTCAATCTTTACCACCAACTTGTATGCCTCACTGAGGGTTTCTAGATTGAAGAGTTCTATCTCCCCCTGTATATACCATTGTAGTCTACCATGATATTTGATAACCTTATTTTTCTCACTTTCTTGGAATCCCAATCTCATAGATAGAGAATGAAAAAAATTAGTGTAATCTTGAATAGACTATTCCTTACCTTGGTGAAGTTATTACCACTCTATATAGGGATCATCATATGCTCCAATGGGGTAGTACTCTTCCTTTATAGTTTCTATGAAATCATCCTAGGTAGGTTCTGCCTCAAGGCCAATATCATCTATACTGAATCTCTTCTTATACACTTCTTATCAATTTTTGATAGGCAATGATGCTTTCAAAAGATCAAAAGTGATCTTCGCTTTATCAATGAATTTATTTAAAGAAAAATAGGAAGATAATTGATCCAACCAATTTTCTACTACATCAGCATTGTTTTTGCCTTCCAATATACAGATATCAAAATTCACCTGAACCTTGAAGGGTGTTGGGGCACTGAAAGGATGTAGGGGTGTAGATGAATATCCAAAATTTCCCATCAATATTTGTTAGATATTTTGGGTGAATTTTTTTAGCATTTATGCTTGTTATTATTGGAGGGCTTCATTCATCATTTCCTTGAAAAGATCAGATGTCTCGGTGTTGTCTACCATTTGAGGTCCTTTAAAGTAAATAGGTGGATAGTTTGGAAGCTCCATTGTTTTCCAACCAATCTTCTTGTATCCTGACCTCATCCTCAAGATCATATTCTCTCAATACAAATTACTCTGATACTACTAATCCAAAACTGAGAAGCTTTAGTTTAAATATAATTTAAGAAACAAGAACAATGCAATTGTAATAATGTTATCTTTGATAAGAGATGTTTATTGATCAAATTTTTAGACCCAAACATATTCCTATCTCTAAGAAGAGATGTCTTATTGATCAAATTTGTAGACCCAAACATATGCCTATCTCTGAGAAGAAATGTCTTATTGATCAAATTTGCAGACCCAAACATATGCCTACCTCTAATAAGAGATATCTAATTTCCATTTCAGGTTACATCATCATTTACACACATTTTTAAGTTAGGAGGAGGATGTGTAAGGTCACCAATATCGAGGGAGATTAATTGGTTTAACTTCCACAATTTACAACAATATAGAATTTGAGGAATTACTATTTTTAGAAACTACTAAAATTGAAATTTGGGGCACTTCCATTTGGTTTTATAGGGTTAAAACCTATTGACTAGAGATCCATACCATATCATAGTGTTCCCCTCATTATTATCTTTCCAACAGTTTAAATGAGGAGTCAAACAGAGCTATGGTGTAAAAGTTATGGCTCTCAAAAGTTCTGCCACCAATTGGGGTAAAACCGTCCCCTGAATTGTCACCTAAAATATTTCTTAGATTAGGAATTCTTCACCTTAGTTTTATGGAAGTTGATCTTGATAATTCTTATTTATTTCACCTTATTTATATCAAAACTCAACTCAAATTCAATGTATTCAAGTGTTAATCCATGTAGGCTCTACTTAAAATTCTCATATACTTCTTGAAGGAATTGATCAAAATCAATCCTACTAATGAGCTTGCTTGTATTGTCCCTTTCCTTAGATAATTTCAATTCTTATAGGATTTGAAAATGAGAGTTTCATTTTATTGATACTTAGGCATTACTACCCCATCTATTGTAATCCACTCTCTAGCCTCCTAAGTTTTAATCACCACTAAGTTGAGGGCATTTGAATCCTCCAATGGTGTCATCAAATCAAGATGGATATATGCCTTATTAGTAGTATAAATAATCAATAACTTCAATTTATCATCATCTTGTTTTAAATAAATAAATAATTTATGAGTCTCTGTAATATGGGGAGTCAATTCTACCCTCATTGCCTCGATTTCTACAAGAGAATTGTAATACTTTGATGTAGCCTATTGAACTTCAGTCTCAATCCTTTGAGGGATATGGACTATGTATTTTTTATCCTTTATTTTCTATATTTCTTTCTCAATATCCCACCTAGCCAAATATATCTCCTCATCTAATTTTATCATAGCATCCTTATGAGTTTTTACAAGGGATTTAAAGTTCTATATATATGGGGACTACCCTATCTTCTTGTTCTTCCTTTTGGACAATGTAAAAACCTATTACCTTTCTTAAAAAATGATTTATTTTCCTACTTCATACTTCATTTTCCTCTTCTTAATGCTTTGGATGTTTCTTGAGGGTTTATCAAACATGGAACTTATAGAAGGAAACTATGTGATTTTGAAATTTAGTTTCTAAGAATCTTTTGATCTTATATCAATTGCCCATAGAGGGATGACCAATTATGATGGGTTTATTAATAGTGTGTCCTCAGTAGTTGCACTCTCAACTAATTGATCTTATATTTATTATTTCAAAGAACCCTTGAGTACTAAGTTAGAAAGGGACAGATATGTGATTTTGGACCAATCCACACCTCCATATTAAGGTAGTGGGTGGACTGTATATACCTATTTTCCCCTTTTGGCCTTCCCTAAGGATATTATAGTGGTATCTTGGGAGGAGCTAGTGGAAGCATTGTTAAGTTTATTTGAGTGGAAGAAACATGGATTTAAGGGCTTGTGAATGTTATTTAAACATTCGTAGAAGCCCTTTCTTTGGTCTTAGGTTGAACTGTAGCAGTCCTTTAGGAAATTTATACAAAAGTGGCAATAATAGATATGGTTGGTATCATTGGGGGAATAGAAACAATAGAGGTAAGAGTAACATCCTCTATCTCTGGTGTGAGCAGTGGTATGTTTTCCATGGCTCTAAGGGGAATTGAATCAAATGAACTTATTAAATAAAGGGAGGTTGAATTAAATGAAATTTTTGAAGAAGGGACTAAAGGATAAGCCTTCTTACCTCGTTGTTCATATTTCAATAGTCTTTTCCATTTGTCATATGTAAGGCTTGGTGCCTTTTCTCTCTCTAATTCTTCCCCTTCCTCCAGTTCTTGCTCTACTACTGTTGATTATTGAACTAAAGATGTGTTTATTTGTGGTTCATCAGTAATTAGGTTTTGTGTGATGGGAGAAGACCTTTCCCTCCTCTTATAGTATATTATAGCCTTTAATTGTAGAGAGGAGGCTCATTAAATTGAGGTAGTAATAACCTTTTTACCTATAGATTTATGCAGTGGTGGTGTAGCTGGGTGATCTTGGCCTTCTACATCAAAGGAGTCTAAGTTAATTGGATCCTATTGATCCCCTTTATGGCTAGTTTCACTCACTTAAGGTTATATTTTCATAAGATTCAATACTTGGGGAGCTTTTTGAGAAGGCTTTCCTTATTCCTCTATGTTTTGGGGGGGGTCTATTGACCTAGAAGTCTAAAGTAGTCCATCCTCCAAGAGGTGGAAGCCTTGTAATCATTTATTGAATAAAAATTGTAGGTTCTCCTTGAATTATATTCAAATTTTATTCTTTCATACTTGTAAGTTGTTGCCTTTCCATTACTTGGGCATCATATTTTGCATTTAAGAAAAAAAATCATGGTCATAGGGAACATGTTGGTATGGAATACCAAAGCCCTAGATATGAATTTTAATCCACCCATGAGGATCCCAATCTCTATGAGGTAGGGTGGCCAACTAATAATTATTTCTTTTATTTACCCCATCTATAAAATTTTTCCTTATTATATAGCACATTCAACCTATGATCATGTGGGATCTGTAGAATGTGTTTTTATTCTACTTTATCAAATCTGCTTTTACACTCCACCAAAGTTGGAATGCAATCTCTTGTGTTGAAATATTATCAATCACATACTTGGTGAGGCATAAGGGTTTAACCTTATTTTTGGTGACATAATCACCATATAGTCTAGGTATAACTAATAGTCACCCTGAGGTGTCAATGTATCCACTATACTCTTTGATATCCTCTTTAGTTGGTCCTTATGGATAGCTTACCATACCTAAGGATATATGTCTTATGAAATTTGGGTGATATTATTGGTATATTCATATATGTGCATGAATTTATAGTAATCATAGATGTGATTCTTTTTGCATTTTGTAGTTGGGCTCTAAATCTCCCCAAAGTCCCTATATATTATTATCATTATAATTTCAAGGAGATATGACATCATATACAAATGTCATGTTGAATTGGATCATTTTTATTTATGTATAACTTACTCCCATAGCTTAAATTTGATAATCTCCCATGGGTAAAAGTCATGTCACAAGTCATCAACATGTCTAGTAGTGTCATCCAATCTAGATGGAGAAAATGGATACTTGGCATGTTGTATAGTCTATTCAATAGGGCCATCCTAATTTGGACCCCCATTTTGAATTTTTTAATGGGGGTGGGGAATTTTTCCTTGAAGACCATAGACTCCTTAGGAAGAATCCATGAGCTCAAATTTTTCTCAATTGAATTATGTGTGTTCTATGTTACTACCCTGTGTATATCGAATATGACATTTGGAATCAGTAAAGATAAGTACCTTTAGAGATCATCACCATAGATGTAATCCATGTGATGTAAGAATAAATATAATGTCACCTTGTTGTCAAATAATAAGTCTCACAATAGGTCGATATAGGGCATAACCTCTAACTTGGCTACCATGAAGTACAAGCCTTATCTTTTGAGGGAGAGCAGGTATGTAACTAATTGGTGTTGTTTAGTGATAGATCCCCTTCATGATATATGCATCAACAGCATCATTGGCATCCCATATTTCTAAATAGTTGGCATACTTATCATTGAAAATTGTTACATCAAACATCATGTTTGTATATTCTATAGAATCTTTAATTGAAAATTGGGATGGTGGTAGTAATCTAAAAACTTAGGATGATGAAGCCATTGTAATTGTCTATTTTTCTCAAAGTTAGTTTGAAAACTCCTTTCCATTGGTTACTTCTTTGCAATGGATTCATAGTTGGCTAGGGATTTGTTTGTAGAGTAAAAACTAAGCGTAGAATTCACTTGTGATTAATGGACACATCATTAGCCACAAATCATTGATATAGCCTTTTGCATTTAATTCTAATTAAAGTGTTTTTAATTTCCAATGTTAATATTGTTACTTTACCTCCAAAATTCAAACTTTGTGAGTTTAGTTGGTGGGGAAGCCATGTCTTTATGTTCTTTTTCAAGTGTCATAAAGTAGTTCCACTTTAATGGTTAAGTCTAGAGAGATTTCATTAATCAAGAGTCAATATTAGGGTTTCATGTTAGTACCAAGTCAAAAACTCTAGCAAACTAAAGGCTCTAAAAATGAACCCCAAACAAAATGTCTGAAGACCAAATCCTTTAGAACAATGTTTAAACAAAATGTTTGAATAGAACCGTCAAACAAAAACCTCGATGAACAAAATCCCAAAAGAGTTCTAAATAAAAATAAAATGTGAACAAAGGAATCCCTAAACAAAATTTTTGATGATCAAGTCCCAAACACAATCTTTGAACACAAAATCTGATGAATAATATCCCAAACAAATTTTTCAAACAAAAATTATTGAATAGTTTCTCTGAAGAACAAATATTGAACAAAAGTTTTTATGAAAATATATGATAAATAAATTCTCTAAACTTAAGTACCGACTAAAATGTTCAAATACCAAAATCTTGAAGAAAAGAGTTTTAAATAAAACTAAGTCCTAAAACTTGCATAAGTACAAAACTCCCAAAATACATTAATAAGTTTGTCCAAAATGTAAAATACCATGGTTTATAGTTTTGAGTGTTGATATTAAGGAGAAATCTAATAAAAATCCCATAGAACAAAGAGGAAAACTTAAAAAATAGGTCAAAATTAAAAAAAAGTGGGTTCCCATTCTTTTTAATCAAAGAATAGGATAAAGTTGGGCACAAAAAATCTATGATGTTAAGAGGGATGATTGGGAAGATCACATTCATGTGATTCTTTGGGATTATCAAATACACTATAAGAAGGCTACAGGTTTTACTCCATTTTAGTTGGTCTATGGACTTGAATCAGTAATGCCTATAGAATACTTGGTGTCTAGTCTGTGCATTGAATAGGTTATAATACTACAAGATCATGCGTCTCTCACAAACAAGTTTTTCAAATTGAATTAGTTGGATGAGTATCAACACAAAGCATCTTAGATGTAGGAAGTTCATAAGTAGATTTGTAAACCATGGCATTACAAGAACCTATGACATAAGGAATTTCATAAAGATCAACCAATTTTTTTATATGATAGTCATTTTAGAGCTTTTTTGGGTAAATTACAGATCAAATGGAAAAGGCCCTATGTTATATAAGAAATATCATAGCATGGAACCATTATTTTGAGATATCTACAGGGTAACATTCTACTAAGGTAGGTAAATGGTTCTAGGATTAAGCCCTACCATGAATAGTCTTAATTGATCTCTTTCTACCAAATGAGTGGGTGCTAAGTGAAGCCAATTACATTAGGATTTCCTATTTCTATATGTTTTCTTGTGCATTCTTTATGTGTGTGTGTATGTGTGTGTATTTGTAGATGATCTCTTCACCAAATATTAGAACCATGATAATAAGTATAATATTTGACACCCATGTGTATAATAATTTAGGTGTACCATTAATGATGTCATCAAAAGTGAAAGAAAGAAATTAAGTACAAAAAATAGATATTCAAGTCACCTCAGCCAAGATCTCAATCATATAATGGTCATCCCCAAGTGGTTAATTCCATATCTAAGGTTTGATTGGTCTAATCTTCACAAAATTAGTGTCTAGTCAACATCATTAGTCTACACTCTAGTATGAATAACAAATAATATAATGGTGTATCTCGATGCATGCACCAATTACTAACTACCTTTATTTCTATATTTGATAAGATTTACCACATCAACATTCATATCGATATCAAAGGGATAGCTCATCATATCATTTATGTAGAAACTAATAGGCATCAAATATATAAAGGCATAAGGTTTAAAACCAAGTGTGCATTTCATTCTTACAACCATTTTATAAGATAAAGTTATATATTTGAGCCAATTTATACCACATAAAAAGTAAAACCTTTTTAATTTTCATAATTTAGATACCATGGATCATTCATAGCTCATCAAAAACTTGATGAATGCTCAAAAAGAATCAATGGGCATCAATCTTAAAATTTGTTAGACCAAATATACTAATATAGATTTGTTTGATTACCATCGATAAATAGAATAAAAACTCTTCTGACTAGATCTAGTAGATGTTGCACAACCACTTACTATTGTATACCAATGCCATTTCCACAAAATTGATGTCGAGCACTTGATTTATATTATTACCGTCATCAATTTGGGGGAGATTTTGAAAATCCTACTTAGTTGCTATAAGGGAAACATTTACATTAGGTCTTTTATAACCATCATCATCAACACCAAAGCAATGGCTAGAGATTTGGGCATGTCTACATGGGCTGATTTTCTTTCTCCCTACAAGTTTATAATACCTCCTATCCTTAAATAAGTTAGAGATGTATATGTCTAGGGGTCTAAAGGAATCCTAATTAAATGTATCCAAGACAAACTAGTGTGCATCTTGGTTGAGTACATCACACATCAATTTTGGTAGACCACTAAGTCTACAAAGCAAATTCCAGGAGTGGTTGACATTGCACATCACATGATCCACCATAATGAGTAGTTTAATTGGCCTAAATATTTTATATAAGAGCTACTTAAAAATATCAACAAGTGTTGCATAACTTCTATATAGACCTTCTAATACCAATTTTTATCTTTCTACTCTGTTTCACCTAATAGAAGTCCACTAAAGGAGAGATGTACTAAGACACTATCTATTGTCCATCATAGCAATTTCTCAATTTAATATGGAAACCTAAGTTTGGTACCCTAGATTATGAGGTAAAGTTCAAGACATGGTGGCAAGAGTGTTTAGAGCTCATTTCTACACATCCATAGGTGACAATAGACATCATGCAGTACCTAGGACAACATGTTATTATCAATTTGATTCTAAAAGGCATCTTCATTCACATTCACAAGCTACCTAGGTTGCCATTTAGACTGATACCATATTTTGTTACCATGGCCATGGTGTAGGCTAAGGTCACCAAGTAAAAAGCATATGCATCTATTTATGTGACACTTCTTTAAATTATACCACTTAGTACAGTCATTCCTTTAGCACAACCTCAAATAGAAGCCACAACCTCATAATACAATAAATTAAAGTGTAAGCTCTCCTTAGAACAACAACCATTACCTTTTCTAAAGTATGAGATAACGAGTACAACAACTTGGATAGATGACCCCAAGGTACCCCACATCACAAATTCCTATGACATACCTTAGATGGGGATAAATTAGCAAGAGGTCTACTAGGTAATGATTATAGATATGGTAGGTTACTTTTATGAGGATGAGGAGAAGGATTTATTCTTCTAGAAGGTAGTATAGATAGGTCAAGTGTGTACAAAGTTATTTGGGTATAAATACCATCATTCTATGCATCTATTATTTTCAACACTACGCAAAGAGGCTGAACAAATGTAGATAATGAATGAACTCTTTGATAATCAACCTTCCACCATTTTTGTAGCCATTGATGTATTTTCACCACTACCTAAAATTTTAAAATATGCTATAGTGAATAGACCAAGAACCCAATGAGAGGCTAAGGTTTCTCCTAACCTTGAATAACATACATTTGGTAGGGTAACCAATGCACATGAAGTGTAGTCTTATCCTTCTTTGACTTCAATGCCATCCAAATGCAGGCTAGCTACTTTGGGGTAAAAGAAAGCATTTGTGTCCAAATATATTATCCATCTAAGTGATTTTCCACCCATAGAACAAGCCCCAATGTTTAAAGAGTTGATACCAAATTATCCTAAAACTAAAGAACAAAAGGATTCATGAGAAGAAGTATCTTGTGTAATATAACCATGAGTTTGACAAGAAGAAAAGAACTTTCAAAAGGAATAGGCCCAATAATAACAAGATGAGTAAGCACATTGTCAAGCTAAGGAAGCCAAGGCCAAATAAAAGGCCTATGATATAGAATATAAATGATAATAGGATATCAATGAGGTAAATAAAACATAATAAGTTATTGATGTTTAAAATCAAGTGCAAGAGGCACACCATAAATAGAGGGACATAAAGTAGAGGAATAAAGAGGCTATGCTTACTACCAAAGCCAAGGTAGAAGAAGATAAGTAATTCCAAGATGTAGAGGCATAGATAAAGAAGTATCTAGAGGACTCCAGTCTCACACAATAGTAATCCAACTAACTTATGAAGAATAAGAAAGAATAAGAATATGAATCCCTGCATAAATACTAGGCTCAAACATAGGAACAACAAGTGTGTGTAGCCAAGGTGTAGGCTGATTTAGAGGCACAAACAAAATCCAAAGTTGAAAAAGACAA
Organism: Torreya grandis; assembly: GCA_037957365.1. Classification (NCBI taxonomy): domain Eukaryota; kingdom Viridiplantae; phylum Streptophyta; class Pinopsida; order Cupressales; family Taxaceae; genus Torreya; species Torreya grandis. The sequence continues at coordinate 923,679 of JARHVA010003227.1, forward strand.
GACTGATGTGCTTAAAGAATATAAAAATGAATAAGAGTATGTGTAGAAGTAATAGGAGGAGGAATAGTAAAAAAAATCTATAGAAGAGGAGATCAACAAGAAAGCAACAGAGGAAGTATAGAGAAAAAAAGTGAATATGTTGTGTAAAAATTGAAGACTACAAAAGATGTCAAGGTGGAGTAATAAAAAGTTTCATAATAATAAAACCTAAGGGGGGTTGGAGTAGTCAATACAAGAAGAAGATAACTCCATAGCTATAATAAGTGAGCATCAACTAGCCTTGCCTTTGGGAGGAGTCTAGTTATGGGGCATTTCAATTATGGGTACTCAACGTACCACCTTCTCACTTCTACTTGAAACCATGTTATGACTTGATCCTTTAGCTACCATGGGAACTCTGATAGCCTTACCAGTTCAATAAGAAACATCATTACATGTATCTAGGTTAACATTGAATAATCAATTGGAGGGAGCTACAACATTTTATGAGTCCATCACATAAAAGATAACCTCATTAAAACATGAGGTCAACCAATCTAAGACCAAAAATATTGAGTTGAAGGCTCAACTACATGAAGATGTAAATCTCATCAAGAATACTTATCCTAATTTGGTTACTCAATAAATTGGGGATCAAATAATGTCTAATCAATGCAGACTCAAGACACTTATCTCTGAGTTAACAAAGGACTAGTGCATAATGTAGAGACTCTACACAGTGAGAACATTTAGCCAAGATGTCAAGGCTAAGGATACCACACTCATCACTCTAATATATGAATACCAATTAATTCTAAATGATTTTCTACTTCAATCTTAATAGGTCACATGTAGCTTATTGGATTGGAAGTAGTAATTAGATACCACATTAGTCAGTTTTAGTGCAAACTTTGCAAAGGCCACCACAACTAAAAAAAACCATGGTAATTCACACTTCACATGGGGAAGAGAAATATGGATCACTCTAGGAATCTAAATGATATGGATAATGTGCCCAATAACCTTATGAATTGCTAGAGCCATCTATTGCATATTTCCTTAACTAGCCTCCAAGCTAAAAGACATGCAGATAAGATGGAGCAGTTGAGTGGAAACATTTAGACAAGGGTTGTGAAAACTAATTTTGCCTTAAGAATAATTGATGATGAAAACCTTAATTAGATCATCAGATACCACACTCCATTTTTCACACTACTATGGTTGATACAAAAATTGATGTTAGATTAGAATGCATATAAAATAGATCTAACTCCTTTTACTAGCTTAGTTGTGTAGATTGTCAATACACCTACCTATGGGCCTCTATCAAAGCTCTAGTAGATCACATGATGCAAGGTTTCACACTCCTATTCTAAAGACTCTTTTAGTAAACCTTTGATTGCATCTATGCTACCACCTTCAAGCTAAGTATTACATAGAGTACAAATTTTGAAAAAAAATTATAAAATTTTGTATTAGGGTTGACTTAGTAAGACAAGTAGGGATAGGTTGGTTGAAAAAATATAAAGGTAATCCTCCTAACTACACCAGCCTATTGAAAACCTAAAAAGGATGGTAGGTTGATACATTTCTTAGTTGAAAATCCAAAAGGGTAGTTAAGTAGTGCACAAGACGTGAAAACCAAAAATGGTACCTTGAGTGATTACTATGATTCTTATTGGTCTAACCATTTCTTCAATTCCTTATAACTTGTGCATTCTTAAAAGATCTTATGGTATTTTCTTGAGATGAGACAACATTTTAAGTCTAGGAAAGTGTTGATACAAGAATGTGTAAAGTAAATTTGCATAGTATATTTGTCTAATATTCATCCATTATGTACTCATTTTGTCATTGTATAGTATATTTTGTCTTATCTTCATGACCTGTAATAGGATATAATATGAAGAGACTTTTATTTTGGCACCAAGTACATAATAATATGAAAAGTCATAGATTAGAAACATCTATATATACTTTTATTTATAAGAATAAGGGGGTTTTACTTTTAAAAGAGATCAACAGAGATTATCTAGTTATGGTTACCTATATGATTTCATGTTTTGTTTCTTGTGTGTGTTCTCATGTGTAATGTATTGGATATTTTTTGTCTAAACTTTCTATATGTATTATCATTTGTTTATGTAATACTAGTTGTTCTTAAATTAATCAATGCTTCTCATGTGTAATATTAGTTCTTAAATTAATGCTTCTTATATTTTTGTCATCCAAATTATTATCTTTTTATGGTAAACTATTTTCCACACGTGAATTATCTCAAATTTATCCTCATCCTTAGCATGTTTTGATGTTTTAATAACCTCTACTAATAATTATAATAATGTGTTTATAACACTATTAACCAAGGACTCTACCAAATCCGTAATAAAACCTTATAAGTAGTCATATTAGGCATGGTATAAACTATTATCATTTGAAATGTGCACCTATTGATAGTCTATGATGTGGGAGGTTTTATTGTAGGACATAGAGTGTGAATGATTTTCACAAGATGAAAAATCATTAGATGATAAGTGTGTAAATGTTATCACTCACCTGTACATGCAAATCATCAGTTGTCTCATCACAATGATGGGAATGTCCCCAAGGTTTGGGATGTTTGCCTTCTTTGGGATGAACCTCTAGAATATGGCAACTTCCTTCTATTCTAAGTGCACCTAGTTTAAGACCAACACATAGACCTAAAGAGAATAAATTTAAATCTATAACTCATATAAACATAAACTTGAGAAGGAAAATAGAGGGAGGAGGTAATAAATTTCACAAAAATAAAATGTGGTGATACACCAAGAATAGAGCAAAAACTTCCACTGCCTTGATGAACACACTACAAATCTATGAGAAAAAGATAATATCACAAAAAATCCACCATGGACACTCTAAATTCATAAGTGTTCACATAAAGTCATGTGAATTCAATGTAACATTGAGAGGGATGAAGGTTATCTATATATAACGCTTATATAAACCTAAATATAGATAGAATATGACCTGCAAGTGAGTTCCAAGTTCCACATTGAGGTGATGGGAATGGATAGTGATGAGAGAATAAAATTTTACCCATATACAAACATCAACAAACACAAATCACACATAGATTTTAATAATAATAGAGGGAGGTTAACTCAATTATCATTAAAATGTAAGGTTGTAACCAACACAAGTGCTCTTGGATGGCAGAATATTATAGCATGAGGTTGTCTAAAATTTTTGACCTTTTTTAAAATGAATAAAAAATATTTTATAAGGGAAATATTTTTACAATTAATGTTCCCATTGGGGTGTAAGATACAATATTTTAATTCTATTTTAGCACCGTATCCATGTTTCTTAAATTCTACCTAGTGATCTAGATCTAAGAGTTAGTGATAGGATTCTTATGGATCCATGTGTGTGTCTAATAATGGAAGATATTTGGAATAAGTCATAGGGGTAGAATGTGATCATATTTTGACATATAATATCTAATTATTCATTTACACATCCTGAAAAGCCCTCAAACATCACTCAACTACTTTTCAACTACTGCTTTTTACTTCATTTCCACTTATCAATCACCATATATGCCTCCATTAAACTACTATGTCATTATTGTACATCTGATGGGAAATAGTACCTTAAACTTTTTCAAAATATATGTGCACTAAGTAATGCATAGTTAGGCTACATAGTGAGATATGAGTTGGTGAATGGTGAATATGTATAAGTCCTCTATAAGGGTTGCATGAATTTTAACCCTTTGGCACCAAATCCCCTTTGATATTTATCTCAAGTCTTCACTTCATACTTGGGTCCCATATCATTCTATGAAGTAGCATGGGTGCATCATATATTTCATCCTATGATTCATTAGAGCACATGAGTGGAACTTTGTAATTTGGTGTGGAAATTTATTATGGAAGCATAAAAAGTATTTTGAATAGGAATGCATAAGAAGATTGAAGATCTTGGGAACACTCCTAATTTAGAATGACTCCTTGTGCACTAATTCTTGCACTATCTAAAAACAATGAACTTTATGCCTTTGAATTTATGCACCATTTATGCTTATGCAATGGAGTATCTATACATGGGGCATGCATTATAATTTTCTTAAGATCATGAATCAACACTTAGTCAATTTAGATATCTAAGCTAATTGATTTAAGCATGGGTGTGGATGGGGAGTATTTACGTGTGGCTTTCTTTAAGGAACATAACACTTTACAAGTGCACAAACCTTTTATAGGATCTTTGTGAGTTTTTCACAAGTAGGGGGTGACTTAGAAAGTTAATATATTCCTTATATACCACTTGATATATGTATATCTACACTAGGGATGGATAATTGAATGTATTGGTTAAGTCAAGATAATATTGAAAGATTCAAGAGCTTTCTTTTAATGCTAATGGTACTTTTATGTACTTCTTTGTGATTATGTCTACCTAGTGTGTGAGAGTGTGCAAGTAGTGTTTATATAGTATTATTATATAAATGACTTGGTAGGGTAACTTAACTATAGGTCTAATCCAACATAATAGTCTTAGGGAGATGTAAAATTACCTTTTAGAGGGTGTAAGAACGTCAATCATGAAGGAATTATGCTATTATGGGTCTTATGTGGTATTCTATAGGCCTCGATGCTATTTATGACTGTCATGTTACTAAAAGTAGATCAACAAGGCCCCTAAATGGGTCAAGTGATATACTAATGGTAAAGTGGCCTCAAGTGGGCATTCAAGGCATGAATGGTTAATTTTAATGACTATACATACACACCCAAGTACTTATTCCTTTCCTTTAAACTATAAATTTCATTACCAGATTAAAGAGGGGGGAAATGTAGATAATATTTTATGATTATGTATCACCTCAATCTTGTACACTTGGAAAACTTAGACCCTAGTTTCTCTTCTTAGTTCTACACATGCTTTGATTTCACAAGCCTCACATATACTCTATATTATGCCCCTTGGTCTATCTCTTAGTCTGACCAACCTTATATTGATGACACAAACATCACATCTTGCCCAAAGTGCTTAAAATATACTTATAGTATACCTCTACTAGCTCTAAGCCTATGCCTGCTCTCCTTCTCCCTAGACACTAATGTCTGAGACATAGAGTAGCATAGACATTACTATCTTTCCTTGATGCAAGTGTCTAGTTTCCTAATATCATCCAATTTCAAAATGAAATGTATTACAATTATCATCCTAAGTGATTTAATGTTAGTTATCTTTTGATGGAATTGGTATAAATATAATATCAACCATAATTCATTCCTCACATAGAAATCAGACCAAAAGAGTAATCAAGAAGCACTCAAGTTACCAAAAGCATTCATATTTTACCTTATTTTGACATCTGTCAAATGAATATCCTAGATACAATTCTAAATTACTAAAACAATAGACAAAATGTCATATTTTACAAGTTACAAGCTAGGTCATTATTGTAATTATTTTACACGCATTGCATGATTCACACACAAACAAACACATATGGGAGAACTAGATGAGTTTGAGGCCATCTTCTTAAGTATTATATATTTAGGTATAACCCTTTAATAATGGGGTCATTGAAATTTGGCTCAACACCATGTGCCCACTAACCCATTTTTTCCCAAGTTCACATTGAATATGGAAAAGTAAGGTTTTTCCATTTCACCAGGAGTGACAATCCATGACCTAGATCTAAATGCACCATAGTGATGGCAAAGGCTAAATAATAATCATTAAGTGGTGACATCATGTTTTAATTAATATTACATATATGATACTAATATTGATCTCATACACCAGCATTGATGCAACTGTCTTAAGCTAATGTAACTATATAGAGAGCCAGAGGCACTAGATCTAGAATATGATGATTGATCCATAACTATCTTCCTACTTGATTTTTACATGTACCAGATCTAGACCTACATTAGCATTAGAACCATATAAGTAATCTCTTATATTTCTTTTATATATATAGATATATGTATATGTATATATATATACATATATGTATATGTATATATATATATAGATAAATATACATATACATATGCATATGTATATATATATATATATATATATACATATATACATATATATACATATACATATATATGTAAATATATATATGCATACATACATACATACATACACACACACACACACACACACACACACACACACACACACACACACACACACACACACACACATATATATATATATATATATATATATGTATGTATGTATGTATGTATGTATGTATGTATGTATGTATGTATGTATGTATATACATAGACATATATGTGTATATGTATATGTATATATATACATATACATACATACATATATACATACATACATACATATATGTGTGTGTGTATACATATACATACATACATACATATATGTATGTATGTGTGTGTGTGTGTGTGTGTGTGTGTGTGTGTGTGTGTGTGTGTGTGTGTGTGTGTGTGTGTGTGTGTGTGTGTGTGTATACTTTCCATTAATAGCCTATCTCAATTTAATTAATCTAGCATATGGTACATCTAAGTTTATCACCTTAATTAGCTTGTTGTAGATCTGATATTAACCCTTATTCCCTATAATTTATATATCCTTAATCTTATTTACCCAATTAGGATTCCTTAATCCAAATTAGGCTCAAACAAATATCAATGAAATTTTGTGTTCTTCTTGAATAAATGAGAATAGTGAGGGGGTGGTTCATGAAATACTCTTTTACTCTAATATTTTGAGTGGGCACTTATGCTAACACATGCACTAAAATTTTATATTGGGAATATGTGAGGCTAGGATCTTGTACTTATTATTCTTTTTCATAGTAATCTTGATCATAATATAATTTATATAATTATAGAGGTGAATTGACATCTATAAAATAAAAAATATGTCAAACACATTTTTCCTATTTTTTTTAATTTCCATAATAGTTATAACACAACATTTTTTCTCAGTGATTTTGCATTTCAACTTATATAAGGATTTTAATAAAAAAAAATTGGGAGGTAGGTATATTATGTTATCTTATGATGTAGATGATTTGAAGGGGAAATTTTGAATATTGGCAATTGATAGTGAGCTTTATCATGTCCATAGGTTTGAAATTTTCACCTCTATGCAAAGTATATCTTTGATTCTATCGATGATTTTAATGGAGAAATCATCAAATAACCCTTCAATTTTATTTTTAAATTTTCAAATTTAGTTTTGTATTCTCAAAGTATTCCATTTTGACTAAGTTTTGTGAGGTATCCAATGAAATTATCATAAACACTAGGACCAAAGTGACCTATTAAACATTTGAAAAAAACATCCCAAGTTGGTCCTTGATGGGATTTTAAATACCATTGATACCATTGGAAAACTTCATTTTCCAAGTGAAGGAATGCTATGATACTTGGTTCACCCTAATATATTATGGAGGTTGAGATATTATTATTCATGGTAAATTCAATGGGTAAATCTATACCATTAAAATATTAAAATTTGATTTTGGGCCATGTGGTATGGTTCATGATGAGAGACAACTCTCACAACACTTGTCATCATTATATTTTATTAATATTTATAAATTTTATTCATCGATCCCATGTAATTATTTTTATATCAGTGACTTGGGATCTCAAGTCATAAACTTCTTATTCCATGGTCTTGGTTTCAAGTTGGATTTTTCTAACAATTTATCAAGAGGTCCTAGGGCTCTATAAAATTCTTACTAGAGTTATATGTTAAAATTATCAACTTGAATATTCAATGAAAATAATATAATTATTTAGAGAGAGAGAAAATAATAATGTTTTTAATTATTAGAGAGTTAACCACTAAATAAAAATTATTCACATTTTTTGAATATGTCATTATTTTGGATATAATTGCCTTAGAATATTATCTCTGTACTATAACCCCCTTGTTATAATATTTTTATATTTTTTTTAATTTATTAAATTATGGAACTAATGGTTGTGATATGTATATATCTTAGTCTCTATTGTTATAATTTTAATATGAATTAGTTGGTGGTGGTTTCTACCAATTCCAATTTACTAGGGTTTAGCACAATTAGATGAAAATGTGTATGGATTCTACAAGGTATGTCTAGTTTTTGGGCTCACATTAAAACTTACCCCATTATTAAATAGTGTTTTCCTAATGTTTCAAATCATTAAATACAAAGTGTAGATAATTATTTTAGCCTAATTTAGTGTAAGAAACCATAATATGATAGAAACTAGATTAATTTTGATTAATAGATATGGATTTCAAGCATACATCTAAATGTAAAATAATGAAATTTATTGCAATGATTTGATAAGTGGCATATACTAAACATTGTAAGTACAAAAAAAGGATGATTAGCTTTTATGATTGACTATCTGACTATGACTATGTTTGGATAGTGGAAAATAGATTGAAGTAGAAATGTGAATAATTTATTTTGTGAACTATGTTTTTATCTATGTAATCCATATTTCATTATATTTGTTTCATTATTGATTATTAATACTAAAACTTAGTGGTTGGTAGTGACCTATTCTAGAATAGGGTTTTTTTACTATATGACAACTTTTCTCATCTTTGAAAGCTTTATATGTATGATTATGAACACCGATAATATGTGTAACTCTAGAATTCAACCTCCTTCACCTAAAAAACCTAGGTGTTCTTATTATGGATAGAATCCTACAAAAATTGAAATTTTTAATAGGTTGAGCTGACCCTAATCACCCTCCTTGATGATTGACCACCACCTACATATATGATACTCCAAGGAGGATCAAGTCACACATAGTTCTCCCACCTACTATGATTGTGTAGTTTTACTCTTTCACTATATGAATGTAGCTAATGTTTTAGCTTATAAACTTTATAATTCCTAATATTAATTGTATTTAGTCTACTTCAAGACTTTATTATGACTACTCCTAATGAGTGATTTATAAACTGATAAGAATAGGGCAGATTTACTCAATGTGAAATATGTTATATATGTGTATCATATAAGTGTCTGGTCCCATATTAAGTGAGACCTTGATTTGTATAATTATGAGTAAAATTTAGTAGTTTATCATGCCATCAACATTATAAGAATATGGGCCAAAAATAATGATAAATTTTATTTTAAATAGTATCCATTTATTGTAGTGGATTGGTATTATCTAGATCAAGTTAGTATCAACTGGTGATACTGACCAAGTCTCACATTACTGACTTGTACATAAGAGGACTAAAATGAAGATCTGAATATATTTTTGAAGGATATTAAACATGTTTAAAATAGATAGTGATGCTAATGTAGGTATGTAACAATGGAACATATTGATCAAATTCATAAGATAGTATGTAGGTGTGAGAGAATGGTAGGTTAGGACCATATTTATGTATGAAATTCATGTATGATACATGTATGTAAAGCTTGTCATTGGCAAGTAATTGATGACATATTTTAGTATCTACAAATTCCCTCATTTTATTCTAGTAATTAAAAATCATATAGTAAGAGGAAAAGATATATTTTGAGTGTGTATAATTAAATTTGTCTGTTGTAGGAAGCTTTAATTATGTAGATCACTCAATATCAAAACCTGCAACAAACATGTGTAGTTAATGCCCATAAATTGAAATATGAAATGTAAAATTGAAAAAATTTAAATTGAAGAGAAAAGAAGGATTATAGGTGTGTTGGTTAGAATCATGCCTCCCTTGCAACTTGTTGAATATAATTCCTCCCTATTTAAGCATCATAGAAATTTGCTTTCTATTGAATCACTTGGAGATTAATTCCTCTTGTTGAATCATTAAGAAATTATACTTCCTTTCTTAATCACATATATATTTAGGTCAAATGTTCCCTAAATTTTGGTAACTATGTAATTCTTTGGGTTGGGAAGACAACATTCCCAAACCCCCATAAATGTGGGGAGAAGTACACAATGTATTAACCAAAAATATTAGTTAGAAAAGAAAGTGGAACTACTTGATGGGTATACTAAAAATAAAATCTAAATCAACCACTACAATGGATTAAAGATTTAATTATATATTTCACTCCTTTTTACTCAAGTTTTTTCAATGTAAAATAAATGCATGATCGAAAGATAATGAACAATGTTCATGCCCACATCATGACCACATATTTTATTGTATAGTTTCATTAAAGTCTGTAGATTAAAATGGATAATAGAAATAGAATGAATAATGTACATGCCCCCATCATGATGAAAAATTTGATAAGTGTGAATTAGAATGAAAACCATTTTCCATTCAACATTTAAACTATACTATTGTGAATGTGTGTGAACTAGTATCATGCCTTGTTAATCTGTACCAACTGATGAAGAATGTTATGCATTTATATGCTAAATTTGAGAACTTGTATCCAAAATTTATGTATATTTAGATACTTACAAGTCATGATCCTATCAACTATGTACATTTGCCCATGTATATGCATCTAAGTGTGTGTGAATATGTGCTCAAGTCTTTGTAAATTGAGTGCATATGCATGGAATATGTCCCCATAATTTGTATTGATGTGTCAATATCTTTCATTTAAATAAAATATGTGATATCTAAATCATTTTGAATCTCTAAAATATATGTTCTTATTTGATTTTATGTTCATGGAAGATTATGTATCTATGATGACTCATCCTAATTTCAACCATTTGAGACGAGGGATGTGTCTTGTAAGTTAGTCATCCCAAAATTAGATTTATTTATATCATGTTATGTGTGAATATATCATCATATATAATCAAATGAACATGTGGAGATTATATCATCATAGTAATGTATATGTCAATCAAGGCACCATCACCAATAGACAACTAAATAAAACTACACAACAATAGTGAATTATATGTATCATGGCACCACTAGAGATTCCTCTATTGATATTAAAAGTAAATTATTTATTTATTTTTATACCCCATTTATTAATTTTCTAAATAAAAAGAGCAAGAGTTAAATTCCTAGTAACTGATTGAAAAAAAAAAGGTTAATTTAATTCCTATTGTTATTCTAATTCATTTCACTTAGTCCCCATCATTGTTTTAAATTCACTTGATTCAATCTCAATTAAGACCTTAAAATATATCCAATTGGCTTCTATTCATGTAACTTTATTTCATGACTCATAAAGAATGAGTCAACATCCCCCACTAGATGTCATTGGAGGACCCCAAGGCCATACCATCAAAAATGTACCTAATAATCTGAGTATGAATGAATGAACCATGTGAATTTTAATATGGTCATCAAAAATAACTAAATTTTAAATTAAATTATGAATACAAGACTATTAATTCAATCACCAGATGTAAGAGGAAGAGAGGAGGTGAATAATTAATGGCCACACAAACTCAGATTGTGGTAGATTTGTAAAAAATGAGAGAATCCTACCACCCTTTATATGATAAAATGTCTAATTTCCATGAATATTGATCAAGTTATTAAATATTATGATAAATACATTAAAATAATTATAAAACTATAAAATTAATTTCAATAAGGTTAAGATAGTTTAGAAAAAAGGATTGTTATTAAGAGAGTTATCTATATCATGTTTTTTAATATTGAGTACACATTAATTGAATTATTTTTAATTTTTTTATAATTTCAAGAGCAATTATTCCACATGAAGGTGGTACAAAATAATTTTAAAGGAAATAATATCAAGTTGTTATAAGTGAATGTAATGGCCCTATTGAATATGGTATGATAAGAAGTAATTATTATCACTCAAAAGTGTACCCTGCAAAGAACATGTGATTGTTCTCACTTTTCTTGATACAATGGAAACTCTCCAAGGTGTGGGTAACCTTATTATGGAGAGAATATATAGATAAAGGGTTGCTTTCCTTTATTCCATTCATCCACTTCTCTCTAAACTCTCTCAGATAGTGCTTTCTATATGTAGATTCATGTTTGAATTATTATGAGATACTATGATTTTGGCTTACAAAAACTCTAAAAAATTTTGTTACTACATCACCTTTGAAGAAATAAAGAGCTTAATTTTCATCCATTCTCAAGCTTTCATGAAGTGTGTGCCTATTATTCATTGATAGAACTTACTGAATTACTCTCTTTCCTAGGTTTATGTATGAATAATTCACCTTTATGCATCAAATTATATATTTTTTTAGTCATATAGAGTGTCTAATTCTAGTTTCTACCTAACATGGAAGTGAATTCAACCATTGTTCATTATTTCCTAGCTAGTGTGAGTATTTTCCAAGACCTTTTTGTGAAATACTAATGTAAGAGTAATTTTATGAAAATGAAGTGAATGTGCGTAAGTTTATTTGGCTTCTAAATGTGTTACGTATATTCATAATTTATCCCAAAATTAGTGCATCACCCTAACTTTTAATTTTCCTTTCCATTTTTTAGTTTTAGCATTGTTCTTTTACTCATTTTCCTATTCAAGAAAGCACTATCTAAGATATTTTAGAGAGAAGTGGGTGAATGTAATAAATGGAACTATCCATTAATATAATTATTCTCTCCATCATAAGGTCACCCACACCTTGGAAATTTTACATTATATCAATAAAAGTGAGAACATGCATAGGTTCTTTTCAAGGTGCATTTATAAGGGATAAAAAATAACACAAACTCCTTAGATATTGCAAATTTTACCAAATTTGAATCAAATATAAGTCTATATTTGATCATGAAGAATTATAAGGAAGTGAATATTAAATTGGAGACCCTCACTAATAAAACTAGGGACTTGTTTTCTTTGTTTCTAATTTCTACATTGTAAGATGAAGAAGGAAAATGGATTTCCAAAGGCATTGCAACAATATGGTTGATAAAGTCTTTCACATAGTTAAATTAAAATTAGTGAGTTGGAAAATTATCTAAGTTAATCTCATAGAAGGATAAATGTTCTTGCATGTTAACATGAGATGTAACACATATTATATTGGAGATAAAAATGGAGACAATAAAATTTTAAAATGTTAGCTATTAGATGTTTCATATGTGGAAGAATGTTACTGAGGTTGAAAAAATTTATTGACTAGAAACTTATTGTCATAATAATCCTAATTTGTTGTTGTATTTTAGTGTCTTGGATACCCAAGTGATGGTTGGTAGTTAAGGAGTTATGAATTTTTAGAATTATAATATTTATTTAAATATCTTACTGGTTATATTGAAAGGATCAATTTTTTATTAAAATAATCCAAGGATGACATGGTCTATGTATCTCCAAGGGCAATCCTTGTGGTATGGAAGGTAGAAAAAAAAATAGAATAGTTAGGACCTAACTTAGAAATAATTTAAAGGATCAATTTTTCACCTTTTTTATTTATGACACATAATTTTAACTACAACTTAAGTTACTTGAATTTAATGAATAATTATTATATTATGTTAATGTTTCTTGGACTCAAACTAATGAGCTCATTCTCTAGCTCATGACCCCTCATTAGATCCTTCTTCCCAAATAGTTGTTCCAGAAAGTTCCATACCTCATTAGGTGATTTTAAAACTTTAATGTGAATTATAAAGTCAAGAGATACTGAAAAATGTATTAGACCATAGGCCTTATCATGTTGGTTTAACCACTTAGCCTTTTTTGCATCTAGTCTTAGTTTAGTTTCAATACCCATAATAATTTAGTGTAAACCCTTACTCCTTAAGAATATTTATACTTTAGATTACCACTCATGATAGTTATATGGTATGAGAATAAAATCCATATTATAATCCATAGTGAGTTAAAATAAATATTTACACAAATTAAAGTGCAAGACATAACACAAGGCCCAATATAACCCCCCACCTAAAACTATCAACAATACCCCCACAAATATTATAAAGGATTGACACTTTATATTTTAATACATATATATTTTTTCACAAGGCCTAAAATAACTTTGTACCAATCAAATAATAATATGAAAATAAAATCAATATAAAGAAAATAAATTATAGACTTCCAAAAAAACACCACCTTAAAGAGAGATTCCTACAAAAATTTATGTGATTTACAGGTTATTTCAATCACCATTTTCACAAAATAAATTCAACCTTTCAAAAAAATATTTCCTAGAAACTAGTTTTAGTCCTTATATAAAAATTTAAGCCCCCTTTGGTAGGTTATGACCTTGGGATAAATATCCATGTGACCACGAGCTAGGCTCTAGAAGGGGCAATACACGCAAAATCATATATCTAGGTACACACTGGTATGTAGGTATAAATATGGGTATATAGGTATAAATCCATGAACATGTATGATCTACTAATATATGTTTCGCACAGGTATATGAGCTCATATAGGTAAATATCTTGTACTATAAATATATCGAGAAACACTTCTTATAATAAAAAATAATGACAGACCCAAAAAGTTTATACATAAACCCTTGATCATAAATTGTGCAAAATAATAGGGATTTATTATCAACTACTAATAAAACCCTTAAAATTTACTAGATCTTATTTTCTCAAGGCATGATAAAGTTTACAAATGTTTCTATAGTATTCATGCATTCTAAACTCAATAGCATGGTCCATTTTTATTAAAAATAAACTAGCTAATAAATGACCTAAAAACCACTTATATAAAGACTTTTTTCCTAATCCATTTTTTATTTTCTAGATCATTCAAGGATGAGGAACAAGAGCATACTCAAAATAGAGGATCTATAACATGTAAGCTCAAATAATCAATATTATAAAATATATTAAAATAAAAAAAGGTATTTGGCTACTAAAACATACTCTGATACCATGTCAAAATGACTCATGATCTATCAGAATGAGCCAAAATGAAGGACTAGCGGGACTCACACACATTAATCACTTAACATGCAAAATATAAATGTAGAAATATTGATCATTTTTAAAAGAGAGGAAACAAACATGATCATAATAATGAGACTGAGGAGACGTTAATAAATACCTTGAGGCAGGGTAAATAAATAGGAAGAAGAGAGGATCAAGGCCACCTAAAAAGGTGAATTGTGAATCCTAAAAAAAGAATAAATGACAACTCATATTTATCCTAATTATAACTCATATCTATGCTAATGACCTCATTATTACACCTAAGTAAGTAAAATCCATGTGTAGTAAAAACCATAAAATGGAATCTAAATATATACTAACAGAAAGATAACAATATTTCAAAATATTTTTTAGGTCTTGATTTTGAATTTTTAAAAATATTTTTATTTGATTAGATATACAATTTTTTTTATTTTGACATATTTGATTTTTTTTATTTTTGAAATATTTGAAAAGTGATAAGAATTTAAGTATTTTAAAAATATAATAAAATGGAAGGATTCAAACAATCCACAATAAGGTGCTAAAGAATAATGTGGAAAGAAAGAAGGCAAGAAAAATGCCCCCAATGTATGTGAAATAAGTCATAACAATGTAACACAAACTATTGATGTAGATAATAGTGCACATGCCCTCTCAATTGGAAATAATTTATGTGTGCTCATGGGGAATGTAGGGTAGATAGATATGATTAAGAACAATGAAAGGCATAACATGATAAATATACAATAGTAAGAAAGTGTATTTCCATAAATAATGTTCATTTAAATCATTGTAAGAAAAGTGTTTTATATTGTTCAAATCATTTTGAAAATTCAAAATTAGTGACCAAAGTGAAAATAAATCCATGGGATAAAAGAATGCTAGGATAAGGGATAAAATAAGTATCAATGAATTAAAATCAAAGAGGCTATGTACACCATAAAATAAAATTATATAATCATGAGATTCAGTCAAATCAATGGGTTAGGAGGAAGTAGGATGTTATGTTCAACCAAATATATCATCAAGAGGATGTTTATATGTATGCCCAACTACATTCTATTAAGTATTAGCTTGTGAAGAGGAAATTATAATTATATATGCATGTTAATAAATATGAGCCATATGTTATCACATAACCATCTAAGTCACTACTCATATACCTATGTAACCTATATCCTCATGTGTGATATGAGAAGATGTAACAACTCATACCTATGGTGAAGCTCTCTAAATAACCTCTGATGCATTAGGAGATAAAGATATATTTTTTATGTACCACTTTTTGTTTAGGATAATGTACTATGCTCTTTAAAACTAATTTATTATGCTCATGTGTAACTATATCATGCTCATAAGTAAATGGATAAAATGATTCTATAATATGCTCTTGAAGAATTTTATAGACTATTTCATTGTCATGTTGCTCAATATATGTGCCTTCCAATTGTTTTTTATGATTAAATATCATTGGTTATAGAATATATTCATAGTGGATTCTTTAAATTTTGACCACTTTATTACCATGAATATATTGGAGACATTTACGTATTGTATAAAATATTTCTATAATATTTTATATCTAAGGGAATCCTAATAGAATATCAAAGACCCCTATGCTTGGTATAACTAATATTGGAGTGGTAACTATGAGAAGCCTCATGTTTAAGGGTAGTACTATATGACAAAGAGTATCATGTGTATAATGATCAAATGCTTTGAAAACTTTAGAAGTATCCTATAAATATTTGTTTATATAACTAACAGAGTAGAAGAGTATTATGGTTCATACATTTTTTATTCATCCATTGTCTATTAGAACACTATGTATGGGTATATTTTAAATATATTATCTAATAAAGAGTGTATGTCTATCAAAATCATCATCAACAATTTCACTATCATCAAATGTGATCATAAGATGTGATGCTTAATTTTTTGTAACTATGCCAATGATGTTATCAAGTGGATGCTCATATGTAGGAGGAGAATGTGCATTGTTTGCCTAGTATACTTCATAATTATCTTTTTTATTTGTTGGTTCATGATTAAAAAATGATATTTGTACATTTTGAGCTTTGAATTTTCATTTTATTGTGTATTAACCTCTTAAATAGGTGTGCAATTTAAAATTATCCTTGTTATTTGTTGGTTCATGATTGGAAAAGGATATTTGTACACTTTGAGCTTTGAATTGTCATTTTATTGTAGATTAACCTCTTAAATAGGTGTGTAAATATCAATAATTTTATCATCAATAATATCTTAAATCTTGTGTTTGAGCTTAAATCATCTATTTTTGGAATTCCCAATACATATATGGTAGTACAATATGCATTGCCATCAAAATTTATAGATTTTGGTCTAGACATGTCTACTTGCATTGGTGGAGGAAGAGATATTAGATAGAATTCAATTATTTTTTGTAAAAATACGTGAGGAGGTGATGGTAACCTTTAAAATTGTCTCCTTGGTGGATCCTTTAATTTAATCTTTTATGTTGGTTGTGAAATAAAATTAACTATATCTTAGCATCATTATTTCTTTCATTGGGTTTGCTTTTATAATTTGGTTTGCTTTAAAATTTCAAAATTGAAGTAGAAGGAGCATTTGAAGTATACTTTAGCTTGTTTAAATTCATTAATTTTGGCTCATGCTCTACTCATCAAAATATTTCAAACATAATAGACTCTTGAAGTGGAGATAGCAAAATTTGAGTGAATTTATATTAGATCTCATTATTATCCATTTTATTTGTCATTTTTGCTAACATAATCTTATACCTTAGAAAATATTCATTGATTTTTTCATCATACATTTTTTTGAGCTTTGAAATTTTTGCACATAATAACATTTGACCAACGTTGATATGAGTATGTTAAAAATTGATTTGCTAAAGGATTGAAAGCCTTTACTGATTGAACATGAAGATCATAAAAACATATAAGATAATATTATTTGAGGCTTCTAGTAAATATCTTTGTCAACAATTTATAATTATCTCCATAGTCTATATAAGTTGCATGGAATTCACATGAATGATGTTTAGGATCATATTTTCCTTCATTTAAGTGAATATTATGAGCCCCAAATCCAACTAGTAATGGATAAGATGTAATTTTTGGTGTTAAATGGTTATGTAGTAAGGAACATGAGTCCATAGAAGGGCTATCATGAGAAAGGGTTTTCTCAATAAGAGATAACTCAGATTGTAAGGCAAGAATGGCATGCTCTAGATTATCATTTCTATAAGTGATTGGAGGAGTATAAGTAGCATGAATAGATATAGGCATGGATACTCATTGGAAACCAAGTGGCATTCCCAAACCAAAGGATGATGTTATGTAAATAACTAGAGATGTGGGAATGGGAATGGATGAACTAGTGGATATGGAAATATTATAAGAGACAATTTGGGTACCTTTCTTTTTATTTTTTGTCTCTAGCAACACATAAATGAGATTCAATTGTTTCTGGATGTTAATGAAGATATTACATAAAATTTACCTCTTTATTTCATGATATTTTTCATCCATTTCACTAGATTTTTCTTGAGTATTAATCTCTAAAATAAGATCCATAATGTGCCCTTCAATAGGGAGTGAATTAGGAAATGGAAGATCTATTGAAGTTTAATATTTGATATAATGTAAAAAATATGTTTCCTAATGTTCCCAAGTAATTTTAGATTTGACAAAAGCTATTAGAGAATAATAATGACTTGATATAGTATTGAAACCATGTGAAATAGGAAGGCCATGATATTGGCCTTGTTTATCATAACTTCACTATTAATTTTATAATGAATCCATGTAAAAACATAATGAATAACATACTAAAAATTAATACAATATGTAACAATAAACATCATAATGTTATGTAACATATAAAAGAAACATTCATTCATTTATATTATTATGAATACATTACAAGAAAACAACAAGTTATAAAGGGTGATCTAGTCAAGATTTTGAATGATTATGTGTTCTATCAAATATACTCTCTCATTCGTATATTAGTGTCAACCTAATATTTTAGAGCACTAACTATAAAGTTTAAACTATGCTTGTATCCCACTATCCCATCTTTAAGGGTATGGTAAGATTAACTTCCCTAGGCAATATGACCCTTTTAGGTACACCATAAATAAAATATCTAAAAGAGAATTATTATGGTATAAACAAGGGGTCCTAAGTATTTTTGATGTACCTTGAGTTACATGGAAATATAAATCAATGTTTAGTGTTCTGCAATGGATTGATTGGGGTAGTACCCCTCACACTATATTGTGAATAAAATAAATCACTGCTTAGCCTATAATGACAATCACTAAATAGTTTTAAAACTATTGGAACAAAGTTTCTAAAAAAATCAACAAACAAATAGAAAATAAATAAAAACAATTAAAATATTTGTGTATAGATAAACATCTAAAATATAATTATTATGGTATAAACAAGGGGTCCTACGTATTTTTAATATACCTTGAGTTACGTGGAAATATAAATCAATGTTTAGTGTTTTACAATGGCTTGATTGGGGTAGTACCCCTCACACTATTTTGTCAATAAAATAAATCACCACTTAGCTTATAATGACAATCACTAAATAGTTTTAAAACTAGTCGAACAAAGTTTCTAAAAAAATCAAAAAGCAAATAGAAAATAAATAAAAGCAATTGAAATGTTTGTGTATAGATAAATATCTAAAAAATAATTATTATGGTATAAACAAGGGGTCTTAAGTATTTTTGATATACCTTGAGTTACGTGGAAATATAAATCAATGTTTATTGTTGTACAATGGCTTGATTGGGGTAGTAACCCTCACACTATATTGTCAATAAAATAAATCACCACTTAGCCTATAATGACAATCACTAAATAGTTTTAAAACTATTGGAACAGAGTTTCTAAAAAAATCAACAAGCAAATAGAAAATAAATAAAAACAATTGAAATGTTTGTGTATAGATATAAACAAATTTGAACTTGAGGTTGCAATAAAGAGATTTATTGTCATATTTTATCTGAGATGATAAGGCAATTTATTCAATATTGAAATAAATCCAAGTTTGAATAAGATTGACTCATGGTTTCAAATTTATATCCAAGTTTAAAGGTTATTTTCTTTTAGTTTCAAGAATTTAAAAAAAAATGTATGAAATCATAGGAAAAAAATAAAACAAATAACAAGTAGTGTTCTAAATAATATATGAGTCCACCAAAAATTTTAATGTTATTTTTTATTTACAAATGAAATGAAAATAACAAATAAACTATTAAAAAATTTAAGCCTCTCCTTCCATTCACCTGACTCACCCATAAGAGGGAGGGAAGAAGGAAAAAAGAAAAGCTCATGACCCTTTTCCCCCACATAAGAGTTCAAGGAAGAAAGTCAACATGAACCTTCATTTGAAATAGGGCATGGAAAACCCCAAATTCAAAATTCATGAGTTAAAGGTACTAGAAGTATGGAGAAGGGATGAGTATTTGACCAAGCTTCTAGAGGGCCATAGGCAGAAGCTGACAGAGCTCCATGAAAATTTACAAAAATTAGGCAAATCGTTGGTGTTATGAAAACTAATTACCTAGTGAATACCAAATTTTTGAGTCTAATTAACATTAATTATCAACCTAGGGTGCATACACTTTTTAAGGATGTCATCACTATATATGCATTATTGATTCATTGATTAGCTTGTTTTACTAGTTTCAGTACATTGAACTTATGTTGAATTTACCAAAAAGTTATACTATGAAACTATTATGACAAAAATACAAAAATACTTCACACTTATAAATCACACATACATCACACTTTATATAATCAGATCAATAATGAAATATACTTAAACACTCTTAACTAAGGAGGGTTAGGATCTTCACTACAACTCCTTCTAAGGGGGTCCTTCTTCATTCAAAAATGAGTTCCAATCCTTCTCTGAGAGATTTGCAAAAGCTTCTTAAAGAATCAAATTTCTCATTACTCAAATCTATAGTAATTAAATATTACTACAAAAGATTACAATGCAATGACTTATAGTTCTATTAATTATCCAATCTTTAATTTTAACTCATTAATTTCTAATCTGATCTAGGTTCTGCTATTAAATATAGAAGGTATTTTATTAACTTCTAACCAAAGACACCAAACTAAGAAAACTGAAAATACTTTAAAAACTACCCCAGTCAACCTTCAAGTGGTTAGTAACCGAAGTTACTAATTTTAGGCTTGACTATATTAAGGATAAGGTATACTATTTTTTTATTTTATTTTCTTTTGTTTCCTTCCCATTTTCCTTGTCTTTCTCATCTTTGTTAGCACATTCAAATTTCCTTGTATGTAGGGAGTCCATATAATAGCTATGGTCCTTTCCATTTATCCATTTGGTTCCCAAGATAGTTGGATGTGTACTTAATATATGATCACAATAATATTTTTGTTTTATATTGTGGTTGCAGGCAACCTATAGGTAAAACCTATAGTTGTTACAGGCACTTTACAGTGGCTATAAGAAACCTATAGGTGAAGCCTATAGTTTCTATAGACACTCTATAGTGGCTATGAGAAACTTGTAAGTGAAGCCTATAGTTATTGTGACCAACCTGTAGTGGCTATGGGTAGCCTATAATTAGAGCCTATAATTGTTGTGGGAAACCTGTAGTGGCTATGATTAGCCTATAGGTTGAGCTTATAATTGTTGCAGGCAACCTGTAGTGTCTATGGGCAGCCGATAAGTGTTAATCCCAAATGAGATCCTATAGTCTTACATTATCCTTCAAATGCTTATTAAATAAAGTTACACAAGTATAATTTAAGCAAGGAAAAAACATCAATAATTCATAATATAACATATATATATATATATATATATATATATATATATATATATATATATATATATATATATATATATATATATTCAAATACACACACAAAATTAGAAACTCATTCATTCATTTTTATGAGTCATGGATGGTTATGGGGATTTACATAGAAAAAGATATATACTAGGTATGGATGAGGCTACAAAATAGATTAATTGGTGGCCTCATTACACCCCCATACTTAACCTCTTACTCAACCTCAAGAAATCCTTGGTTGTATTTTGAAACCACAAAAAATTTTGAAATCAAGGGGCTCAGTGTAGCCTAACCCTTCAAGAATATAAAAGCCTTTAGCATTATCAATTTTTTCCCATCTTTTATTCTCAGCCTCTCTATTAGTTGGGACCTTTCCTTCCCAACCAAGAATTTAGAACCAAAAAAAAAGGAGGTTGAAACTTTAATTCGAACCATTTTAACCTTTTCTTCTTGACAAGCTCAATTTAGATGTATACTTTGTGTATGGCTTCCCTAAGGTTTTGACGGGAGTAAGGTTCATTTATTTTTAAAGCATAAGAGAGAAATGCCCATATATGAGAACAAGAAATAAAAATTTACTTGTCATCTCCTTCCATTATACTCAAATAATGATTTTAAACTTATACATATTTCCTAAGAACCCATTCTTGTGGAGTATTCGAGTTCATAAAGGAGATCCATTCTTCTATTATAGCATTTGGATCACTTGATTCACCCTTCATCATTAGGGTAGCTTCTTTTTCTTGATACTCTTCCACTTGTTTCCTTCTTCCTATTTCACTAAGAATATATGAAGAAAATGCATTCAGCTGGACATCCCCTAAGTATATGTTTGGATTCCAATCTAAATTACTAGGTATAGCATATTGGTGGATGTAAAACTCACTTAACTGAGCTTAGAGGTCAGGATCAACATGTCTATATACCTCAAAGAAAAATTTGGGGTCACAAACCATGTCAGACTCATCATTATATATCTTGTCATATTTGAATTTAAACCATCTCTCTTCTAAGTAGACATCATATACCCTAGAAGGTGGTTTGCACCCCATTAACATTTCAGTGGTTTCATGCATTTTATTAATCTTTTCTTTTAGATATTTAATCATAGTTTTAGTTATTTCTAGTTTTTCTTCCAAGTCTACTTGTTATTTGGTTTCAACATATGATTTAAATCTTTGAACTAACTTCTTGTAGTGATTTTCATCATCACCAAATTGTTCCTTAAGAAAATGCAAGAGGTCATTATTTTCTACAAGTGTAGCAGTTGAAAGATCCACATCAATAACTTCTACTGTAGTCATTTTTGTAGTAGGAAATAGAGGAGGAAGTCTATAGCAGAAGCGTACTAAAGCTAGATCATAATCTAATACAAGTGTTTTTGTGGCCAAGGTAGATGAAGTTGTTATATGTTCCTCTAGGGAAGATGTTGTAGGTTCTTCAAATACCTTTTCTCTGTCCATAGAAGGTTCTACAAACTCTGTTACCCCTAGAAGTTTTTTAATGCCTATTTTTCCTTTCGATTATGTTATTTCAATCTCAGCCTATATATTTATTTCATATCTTGTTCCAATGTTTATAACTCCTGGACATGGGGAAATATCTCTTGCTCTAATTCTCTTTCTATAGTTTCTTCTTTAATCAATTCCTTTTCTACTATAGGCTGATCTGCCATTCTCAATTCTTATTTTGTATACCTATTATTTCTGAGGAGATCAATTTCTTAGTGAATCTGGATGGTTGGGATGATTTTTCTTCTTCTTCCTTGGTTTATTTCTCATCAGTAGATCATTCTTCAATTTTAAACCCATTAGGGGTCTTCTGAAACCTAGGCTTTTTCTTTGACTTTTCATCCTCACTGATGTCTATGGGTGAGGAGGTTATAGTTGTCTTTTGTTTCTTATTTATTTGAGATATCCTAAGAGGATGCCTCCTTCTTGATATATTGGGTTTATTTTCTTCAATTTTCATCTTCCTTTTAGGAGGGGTGGTTGATGGAACTTGTTTTTCCTGTGCAGTAATTAATGGAAGAACTTCTTCTTGTCCAAAATAAGCCATGGTGGAAAGATAAATTTATGGTGAGGAGATAGTGGGAGAAGGAATATGCTATTGTGGACTTCCATCCTCTATGTTAGAAGGAGGTAGGACTAGTTTCCTTCTCTTTCTTATGCTTGTAGTAGTTTTAGATAGACGCTCATTAGCTATAGGTTGACCAATAGCACTAGTGCCTGTAGCATCTTCTTATGCAATCTATTGGGCCTACTCCTTAAGGGATTTCTCCTCGTTATTACCCTCTTCTTGTTAAGGTTCATTATTCCCTAAGGATAAAAACTATTCCTAGCTTAGATCAGGTTTGATAGAGTTTATTCCATGTTTAGTTATTAACCATATTAGTCAATGATGGGATAGGGCTTCTTCAATACCCTTCTGGTACTCTTTGTATATCTTTTTTAGAATATTTCATAGGTAATTTGGAACATTAATGGTTTTATCATGCCTTAAATGATTTAAAAATTTAAACTAAAGAGTATAAATTAGGGAATACCTTCCTTCATAGGTCATGTATCTGATGATGTATGAGGTTATCTCCCTCTAGGTTGCAGGTAAGCTAAGTCTTTCCATACCACCTTTATTGAGTACTAGTCTTTTATTTTCATGATAAAATTGTTGTTTGGCCTCTTGAACCTTAGGTTTTTCATGCCATTTCTTTCCTCTAATTGGTAGCCTAACTGCCTACCTCACTAGCTCTTTAGTGACTAGGAATGTGATGCCATGTACAGTAGCTTGGTTTTCATTAAAGGATCCTATAAATTCCATAGCAAGGGGTTCTAAGAAATGATACAATTTATCAAAATAGGTGTTCCAACTAGCTCTATTGAAAATAACCCAACTAGCTTGGTCTCCCTAAAGTTGCCTTTGATCTGTGGGTTCTCTCTTCACAACTAACCCTCACATTCTACTAGGTTTAACTTTTTTGCCAATCCTTTTAACCAGTAATAGGCAACACACTCTATTTGGCTTACAAAAATCTACTTTTAGGAAATCAAGGGTTTGTTCAACAATGGCAGTTTATGGTTATAGTTTATAGGGTTGTTTTAGTTTTACATGAATGGGTGTACTTGTAAGGGAAAGTAATGAAATTGATTGCTTTCCCTATAGGGTATTATGGTTTCATTATGGCATTTAGTCTCACACATTTAGATCTTGTAATGTGTGATATTATCACCCATAGCATCCTCCCCCCTACATGAGTTTTCACATGTCCTTAAGTGATGTGGAGTGAATACGATGCAAGGGATAAAATAGGGTCATAATTAATGGTATAAGTGTGGGTTCGGACATCATTTTGTGGGTTTAAGTGTGAGTTAAGGGGTATTAATGAATGATGTCTTTCATGATTTAATATGATTTTTAATATTTTAAATGCTATATTAAAACAATGAATACTTTTTAATAATCAAAATATATGATATACCTTTTTTAATAGTTTACCTAGGGTTACACCAAGGATATGCATGTGAGTGTTTGCATGTAAGTGATTTGACATAATGTAATGATTGTGATTATAGTTGTAACTAGATTGAAATGGGAGATTTTTGAAGTAATGATGAGATCACAAGATGTTAGGCTTCAATGGTGCCCTTAGCTCACCTACATATGTGTCATGATAGCCTGTATGGAACTAGAATAGGGGTCTTAGACTTAGATGAGAGATTATTGCTCTCCTTCCACAAGGTGGTCATTATAGAGTTGGGTGATCCAAGTTAGGTGTTGCATGAACATGGAAGGGGGTATTTGAAGGTGTTATTTCTTGGTGATCTTCCTCTGCATGATTATCCTTTGTGATATCTTATTACTCATGGATCCTGCTTAGTGACTTTGCCTTGTTATTTAGGGGTAGGCCTTAGAATAGTTTTGACTTTTCTACTCTAATCCTCCTTAATTCATCCTCTAGCTAGTCTGGTATCTTTCATGTATCATTAAAATCTCATAGCTAAGGTCATAGCTTAGATTTTGGTAAAAACTATCCTACATGTGCTTAGAGAGATGTTAAGGTATGCCTATAGCAACTAGAGATGGTGCCTATAATGATGGCAAGGTTGTGCCCAACTATAGAAAAAGTTCCCACAATAGCTACAAAAGATCCCATAGTAACTAAAAGGGTGCCTATAGTAACTACAAAAGAGCCTGTAGTATCTACAAAAGACCCCATAGCAACTGAAGGAGGTACCCATAGAAGTTATAAAATAGCCCTTGGTAAATGGAGGAGGATGAATAGTTTGCTCAGATTGATTTTTTATTTTTCATTTTTTTATTTTTACTCCTAAATAACTAGCTAACTGGTTTTCTATTTAGGCCTATTTTATAGTTTTGGGCAGCTAGTAGGCTAGTTTTCTACCCAAAAACTACCAATAATACACAAAAAAGGGTTTTCGTTATTGGTTTTTTAACTCTAATTGTTGCTTGTAGTAGAATGTTTATTTTGGGTCTTTGTCAAGTCAATAGTGAGGGTGACTATTCAAGGACCAAGTAAAGATATTAGTCTTAATGCTAAAGGAGGGATAATATGTCCTCCTCTCCTTATTCATTTGTGTGATGACTGGTTCTTCCTTTGTCTAGTGAGACATCATGTTGATCTAACACATCATTGTATCTATTTTATAATTGTGTGTGTATGTGCTTGGAAAACTCCCCCTGATTGAGTGGCTTTTTATACAAATTTAGTTTATGTCCATTGACTAGGACATGGAATCTTATCATATCAATGGTTTGGATTTACATTACTCTATTTTCAAAAACATACTCAATCTCAAATGGACCAATCCATCTAGTCTAGAATTTGCCGTTCTGATCCTTATATTTTGAATCAAAAATAAGGGCCCAATCTCCCACATTAAATTGTCTAGTCTTAATGTACCTATCACGATAGCTAATATACTAGTGTTGTACAAGTTTTGTGGTCTAAAATACTTACTATCTATATTCATATAAGGAATTCAGTTGCATAAGCCTTTCTTTTTGTGCTTCAAATATATCCAATGCAAGTGCTAGTGTTGTTCATAAGTTTTTGTGCTCAAATTCTATTAGAAATATAGGTTTCTTACCATAGAAAAACTCATATGGGGTGAAGCCTAATTTAGTCTTCCACGTGATTCTATAAGCCCAAATATCTTTAAGAAGTCTAGCCTCCTAATCCTTATGGGACATACTAACAATCTTGGTCAAAATATTTTCTAACTCCTTGTTGGTGACTTCCACCTATCCATTAGACTGTGGATGATATGGAGTTGATTTATTATGCCTAATCTCATATTTATGGACCAAAGTAGTAATTAAACTAGTAGTGGATTAGGGTCCTTGATCAATGACTATTTCTCATGGCATACCATATCTTATGAATATTTTTTCATAGAGAAACGTTGCCACCTTCTCATCCCTAGTGTGTGTAAGAGCCTTGACCTCCACCTATTTAGTGACATAGTTAGTACATACAAGGATGTACTCTTTGCTTTTATATTTTGGATTAAAAGGTCCTACAAAGTCTAGGCCCTATTTTTCAAATGGTTCAAGAACCATTTGAGGTTGCAAAGGCATCTCATCTGAGCATGTAGGTCTCCCTATATAATAACATCTATCACAATGAGCATTATACCTAATGGAGTATTTATGGAGTGAGGGAAAATAATGTCATGTATTCAAGATTTTTATTATTATACACTTGGCTATAAATTTTCCTTCATAAGGTTCATCATGGTAGGCTTTCAGGATATCTAGAACTTCATCTTCTCTGAGACATCTTCTAATGATAGAGTCAGGCCCAGTATAAAAAAGAAATTCGAATAGCCATGAATACCTACCACTTTTTTGAATCAAATCTCTTATTTGTATAGCAAGGAAGTGTTGTGGAAGTAACCATGTGGCAAGGTAGTTAGCAATATCAGCATACCATAGTGTGATAAGTGTGAGGAATAATAGGTTCTCATCTAGAAATGAGTCATCCACTATGGTATCTTCTTCATGGGATTGTAAGCATGATAAAAAATTAACCATGATGTTATGCCTACCAAGCTTATCTACAATGGTGAGATTAAATTCTTATAATAGGAATAGCCATCTTATCACTTTGGTTGGGATAGCTAGTTTTTTAATAAGATACTGAATGGTTTCATGGTCTATATGAATAAAGACTTGATACCCTATGATGTAGTGATGAAACTTATTAATAGGATAGAATACTACCAAGAACTCTTTTTTAGTAATTGTGTAATTTAATTATACTACCTTTAGGTTCTTTCTTAAAAAATAGATAGCATAATTGAGTGCTCCTTATTTTTGGCCTAGCATAGCTCCTATGATAGTATCTAAAGCATCTATGTGAATATGGAAGGGAAGCTTCAAATCAAGATCATGTAGAAAAAGGTGGTGGTCAATATTATTTTCAATTTCTTGAAGGTTATATCACAGGTAGGAGTCTAGAGGAATTAGCATCTTTAGTTAAGAGAGTGAAAAATGGTACTCTTTATAACATTATAGCAATTTCTCTAAGTTATTTAGGAACTCATCTAATGTTTCTCCATAAATATTGAAGTCATCCATATAAATTTCTACACATTCATTTTCCATATCTACAAAGATACTCAAAATAGATCTCTAAAATGTTGCAAGAGCATTACACAGCCCAAAAGGTAATAAATCATAAGCATAAGTACCCTAGGAACATGTGAAGGTGGTATTTTCCTAGTCCTCAAGAGAAATGTTAATCTAGTTGTAACCACTTAAGCAATCCAGAAAGGCAAAATATTTCTTCCCTGTTAGTGTGTCCAAACCTGATCAATGAAGGGCAAAAGAAAATTATTCTTTTTAGTTGTTGTGTTAAGTTCCCTATAATCTATGCATACACACCATTCTATATTTCTCTTTGGTATAATTACCAAAGGTAAAACCCATTCACTATCTAATATAGGGTATATAAATCCAGTGGTCAATAGTTTCTACAATTCCACTTTGACTATTTCTCTAAGAGATAGATTCATCCTTCATTGTGGTTGTCTTATTGGTTGGAAATCTTCTTTGATATAGATATGATGTGTGCATGTTTCTATTTTGATTTCATGCATGTCCTCACAATCCCATGCAAAATCACATTGGTTCGTATACAACATGTTGACTAGGCACTTTTTCTCATTTGACTCCAACTTGCTATTAATAAGCAATGTTTTTTCTGGAGAGATTTCAATTTTCCATGAGAGCGTTTTCATCATTTCTTTATTTCTAATAGATCTAGTTTGGTTGTAGCTATGAGGTAGTAGTTGCTGGATATTTCTTATATAGATGCATCAAATTTATCTACTTCTTAGAAGCTATAAAATGGGTACTCAACACATTGTAGGTGGTTAAGATTTGTATAATGAGTTTTATAATTATTCTAGAGAACATTGGAGAGAATTGCATCATATTTTTTATCATCCAAGGTGAATTCATGGTCTAGGGTGAATACAACAATCTAGGGAGGTTATTCTACCTCATCTTCTTCATCCCATAACATATGTTCTGGTGTCAAGGCTAGTTATGCTGGGGGATATAGGACCAACTTCTTAGTGTGGTTTCCATTGATTATCAACATGTCACCTGATCTATAGTTGATGAATGCATCATCTATGGTAAGCCAAGGACATCCTAAAATAAGAGGATATCCACCTAAATTAGACTTAGGCTATAGCAGAATGAAATCTATAAGATACTCTCAAGAATATATAGTAATGATAAGATCTTTAATAACTCCTTCTGGTCTAACTATAGACCTATCAACCATTTACAGCATTATATATGTGGGTTTAATATTATTCAACTATAGTTTATGCATGGTTTCAGTTGTCATTACATATATTATAGCCCCCAGGTCTATCAATATATTGGACAATTATTGATCATAGATTTGGACTATTACTACTAGGAATCCCATATTTGAATATTTCTTTGGTAAGGTGTTTCCTAGCATAAGGTCTACCAACTGGAAAATCACATGCACTATATTCAGATCCTTCTTCCTTCTAGGCTTACATAGACATAAGTCTCTAATATCTTTGGAATATATGGGCACATCTTTGATGGTCTGAAAGAGAGGAATTTTAACACAAATTTTTGAGCTATCCTAAAAAATCAAATTGAGACTCAATTGCATAGCACTGAAGGGTAAGATGTTCTAGAACTGGTGGGGCTATTTTAGTAATAGCTTTATTTGCTAGTTTAGAGATTTCTTGTGATGATGAAGGTGGATTAAAAAGATATTCTTAAGTTTCTTGATCTGACTCCATTATTATGGGTGGGGATAGAGGTGGTATAAATTTCCCTAAATGTAGGTGAACTTCAATGATGTTCACCACATAAACTAGTTATTGGATAGGTTTAGTACTAAAGTCTAGTTGAACCAAATTATTTGCAAGGTTCTGAATAGATTAGGTAGGGAGCTGATTAGGCTTGGGTGTAGCTTCAATATTGGGCATAATAGCAAGAGGTTGTTGTTGTTTCTATGGAGGGAATTATCCTTGATGGTTTATCTAGGGCTAATTGGGTCTCCGGGGCTACAACCACTAGTTTGTGAAGGGTGGGCCTTGTGGTGGTTTCTAATCTTGTGTCTAAGGTGGGGATGCATTTTTTGGAGGTTACCAAAATGTGGTAGGGTAGCTTCTCTGAGGTGGCTGCTAGTCAAAATTAGGAGTTGGGGATGCATTTTGTGGAAGTTTTTAGGAGGTAGTGGGGTAGCTTATCTAATGTGGTTGCCAACTGGAATTAGGAGGTGGGACATTCATCCATGTACTAGTCCAATTGGGAGTAGTATTTTCAAATTATGAGCTAAAGGAGGTGGAATTTGAAAAAGGTGAATTTTATCCCATACCTAGATAAGATGGTCATTGAACCCATGGTCTTCTTTATAAAACATAGAAAACTTGGTCTCCATCTCCTCCTATAACATGCAGATCTACTATTTATGGTTCTTTAGATATGATGTTAGCTACTTTGGCCTAAACCTTATGACACCTATAATCTACCTTCCTCCTCTTACAATCCAAATAATAGATGGTCAAAACTTGATCCGAGGTTGCTTGCTTTTTCTTGGAGTGTAGGCTATCCAATTGAGTGGTCAAATGATATCCTATTTCATGTCTTGTAATAGATTACTAACTTTAGATTTTGATAGGCCACTTGCAGCTATCATTAAAAGCTTATTTCCCCTAACTTTATTTATGGTAGACTTGGAATAGTTCTTTCTCAATTTCTTGATGTCTTAAAATCATAGATGGGAGATATCTCCCCCACTCATTAGATCTAAGGATTCTAGATAGTCTTCTCAAACTCCTTTTAGGAAGATGAGTTTTAGATATTCTTCTTATAGTGCACTTGATTTGAATTTCTATACACTGAATATGAAAAATTCAACATAGTCTTCCAAAGATTCATCTCCTTCTTGAGTTATCCTAAAGATGTCATTTCTTCTATAACTTCTTCCTCATCTATATTACTAATACTTAGGCAAAAAAAAATCATATCCTCCCAAGTGAGGACTAAATTACTACTAAGTCCCATGAACCAATGAAGTGTTGAGATCTTGAGGGTGGCTAGAATTTTTTTTAATTTTTATGAATCCTACATGTATTCATAGCTTCTATAAAGGATATAAAATTCAAACAAAAAGGTGTTTGGGTCTTTTAAGAATGTACCTCTAAAATTGGGAAAGGCTAGGGATAGGATATTTTCATTTGTGTTACACCTATTGCATCTGGAATAAAAAATTTAAAAGTAATTGTGTTTGGAGTCCCATTGTTATCCACAAAATCTTCTTCTCCATTCATGATGGCTTTTCTTATGATATGGATACCAAAGGAACTTGAGATCATATATTTAAATTATGTATCACTCCCTTCATTAGTATGATAGTAAACATTTATCTGTTCCTCTATAATATTTTTTATTGATGATAAATCTGAAGATTCTTTGAAGTTTTCTTAGATTTTTTCAATAATTAATTGATGGAATGCTATTATAATGATACTTTATAGAGTGTTTATTTCATGAAGTTCTTCTCCTTCATTTCTCCTTACTAACTCAACTAATGCTTCCTCTACTTTTGCTTCCCTTTAACAAAGCTAATATTACTTCTTCTACAAGTTGATTCCTTTGGTTTGTAGTGTTTCTTTCTTCAAGAGCCTTCTGGCTTATGGTATACTATTTAACAGAATTCTTGGTTACTATGAGTACTTGTAGTTCTTTTTTGGTAGTAACTTGTGGCTTGTTTGGCAGGAATCTCCCTTGAGAATCTCTTTCTTTCTACATAAACATTGTGCTCTACCTTTTAGCTATCATGTTCCTTCTTGCACAAGATTAATGTCTCTTTTTTTTTGAGTGTTCTAGGGGGTCGTTTCAAAATAAGAAAAAAGTACAAAAGGAGTACAAAAATTAAACTAACTCAAATTGAAATTGTACTTATATAAAATAGTAAATCTATCTACTAAAAGTGGTAAAATTACTCTAGGAAGCAAAAAAATTATCTTAGAAAATAGGAAATGAAAGCAAGAAAATTATCTTAGAAAATAGGAAATGAAAGAAGGAAAATTAAAGGCACACTTTGCAAAAAATAAATCAGTCTTGCAAGAAATAAATCCTAAAAACATAAACTAAGTAAATCATAATATTGCAAAGAGTTATTCAAGGATATGCACCATTTACTTCCAAAAACTTAGACATCTAGCATAAGACACCATAGTTCCCTCACTTGACTTACCCAACTAGAACTATATGTCTAGGAACTTAGACATCTAGCATAAGACACCACAATGTCTTCACTCAACTTACCCAGTTGGGTAGGATAGTGCATTAACCAATCTTTAAAAAATAATGATTGATTTTATAAAATAATAATTTATTCCCTCCTTCATAATGACATCAAAATGTTATGTAGACTAATTACCCAATGAATACCATATTCTTGAGTCTGATTAACATTAATTATCAACCCAAGGTGCATATGATTTTCAAGGATGTCAGCACTATATATGCATTATTGATTTATAAATCAGCTTATTTTACTAGTTTTAGTACAATGAACTTATGTTGAATTTACCAGATAGTTATACTATGAAACTATTATGACAAAAATACAAAAATACTTCATACGTATAAATCACACATGAATCACACTTTATATAATTAGATTAATAATGAAATATACTTACACACTCTTAACTAAAGAGGGTCAGGATCTTCACTCCAACTCCTTCTGAGTGGGCCCTTCATCATTCAAAATTGAGTTCTAATCCTTCTGCAAAATATTTACAAAAACTTCTTATATAATAAACTTTCTCATTGCTTAAATCTATAGAAATTAAAGATTGATATAGAAGATTACGGTGCAATGACTTCTATAGTTCTATTAACTATTCAATCTTTAGTTTTAAATCACTCATTTCTAATCTAATCTAGTTTATGTCATTAAATATAGAAGGTAATTTATTAACTTCTACCCAAAGACACCAAACTAGCAAAACTAAATACTTTAGAAACTACCCCAGTCAACCTTCAAGTGATTAGTAACTGAAGTTACTTATTTTAGGCTTGACTGAGTTAAGGATAAGGTATATTATCTTGCTATTTTATTTCTTTTTGTCTCCTTCCCATTGTTTTTTATTTCTCATATTTGATATCACATTCAAATTTATTTATATATAGGGAGTCCATACAATATCTATGGTCCTTTCCATTTATCCATTCAGTTCCTAAGATAGTTGGATGTGTCCTTAAGATTTAATCATAATAATAGCTCTATTTTTTACAATGGCTATAGACAATCTATAGGTGAAACTTATAATTACTATAGGCACTCTATAGTGTCTATGGGAAACTTGTATGTGAATCCTATAGTTGTTATGGGTACTTTGTAGTGGCTATGGGTAACCTGTAGGTGAAGCCTATAGTTTCTATAGAAAACCTGTAGTGGCTAAAGATAGCCTATAGGTGGAGCCTAAAATTACTATGAGTAACCTACAGTGGCTATGGATAACCTATAAGTGGAGCCTACAATTACTACAAGAAACCTACAATGGTGATAGGTAGCCTATAAGGGTTGTGTCCAAATGAGATACTATAGTCTTACATTATCTTTCAAATGTTTGTTAAATACAGTTACACAAGTATAATCTAATAAACGAAAAAGCATTAATAATTCATAACATAACATATATATATTCAACTGCACACATAAAATAAAAAATTCATTCATTTTTATGAGTCATGGATGGTTTGGGGATTTACATTAAAAAAGATATATAGTAGGTATGGATGAGGCTACAAAATAGAGCAATTGGTGGCTTCATCAATTGGTATCATATATGGTTCATAGTGGAATAATTTTAAATAATAAATTGATGAGTTGAGGGAAGAAATAGGGGATTCAAAGGTGGTGAAAGGTGGTAAGCTAAAAGGAACTTCAAAAGGTAAATCAACCCTCACCATCGCCCTAAGGAGTTATAGCACAAAGAAAAGAAAACCATCGGCAAAGAAGGCTAGATGCTCAGTAGAACAAAGCAAAAACATGATGGAAGGACAAGAACTAAAACCAAATATTTTGTAAACAATAATGCAAAGAAAATGAGAGGTGGCATCAGGAAGGAGAGTCATTCTAAGGAAATCTAATATGTGGTTGTGTGTATTTTTTTTTGACTAGGATTTTTGTTGAAACTATGCTAACTTATTGCATCTGATAGGATGGGTTATCCTTGTTTCATGTTGTTTATCTATACTTTCCTTATTGAATGGTGGTTTTAGGTCCCTTTAAAAATTGAGTTTAACCTATAAAGTAAACTATTAAAAACTAATTTATATTTATATAATATACATATTTGAATGTGAACTACATTAATTTATAGAGTTGAAAATGAACTATAAATGGTAAATTTACAAACACATATGAAAACCTAGCCCAAATTTGAATATATGTTGACTTTTAAGCTAATTATTCTTGAAAAATAATTATAAGGAACCCTGACCTATGTGACAACCAAAAACAATAATTAAAACTACGTTGGAATAAGGCCACACTAAAAGGATATGGTTGCACATGACCGTGTCCTACTTAATTGTGTGACTTATTTTTGGATTTGGGTGTGTGCCGCTATTTGTGAGGGTTTATTATTTGATTGTGTGTCCTAATTTTCAATGTGGAAGACATGAAAAATATAAAAACCTAGATCCTACATAATAAACCAAATATAAATAAAATTTCAAAAGGGGGGAAAGGGGTTAGGAGAATATCCTGTCTATCCTTAGAAAACCTTGTGTAATCTGAGTGTTGCTTACATAACCGAAAATGACCTTAGGCCTATGTAGATCTCCTTTTTAGAGTGAGTAAGTGAAAATTTAGATATCTATATGAATGTGAATGGATATATTTATTTGAATGCATGAAAATGAGTACCCTTTACTTACAATAAAAAGACTTTAGACTTGGCTTATGATTGTTAAAATATAGAAAAATTGAAATTAGAAAGAGTAGTGTTCTTTTGTTCAGTGTGTAGTATAATTTCCAAGTGATTTATAGATATGTTTGACAAGGTCTTTTTCAAATTAGGTTAATTATCATAGCTCATGTTCCCTTGGATATTTACTTAGTTAAGCATTATTTGTTTTTTCCCACCCACATAGGTGTGGATATTAAATGTTTTTCTATTTAAGGTGTAATGGGTTTCTATCCCTAGGTTATCACTTAGCTTGATCTTAAAGGTATGATGGATCTTCATTGCCTATATATGCAAGGCACTTTCATTTTACTTACATGAAATTTTGGAAATATATTATTTGATATTGTTCTTTGTTATGCATATCAATTTGCAAGTTTTTGCTTTTAGATTCTCTTTATGATGTTTTATTGTTAACACCTAAGATATTTGTAGTTTAGAACACTTTATTTTTTTTTCCTTCATGGTATTAAATTATTAGGTGTTGTAGCCATTAATTTATGATTTTTTGGAGTTTGCTACAAATTTTTTTAATTTAGATGTTCTTTTTGGGAGTTTACCATTAGATCTATAGATCAACTATAAAACTCTAATTTTATTTTCTTAAAATCGTAAAAATCTTTCAATAGTTTTTGTTCCCTTGAAAGAAATTATTTTTTGTTATCTTTATTTTTATATAGATAAAGCAACTCACCATCATTATTTATGACTTTAACATCCAGTGCATTCCTAGACTAGTCCCTATTGTTCTCTACATTCTAACCACACTACCAACCTATGGCTTTGGCAATTTTTCATGGATTGGACATGGGATGACTTTATTTCTCTTAGGTAATGTACTTTACATAAATTTTTATCTTAGGTGATGAATTTTTTATATCTCCTATGTACAGTAGATGTAAGGGCATGAGAGTGTCAAATTTAGGATTGTAGAGAACACCATTATTCAAATATATTTCCCCCTCATTTTTTTTAGGGGGAGTACTCATCCTCACCCTTAGCCCCTTGGTCACATGTTATGGTCACATTGGGGGGATTAATTTTTTATTTCTCATAGTGTGAACTTAAATCCTAAGGCCAATTTTTAAAAATATCCCCAAGAATTTAAAAACTTTCTAAGTATTTTAATTTTGTGCATTTTTATTGGACCCATTTATGACAAAAAAATTTGTAGAAACTATAAATTTTGATCGAGAACTCAAAACCAAGTGCCATTTTTTCAAAAGTGTATGTTTTTTATGCCTGGTCTATTACTATCATTTATTTTGTAAAATAATTTCAATCATAAAGTGCCAAATTTAGCGAGGTTAATAAAATAGTCTTTTGGGGGGTTTTCTCACTACTAATTTAAACATAATTTTTTCATTATTGTAATATTTGGTGATTTTTTTTAGAATGACTTCTTCTGTATTAGATTAGTGTGAGCTTGTTTAACCCTAAAATAGTAAAATCTAGTTTGGTGTTATCTAGATTGAATTAAAAGGGTGTATATAAATAAAATGGCAAAAGGATGATAATCAAATATATATCACGTTAATTAGATGATAAACTTAGATAAAAGCATATACTATATTTATTATGCTAAGATAGTCTAAATATAAAAATTACAAATATGATAGATATAGAAATGACATAGAAGTGAAGTTGTT
Source organism: Torreya grandis (assembly GCA_037957365.1). Lineage (NCBI taxonomy): Eukaryota > Viridiplantae > Streptophyta > Pinopsida > Cupressales > Taxaceae > Torreya > Torreya grandis. The sequence goes on from JARHVA010003227.1 coordinate 960,497, forward strand.
ATGAACCTAATTTAATAATTTTTGGAATATTAGAGTTTTATTCCTAATTTAGTTAAAGGGTCTAAGTAATAAAATTAGTCAATAATTATGCCATAATTAACCTACTGATTTGTTAATTTTGATTGTTTCTTTTGCTTTTTTAAAATAGCAAGTAGATAGAGAGAAATCAAACTTAGCTTGAAACTATGTTGATTTGACTGAGACAGAGGTTGATATTGACTGTGTAGGACTATTGGACTATCATAAACTAAGATCTAAACTTCATTTTTTGATTAGACAGGAGAACCAAAAGTGGACAAGATTGGCACTAGTGTTTTAGTCCTTGTCTGGCACTATTGTCTTAAGAGTTTGAACTTTCTAGGTTTTGTTCAATAGGTCTATGTGACACTATCTCTAAATTAATGAATCTTTACTATCAAGAATGCTCCCTATAGATCTGATTTTCTTCATTTTTAAGCCTTTAATTTACTTGAACAAAACTTTGGAAAATAGGGAAAAGGGGTTTGTGTGTGTAAGATACACTGGACATGATTCATACCCTATGTCTAGGTATGATACCTACATACCAATACTCCAAAGAGGAATCAAGCCATATGTAGTTCTCCCTTTGAAAGTGTTAGGTGTAATTGTGATATGAGAATGCAAATAAATGTTAATTTGGGTGTGCTTGAGATGACTAGGGACTAATACATATATTTAGATGTGTTTAGGACTATACTAAATGGCTGTATATAGAGAATAGGGAAGATTGCTTGAGTGGTTTCACTTGTATTCTTGTTTGCTTGATAATATTTTCTAACCTTTTCTAAATGATTTTTGAATGGGATTTTATAGGGATCTATTGGTCATGGATTGAATTTGCTTGCATTAGGCTGACAAGGAGAAGGATGGGGAACTAGAAGAAATTGACTATTAGGGTTAGAAATGATCTTGGAAAATAGCATCAAAAGAAAACAATAGTGGTACCAATGCTCCTATCCTAGTTGGGCTCTATTGTTATAGGCATATGGGACCTAGGGAGATGGATTGGTCATGGAAAGAGGGTCTTGGCTTAGCTAGGATCAGGTTTGAAAGACTATGAATGAATGGGAATCAATGAAAACAAGCCTATGATGGTCATGAGAATAAATAAGAGGGAATTATGGGTTGGGTATCATTAGTCATGCTCAAGTTACCAATTTTTACATTTTATATGACTACATTTTTCCCCCTTTATTCTAGTGATGCATTAAAGTGAAATACTAGGATAAAAGAAAAAAAGAAAGCATACCTGAACTTAATTGTAAAGGAGAAGCTCATGAATTTTGTGTGATGTTGGGTGTACATAGAGAGAGCACACTATGAAGTGTAAATATATAAGATAAAACAAAGAGTAGATCATTTCTTACTAGATATGTTATATCTAAAATAAAAACATACAAAGATGGGTAGAAAAGAGGAAAATAAAGGAATGAATAAATCTCATCAAGTATGTGAACCAATATAGAACCTATTTTAATTCTAAGTGATGCTAAGTAATGCTAGATGTGTGTTTTATCAAGAGTAATATTGTGAATGGAACTAAGTGCTCAATTCCCTAGAAAATGGCTCAAGAATGCAAAATTTGACCCTTTGTCTCCATCATCACCTACTGAGTGAAGCTAGGTGGTCATGCATGTGTTAATATATTTTTTTAATATGTGTCTAATTCCTCTAAATAAGTGGCTCAAGAATACAAAGGCTAGATATACCTTTGGCTCCAGCATTACCCTGTGAAGTGAATCTATGAACTGATATCAGTATAAAATATATGTCAAATGAGATGGCTCCTAAATCCCATTAATATACTTTGATCTATCAATGTTGGCATGGATAGCCAAATTTATTCTAGAAACTAGCCCACTCTTGGCCACTCTAAAAGATAGAGATTAGTCTTATATGAAAATTGCTCTAAAACTGGGAATCTAGCCTATGTGGAAGCCACTTAGGAAATGGAGAACTTAGAAGCTAGGCTTGTGTGAAATCCAAAACAAAATGATGCCAACCACTTGTATATGGAGTAAGACACATAACTACTAAGAATGCCTAGGTAATACTGAACTCAGAAAGAAAAAAACAAATGTGCCATGCACATTGCCCTAATCACTAGTATCTAAAACATGGATTCTAATCTAAAAGTTATACCAACTACCATATCTAAAATTAGAAGTGAGATCCATAATATCACATGTGATGCCCCCTATATCTAGATTCTTTGAGTAAAATGTGTACTAAAATTGTTAATTCTAAACTAGTCTATCTATGAAAATCTATATCTAAACCTAATTTTCTACCTACTTCTATAAATTCTAGTTTTTTTGTTATTTGGATAGGAGCACTATAAATGGATAATAGCACAAATATTGTTGTAGTATAGTCTTATCACTATTGTCTTAGGCCAAATCTGATGACTATTTTAAATTTTTGACTATCTACCTAGTCTATTCTGATTGGTTTTATGTCTAGTTATTGTTCTCAGTGTTATGAAACTAGATTTTTCAGTTGATAAGAGATTTAATCTCTTTGATAAAACCCTTGTTTGTTTTTCCCTCTTCAAAGGGTATAAATGGAGACCCTACAATGATTTCCCTCAGAAGAAAGAGCCTTACAAGTGTGTTATGCTGCAAAATATTTGATATAGTAATGATAATTGATAATATAACTCAAGATATAGTATGGTTTATATTGAGATATGTTTAGATAAACAAGGTTATGCCTAGATAGATATAATAATGTAAAATCATGTGGAATGTACTGAACTAGAAAGGAAATTTTGGTTAGTTGTTAGTTGTTAGTTGGAGGGATGGAGCATGATGTCTATCATGGCATCCAAGAAAGCAAGATAATGCATGATTTGGATCATGGAATTACAAAAAATAAAAATCAATAAAGAAATAAGCACACAAGGAAAGAATCAAGAAGCATACAAGGGTGTCCAAGGGGCCAAGAAAACAAGGGACATGGACACATGTCACTCAGACTAGAAAACAAGCATACAAGGCATGTTCAAATACCACATACACATACAGTTGAAATAAGGAAGTTGGTATGAAATCCACAATCACATGGAAGAGTATAGGCAAGGGACATTGGCAAATGTCCAAGGCACACACGTGAATATAATCAAAGGACATTGTTAAATGTCCTAAGGCACACACAAGATATAGATGCAAAGGACATTAGTAAATATCCTAAGGCATAGATATGATATATACAAGAACTAGAGATGTAATCACATTAAGATAATACTAAGCAAGAAAATAAAGAATGTAAGAAACCATAATTACAAATGTATCTAACTGATCAAATTAAGAAGTGAATGTATGTAAGACATGTTATTACAAGACTAGGTATATGTAAAGAAATACACAAGTGCTAAATACTAGTGAGTGTCGATAGAGTAATCTATGTAAGTTAGTAAATAATGTACATCAACATGATAACTAGAGTGTGTGTTTTAGGAATGACATAACCTAGATGGTGTAGTCATATAGAAGATTCCCCTAGTGGGTATGTATATTGATGTATGTCTCGATGTAGAAGTAGGTTTCCCCCTCAATGGGTTGAGTGAAGAAATCAAAGAGTTGGATGTCACTGCACACACTCAAAGGAAAATCAAGTGAAGCATGGTAATGTATATAAATTGATAAACAATAAGCATAGAACAAAAAATGTAAGTCTAGCATAGTAGTATCAGTGTAAAGCATGGATGATGCATACAATCAAAATGCTTTTATATTTTTGAATTATTGAATGTTTTTGTATTTTGAAGTATTATATAATTCTTGGTATTTTGAGAATATTTGAGCTATGTACAATCAATCATAGGGAAATTATGTACAATCAAGTAAAGAAGACTATGTATAGGTAAATGAGAAAAGGATGATACTAACTAATGAGTCTTATGGGAGACTCCCTATCATAGTGTCATGTATCAAGGAGAGGAATCATGCATGATTGTGAAGCATGAGGGAATGGCTATGAATATGACTATGAATATTCAGATTCATTATAGGTATCTTGAAAATCATAATAACCTATATTGTTCCACTCATCATTATCATCTTGAGTTTGAACCAATGGAATGTTAGTGTTGACTTTTGTTGTATCTAGATCTATTCCTTTGATAAATTATGTCTATGAATTATTTTCCTTAGGATGTTTAATAAATCCCAAAACTTGGTGACAAATATTATAAACTTCTAGAAGAGGAATAGCGATGCCTTGAGCATGCTTGTCCAAACCTTAACCTTGATAATCAAACTATTGTAGATATTTTTGACTAAATCCATACTGCTTTGAAAGTTGAGCTTCATTTTGGAGATGTATATTTGCATCTTTTTTATGCTTTACCTATTTTTGTGGTATTATTTTTTCCTCTAATTTTGATTTTTGATCTTTGTGTTTTTTTATTTATGATTTAGTAACCACTTTTTTACTTTTTTTTAATTTGACCCTTTATGAATGTATTCCTATGTCACTATGGATTCCTTTACTTATTTACCTTGTATAGGGTCCTTATTAGAAATTATCTAATGTATATGTGTTTTTAATGCCAAACATGAATCTATGTGATGTCCATGCATTATATGATATGCACAATAATATCTAGAACTTGTGATTGGATGTAGAGGAGGTAGTTTGATCAACTTAAATTTAATCATTTCCTTTAGTACCTCACTTGAAATCTTTTTTGACCTTTGAATGCTTTTTGAATCACTAGTTGTAGAGTTACTTTATTGTAATTTCTCATTTTGATATGCAATGTTGCTTACAACCAACTGACTAGGTAAAGGTACATATACATCTAGGCACTAGGATTCCTTTGAGGCTTTTGTATTATTATTTGATTTTCTAATGTTGTGACCTTTTTATTTAATAGTTGATTATGTGTTTGTAAATCTGAAATTAACTTGCTCATACTGGTGATTCGATCCCTTAGAGTCTCACAAGTGTAAACCCTAGTTACTTTGGATTGAACATGTAAGAACATATGTTGAATATGGATTGAAGAAGCTATAGGTTGAATGTAAGCATTAGGAACAATAGTATAGTTTGCCTCACATTTTGGAGGGGTGATATAATAGACCTAGTTAGAGGGAAAGTAGTTATCACCCCTTGAGGGAGAGGAGGAGAAGGGATTTCTTTCCTCTGCATGAAATATGACATTGAAACAAGAGTAGCCAAAGAGGCATATACATCTACGTAGAAACCATGTTTATGCACAAAAATTCATGTACGTGGAATTATAAGTTGTATAGAAATATTATTATAGAGAACATTTCACATGAGAGATAGCAAACAAAGGATAGAGAGTATGGAATTGTGCATTGATGCATAAAGAACTTTGGCATGTCCTATGATATGTCTAATATGTGTAGCAAGATAAACTTGAAAAAAATTACATATGGGAGATAGAGAGAAAAAGGTAGAGAGCATGAAATTGTGCATGAATGCATAAAGAGCATTGACTTGTGACATAATATTTGTAACATGTTTATCAAAATAGAGTTGGACATTATTCTGCATGAGAGAGAGAGAGAGAGTATGTAAAATAAATATTGAAATCTTGTACAATTTGAGCAATAAAATTTGTAATATCATCTCTAATTATGAAAATTAAGCATGAAATGTAAATAATGAAGCTTTGTACTAACATATGATAAAATTCATCATTCATTTACATGATAGGACCAATTATGGTCTCCTTATGTTGTGTGAGAAATACAAGAAATATTTGTAAATAAGTGAGATCCATTTTTTCAATCTATAAAGTAATACCTCAAGAAGTAATGGGACCTAGTATAGGCAACTAGATTTTTGAAAAATAATTATTTAAATAATTACTACGAAATTTTGAAATTGAATATGAATTTCTAAGTGAGATATGCAAGTAAAAAATCAAAATTTATTGGAAAATTAGTGATTTAATGGGACCTAGTAGATGGAACTAGGGTTTTGAAAGATAAATTTTTTTTATAATTAATATTTATTTTTTAAATTTAAATGGATTTTTATATTTTAATATGTTAGGAAAAGTTTTGAAAATTGTTAGAAAATTACTAAAAAAATACTAGGACCTAGTATGGGTAACTACGGTTTGAAAGAAAATTATTTTAAAATTAACTACTAAATTTTAAAATTTGAAATGAATTTTTGATTTAAATATTCAAGTAAAATTTTATAAATTTATAGGAAAAAATAGTAAGAATTTTACCCTAGGGTTTCTAGGATTTTTGTGCATAAATGACGTAAGTCAGGTTCACTAAATAATTTAACAATTTTGAGAATATTGGATTTTTATTATTAATTTAGTTAAAGGGTATAAGTAGTAAAATTATTCAATAATTATGCCATAATTAACCTAGTGATTTGTTAATTTTGATTATTGATTATACTTTCTAAAAATAGCATGTAAATAGAGAAAAATCAAACATAGCTTGAAACTATGTTGATTCAACTGAGATAGAGGTTGATATTAACTATGAAAGACTATGATATTGTCACATACTAAGATCTAAACTTCATTTTTTGATTATATAGGAGCACTAAAAGTGGATAAGAGTAGCACTAGTAATGTAATCCTTATCTATAATTATTGTCATGAGAGCTTATTCTTTATAGGTTTTGTTCAGTAGGTTTATGTGACACTATCTCTACATTTGCAAAGCTTCATTGTCAATAGTGCTCCCTATATATCTAATTTTCTTCATTTTTATACCTTCAATTTAATTGAACAAAACTTTAACAAATAGGAAAAATGGGTTAGTGTGTGTAAGATTCACTATACATGCTTCACACCTTATGCATGGGTACATTGCCTACATATTGATACTCTAAAGAGTGATCAAGTCATATGTAGCTCTCCCTTTAAAAGTGCTTGGTGAAATTGTCATATGAGAATGCAAGGAATGTTAAATTTGGTGTGCTTGAGATGACTAAGGACTGATGTGGAGATTTAGATGTGTTTAGGATTGTACTAGATGGTCGTATGCAAATAATAGGAAAGATTGCCTAAATGGTTTCACTTGTATTCTTGCTTGCTTGATAATATTTTCCAACCCTTTCCAAATTATATTTTAATGGACTTTTATAGGGATCTATTAGTCATAAATTGAATATTCTTGTGTTAGGCTAACAAGGAGAAGGATGGGGAGCTAGAAAAAATTGACCATTTGGGGCCAGAAATGAGCTTGGACAACAACATTAAAAGTAAACAATAGTGGTACCAACACTCATGTCCTAGTTGGGCACTATTGTCCTAGGTAGATAATAATTGGGAGGATGGATTGGTCATAAAAAGAAGGCCTTGGCTCAGTTAGGATCATGTCTAGAAGGATATGGATGACTATGACTCAGTGAAAATAAGCCTATGAGGGTCATGAGATCAAGCAAGAGGGACATATGGGTTATGTGTCATTATTCATGCTCAAGTTACCAATTTTTTCATTTTATATAACTATAGAACCTGTGATATCTCTTCTCTTTACTTTATTATTATAGTAGTTTCTATGGACACATATGCTTTATAAGTCATCTCATGAGCATTTTGTTTTATCCCACATTCATAGGAAGTAGTAATTTCTTAGCTTAGAATTCATATATAAGTGTTGAGGCCAATGAAGGCATCCACAAAATTATTGTATTGAGCTTACTCAAAGGAAGTTTCCCCCTCAAAGTGGTCTGTGATCAATTCAATATTTCAAGTGTTCTATTGAATTTAATTCATGCTGCTAATTCTTGTTATTTTGTGTATTTTTATTAATTGTTGCAAGAGGATCCTCTAATTTGGTATCAGATTGCTTTCCAAGGCAATTTTTTTCTTCAAAAAGTCTTTATTCTATTGCATACTTCATTTTAGTAATTTTTCAAAAAATATAACTCTAGTCTACTGCATATCTTAATTAAGTATTTTTTTGTAATCTATTTCAGATCAAGGTAAAAACTTGATCGCATAATTTTTGGAATTGCTTGGGTGAAAGACCTAAAACTCATCATGAGGAGTACCATAAGAACCCCAAAGTAGTTGTCCCATTGAAAGGCCCTACTGGAGAAATGGGCAATAGCCCCTTCTTAATTGAGTAGTTCCCATCCGTGAGGAAAACCAAGAGTTATCACTTAGAGGTAAATCCATGGCTATAATTTTTTTGGAGAGTGGTACTCACTTAGACAAAATTAGTGGCTAGAGTGATATTTTTTAAACCCTTAGGTATCAATTAAAACTTGGGGCACATTTTTATCAGCTTCAAAATATTTCCAGTAGACTCAAAAAAATTAATCAGTAGAGTATCTATAGACTATCAGAGGACTTACAGGAAGATATTTGATAGAAACCAAAACCTATAGAGTATCAATAGACTCTTAGAGGATTTACTATCAGACAAAAAAAAAGAAGAGTTTTTCATTTTTTACAATATCTCTCAATTTTTATCCCCGTTGATCCTCAAACTTTATCCAAACACCTAAAATTCTATTTCATACATTTTTTTCTTGAGGTCCCATATCCTAATTCCACTCCTAATTTCCACAAATCTATTTCATTTTTTGAGTTTATCCATAACTTCTATTTTTGTCCATCTGCCTCAAAAAAATTCCACAGTGTTCATCATCTCTTTCTACTTCTTTGTTCCTCTTTGAGAAATTTTTTAATTTTTTAATTTTCACTCCTAAAATTTCCTTTTCCTTCATTAATCATACTCCCACTATGCAAAATATTATTAAAATCCTCTTTACCCCTTTCATTTTTTCCCAAATTCAAAAATTTCCTTACTAAATGTTTCTTAACTCTAGTTTTCCTATCCATTTCAAAAACAAAATCTATTATTTAGGTCATGGTAGTAACCTAAACAGGAGTAAAAAATATGGAAGATGAAATTACCACCCTCAAGGCCCACATCAAATATCTTGATGAAAAAATTATTGGCCTCAATCTTCAACATATCACCATGAACAATAGATGACATCCAAAGTCTTCTTCAGACACTGGGTTTTCTTCTTCCAGTAATTATCATGGGTTGAAGATTAATTTTCCTTGATTCAATGGTGTAAATCCAATTAGATAGATCTATCAAGCAAAAAAATATTTTAGTCTACATAATACTTTTGATTCCAATAAGGTCCCACTTGTACCCTTTCACTTATAACTTGAAGCCCTTCAATGGTATCATTGGTATACCAAGGCTCATGACGAACCCATATGGACCTATTTTTGCACCCTCATTTTTCAATGGTTTGGCCCTACTAATTTTGATGACTTCACTAGAGCACTCACTAAAAATATTCAAATAATAAATATGAGCTAATATTAAATAGAATTTTAAAATATGTCCAATCACATAGAAGGATTATCTGATGAATTCTTTAAGATTTGATTTCTTAGTGGACTAAAGGATGCACTTTGATCTGAGGTCAAATTGTTCCAACCCAACATGATGATGAAAAACTTAGGGCTAACTAGGTTGGTAGATGATAACATCATTATTTAGCAGTGATTTAAATCCAATTGTAATCCATTTAAAAATATAACTCCATAATTTTTTCAAACATAGCCAGCCCCTAGAACCACTCCTATCAAGTGTTTGACTAAGCAGAGATGCAATCCCATAGAAAAAAAGACTATGTTATAACTATGATGATAAATTAACTTAAGGAAATTGATGTGTCAATCAAAATCTCTACTTATTGGATGTGGACTATCCACCCAAAACTAAAGATTGGGAAGATATTCAGGATACAATAGATGATCTAAAAGAATCTCAGTTGATTGTGGAGCCTACTTCCCAAGAAGACCACCTAGAGATCTCTCTCCATACCTTAGTAGGACTCACTACCCCAGAAACCATGCAGGTTAGGGATTAATTCAAGAATATCCTTCTCATAATACTCATTGATTTGAGTAGCACTCATAACTTCATTGACTTTCAGATCACCAAATAGGTAATTGTTTTATCCATCCTTGCTTTAACTTTGAATTCATGATTTCCAATGGGGTCACATTACCTTACAAAGGGAAGTGTCTTAATGTGTGTATCTATATTGAAGATTATAACTTATGCTCTAACATGTTTTCCTTAACCTTAGGTAGATGTGATATTATTTTAGGAGCCTAGTGGTTATGCACACTTAGACCCATATTATGGGATTTTGCTGAACTTTGGATGCAATTTTTAGATAATGGGAAAAAACACACATTAAAAGGCATACAACTAGGATCTCTCATCATCATAATTTCACAACACATGGAAACTCTTCTTAATAATAATTCACATAACATCTTTTCCTATCTCCATTTCATTCAAATGTAACCATCAATAGTCTCCACTATTCCTTTTGATCTATAAACCATTCTACAGAGGTATGCACATGTATATGCCTAACTAGCGAGATTTCCACCTTCACGACTAGAGGACCACCATATTCATCTCATTCTTAGAATCATTCTTCCCAACATCAAGCCTTATCTCTACCCATTTTAACAAAAGACTGAGATGCTTATTCAAGACTTATTGAAAAAAGGCATTATTCACCCCAGTACCAACCCATATTCTTCCCTAGTTCTCCTTGTCTATAAAAAATATTATTCATGGCATCTATGTATTAATTTAAATGCACTTAATCACCTCATAATCAATGATAAGTTATCAATACCTATTATTGATGAGATTCATGGTGCTCATTTTTTTTCCAAGTTGGATCTTTACTCTGGATATCACCAAATCTAGCTGCATGAGGATGATATCCCTAAGACAACTTTTCACATGCATGATGGCCACTATGATTTTTTGGTCATGCCCTTTAGACTCACTAATTATCTTTCAAAATTATAGGCATTAATGAATAAAATATTCTATCCTTACCTATGGAAATTCATTTTGATCTTCTTTGATGATATCCTCATCTATAGTAAAACATGGTCTAAGCATCTCCAACATCTAGAGCTCACACTAAAACTTTTATTTGACCATCATCTTTGTGAAAAATATTCCAAATATACTTCTAGATAATATGAATTGGAGTATCTTAGGCATATTGTTTTAGTCCAAGGGGTTTGGTTAGATCCTAAAAAAGTAGTTGTCATGACAAATTGGCCACATCCTCAGATATTCAAGAGCCTCCATGGTTTTTTGGGATTAACTGGACACTATCACAAGTTTGTTAAGGATTACATAAATATTTTATCTCCATTTATAACTATGTTGAAAAAGGATACTTTTACTTGGACACAAGTTTCTGAGTATGTATTTGAAGAATTAAAACAAGCTATCTGTACTACACCTATTCTAGTTATGCCAAGTTTTGCCAAGACCTTCACTATCAAGAGTGATGTTTATGGAAATGGACTTGGTGTTGATCTCTTCCAAGAAGGATGCCCCATTTAATTCACTATCAAATCCCTTTATATCAATAATTTAGTGCTGTCTACTTATGAGAAGGAAATGATGGTCATTTTGCATGTAGTATAGAAGTGGCAGCCATACCTACTAGGAAATCATTTTTTCATCAAAACTGATAACCAGAGTTTGAAATATTTCCTAGAATAACAGGTCTCTACCCCATCACAATAAAAATGAGTCAATAAACTCATGGGTTATGACTACGATATCACTTACAAGAAGGGTAAGGATAATATTTTGGTTGATGCTCTATCTTGCACATTTGTATACCAAGCTTCCCTTTCAACTATTTACATGCCTATTCTAAATTTATTAAATGGTGTATAGTATGGGTATGTCAATAACTACTCATTATCTCAAATCATTCAATATTTGGCCACTAATCCCTTGGTTTTGCCACATTATTCCTAGTAGTGTGTATGACATAAGGGTCATTTGGTGCTTCCCTAGAGCATAGATCTTTATTAGGTTGTATTATATGAACTCCATGATTTTCCATCCTCAAGGCACTTAGGGTTTCTCAAAATTTATGAGTGATCATGATGCAACTTCTTTTATAAGGGAATGAAAAAGGCAATTTAATATATGTTGGTTGAATGTGATACCTACCAACACAATAAGGGTGAAATAACACTCATCTCTGGGTTCCTCGAACCCTTACCCATCCCTACTAGGTTTTGGATAGATTTTTTTATGGATTTAATTGAGGGTCATCCTAAATATAGAGGGAAAATGGTGATCTTGGTTGTGGTTTACCACTCCAAATATGGTCATTTTTGTGTCCTCAGCCATCCCTATACCACCTCCACAGTCACACAAATTTTCCTAGACTATATTTTCTAGCTTCATGGCATTCCTTCATCCATTATCTTAAATCATGATGCAACCTTCACCATCCATTTTTGGATAGAACTATTTTTTTGCACTGACACCCAACTAAAGATGAGTTTTGAGTATCATCCACAAATGGATGGCTAGACTGAAATTGTCAACAAATGCTTAAAAACTTTCCTTCATTGCTTCACCTCAGAATAACAACATTAATGGCCAAAGTGGCGCCATCTCACTAAATGGTGGTATAATACCTCGTACCACATTTCAACAAAAATTACTCCATATAAAGTTGTTTATGGTCAAGCACCACTTGTGTTCCTTATGTACACCCCTAATAGTTCATTACTTTAAGTAATCAACATGATTCTCCAAACTCGAGATCAAATCCTCATTACACTACAATATAATCTTTAAATGACACAAAATCAAATGAAACAAGAGGCAAATCAGCATTATTTTGAGCACAATTTTCAATTAGGTGATATGGTTTTTCTTTTCCTACATCCCTACAAGCAATCCTCCCTAAAACTCAAAGGGTGTCATAAGTTATCTCTCAAGTTCATGGACCCTATAATGTTGTTCAAAATATTGGGTTAGCTACTTATAATTTGGAGCTCTCACCTTCTTCCTAAGTTCACCCAGTATTTCATGTCTCTTATCTAAAGAAAATTCTTGGCACAAACATTAAAGTGTAGAGTATTTTACCAAAACTTGGTAATTAAGGATCCATTCTTCTTGAGTTAGAGGCAATATTAGATAGGTGCACATGCCAAATTTGCTCCTACTTCATCATTGAGGTTTTAATTCAATGGCATAGAATGCAACATGGGAACCACTATTTTAGATTCAACACCAATTCCCACATCTAAAGCTTTGAGGACAAAAATTTTTCTAAGATGGAGGGGATGTTATGAACATATGATATCTCTTCTCTTTAATTTGTTAGTATAGTATTTTCTATGGATGCATATGCTTTGTAAGTCATCCCGTGAGCATTTTTTTTATCCCACATTCAAAGGAAGTAGTGGTTTCTTAGATTAGAATTCATATATAAGTGTTGAGGCCAATGAAGGCATCCATGAAATTATTGTATTGAGCTTACTCAAAGGAGATTATCCCCTTGAATTTTCCTATGATCAATTTAATCTTTTCAAGTGTTCTATCAGATTTAACTCATGCTACTAATTCTTGTTATTTTGTGCATTTTTATTAATTGTTATAGGAGGATCCTCTCAAGTACCTAGAATTTTCTAATTCTAATGTAGTTTTATGTCTAAAATAGGTTGAAAGTAGGTAGGAAGGAGATCATGGAATAATAATTAGATTATGGATCTAGTGCATCTAGTTATTTGGATAGTAACATCAACCTAGGATGATTGTGTTGATACTATTATTTGGGTTTGACACTAGTGTCTTGTAAAAATGTTTATTGAAATAGGATTTGACCACTTGGATGCTTATGGGTTCTACTTCACCTTTGCTTTGGTGCATTTAGATATGGATCATATATAATTTATGATTGTTAAATGGAAAAACCCTAGCCTTCCATCTTAAATGTGACCTTGGAAAAAAATGGGTTAATGGGCACATGATGTTGAGTTAACCTTAATGACCCCATTATCAAAGGGCACTGCTTACATAGCTAATACTTTGAAGAAGGCCTCAGAATAATGTAATTCTCTCTAACATGTTGGCTTGTGTGTGAATCATATAATGTGTGAAAAATAAATTACAACAATGATCTAGCTCTTGGGATGATTTTTGGTTTTACTTCACCTTAGTGCATTCAAATTTGGGTCATAAACAACTATTGCTTGTGAAATGGAAAAATCCTAGCTTTCCATCTTCAATGTGACCTTAGAGAAAAATTGATTATTGGGAACACAATGTTGAGATGACCCTAATAACCCCATTTTCAAAGGATTACATATCCAATCCTCTAAATAAGGCCTCAAACTAATGTAATTTTCCCCTATGTGTTGGCTTATGTGTGAATCATATAATATTTCAAAAATAAGTGCAATAATGACCTAAATTATAACTTGGTAATTCATGATCTTAGGATAGTCCTTTATTTATTCAAAATTATATATGTATTGTACCTATAATTTTTATGTAAGTAGGGAATTTTGTTCAATTTAATGTATGATAGACTACTTTTGATAAGTGCCTTGGTCTCTTTGGTCTTTTCCTAGGTATTGATAGGTAAGGAATGAATGAGGGTTGATATTGTATTTATATCAATCCCTTTGGATTAATAACTTGCATTAACTCACTTAGGTCAACCATTAGGATATGTTTCATTTTTAAATTGGATGAATTTAGGGCACTGGACACTTGTGTTAGGATAGGATAGTAGCATCAACATTACTATCTAACCCAAACATTAATGTCAAGGGAGTAGGTGAATAGTTAAAAATTTAAAACTTGTAGATATATAAGATAAGTATATTTTAAACATTCTAGTTAAGATAGAATACCTAGGTCATCAATATAATATTTTTCTAACTAAGAGATATAGGCAAAGAAGCATGAGGATAGAGTATATGTGTGACTTATGAAAGTGAGAAAGGTAGAGAACTAAGAGGAACAATAATGGTCTAATTTTCCCAAGTATACAAGACTATGGTACTATATAATCACAAAATATCATCTACATTCTTCCATTTAATCTAGTAATTAAATCATTGGTTTAAAGGAAAGGAATGTGTACCTACGGGTGTATGCACACCTTATCTTTGCATGTGCCCAACTTGAGTACTTTTTTTGTGACTGACCTATAATTAAGATCATTTTATAGTATAAAATTATTGCATATAATAAGGGTTTAAATTACTTGAAATATATTTAAATTTAAAGGGTAAGGTTTAGGAGAACACTTGTGTGTCAATGTAACCACCTTACATATTGACAAGCTATCTTGTAAAATATGTATCATTGTAAGGATATGAAAACTAAGATTAGGATAAATATAGATAAATATTTAAATTTCATGTATCCAAGGAGATAAAGAGAGATAGGTTATAAGGTACATTCCCCCAACTTTGGATCAAAAGTGAGTTACCACCTAGCAGTTAAGATTAACTCAACTATGCAACCCAATGATACTGATAACTTGGTGAGGATATATGATCAAATCCAAACTAAAATATTGTAAATATTAAGTTATTTGATCACTTAAATCATACCAAAATTGAACCTACTACAATATATTGGCCCAATAAAATTCCATAAAATTCATAGCATATCAGTATGAAAAAAATTCTTGATATGGTAATAGTCCATAAAAGAGTTATAAAATATAAAACTAATTTATATTTTATAATATTAGGCACATTTTTCACATAATATGCATCTTATAAATGACGCATGCTAAGATTATGTATATAAATAATACCAATGTATAAAATTCTGCCACAACTATGAATTTGAATCATATAAATGTGTGTTTTAGACAATTTGGATAAATGTTTAAGTGTGGAGAACATGCTTCTAAAACATTACTAAACGATATATGTATAAATATTAAAATTCATATAAATACTAATGTGGATTACATGTTTCCAAAACATGCCCCCATTATAAACTGGAAATGTTGAATACTGAATAGGTGTGGAGAATATGCTTCCAAAACATGCCCCCACTAAATCTAGAAATTGATATAAGTACCATATACTGAATGAGTGTGGATAACATGCTTCCAAAACATGCCTCCACTAAATATATAAAATATGAATGTGTGTAATACATGCCCATATTACATGCCCCCATTGAATCTAAAAATTGTGAATGTGTGGAAGCCATGCCCATATGGCATGCCCCTATTGAATCCAAAAAATGATATAAGTACCATATACTAAATGAGTGTGGACAACATGCTTCCAAATTATGCCCCCAATGAATCTTAAAATTTTGAATGTGTGGAATATATTCCCATATGACATGCCCCCATTAAATCTACAAATTGAGATAAGTTCCATATACTAAATGAGTGTGGAGAACATGCTTCCAAAACATTCCCCCATTATAATCTATAAATTATGTCAATTATGTGTAACATGCCTCTATGACATGCCCCCACTAATATCCCCCACACCATTGAGGTGAGTTAAATATATTAACTAGTATTTACCTCACCTCACAAGTATAATCCAATTATATAATGTGTGAATGTAACCATGTAGCATAGAGAAGGAACATGTCTAGGTAGATATAGCATTGAAGCACATAGGACCAATATCATCACATAT
This sequence comes from Torreya grandis, assembly GCA_037957365.1. Lineage (NCBI taxonomy): Eukaryota > Viridiplantae > Streptophyta > Pinopsida > Cupressales > Taxaceae > Torreya > Torreya grandis. The sequence continues at coordinate 976,992 of JARHVA010003227.1, forward strand.
AGGCCTAAGATGCATGATAAATGTCATGGTAAAATATATATAATAATAATATGAGATTAAAAAAATAAAAAAATCACACACACAATATCACTCAAAATTAAGTCAAAAGTCAATGGTCTAAGGAGACTAAAAACAAGGGGCATGTTTAAATACTACACAATTGGAGGGACATGACTTAGTCAAAAGTCCATAAAAGAAAGAATGACATATTCAAAAGTCCATACAAAAAAAATGACATATGTAAATGTTAATTAAATCATACATAGGCACATGGGCCACAAAAAAATTAGGACATTCAAATGCACAAAAAATGAATACAAGATAGTCAAGGTAGTGCATAATGTAAATCATAATCAACTAGCATAAGCATGTCATAGTAGCCCATGGATCAAATGTGTTAGGAAAATATGTTGTGTATAGCATACCAATTACCCTATGTGAGATATAATCAAGAATAACAAGCATGTATAATTACATATTTAATCTTAGGCATGGTAATGTAGAGTGATCATCAAATCATATAAGCTATGTGTATTAATATCAAAGAATAAAATTCCCCCAATGTCCATATGACATGAGTAGAAAGAAAGACTAACATCTAAAATAGGAATGTATCATTTTGTTTGTGTATTTATGTATCATGCTCAAGTAGAATTGTGACGCATGTGTTTTTAGGCATAATTTAGTATTTCATCCATCAATATGGGAGTAACACATGGATGTTAAGGAACCAATAGAACATGTAAGTGCTGAAAGTGTTTTTGGATTTTTAAATGCGTTATGTTTTTTTGGTATTTTTGGAAATTTTTAATAATAAATATCATCCTATGATGCCATCCAATGGATGGTCATAAATGTCCCTCATTTTGAACCTTACAACCTTAAGTTGGATTTTTTACATTATTTGCATCATGATTAGATAGGTTTAAAAGGTACATAAAATGTTTCTCCTCATGTTTTGCATGTTTATTAGAAGATGTAATGTTATGATTTTAAATATGTATTAATTTCCCTTCATGAGTAAAAGAAATACCTTACTTATTTGGATTAATTTTATATTCCATTTGGTATATCCAAATATTTCCTAGTATAAAGTCATATGGAGATGTGGTAGGCATAACCCAAATGCATGTTTTAATTAATTTAGGACCATAAGTGATTCATTATCATTATATTTCCTAAGGTTTATTTCTAACATCCTTTATTTTATAAGCTTATTAGGTTGAATCCCATTTGTTGTAAGCATATTACAAATAATTTTTGATTGTGTAGGATCAATATGGTTATGCCAAGAAATAAACACCACCCATGTATAAGGTAAATGTTAAATCTTATTTCCATGAATGGTTTTTGTAATATTCACTTTGAGATTATTTCATAAGATGTGGACCTTGAATCAACCCCATATTAAGTAACATTTGTGAACTAGTCATATAGAGATTAGGGATACCACATTTTTTTTAATATCATTCCTTAGGTATCTCCATCCTTTATGTGAGCAATAAATCTTTTGTATTTGGAAGGAAATATGTTAAGTTTTTTTAATGAGTAATTACGAAGGAAGCATATATATGCACATAATTATGTAAATGGGTAAATGGTTCTTTTTTATGAAAATTTATTTATTTTAATGGGGAAATAATTCCTATACTAAAGATAAATTATAATTCTAAATTTGAGGCTCTAAATTCTAGCTCATAGGATGTGCTTTTGAATCAAATAGTATAATCTTAAAGGGACTCATCATCACATTGTTTGAAGTTGTGAAAATATTCTAATGTAAGTTTTGGCACTTTGTGTATATCAAAATCCATGAATAATGCATGTTAAAATTGTAATAAAATTCTTAAGGAACATTTTGGTATCCCATATAACTAATTATGAGCCTTATAGGAAAAACTCATATCAAAAAATTTTAGCAATAGTTTGTCATATTATGCCCATTAACCAAAAGAATGTACATAACTAATCATGCATTTGAATGGGTCCTTATGTCTCATAAAGAGAGGTAAATATAGTAATTCAAAATCTTGGGGATAATATATTCAAGTATACATTATGCAAGAGATTGATTATTGAATGGGGTAACATGTGCATTATCATTATGGAAAGTCATTTGCATTTGGAGTATGGAAAATTGCTTATGAAGTCCCCCAAAATTGGTCATCATAGACATTAGATATTCTATTAGGATGGAGGTTTTTTTTATAGGTATTATCTTTGGTTGCAATCCACCACCCATTTTTAATCTATGTTTATGACAATGATCATCCTTATGTATAATAAGTGCAGGTTCATTATCACTAAATTTAGGATATTTTGGTAATGGTAAAGGACCTTTAAGTTTTGGTACATTTGGTATATCATTTGAGTAACTTGTACCATTTTTAGATCAAGAATCCAATATAAAGTTAGTCAATTTTTACTGAAATAATAAAAAAAACTTCAATACATAAACACTCAATCTCAAACCCTTGGTTGAGGTAGGAAAATCAAGCATGAAATACAAATTTAAAGGATAAAACAACAATACTTTTACCTCTCTTGAAGATATGCTTGAAGATCAGCCTAAAATAGTTTGAGCTCAGCTTGTAGATGTAAGAGTCCTTATCAATGCTTGAATCCTTACATGTGGAGAACCTATCCTTGGATACACTTGGTCTGGGATTTGGATTGGTATGAGAGAAGAAAGTTGATGAAGATTCTTGGAATCAATCATGCAGAGTAAGTTTACATTAGGAAGCTTGATGAAATGAGAGGTAAGAGTGTTTTATTTATATATTCCCTAAAATTATATGGACCATTCATCTCATCCTAAGATAGAGGGTTTAGGATCAATCCTCAAATCCATGATTACACCTTTAGAGTGTGTAAAATATGCCATTTAAGGCCTTTTGAAGTATGAAAGGCAACTTGGAAGAAAGTGAAATCATTTATCCTCTTGAGTGTGTAAGAGGGGTATAAGATGTGTAAGAGAGGTGTAAGAAGTGTAAGAGTGTTTTTAAGTTTCCATGTCATAAGCCACTTTACTCACACTCCACTCCATTGAATTGCCCCTATGACATCACCTATGTGAGGTCATAATTCAATTTTACTTTATGGAAAATAAGATAATTCTAAAAAGTCATGGAACTTCCTATTAGAGGAATACTAGGATAATTAATTATAAATTAGAAGAATAGGCAAAGTTTGAAATGTTTATTTATTAATAAAACACTCACTTAATTAGCCTATGAAGACACTTGCAAATGGCTGATTAGAATAAGGATGAATTAGATAAGATAAATGATGCAAGATGATCCATTACCAAAAATAGGGATGTATCATTGTGATTTTAGGTTAAATTGGTAGTTTTGTAGGTAAATTAGGTCTAGTTAGATATTTCTAGTTAAATTTGAATGCAATTGTAGAAATTCATTCAAAATGCAATTTAGACATGAAAATGGCTAAAATGAAGTGTCTATATTTTTCCCTTGTTTAAAAAGGTGTTGTGAGACACTAGGCACAATAATGTCTTTTCAAAGATTGAAAAAGACATCAAAAATAAATTTGATAACTTTTGAAGATTGATGTCTTTCCCTCTTCTCTTTTTGAAATTTTATGAGTTAGTAAACTCATATTGATGCCCCAAAGGGTGTTTTGGTTAGCCTTAAATTCCCCTCGAGGGAACATTGGGGAAGAAGTTAAAATGGATGGGCCGTCAAAAAGAGGAATAAATAGGTTTTTATTAAAATAATGTGCCCTAAGAGGGTAGATTTTGATCATTGATACAAGAAGGTTCCCCAATAGGGAAAATTTGATCATTGATTGGTCTCAATGGTTTTCCCCAATAGGGCAGATTTTACACTTTGAGAAATGATGACTAGGCATTTGATGAATTGGTTGGGGAATAGTATATAAGGAGAGATCGTTATTTTATCATCATTTAATATACCTCCAACATATTTATTTTTGATATAGCACCATATAATATGCACCATCATATAAAACACCATGATAATTGAGTCGTAATGTGCATAAGGATTGACCCTCAATTCTAATAGACAAATGAGAATAATGCACTAATGATAGAAACCATTATGACAATGTTTTCAAGGGATAATAGATGGACTCAAGTATAATTGTGTGATGGGAAGCATCGTGATGATCACCTCACCAACACTATGGAATGAGTTTAGGTGACGATATAAAATGGAAAAAAAATGTAAAGAAACAAGTAAACACAAACCGAAAGAAAATTAGCATAAAGCATCTAGTTGATGAAAGAAACACCCCAATAATAATTAAAGATAAGAATGATGAACCATAAAAAAACACACCATAATCAGTTATTTGAATCATTTGTGTGTGTGTGTGTAAGGCATTACTCTTGGGTACTTGGTCAATTGACAAGTCAAGACAATCACCTGAACAGAAGGGGGAATAGAATAAAAAAGAAGGGGTGGTAGAGCTAGCTCTAAATTCCCCATTTCAAGTGGATGTTGTCTACCTATTCCTAGTACTTTAGGCCAAATTTATTTCTCTTAGAAATGGTAGGTAACTTGACTAGGAAATGGATAAAGGTAAATGGAAATGGTCATGATTAGATTAGAGGTTCGCACCTAAAAAATGTGATAAACCACATCATCTAGAATAGAGGTAAAGCCACTAGAGAACAAGATGAAAAATTAAGTATAAATTTTGTGACTTAATATATATCATGGATTTTTTAAGGCCTTTTCATAACTTTTGTGATTGTTAGGTTGTTTTGGGGATTTTCAAAATTTTAAGGTTTTTTGGCATCTCAACTCAATGGAGAATTACGAGATATAGAATAGGTAAAGCTCATAAGAGTGTCAGATCATGGATTAGGTTACTCATAAAACTATGAGAGTGTGGAAAAGGGGTGACCAAGTTGACCTCAAAAATTGAGAATTGCCTACATAGTCCAGATGGATCTCAAGTCAATGTAGTTCAAATTTAGTGGAAACTACTATGAATTAATAATAGGTTTGGAAAAAATGAATGTCAAAGGAATGGAATAAATGGTACATTATTGGCATAATGGGATTAATTTAATAGAATATATCACAAATAGGTCTCAATATACCTTTCACGTTAGTAACAAGGTAAATACAAGAATACTAATGGTCATAATAAAATAGACTAGGTTGAATAGGATTAAATGGTTAAAATGGATTGAATGACCATGTTCTATAATGGCCAATATGGCCTAAACAAAATGTTCTATACTGTGGATAGGGATTCCCCCAAGTGTCAAGGTACTTATAAACAACAAATTATTTCTTATTTTTTTTATCTTTAATTGATTTTTTTGGATTTTTTAGCATCTCAACTCAATGAATGATCACAAGATGCATAATTTGGATTCTTTATTGTCTAACCAGTACATGATTAGAATGGTATCTCTATTTTAATCTTGTTTTTGAGTTGAATGAGATAACCACTATAATGATCTTCATTGGTTATCTATTCTTCTTTTTCCAAACCTCTAAACAAGATGTTTTTATAGCCTCTAGAGAAAAGAGTATAACTAAAAAGGGTAGGAAGGGGTACGCATGGTCTAAATGGTTTTATTATATAATTTAATATAGGTCTTGAATGGATAATAGGATCAAAATGGAATGTATAATGAGTGGTAGACACATAAAAATTGGGATTTCTAGTCACACACATTGTTATTGATTCCATATTTGATTTTTTTTTTATGATGGGGTTGATATTGTCTTTAGTAATGTGTTCATCAAGCAATGAGGAATGAATTAGCTTAGTTTCTAGTGCCTTGAAGAGGTTTTCACCAACAAATTCTTCTTTATTATTCTAATTTTGATTATCCTTGAGTGCCTTTATCAAGGTTTCACTAAAGGATTGTGATTTTTTATTATGATTATCATCTAACACATCAAGCAATGCTTCACTAGAAGATGCGAAGTTTAAACTTTGATTGTCTCCTACCACCTTAAACAAGGTTTCACTGAGATATTTCTATTATGCATGGATATTATCTTTCTCCCCCAAAAATTCTACCACTAAAATATTTCCATGGAATAAGTTCATCAATACATGATTCTATTGGTCTCAATAAATGTTTATGGGAAGTGGTATGTCAATAAAATAGATATAATTATTAATGGTAAAGGCATGTGTGATGTCAATAGAAGGATAAAAGGCACCACAATTCTCATAGAGGCTACTAGTATAATGTGTTTTGATGTCTAAGGAAACATATTCAAAAATCATAGAATGATCACAATTGTTTGTAATCAAATATGCTAGAACTGTGCAACCAATGTCACAACATCCACTAATATATTCTAATTCTGAAGCTAATTCTAAATTGAGAGGATATGAATCCAATGTTGAGATTGATGTTGATCCTAATTTTGATGTTAAATATGATATTAGTTTCAAAATGGAACCAAATTCTAATATTGGTTCTATAATATAACCTAATTTTGACATTGAAGTAGTCATGAAAAGGGCCTACTAAATTGCATTATCTATAAGTACCTTATTCACATTTCACTTAAAAATTAAGGCTTTGGAATGAAAAAATGTTTAGAAATAGGGGAATTTTTGCATTGGATAAATATTGGACTTTCCCAAGATGGTTTGGTTTTGATCAAAGATAGGTTATTTGAAAAAATATCGACATTGGTTTAACTATCTTTATCTTGCATTGGAAGTGGACGTATTTGATCATGTTTGGGAAGATTATCATGACATATCCTGATTGTATAGTTATCAAAATTAGACACACTTGTCTTGTCAATTAAAAAGGGTATTTTGATAGGCAATGGCATGATAGGATTGGACTATTGGTTTTATTGTGGTGTCTCTTTAGGAAATCTAATCAAATAATGTAAGTCCTTTATTAAAAATCCATTTGGAAGTTTAGCACCCATTTCCCATAAACAAGATATTCATATGTGTTGTCAAATATTTGTCAATATAATTGTTCTTATTCATATTCTATACTAGATGACATATTTGGGAGGTATTATTGTGTAGACACCAAAATTGTGTTGACTCCCCTTGGTCCCTTACACACCTTATTAATTTAAAATAAACTACTTATATTAAATTAATGACATCACCTAGGACACCTCACCTTGGACACCTCACCACTAAGACCATTTCCTACCCTATGACTCACCCCAAGACTAAGTCCTTCATATCATAACTACCAAGACCCATTAAGTCCTTCATATCATAACTACCAAGACCCATTCCAACCTCCTAACCAACACTCATGCCTAATAACCCCATCTTTTAACCGTTCTCCAATGGCAAATGCACATGGCAGATGGAGAAATGGGCAAAGGGATAAAAATAGCCCTTTTACCCATTCTCTGGCCACCAACGTCGGTCAACTATCAGCCGACGCCGGTGGGATTACTGACGTCAATTTCTTAAGCCGGGTTCTAACCTTGAGCTAGGGCTTAATCTAGAATCTCTCTCTCTCTCTCTCACTCTCTCCCTCAGACTCTTGGACATGGATGTGCACACTTTGAGACCAAGCATTAGAATTCAACTAACGCTCACCTGGCTACAAAAACTCTGCATAAGTCACTCCAGATTGGATTGGAACATTGCACAGGGACCTTGACATCAGCCACAATAGGAATAAGCATTTTCACACCCTTGGTTCTTCATTAAGCAGAGTTAAGTATTCTTCTATCTCCATTTTAGTGTTTAGAATACATTAGTAATTAGTTTCTATTTACTATTTCTAAATACAATCAACCCAACTCGACTTTATTCCTAGAAAGGCTGAAAAGCCTTCCTCCTATTCTTATCTATTTACATACCAACCCTTTGCCTTTGCCCCCTCTCAGACCCTATTTACTGTCTTACAACCCTGCATAGACCCAGACTCCTTCTAGACCCCTCTGTCGACCATAGACATTCCCTGAAACTCATCCAAGGCCCATTGCCCCTATCGACATTGGTAATATAACTAACGTCGGCATACTGACCAGTCGATGCCAATAAGACTACCAACATTGGTGATTATGACAGACTAACTCTAGAGAATAGGTACGCATTATCTTTATTTCTCTTTCTTAGTCTTTCACCATTTCTTTTTATATGACACTCTTTTCATAAATACTAGACTATCATCCCTCACGGAGCTCTACGCTTTCGAGACTAAGCGTTACTTGGTAGTCCACCTTATCTTATTCTAACATTTTCTTTGGTTTAAGTCTTATTCTTATCTATAGGTGTCTTCTTCCACAGCCAAAGGGGAGCTCCTTCATTGCTTGGATACGGTGCGCAACTTAATATGGGTAACGTACAAACCCCTGACCATTTAACCTTTATTTTCTTCTTTCTTCTGAATGTAATTAGCAAAAAATGTAGAGAAACATTCTGGCACACTTGGTGGGACCCAAAAGTTTTCCCTGGGTTCATTTCTTCTAAAAATCAAATTTTCATATAGGTGCATTAGGAAAAAATTCTCTTCTTGCATCCTTCTTCTATCTCTTTATTTTGAAAAGACACCATAAGCACAAGTTAAAAAGAATATCTTTCTTTTTCTTCTTGTCATTTCTTGCCTACATCTTAGAGTAGTGAAAATTCATACTCTTAACCTTTTCTCTATTGTTTGCATCTGAATAAAACATTTCAATTTGGGTTAAAAATAATTTCATTTCATTCTTGCTTGAATGCATACTTAGCCCTGTCACCTAGTAATTAAAAATGCATTATGAATAAATCGTAGTACACATATGTTACACAACCTGACCACATTCACATCAAATTAAACATTTAAACATACTTGAGACAAGGCCCAACTAGGATTTCATCACCTAGCGGATACCTTACCCTTCATGGCGATCCTACTTGGATTTCACCACCAAGAGGAAGACCCACTCTATTCTCTGGTAGAGTATAAACTATAGGCTAAGTATATATTGGCTAAGCAGCCCAGCTTGGTTCTGGGTTCGTGAAGTGAAGGGAGCAAGCCCCTAGCACCAGGCCATGTACGGAACCTAACATAGATTTTTGAGCACCAAAACATAACCCGAATCCAACCATAGACTTCCTCTTTAGGACCCATTCTAAAATCCCAATTCCCAAACATATTCTTCTAAGCCATAAGCCACCATGACCCTAAAATTTATTCTTTGGAATTTAATGCTTAGAGATTGCTTGCTGTCATCTATTTTGCTTTTCTTATCTAGTTTTTTGAGCTGGTAAGGTCGCATCATTTTGAGGTCTAAAAATAACTCAGAATTTCTCCTTTATTCCAAAAACTTTTAGTTTTTTGAGTTTCTGGAAATACACAGACACCGACATCAGTTTTTCCATCGATTTCAACAACATATCTTCACCGACATCAATTTTTCCATCGACGTCGGCAACATATCTTCATCAACATTAGTTTTTCCACCGACGTCGGTTACTGTCAACAAATTTTCTTTCCAAAATAGCAAGCTTAAAACTTGAATTTTTTTTTGTTAAACACACATTTTGGTTTTCTAAAACTAAAACATATAGTTCTTGGAACCTGAATCCATTTTTTCTTGAATGGTTTTGACATGTAGTCAAGCTAAAACTCTTGTTGACCATGCAAGACAACAACCACTTCCACCTTTGCCCTTCATACCAAGTCCTCTAATGGAGTATACTTCAAACGCTGAGCGTACTCCTATCCAACCTACCCCAAATCAACCTCCTATTATTCTCGAAGGGGATCAAGCTTTTGAGAGATTCCTTGAACACAATGTCAAGGCTCTCCAACACTATCTCACTAGAAGCTAAATGCGAGATCCTTCAGGTAATACTGTTTATGGGATGCCAACTTCCTTAGTTAAAATGACAATGATATCGATAGCATCTGCTACCCAACCTATGACCATTCAAGCCACTACTTTAACTAGTAAACCAATCATGGCCAATACTCAAGATTTGGCCTCTCCTATTTTTGGACCTACCTCCATCAAGATTTCCATACCCCCTCAACCACAAACAATTCAACCAAGTTCTACACCTTTTCAGAACTTGATTGTCTCTATCCCACCCACTCTTGCACCCATAAATACAAGAGTGACTACCTATCCTTTTACCAGTGTCACCATCATTCATGGCACAATCCTCCTTGGCCTCAACATCAGTCCCTATGACGAACTACCAATATGTTACACCTCTATAAACACAACCAAGTACATCATACTCCCCTCACAATGACTTCTAAGTACCTTAAAACTTAGGGGGTGCCCCTTCTGCCAATCCATCAGCTGATCTAATTAAGATGCTGATGGATAAGATGTCTAACCTTGAGACATCCATTTCTGGTTCAAGCAATGTTATTTCATACGAACAAATTTGTAATGAACCCATCCACCCTTCGGTGCCTATTAGACCATACCCTAGCCAGTGGGAACTCCCAAAATTTACTTGCTTTCAGACTAAAGAGGACCCACAATAACATCTACGAGCATTTAGACATGCTATCTACCTTATAGCGCATGATGATGCATTATTACTTAGCACATTTCTCATGTCACTTTCTGGTGTTGCCCTTGATTGGTATAGTTCTATTACTAGTCATTCTCTCTTTACCTTCACTCAACTAGCTCAATTATTCCTCGACCACTTTTCAATCAACATCACTAAAAATGTCTCTATCACAGACCTATATTCTATTAGACAATTCGATGATGAATCAATAGCTAATTTCATTACCCGTTAGAGAGGTTTAATCAACCAACTCTCCTTTTCCTTACCTCAACCTGAGCTCATTGAGCTCTTTTCAAGAGCATGTGCTAAGCACATCTCATCCACTTTGTGGGTTCAAACATTTTTCACATTTGATGAAGCTTTCACCATGGCCTGAAAGCTTGAACTCTACGCTGTCGAAGAAGATAAAGTCAAATTGCATAGTTAAAATACCAACGCAAAATCCAATGACTCTTCCTCTTCCAAATCTTCTTCCTCCCATTCCAAGTCCAAGGGATTGGCAAATACTGTGGTACTTAGATCATCATCTTCTACCACAACCAACCAAGCTGAGCCCTCCACATCAGAATACATCACTAGACAATTCCAACAATAGTACATATAGCATCAATACACTCCAATAGGAAAATCATACGCTTTCGTGTTGGATAAACTAGTAAATTAGTGGGTCCTCAACCTCCCTCAAATATGACCACCCCAATTTGACCCCTCAAAATCCATCCCTACATGGTATAGGGAAAATGACTTTTATAACTATCATCGTGTCAAGGGTCATGACACAGACAATTGCAAAACCTTTAAAAATGTTGTTCAAGACATGTTGGACAAGGGGAACCCTAATGCATCAGCCAACCAAAACATGGATGTCTTTTGGCAACCATTCCCTAACCATCCCCCAAGTCAAAATAATGTTCAGACTATGGCCGATGACCTTCAAGAGCGCAACATACGCATAGTCAATATGGTCTTTCCTATCATTCCTAACCAACCTCTCCCACAATCTGAAGAGGTTAGTCAACCCATTTCTCCACCACGAGTAGAAGAGCCTATTTTACCCACATCACCCCCATGTCCTCATGTAGAAGGGGCCATAATCCCTCTACTTCACCCTTTAGAGGATCCTTCCTCTCTTATTTATCTTCCATAGATGGAAGATAGTCCTCCATCCACCTCCTTTTACACACAAGAGAGTCTACTTTGACCTCTCCTATATTGGAGGATGCTTTGACGATACCAATTCCATTAGCCCTACCCTCATCCTTCCTATTAACAATGGAGGATCATACTTTTCCCACTCCTAGACCACAAGTGGAGGGCATGATCATCCCTGCGCTCTATCCTCTCGAAGAGCCACATTTTCCAATCCCTTCTCCACCGAGAGAAGAATTCACCACCTCATCCACTTTGGTCAAGGAATATCTAGTGATAGTTTTCTCTCACCTTTGGCCTAAGATCATTGTTTCCAACACATTTCTACTCTCGTAATCACTTAAATCCTCCAAAAGACCAACTATAAGACCTCGCATGATGTCACCTAAACCCTTCTCTCAATTGGCAAAAAACTTAGGATTTCTCCATTCTAGGAACCTAAAACATGAGGCACTATGGGAGCAACTTAAGGATCCTTATCTTACACATCCCACTTCATCTCATACTGAAAACCCTTTCATGACAAATCACCCAAAAGTCTCTGACAAGAATCAGGCTTCTACTTCTAAATCTTCAAAAGCTCAACTATCCACACCTAAACCCAAACCCTCACAAGCATCCATCATACTGAAACAGGTTAAATCTCTCGGTGTTCACCCCATATCAAACCTCACACACCCATAAGTGAAGGTAGATTTGAACCTCACCCCACACAATAGTGGTCCTCACACCGAACTAAAGAAGGCTACTAAACCATGGCGGAGAACTCCCCCACCTTCACCATTGTCCTCTATCTTGGGTCCACATCCTTCTACTATAATAGGAGTGCTCCCTACTCCAACATCTCACAAAGGAAAAATGCCTCCATTACTCCCTCTACCCATCAAACATATACTTCCTCCAAAAAATTTGACACCTCTCACCATGAAAGTGTCATCTACGCGAGTGGCCACACTACCAAACAAAAAGATGGTATGAAAAACTCCTCCTACAACTCCTAAAAAGAAGTTGTCAACCCCTACTATGACAAAGTGTGTAGACCCATTAGCGGGTTCTTATGCTTTGCTATTAGACTAATTGTTGCAATCTTCTATCATTAGTTTCCCACCCCTTAAACCATACCAACCTCTCAGACCAAAACCATCTTGGTTTGATGACACTAAAATCTATGCGTATCATCACACACCTAGACATGACACTGAGCATTATTGCGCTATTAAGGTTGTCATTCATCAACACCTATAAAAGGATACCCTTCTCATTAAGGATCCTCTTAACCAGCCTTTTGACAAACCACTGACACTATCCCATGTCTCTCACACCTCCTCACCTTCACACTCATCAACTCTTAGATCAAAACCATCTTGGTTCGATGACACTAAATTTTGTGCGTATCATCGTACACCTGGGCATGACACTGAGCATTTCTATGCTCTTAAGGTTGTCATTCATCAACACCTAAAAAAGGATACCCTTCTCATCAAGGATCCTCTTGACCACCCTTTCAACAAACCACCGACACCATCCCATGCCTCCCAAACATCCTCATCTAAATCAGGATCTCAGCGCAAGACTATGGTCCCTCTACCACCATCGCCCCCTTTGTTCAAAATCAACACCATCAATGTGGCCACTAGGTCCCAAACATCAAAGGATAAAGGAAAAGAGTGGGTTTTTATTCCTTGGACATATCCATTCGTCAAGCCTTCTCAACCACCAAAACCTAAGATTTCAATCTTGGGCACATCTCAACCAACATCTTCTGGGACAATTCGTGGCTCTTTGGTGAAACAACTTCACCAAACCCCTATGAATACATCTTTGTATGACCTAATAAAAAGATCTCCACAACATCAACAATCTCTAATCAAATCTTTATAGGTAGTGGAGGTCCAACTTGAAGACCCCCAACCACTGGCTGCTTTAGTCAAAACATTACCCACCATAGCCTCCGTCACCATCTGTGATTTTTGATTCCTATCTCCAACCTGAAAGATCATGATCCCACCCTCTCAAACTAAGCCTATCAAGGAAAATCTTCACAAGATTCATCCTCACATTGCACTCCTTGTCAAAGAGGAGCTTCAACATATTCTCTCCATCTCATTTATCCAACCCATTGATTATCTGCAATGGGTGTCAAACATTGTCCCTATCACAAAAGCAACTGGGGGAATTTGACTTTATACTAACTAATATGACATCAACCAAGCATCGACCAAACATTAACCAACTTCTTAACCTACTTCATGACCAAACATCAACCAAAACATGCCCACAACAAAAATTTGAAAGAGCAAGATTTCAAAATTAGAGATCTTGTCCTTAAAGAAAACCAACACGTGACCAATATGGAAAGAAGAAAATGAGGAAAGTTTGCTCCTAATTGGCTCGGACCTTACATAATAATGCACAAGTATGGATCAGGGACTTATCATCTGTCTTCTCTCAAAGGCCGTCCAAAACCTGAGCCCCTTAATGCCTTGCATCTGTGACCATTCTACTGTTAATCAAGTAATCATTCACTTGATATTTAACTTGAGCTCATCCCTTGAGCAACCTCCCATCATCCTCATCCCTATTCCTTTAAACCCTTTTTCCCTACAAACATTAGTTAACCCTTTTTGCATTAATGCTTTTTCCTAATAAAAGGGAAACCCCTAAACCTCCATAGTCTAGTCCATGACTAAAACTTCAGTCAACAAAAAAATAAACATAAAATTGGGATGCCTAACAAAAGGTCATAAACTATAAATGTAGATTGCTCCCTCAAAGGACAGTTGCATCATTCTTGTAATTACTAGACTGCTCCCTTAAAGGACAGCTAGACATTCAAACATACAAAGCAAACTATAGACCATTCCCTCGAAGAATGGCTATGCTTAAATTTTGCTACAAATAGCACCTTTTCAGAAGCTCCCTGCATCGATCAGCTTCAATATGACCACAAAAAAAAAAAAAAACATCCCCAAGTAGACTTCCCACATTGATCAGTCTACCAAAAATTTTTAAAAAAAAATGACTGACAAACTATTAAGTCATGGACTTGACTATAGTCATTCTCAGGGTCACCTATAAAAGGGGCAAAGTTATCCTTGCTAAAAAGGGTTACACTATCCTCATATATCACCTAATCACACCTATTACCTCAACATACCCAAGGGTTTTTGAGCTCACTTAATGTCAAGTGATTCAAGTACTTCTTTAACAAAAACCAATGGTCAACGACATAATGCATGAATAGGGCTTTTTTTTACAACAACCCTATCTATGCTATCATTATGGTCCTTGTCAATGAAAGAGCAATGCACCTTTCACTTCTTATACACATTCGTCACATACAACCAAACCAAACCAAACCTTTTTCCAAACCACTAACATGACATTATGACATCATGAATTATCATATCCCATTCACACTAGTTTCTATGGAAAACAATACACATAGAAACTATCAACCAAACACAATTTATGTCAAGCATATACCATCACTAATATGGAAACTTGCTAAAGCATAAATAAATGCATTTAATTTTTAGCATACATCCATCACCAATATGAAAAATTGTTAGGAATGAAAAACTATATAACCAATGTTACATAATACACCATCACATAATATGGAAAAGGCTATAACATCATCATACTCATTTCACTTTTAGCATACACCATCACAAATATGGAAAATTTCTAGGGATGAAAAACTACATAACCAATGTTACAGAATAAACCATCACATAATATGGAAAAGGCTGTAATATCATCATACACTCACATAACCAATGCTATAGCATACACCATCACACAATGTGGAAAAGGCTATAACATCATCATGCATTCATCATTTCAAGCATGTACCATCATACATATGGGAAATGCTAACAACACTAACCTAACCAAACCAACCAACAACCTCTTTGACTCTTCTTCCCTTTTGGGGAGAACTACATTGGCTTGAGGCCCTCACATGGACTATGTAGGCAGCACTCAGTTGACACGAAGTCTTCTGGGGTTAGCTCGGCCATTCACCCGCTCATCTCCCTAATGATGTTAACCATTCATTCATACATCTACCTAATGGATGAACTATCTATACC
This sequence comes from Torreya grandis, assembly GCA_037957365.1. NCBI lineage: Eukaryota > Viridiplantae > Streptophyta > Pinopsida > Cupressales > Taxaceae > Torreya > Torreya grandis. Next base: position 992,705 of record JARHVA010003227.1, read on the forward strand.
AACCCAAAATCATGACCACACAACTAGCCCCGACATTGTAGAAGTCACCTTCGACTTCTCATGGGGCACATTGGAGATCACATACATCTCCTTGACCACAACAAACAAACACTTGAGATCACTTATATCTCAACCTGACCCAACCAATGACCTTGGAGATCATGACTATCTCTTCAAACCATGACCAATTTTGAGACAACTTTGCCTTGGTTGTTTTGATTGCATATATGCTACCTCATGAATAGTTAGCAAATTGTACGCACCCCACATTACGACCCTCACACGTATTGACGGATCATGCCCAAGTTCATCCCTAATATTTGTGACATTTTCATGTTTTCCAAGAGCACTTCTTAGCCTAGGATACTTAGAACATGATGACCATTCGAGATATGCTTTGATTGATTTAACCCAATCAGTTACGACTAATAAGCTGGGGCTTAGTTAGTTTGATTTTAGTTCTCCTTGACCATTGGAGCTACAGCTTTGATCACTTAACCCAATTAGCTACCACTAATAAGCTGGGGATTGGTTAATTTTATTTTAGTGCTCCTTGACCTTGCCTACGACAATTTGACCTACCTATCACGTGAAGTGGTATACATGCAATCTCAACTATTGTAGCGTTCACACTCCAACTTCACCATACCCATCCACTACCTATCAAATCGGCAACCGATTTCAGGTTCCCTTCTCTCAATTCCTGTTGTGAGGGGGAATACCTCATCCCATACTTGGGGCAACCTACACCTTATCTCATACCTGGGGCAACTTACTCCTATTTTTGTCTTGCAGATCGTCAGAACAACCAACAAGACAAAAAGGAGAAAATGTAGACACCAAAAATTGTGTCGACTCCCCTTGGTCCCTTACACACCTTATTAATTTAAAATAAACTACTTATTTTAAATTAATGACATCACCTAGGACACCTCACCTTAGACACCTCACCACTAAGACCATTTCCTACCCCATGACTCACCCCAAGACTAAGTCCTTCATATCATAACTACCTAAGACCCATTCCAACCTCCTAACCAACACTCGTGCCTAATAACCCCATCTTTTGACCGTTCTCCAATGGAAAATGCACATGGCAGATGGAGAAATGGGCAAAGGGCTAAAAATAGCCCTTTTACCCATTCTCTGGCCACTGACATTGGTCAACTATCAGCCGATGCCAATGGGATCACCGACGTTAGTTTCTTAAGCTGGGTTCTAACCTTGAGATAGGGCCTAATCTAGAATCTCTCTCTCTCTCGCTCTCTCCCTCAGACTCTTGGATGTGGATGCGCACACTCTGAGACCAAGCATCAGACTTTGACTAATGCTTACTTGGCTACAGAAACTCTGCATAAGTCACTCCAGATTAGATTGGAACATTGCACAGGGACCTCAACATCAGCCACTATAAGAATAAGCATTTTCACACCCTTGGTTCTTCATCAAGCAAAGCTAAGTATTCTTTTATCTCTATTTTAGTGTTTAGAATACATTAGTAATTAGTTTCTATTTACTATTTCTGAATACAATCAACCCGACCTGACTTTATTCTTGGAAAGGCTAAAAAGCCTTCCTCCTATTCTTATCTATTTATATACCAACCCTTTGCCTTTGCCCCCTCTTAGACCATATTTACTGCCTTGCAACCCTGCACAGACCCAGACTCCTTCCAGACCCCTCTATCAACCACAAACATTCCCTAAAACCCATCCAAGGCCCATTGCCCCTACTGACATCGGTAATATAATCGACATCAGCATACTAACCAACTGACACCGGCAAGACTACCGACATCAATGACTGTGATAGACTGACTGTAGAGAATAGGTACGTGTTATCTTTATTTCTCTTTCTTAGTCTTTCACCATTTCTTTTTATACGATGCTCTTTTCATAAATAGTGGACTGTCATCCCTCACGGAGCTCTACGCTTTTGGGATTGAGCATTACTTGGTAGTCCACCTTAGCTTATTCTAACATTTTCTTTGGTTTAAGTCTTATTCTTATCTAGAGGTGTCTTCCTCCACAGCCAAAGAGGAGCTCCTTCATCTCTTAGATATAGTGTGCAACTTATCTGGGTAATGTACAAACCCCTGACCATTTAACCTTTAGTTTCTTCTTTCTTTTGAATGTAATTAGCAAAAAACATAGAGAAACATATTGATAGGAAAAAGTTTGTTGGATTTGTTGTGGTTGTAAGACCAGATTAGATTTTAGATTAATGGTTGAAGTGTTTAAAGTAGAGGCAATGTAGTCTAGTTGTTAACTAAGCTAAGTGATTTGATCTATTGATTTTTGACATAAGACTGGCCATGCTAGAACAATTTTAGGATCATGAGATGCCATGACTTGAATTAACCTTGGACTAATGTCCCTAAGAAAAGATACATGCAAGGGGAATTGGATAGAATAAATGGGCCCCAAAGAGGATGTAATTGGGTTCAATTATAATGGCCTAAAGAGGGTAGTCTTAACACATATTAGAATTGGATCATCCCCAAATAGGGTGGTCTTGGCATAGATTAGAATAGGCTTTTCCCTAAAAAGGGTAGTTTTGGCATATATTAGAATAGGCTTAACCCAAAAAAGGGTGATCTTGGCTTGGTAGAATTGGTTTGGCCCTAAAAGGGTAGTCTTAGCATAGATTAGAATGTGTTTGCCCCTAAAAGGGTAGATTGGCATATATTAGAATAGACTTGGCCCAAAAAAAGTGTGGTATTAGTCTAGATAAATAGGTTGGCCCCAAAAAGGGTGAATTTTCATAAATTAGACTTGGTTTAAATGGTCTTGACTTGATTGTCCCTAAAAAGGGTAGTACTGGCAAAAATATGATTCAAATGATAAAAAGGATGGATGATATGACATCATCATTCCCAACTGACATGTATAAGAGATTTAATGGAAATAAAATAAATGTTTTTAAATGGGCATACAATATAATCAAAATAATTAGATCTAGCCTAAATAAACTTGGTGTGGCATTATAATTAGAATGCATCTCAAGATGAACTAGTCCAAAATTAGAATGGTATAGAATTAGGTTTGGTACATGGTTCAAGATGAACCAATTTTGACTCTATTTATCATGGAACATGGTTCAAGATGAAACATTTTTAGAATTGATTGGTACATGGTTCAAGGTGAGTTAGATTTGGCTGTGATTTTGCATATGGTCAAGATGAACTAGCTTTGGATTCTCAATTTTCAATTGGCCTTACTAGACATTGGATGTTTGATTGGGTATATAAATTAAAATGTTTAGTTGGACTAGTTTAATCAAATTTGGCTCATGTAAATATCCAAATATGAAAGGTGTTTGATTCAAACTTGTTTTTAAAAGGGTATACATATCTTGGTACATCAAAGTCTTTCAAAAAGTTGGATTTTAATTTGGATTGTTTTTGTAAAAATTCATCTAATTTGATTATAAAATTTGATCTAAGTTTTGAACAATTTTTTATAGAATTAAAACTTGGCACAGTTTTACTAGAATTAGAAGAAGACCTTGGAAAAAGAATTATTTTTAGACAATGTTTGACTAGGATTTTTTTATCATTTGACTTCAATTAAAATTGATTTGATATGGAAAGTTGATTTAATTTGAAATTGGAAGAAGATTATAATGGCATTTGGATTTTTTAAAAGGTCTAATTTGATTTGATTTGGGTTGATCAGTCAACCATGTTGGGCATTGGACTTAGCTTAGACTAGAATTAGATGTTGGAGTTTGAATTCGTATTAGTTTTGAATTGTATAGCATAATGGTATGGTATAAATGGTCTTGGAATTAGTGTTGGAATGTGATATTTGAATTGGTATTTGAATTTATATTAAAATTTGAATTGGTATTTGATAAGACTCTTGGTTCAATTTTGGCAGCCTAATAACATAGTTTGAATAAGAAAGATAGGTATTGGTACCAAGATTGACATGAACTCTTTGTTTGACCCAAAATTTTGGAAAAGTAATGCCTCATTATGTGGCTATAAAATGGTTTTGGACTTGGAATTGGTTGGTTTTATTTGGTATTAAGTATAAAATTAGTTTTTAAACAATAATCAAATAGCACATATATGCTACAAGGATATTTAGTAGATGACATGGGTTTACATTACATCTATTGATCCTTATGAAACACTTGCCTTGAGAGAGGATTAAAATTCTAAATGTTCATTAAATAAATTATTACAATTATTGGTAGGTTTTACACCCCTCTCGATTCATATATTAAGGTGATCTTCATGGGGCTATTACCTTTTCACCCCTACATCAATGAATGATCTATGATAAAAGAAGCATCTACAAAGAAATCCAAGATTGGGACATTCACAATAGGATCTTACCCTTTCGTAACCACTTCAATCATATGGGTCTCTATGAAGTGATACCAAATTTGGGGTTTGTTTACTATTTTATAATGGGATATCTATATGGTTCCTATATACCTCATAGTACATGGGAACAAATCCATCAATGAATAAATCTAATCTCATTGCAAAGATTACTTATTTAGAGGGTGCCACACACTAACATTGAATATTGGAAAGAACTCCCCATAGTTACTTTCCTCATGTGACTTTATGAAAGTATAAAGCTAGGTCTTCATAATATCACATTCTTTAATTTGTATATCCCAATAAATATGTGTAGTTTGGTATGACACTAGGATGTCACTTCCTAGGTAAACACACCCCTAAAGACTTACGAAAAGGTGATGAAATCCACCCCATTAAGTTAAATAAAAAATATGATAAAGTCAAATAATAACTTTTGTGTTTTTGATTCACCCAAAAGGGGAGAGTACACATAAAAATAACCTCACAAGATAATCAAGCAAACAAACAAACTTGCAAGAAAGTAATAAATTTGAAATTGAACAAGTTTTGTTAAACCCAACTTGAAGTGTGAATTCATTTTAGATGCCAAAATTGAAATGCAAGATAGAATGATTTATTTTGACTTTGAACACCACTTCTTTAGCTATGGTCCTATGACAAAAGAGTTAGAGGGTTGAAAATGTGGTCCTTGACAAGCAAATTCTATGACAAACAAGTTAGAATAATAACATGCAAGAAAATATATTATTACATTAATTTTATTTATTTTGCAAAAAATTAATGAAACTTGAAGATAAACTAATAGAATATTCTAAAATTCAAAATAAAACATATGGTTCTAAAACAATCATCAAAAATGGATTCTAGATGATCCCAAATGAACCTCTGGAAGTTGGGCAATTTTATGCAAAACAAATTTGTAACTACACTAGACTATTTCATAGTTCCATTAGATGATTTCACAATTATATTATACCATTTCACAATTCCATTATATGGTTTGATAATTATGTATGCCAATTTCTCTATTTTCTATAAACTATAGAAAATAGAAACAATTTCTTGATTTATCAGCATGATTTCATTGATATGTATGCCAATTTCATAATTCAACCCTGCATAATAAAAATCAAAGAAAATGTATAAAATTATTTTGTAGTTAGAATTATCAATTTATATATTAAATACTTTAATTTTGTAATTAAGTACAAAATAAATAACAAAAAGTAGTGAAGAAAATGATTTTGTAGTTCTATGTAATGATTTTGCAATTCTATGTGATGATTTTGTAGTTAAATTTTATAATTTTTTAGTTGTTCTTGATAATCTATCTATTTTTCAAAACCTACATGAAAAACATAAAACATAGAAAATATGATTTCACAAATACTATAAATAATCTCATAGTTAATAGTTGCAAATTTGTAATTATGTAGAAAACCAGTTAAAATAGAAAACCTTGGGAATAATTTTGTAATTTATGAATATCATTTCATTATTTTTATCTACAAATTTATAGTTATGCATAAAATGATAAAATAAAAATTAGTGCAAAAAATGATTTCACTATTCACCTAAATAATTTTGGTATTTCCCTAAGTGATTCTACTAAAGATTATTTTGAATTTATAGTTTTATAGTGATGAATTCATAATTTTCTCTTGAATGGATTTTGATAGATTTTTGGAAGAAAAAAGAGAGAATTAGTTTGCTAAAAGGCCAATTGTGTTAATTTGAAGAATTATAGTGGTTTAAAAAAGGTTTTGGAATGCATCTAATCTTTCAATATGTCCCACAGGGCATGTCATTATATAGATTAGGAATCCAAGAGGGAGTTAGTCAATTGGTAGTAAAATAATTAAAATAACTTGAAGACATAACCACTCAAGCCCAATCCCTTGAGTGAGCTAGGATAATCAAGCATGAAATACAAATTGAAAGGATAAAATAATAATAATTTTATATCCCTTGAAGATACACTTGAAGATCAGCCAAAAATGGTTTTATCTCATCTTGTAGATGTAAGAGTCCTCATTGATGATTGAATCCTTACATGGGGAACACCTCTCATTATCTACACTTGGTCTAGGGTTTGGCTTGGCACGAGAGAATAAATTTGATGAAGCTTATTGAAATCAATCCTATAGAGTAAGTTTACATTAATAAGGTTGATGAAATGAGAGGTAATAGGGTTCTCTTTATAGATTCCCTAAACTATTATGGATTGTTCATCTCATCCTAAGATGGATTGATGAGGATAGATCCTCAAATCCATGATTATACCTTTGGAGTGTGTAAGATATACCATTTAAGGCCTTTTGGAGTATAGAAGGAAAATTGGAAGAAAGTGTAGTCATTTATCCTCTTGAGTTTGTAAAAGGGATGTAAGAGGTGTAAGAGTGTGTGTAAATGGCCATGTCATAAGCCACTTTTCCCATACTCCACTCCATTCCATTGACTTTCCCTTATTACATGACCTATGTGAGGTTATAATTCAATTTTAATTTATTGAAAATAGGATAATTCCAAAAAGTCATGGAATTTCTTACTAGAGGAAGATTAGCCTAATTAAACAAATATTAATTAGAAATTAGAAGAATGGGTAAAGTTTAAAATATTTCTTTATTAATAAAACATTCACTTAATTAGCCTTTGAAGACACTTGTAAAGGGTTGATTAGAATAATTATAAACTAAATAAATATAAATTATAAATATGATCCATTGCCCCAAGTAGGGATGTATCACTGTGATTTTGGGTTAAATTGGTAATTATGTGGGTAAATTAGGTCTAGTTGGATATTTATAGTAAACTTGAATGTAATTGTAGAAAGTCATTCTAAATGAAATTTAGACACCAAAATGATTAAAATTAAGTGTCTACACCATTTTCAAAATTTGTTTCATTTTCTTTCAGTAAGGGTATAAAAATTTTAGCTTTGGAAAATTTTGGCAAGGATACCTTTTTTGATATGGAATTTATTTTAAATGCTGGTAGGAAAAACCATCACCTTTGAATAAAAGGATATTATTTAGAAATGTAAGAATGTTTGGGGGATTAATAGATTTTATAGAAGACATTTCCCCATTATTAATTATTTGCACATCATCCATAATCTATTTATGTAGTTGTCAAAAAAATTGACGATTGAATGAAGGAACTTCTTGGTCATATGTTCCCAATATTTTGGTAAAATGTACATGTTTAGTTGGACTGAATGGTTACTGACTCAAAGATGTGTTTGAAAATACCAACCCTTACCTATTTTCATTACTATGTTTGAGTTATATAGGGTGGGTTATACATTGTTCATGTTTTCCAAATCCTTAGCCTTGGGATCCATAGTTTTTCAAGTATCAAATGTCAAATTCATATAATGGTGGTATACGAAGTATGTGTAAAGGTTTTTTATCTTCCTTAAGAGGGATGAACCCATATATTGAAGTGGTGGGATCGTGGATCTGATTAGAGGGATAATAACTACCACCATTCAAGGCTTTTATATTACATGTTTTAGCACTTATAAAAATACAAGAGTAGTCAATTTTAATTCCTTCTTTAAGGGATAATTGGATGGTTTCATAATCATAGTCATCAAATTAATCAATATCATCCACCATAATAGAAATGAAGTATACCAATATTATCACAAAGTAGGTAATAAGCATCCTAAAGGGTATGCTTAAGGTTTGATGTTCAAACATCATGTTTAGTAAAAGTTTAAGCCTAAATGTTAAAATCTAGGTTAGTGTTATCTAGATTATATTAAAGGGTTATATATAAATAAAATAGCATAAGGGTGACAATCAAATCTATAGCAACCTAATTAGATGATAAACTCAGTTATAAGCATACACTAAATTTATTATGCTAATATAGTCTAAATATGGAAAGTACAACTATGCTAGATATATAAATGACAAAGAAGGGAAGTACTTAGATTATTCTAATGATAATGTAGTTTTGGATCTAGAATAATTTAAAAGTAGGCAGGAAGGAGAATATAAAACAATCATCAAATTTTGGATATGGTACCTCTAGCTCTCTAGATAGTAACATCAACCTGAGATGATTACATCGAGGTTATTATCTAGGTTTGATGCTAGTGTCCTATATAGAATATCTATTGAAATAGAATGTGACCACTTGGATTATTTTGGGCTCTAATTCACCTTCACTCTGGTGTATTTAGATTTGATTCATGGGAAATCAATGCTTTTGAAATGACAAAACCCTATCTTTCCATCTTCAATGTGACCTTGGGTAAAAATGGGTTAGTGGGTACATGGTGTCGAGTTGACCCTAATGACCCCATTATTAAAGGATTATCCCTACATAGTCAATAGTCTGAAGAGGACCTTAGACTGATGTAGTTGTCCTTGATGTGTTGGCTTTTGTTTGAATCATACAAGATGTGGAAAATCAAGTATAATATTGGTCTATCTTGTAACTTGGAAAATTAGGCTCTTGGGTTGTTCCTTTAGTAATTTATACCTATACATGTGTTTTACCTATAACTTGTATGTAAATAGGAAATATTTATTCAATTTAATACTTGATAGGGCATTTTTGATAAGTACCTTGGCTTTTTTGGTCTTTTTATATGTATTACTAGGTGAGAAATGAATGACGGTTGATCTTATAATTTTATCAATCCCTTTACAGTAATAACTCACATTAAATCACTTAGTTTAACCACTAGGATATGTTTAATTTTCAAATTGGATGACTTAAGGGAATTGAAAACTTGCATCAAGATAGGAAAGTAGCATCAATACTATTGTATAACCTAGATGTTAGTGTCCAGGGAGTAGGAGAATAAGTACAAGTTTAAAACTTTCAAAGATGGAAGATAAAAATATTTTAAGCATTATGGTGAAGATAGAATACATGGGTAATCAATATAAGACTAGTTAGACTAAGAGATATATACAAAGAGGCATAAGGATAGAGCATATGTGAGACTTACAGAAGCATAAAAGGTAGAGAACTAAGAGGAAAAACTAAGGTGTGAGTTTACCAAGTTTACAAAACTAAGGTGTTATATAATCATAAAATATAATCTATAGAGCCATTAACAACACATAACTACTACACATGGAGACAAAAAATGGAAATAGTCATTAAATGTAAAGGATTATGGGCCTTAATGACTGAATTACAACCAATGTTCACTAGAGAATATGAAAAAATTTAGCACTAGTGAAAATATGATGATTATATGGGTTTGATATGAGCTTATGTAAGTGATAATCATTTATTTATTTTGAAAGGATGTGACTCTCCTTTCAAAATATGAGCAAAATTCAAGGGTTTATTTGGTAAAGTGGATACATGATAGAAACACAACTTGAATTAAAGATCACTTCTCTCAATCCTAAATATTTTCCATCCATTGTAGATTATTTTACCAAGTTTAAGCACTTGTTGACATATTTAAAAGGTAGTGGAAAATATAATAAATATGAAGATTTTGTTTACCTAATTATGTCCAAGTTAAAAGGTCCATTCCAAATCTTTTCTTCTACTTTTATATCTAGCACAGATGCTTGGGTGCCACATTTAAAATGACTAATTTAGAGTTATTTTGTGAAAGACTTACTATGGAATAATCAAAATTGTCTAACCTTAACTATTTCATCTCAAAAAATGCATTAGTATCATATAATGCTAAGGGAAAGGTATCATCAAAAATTAAACCCAAAACTACTCCTCCATCTCAAAATACCACTAAACCCAAAGACAATAACTCTAAATCCAAGGAGTTTTCTAAATCTAAGAATAAGTCTAGCCTTTCATGCTCTTTTTGTGGGCCAAATTGATTAGGTATAAAATAGGTGTTGGAAGAGAATGTAAGCCTTAGAAGATAAAATTAGAAAAACAAATATGATCTCTATCTCCACTCCACCTCCTTCCAATGAGCATGGCAAAGCACTTAATATTGTTTGGAGATCTTAGTAAACTATTATAGATAATTGGGTTATATATTTCGATGCTTCTTACCACGTAAATTTTTTTAAGGATTCCTTTGTATATGTTATTTTGATTTATAATTCCAAAATTGAGGTTGGATATTCTTCCATTATTTTTGTTAAGGTAAAATGTGACATACAACTTGTTTTTAGGTGCATTGATGTAATATATGTTACTGACATCAGCATAATTTGTTTTTCCATTTATTAAATTTTTCATTCTAGTCAGGGTAAGATAGTGACTTTCACACCACAAGGGAATAAAATTTGAACCTTTTTAGAGCCTCATTCACTTGTTACACAAGGTGTTATTGATCATATTTCTTGACTATATCACTTTGAGGGTTTTGATGACACTTCTTCTATGGAGACATGCTTGGTTTCTCACGTTAATTTTGAAAGTAAGATGTGTCATGATATATTTGGACATCTTAATTATAGATATTTGAATGAGTTGAGCACTCATGGTATGTTTCATGGTCTTCCTATAGTTTACTTTCTTTACAGAGTTTTCCCTAGTTTTACATTATGGAAATAACACTACGATCCATTTCCTAAAGGTATGTCCAAGAGAGATTCTTCACCACTTAAGCTTGTACATAGTGACTTGATGGTTTTTCATACTCCTTCATTCAATGAAGTTAAGTATGAACTTACATTTATTTATAATTTATTGAGGTGTACTTGGGTTTATTTTATCAAGTACAAGAGTGAATTTTTTTTACACTTCAAAGTCTTCAAGGCTTTGGTCAATAATCAAGCTTTTAGTTGTATAAAGAATTTTCAAACTTATAATGGGTGGGAGTACTTTAGCAAAGAGTTTTATAATTTTTTGGTATCTCATGGAATTATTCATCAACATTTTATTCTTGATACTCCATAATAGAATGGCCTATTAGAAAGGAAGAACCAAACTTTAAAGGAGATGGCAAACTGCATGATGCATTCTCAGTATTTACCTCTTATATACTGTGCAAAAGTAATTAATTATGTAAACTACATTTAGAATCGTACACCACACAAAGCACTTGATAATTTAAATCCATATGAGGCATGGTCTAGAACTAAGCCTTATGTCTTATTTTTTCAATTTTTTTGGAGTTATGCTTGGGATTTTAAACCAACAAAGAAAATGAAAACCTTAGATAAAAAGAGCACACCCTTTATCTTTATAGGGTATTGTGAAGACATGAGAGCTTATTAAATTTTGGATATAGATACTCATGATGTTATTTTTATAAGACATGTTCATTTTGATGAGCACTTATCTTCTCATGATTATTAATCTTCTTCCATGTCTTCTTCTTCTTTACTCCCATCCATTGATGATTCTTCACTTTATCTTAAGGATCCCTTCTTTGAGGAGCCAATTTAGGAGGCCATTAATGAGGTTATGGATGAAGACTTAGATGAGGATCATGTTCCCATAATGAATAAGTGGGATCATACTATAGTTTATGACGCAATAAATTTTATACAGGATATTCCACCCACTAGACATCATCATGCACATTTAACTGGTTCTAGACTTTAATGTCAAGCATTTTTTGGAGATCCATAGTATTTTTCACAAGATCATGGGATTTAAGATTGAGATGATGTGATTATGGATGAGTAATTTTATTTAATTAATAATCATACTTGGGATCTCATCTCTCTTCCTAAAGGAATAAATTTGGTTAGATGCAAGTGAACATATCGAACCAAATATGTTGTTGATGGATCCATTGATAAGTATAAGGCTCATCTTGTTAGAAAGCATTTATCACAAGTCAAAGGTATTGATTACTCTAAGATATTTTCCCCCATTTCTAAGATGTATTTTATGAATCTTTTCCTTTATCTTGCTACATCAAAGGGTTGTCCAATATACTAGATGGATGTAAAGAGTGCTTTCTTACATCGATATTTACAAGATTAAATATGCATGGAGTAACTTGATGGGTTTTTTTTATGATTCTTCTCTCATTTTTAGACATCTAAGGTCTATCTATAGTCTTGAATGAGCCCCTTGGGTCTAGTATGATAAGATGGATTCCTTTTTTCTATCTACTATATGTACTTGTTGTCACTAATAAATTTGTTTTATTATTTTTTTCAAATAATGAAGTTTTATTCATAATTAATAAACAAGTCTAGAGTAAAGTAAATCAGTAAATAATGTGCAATAATTAAGCCACTAATTTATGTAAATAAATTTTATTTTTACCTTTTCTAAAAGTAGTAATGAATGAGAGAAAATATGACTTAGCTTATTCTAAGTTGTCTGGTCTAAGATAGGGTCTAATAATTTAGGTACAAGACTAGGATAGTGTCAGCAACAAGTTTTTAAACTTCATTTTTTGATTGGATAGGAACACCAAAAGTGGGACACCCTATTATTTCATGTTACAATCCTTTTCTCACATTGTTAACCAGGTGATCTAAGTTTTTTGGGTTCTACTCAATAGGTCTATTTTACCCTATCAGTGAAATCTCAAATATTGAAAGTCTATGAAGCTCATTGTGCATTTGTTTTAATCTTTAAAATCCCTAGCAGATCTTTGTGCTTGAACTTGAAAGGAAAATTTAGGAAAGAGAGAGAATGGGTTAGTGTGTAAAGGATACACTTAATGCACTTCACACCTCATGTGTGGGCATGTTGCCTACATACCAATACTCTGAGGAGGGATCAAGCTAATGTAGTTCTCCCATTGAAGTGCTTGGTGCAATTATGTATGAAATGCAATTAGATAAAAAACTAAGTGTAATTTAGATGGATAGGGATTGGATCAAGGGTTTGAATAAGCTTAGAATAATATTGGATGGCTATATGCAGAGAATAGGGAAATATGCTTGAGTGTACTTCCTTGTATTCTCGCTTCTCTCTTGTAAATGAGTGCCAACCCTTCTAAATGGACTTTGAATGGCCTTTTATAGGGAACCTAATAATCATGGGTTAAATTAATTCACATTAGGCTAACATTAATTAAGATAAGGATTCAATAAAATATGACTATTGGGACTAAAAGTACACTTGCACAATAGCCTAGAAATAAGACACCCTAAGTTTCAACGCTCCTGTCCAAGTTGGGCATTATTGTCTAGAGGGAATGAGACCTAGGGGGATGGATTTGGGCCTAAAATATCTTATTGGGTCTATAAGGGTTAATTTTGAAAGGTTGTGGATGATTTGGAATTAATGAAATAAAATCCTATAAGGGTTGTACAAGCAAGTAGGAGGACTTATGGATTGGGTATCATTAGCCACACTTAAGTAACCAAATTTTGCCTTTTACATGACTACATTTCCCCCCCCCCCTTATTCTAGTGATGTAGAAAAGTGAAATACTAGGATAAAGGAAAGTATAAAACATACTTGAACTTACCTATAATGGATAAGCTCATGAAGTAATGTGGTGTTAGATGTGCATAAAGAGATCACATTGTGAAGTGTGAATCTGTAATGAAAAACATAGAGTAGATTAGTTCTTACTAGATATTATCATCTAAAATAAGAATATGTAAAAATATGGGTAAGATAAAAAGGAAGAGAAAGGAATGAATACACCTCACTAGGTATGTGAACTAATACAAAACCTATTGTGATGCAAAATTGTATTAGATGATGTTGAGTTTGTGTTGAATCAAGATTAATATCACAAATGGAGTTGAGTGCTCAATCCCCCAAAAGGTGGCTCAAGAATGCAAAGGCAATCCATTTGGATCAATCATCACTAACTAAGTGAAGTTAATGAATCATGTGTGTTAATTTATGTTTGGACTATGTGTCTAACCCCTCTGAATAGGTGGCTCAAGAATACAAAGGCTAGCTAGTCATTTGGCTCCATCATTGCCCTATGAAGTGAAGTTATGACGTGATACTGGTGTATAATAGATGTCATATGAGATGGCTCATAGATCCCATGGATGCTCTAAAAATTTTACAATGTGGCATGGATAGTTGAATGTATGCTAAAAACTAGGCCACTCTTGGCCATTTTGAAATATGGAGGTTAATCTTGTATGAAATACACTCCAAAACTTATGCAATATGCTTATGTGAAAGCCAACTTGGGAACTCAGGTACTTGAGAAGTTAAACTTGTATGAAAGTTTAATTTGAAAATAATGCCAACCACTTGTAAATGGAGTAAGGCATGCAACTATTGAGAATGATTGGGTAATAAACTAAACTTAGAAATAAAAGAATACCAATGTGTCATGTACATTGCCCCCAATTACTAGTGTCTAGAACATAGATTTTGATCTAGAAGTTATGTCAACTACCCAATCTAAAACTAGACGTAATCCATCATGTCATGCATGATACCTTTGTATATTTGAATTCTCTAAGAAAATTGTACTAAAACTATTGATTATGACTAATCTAGATATGTAAAAACTATAGCTAAGTTAAACTTTTTACCTATTACTAGAAAACCTAGGTGTTTTTCTACTTGGACAAGAGCACCAAAATGAGGACACCCTTGTGTTTGGAATTTTTGTTCATTTCTGGGGCTAATGTCATGTGCTAAAACTAGTTTTTGATCTAGAATTTTCACTATTTTTCTATTATGTTCTAACTAGTTTAACCTTTAGATTCTATATTGGGTGATCTGATTATTTTTATTTTGACTACTAGGAGCTTTGATATCTATGACAAAACACCTATTTGTTTCCCCTTCTTCTAAGGATAGGAATGATGAACCTGTAATGATTTCCCTCAAAATAAATAGTCCTACAAGTGTGTTATGTTATATAGATACATGATATAGCAGTGATATTTAAAAAGATATCTCTATATATAGCAAAGTTTGTATTGAGAGATTTTTATATCAATAGGGGTATGCCTAGATAGATATATAAATGTAAAAGCATGTGCAATGTATTGAAATAGAATTGGAAATGTTATATGTTATTTATTAGTTGGAGGGATGGAGCATGATGTCCATCATTGCATCTAAAAAATTAAGGTAAATGCATGATATGGATCATGCCATTGCAAACATGGACAATAAATGAAGCAACAAGCATATAAAGTAAGATGCAAGAAGCATATATGGATGGCTAAGGGGCCATGTAAACAAGGGACATGGGCATATGTCACTCAAACTAGAAAGAAAGCATACAAGGCATGTTCAAATGACATATACACATACAATTTGAAACAAGTAAATATTATCACATAGAAGAGTACACATGAGGGACATTGGCAAATGTCCAAAGGTACATATACAAGAAGAAAAACTAAAACTGGAAATGCAATCACATAATCTATGTTAAGCAAGGAATGAAATCAAGTAAACTAGAAATAAAAACACATCTAACTAATAAAAGAAATAAGTGAAAGTATGCAATACATGTTAGTACAAGAATAGGTATATCTAAGAGATAAATAAGTACTAGATACTAGTGAAATATTGATATAGTAATCTATGTAATCTAGTAAGTAATTTACATCAGTATGATAACTTAGAGTGTGTAGTGTAGGATTGACATAACCTAGATGGTGTAGTCATTTAGAATATGCCCCCAGTGGGTATGTATATTGATGTGTGTTGCAAATGTAGAAGTAGGAATGCCCCCTCAATGGGTAGAGTGAAGCAATCAAGTAGTTGGATTTCAATGCACACACTCAAAAGAGATCAAGTGAAGCATGGTAATGTAGATAAATCAGCATACAATAGCATGAAGCAATAAATGTAATCCATAGCATGATATTAGTAATGTAAATCATGGATGATGCATACAATCAAAATGGTTTTAGTATTTTGATATATTTAGATGTTTTTATATTTTGAAATTTTTTTATTTTTTTTGTGTTTTGATATAATCTATGTATTAGAGAAATTGGGATAAATGATATTAAATGATGAGTCTCAAATGAGACACCCTATCATGTTGTCTTGTATCGAATAAATGAATCATGTGTGATCATGAGGCATAATTGAATGTCTAAGATTGTGAAGCTAAAATATATGTACATTGTACTTGTTCTAAAATATCTAAAGTGGAAACTAAATATGGGGTCCCCTTGTAACTCTGAGAAGTGGATACAATTGTAGGGCTCTTAAGGACCCATCTAGAAGTAGGAAAAGATTTTTTAACATGTTTTTTTATGTGTAGATGCATGAGATCTAAATGAAACTAATCTAGGTGTGAATATTGTAGTTGGAAGCTATCTAAAATCCTAAATCTATAGAGGTGTGTGAACCTTTTATGCTAGTGATGGATACATCAACTATGTCTGAATCTATACCTAAGGAAGAATTGTAACTGGTGGGGAAACCAAAACTGGTGATTGCAAAGTAGATGGATCTGAAGTGGGGAGTGGTAACTCATATTGAACTCCACCAACTATAATAACTTGATTAGTGTGAATGAATTTTATGCATCTATGAACTATAGATGGTACTGTTCAATTTTTTTGAATCCATGGATGACCAAGTAACATGTCAAAAACTCCTACACTAGGAACTATGGTGAAATGTGTGGTCACATGTGTGGGACCAACTTGTAGAGGAAGTGTAATCTTTCCCAATGAACTATGTGTGTACCCACTGAATCTACTAATAACTATATCTATGAAAGTAATATCCTACTCTGAATAATCCAAATTCTATAATAATGTAATGGTGCACATGTTGACACTAGAACCATTATCGATGAGAACACTATGAATGGGTTGATAATGAATATGTGCTCTGATAAAAAGTGCATTATAATCTAAATTATCCTCAATAATCTATTGATCTGAGAAGGATATCAAAGGTCTAACTAGAACTATAGACTCATACACACCTATCATACCACTTAAATGATGTGACTCAAATGAAGGTGCCTAGTATGACGCTGGTAGAGGATGTGCATGGTATGGTGAACACTTGATGTGCCCCCTTTCTCTTACTTAGAATATTATGGAAATGGATCTGAGAATATTTTCAAAGCTTTATCATGTGTTAGTTTTGCCTATGGAGGCTCAACTGAAGTGTCAAGATCAAGTAGGTTGTCATCTATCAATTCCTATATCTTATGTCTCATACTGATGCATCTATTTGCAGTGTGGCCTAGTGCCCTATGAAAATCATAAAATGCATTATGATCATATCCTCATGGAAGAGGTTTTATTAGGTCAACTTCCTGAATAGGAGGTAGAGATATGATGTTACATTCTAGTAACTATTGTAAAACCTTAGCTGGAGCAACTGGTAGATTGGTAAATGCAAGATGAGCAAATGTTAATAAAACTAAATGTTGAGGGGGCTCTATAGCTACATTGACTATTGGTGGATTCTGATTCTTATTGTCATTGACTTTGACCTTGTATGGGACTTTACTATTACTCTTATTTCTTGTATTTGAGATAATTGAGTACTTAATTTTTCCCATTAAACTAAGCTTGACTTCTCCTTCCTTTAGTATATGACACAATTTAGTGAAGGAAGAGAATATTTTTAAAATAATAGATTCATGTAATAATAGTAGAAGGCTTTGTTTAAAGATGGCTTGTAACTCTTGATTGGCCATGGGGCTAGTTAGTTTAGCCAAAATAGTCTTGTATCTATGAACATAATCTGTGAGGGTCTCATTTGACCTTTGTTTCTACTATGTAATTTGTGCATAATAAACCTTATCACCAATGTTGATACTAAATGTGTTAGGAACATGTCTTCTAAAAGATTGAATATAGTGACTAACTAATTTGATAGACTATAGAACCATTGTAATGCATAATCCTGTAGACTCCATGGAAAAATGTTGGTTAATAGCCAATAATTTGGCACATAATCCAAACATGATACATTAAAATCTCTTAAACGTGTCTCTTGATCACCCTTGCCATCATATAGAGTGAGCTTGGGTTAAATAAAACCTTATGACAATGTTGTAGAAGCAATGTGACATGCCATTGGTGTATGAAGTAAAGAAAAATAATCCAATGCCTGTGTAGGTCTAGATACACCTTGCTCAATATTTTACACCTTGGAATGAATAGATCTTATCTCTTGCACAAGGGTTTCCACATTAGGAGATAGGGATGTACTAGTCATAACTGGTGCCATAGAAGAAGGTTGGGCTGCTATAGGGGTTGTTGAGATAGAGTTGCCCCCACAGTGTCATTTTTAATTGGTTTATCTATGGGAATGGAAGACTCAACTTTCTTAGCCTTTTTAATTTCCATGATAGATTGTAAAATTAGTGTATGATCTTTAGGCTATTCCTTAAGTCTTTCTCTAAAATTTTATAAAATCAAATCTTTGTTGAGGATAACCTCATTATCAATAATGATTGGAAGTGGATCGATAGTCCAATGTGGTGGAGCATGAGCATTGGTGTGTACATAATCATTGGTATTTTCATACTTCTCATTATTGGAGTTATCCTCACAAAAATTTGTGTAGTTTGGATGTGTAGAATCTATAGTAGGAGTCTAATCTATTTGTTTATCCATAGTATATGGTCAAGTTGAGGGAATATGAGTGAGCTCAGGATGATTACCACTAAGTCTTGCACTTAATCTTGAGGGAAGAGATGCAAGTAACTTAGCAGGTCTAATGAAAACAACTTGGATAATAATAAAAAAGATTAAACTGATATAATCTAAACAAGGAACTGGAATATGCATAGAAAGGATACAGAGCTCCCAAACATGTAAGTTGATACCTCAAGAAGAAAATAGGTGCTACTATATGAAAATAAGGATTTTTAAAAAACATTTATTCAAAATAATACAAATTTTTTAATTTAAAATTGATTTTATGAGTCTGATATGCAACTAAAAATTCAAAAAATGATTGGAAAAGTACTAGAAGCTAGTTAATGCAACTAGGGATTTTTGAAAGAATTTTTAAAATTAGTATGATAATTTTAACAATTTGATATGAATTTATATAAAATTTGTAGAATTTTACTTGAAAATTTAGGAAAAAATTTAAAATATTTATAAAATTATAAATATATCTTTCCTAATGTTTGGAATGTGTTTGTATGCAAAAAGGAATTAGTATGTGCAAACTAGGGGTTTTATAAAATATATTGAGAAATTTGCAATTAATTTGTAGATTTTATTATTTTTAAATATAGGAAAAATCAAGAAATTATGGAAAAAAATCAGAAATAATTTACCCAAGGGTTTCTAAATTTTTTTGTGTGAAATTCAAAGTAAGTTAGGTTCACCAAATATTTTACTCTTTTTTAGAATAATGAAATTTTATTCCTAATTAATAAATAGGTTTGGAGTAAATTAAATCCATAAATAATGTGCAATAATTAAGCCACTAATTTATGTAAATAGATTATATTTTTTCCTTTTCTAAAAATAGTAATAAATGAGAAAAAAATATGACTTAGCTTATTTTGAGTTATCCTATCTGAGACAAGGTCTGAGAATTCAAGTATAGGACTGGGATAGTATCAAAAATAGGTTCTTGATATTCATTTTCTGATTGGATAGGAGTGTTAAAATTGGGACACCCTACTATTTAATGTTCCTTTTATGAAACTATTGTCTAGGTGATCTAAGTTTTCTTGGTTCTACTCAATAGGTTTGTGTTACCTTGTCAGTGAAATATTGAAGCCTATAAGTTTGTGGAGCTCATTGTGCATGTATTTTAATATTTAAAACCCCTAGGGTCTTTTTTTATTTAACTTGAAATGAAATTTTGAGAAAAATATAGAATGGGTTAGTGTGTAAGGATACATTAGATACACTTCACACCCGGTGTGTGGGCATGTTGTCTACATAACAATACTTCAAAGAGACATCAAGCTAATGTAGTTCTCCCATTAAAGTGCTTGGTGCAATTGTGTATGAAAATGCAATTAGATGCAAAATTAGGTATAATTTAGATGGATAGGTACTGGTGCAAGGGTTTGAATAAGATTTTAATAATATTGGAAGGTTGTATGCAGAGAATAGGGAAAAGTGCTTGAGTGTACTTACTTGTATTCTTGATTCTCTCTTGTAAATGAGTGCCAACCCTTCTAAATGGAATTTGAATGGCCTTTTATAGTGAACCTAATTATCATGGTTTAAATGAATTCATGTTAGTCCAAAATGAATTAAGATAAATATTTAGGAAAATATGACTGTTGGGATCAAAATTACACTTGGACAACAGTGCCAAAAATAGGACACCTTGGGTTTTAGTACTCCTATCCAAGTTGGGCACTATTATCTAAAGGGAATAAGACCTAGGGAGATGGATTTGGGCTTGAAATAGCTACCTACATCTATAAAGGTTAAGTCTGGAAGGTTGTGGATGACTAGGAATTAGTGAAATAAAATCCTATAAGGATTATACAAGCAAGTAGGAGGACCTATGGATTGGGTGGCACTAGCCACACTCGAGTAACCAAATTTCATATTTTACATTACTACAATATTATAGTATATATACATTTTAGAGAGAATATTGTTATACTTGTCTTGTATTTTGATGATCTTCTTCTTACTATGATTTCTTCTTTCCATATCCAAACTATTTAGTAGGCTCTTTCAACACAGTTTGATATGATACATCTCAATATTTTACACCTTTTATTTGGTTTGGTAGATTCTTCAATCAGATTCAAGGATTCATTTAAGTCAAAAAAAGTGCACCCATGATCTTCATTATCATTTTGGTATGGTTGATTATAAGCTAAGTCCTTTCTAGTCTGGAG
This sequence comes from Torreya grandis, assembly GCA_037957365.1. Lineage (NCBI taxonomy): Eukaryota > Viridiplantae > Streptophyta > Pinopsida > Cupressales > Taxaceae > Torreya > Torreya grandis. Next base: position 1,013,662 of record JARHVA010003227.1, read on the forward strand.
TCACTTTTAAATCCACATGCTCTAATCCTCTGTAATCCTACATTGTATAGGTAGTTGGTTGGAAGTCTCATGTACTTAACACATACTCAACTTGATATTTCCTTTATAGTTAAGATTGTATCTTGGTTTTCATATGCTCCTCATGACATTAATTAATAGGCTACTAAAAGGATTTTACGATATTTCAAGGCACTTCCCACTTTTGGATTACACTACACCATAGGCTCTATTTAGTTGGTTGGCTATATTGATTTAGATTGGGTAGGTTATATTGATGACAAGCATTCCAATTTTGGCTACCTTTTTTGTCTTGGTTCTTATCTAATTATTTAGGCATGGAAAAATAAATGGGTTATTACACTTTCATCTACAGAGTTAGAGTATAGGGAAGTATTCAGAGTGAGTTAGTTGGTTCTTTGGCTTTGGTAGTTATTAACATAATTTGGCTTCTCAAAATATTTGCCTATTTTAATTTGGTGTGACAACCAAAGTGTAATTCACATTTATTGAAACCTTATTGAGAACTAATAGAATAAGCATATTGAGATTCACATGCACTTCATTCATTAACATATTTAGGATGGAGTTCTCCACTTGGAGTACATTTTAACTCAGAAATAGGTTGTCAACATCTTTATGAAGCCTTTTGCATCACTTCCTTACCTTGAATTATGTTGCATCTTTGAGGTTTCAAAATTTGTCCTTGGGGGTGTTTGTGAGGACATATTCATTTCTTCATGGATATATTTTACATGAGTACCTGATTAGGCCTTGTTGTTGGGACACACACTATAGATATGCCACTTTATTTTTGGCCCCTAACTTAACTTGAGGGGGGTTGTTAGATTAAGTTATTTACCTTTGCTTGTGTTCCCTAGTTGCTTTACTTAGTAAATAATTATTTAATTTTTCCCACCCACTTAGATGTGGCTATTAAATGTTTTTATATTTTAGGTATAGTAGGTTTTTATCCCTAGGTTATCTCTAAACTTGATCTTATGGCTATGATTGATATTCCTTGTCTATATATGCAAGGAACTTTTATTGTACTTACATGAAGCTCCAGAAATATATTATATGATATTGTTCTTTGTTCTACATATCCATTTTCAAGTCTATGATTTTAGATTCACCTTGTGATGTTTTGTTTCTAACATTTGAGATCTTTGTGGCTTAGAACACTTTGGTTTTTGTTCCTTTTAACCTTGATCTATTTATATAAAGGAATATTTAAAATATTTCCATTAAATGACCTTTATAAAAGCATGGGAGGGGTAAAATTAAACATCTTGAATTTAAAAATTTATTATTGGAGTGCGGGGGACAAGGCCACACCAATGGACAAGGTCATAGTACAACCCTATCTAACCTAGTGTGGTCCTATCCCAAAAGGATAAAGACTATTGAAATTATTCTAACAAGAGTTTGTAAGAAAAATAGGGTTGTTTAAATTATTTTATGAGTATTTTTAAGACAATTTTTAGAATAACAAATTCTCTCGTATAGATTTCAATTCAATGGAATGGAAAAAAGACCAAGTAGGCTAAGGATGTAAATAAAAAATTTAGATTAAAAAATTCTCCCATGTACATTACCAAACACTTGATTGAATTTGAGTGTCTAAAATAAGTACCTTGCTTAGTTTTATAGGATGCATAATGTTTATTAAATCCCCCATGTGAGAAATAACTGTAATGCACAACTTCAATCCTTAGAGACTAAAACTCTTCTAACCACTACCAATATAGTTTTGTCACAAGGGTCATATTTCCTTAATGATATGATCTTAATATAAGGATTCCCATTACTATTAATTGGATAACATCATCCCATATGACAAAAATTTTGATTTTTCTATATGACAATCCCCCATTAAAAAACATGTTGAATCTTAGTAATTTTTAAATGTATTGTGCATGGAACTACAACCACCATAAACTGATAGACTGGATCAATTGTAAAACATTTCGAATAAAAACTAGTCTATCTATTTTTAAAAAAACTTGTGAGACCAATGTTTCAATTTATTTTATAAATGAACCACCTAATTTTTATAATCAATGATAGGAGTTTTATAAATATAGAGTTCAGTCCCAAGATAATTGAAAGGATTATGTTAAAGAGAAAATCCTAAGTCTTGTCAAATTGTAACATCCTTAAATGTTTTTTATTTAATGAACAAAATGCTTGACTTATGCAGATTAATATTCAACCTAAAAACCATTGATAAAATATGGAGATTATTTATTACAACATAGAGCTTTATGTGTTGTTGCTACCCAAACAATTAATATTAATCTATAAATCATATATGCAAAAGTGTCATGCCTCCTTGGATAACAATATTTCCCTTAAATGAACCTAGTTCCTTTGTCTTGTTAATCATACAACCCAAACCTTGTACAACTTAAATAAAAAATAATGGGGATATCGAGTCCAAACCATATTCCTCTATAATTTTAAAAATATTGTGATTAATTTCCATGTATTATACCGTTATAAATATATAGATAAATAGTTGATATTTTTTTTCCCATAATAAATTTTCTCTCAATAATCTCAAGTGGAAGGTCTTAGAAGGTCTTATGAATTGAACTTGTGACTACACCTATACTAAATGAATACCTTGGTCATTGTGTTACTCTTTGCAAATTATAGTTGAGAATTTATTAGGTTATAGATGTTTCTTTATGAGAATGTCCTTCCTCAAGCTTCTCATTTCTTTGTCTATAAAATTTGTAAATCTACACATGTTACAGGATAGATGGTTTGATTTATGGTTTGATTGTCATCGTATTTTATTTATTATTTGATTTGTGACCTCTAATATACTTTGTTTCCACAGAATAACTATTAATTATATATCTATTATTACACTAAAGGTGTTTTCTTAATTGAAATTAAAATATTATAAAGATAATTAAACCAATAATATTCATTTCACTTTGATTTACAGACTTAATAAAATAGTTATATATCTTAATTATATATTAAAAAAATAACATAAATATGTTATTTGTAACATGCAATGTATATATTAAAAAAATCATTTGCATATTTGGTAGATAAAATATATATTTAAAAAAATAAGTATCATTAAGTATTTTTTAAATGGATGATATTATTTTTTTAATAATATCATATGGTAAACGATTAATAATAAGAGTAAATAATTAATTATTAGTAAGTAAAATTTTAAATGGGTCATATTATTCTTCTATGACTATAAAGTATATTTTGAGTTCTATATTTTTTTATTTGATAGGTTAAGTGGTAGGATGAAGGGGCTCATTCCCTTTATAGAATAAATATGGAAGATAAACATGACAAAGCAACAGGACAAAAAAGGGACAAAAGATGAACCCAATAGCTAAAACCCCCTGCTACCAAACTTTTGCAAAGTTTTAACCAAAAAACCTAAAACCAAAAAAAAAAAGAGACAAAGCAAACCCAACTAGTCTAAGTCAAAATAAAAGACCAAATTTTGGGTCTCAATAATTTCATCTTTGGTGTTCCTCCCTTTGGTATGGCTTTCAATGAATTGGTCCTTATCCTCTTCGTATTTTTTGTGCTTGAGACTGGTAGACTAAATATTTACTTTCTCCTCCTTGAGATCCTAGTTGACCTCCTCCTCTCCACCACTTTGAGTTGATTTTTTACCCTGAGGAGTGCATACCGAATGATCCTTGCCCAAATTTATGGCTATCAACTCATGACTCAAAGATCCCTTTTAACTTCTTGAATTCATCCATAATTTTTTTACTCATAAGTTTCTAGATAAAAATCTTCATGTGTAATTTTTGGAGAGAATTCATAATTTCCTCCTTAGAATTGGAATTGATAACCCTCTGCCTCTACTAGCTAATGGAGGGACATAGATAGGATTCCCCATATCTAGTTTGGGTTCCTCCTATGCCTACTTAGTTGAATCCCTAACATTTTGTTCCTACTAATCTTTATCTAATTCTAAAATTATGGAGTAATCCTCCCATTTTTCAGTATCATCCTTCTCATTGGGTATATTGATCACCTCTGTGATGATTTTGGGTATATTGGGTTTCTTCTTTTCCTTTCTAAAGAAAATGCCAAGAAGATCCTCCTTTCTCTTCTTGTCCTTGAAATATTTAATGCTAGAATAGTTCATCCCAGTAGTCTCTCTAATGAGCTCTTTTATGATCAAGATTCTCAAGCCATGCATTTAGAGTTCATGATCTTTCCAACCATGAGTGAATTCCCTGGAAAGCCCTATGTCATTCCAAACTAGTCATTCCATGAAGGGTGCCAAACTACCTTTGACCATTTTATGCCAAACATATTCATTTTCCTTGACATCAGAGCATGAAATTGGTTTGAACTAATCTCAATCTCTACCCATTTCATGAGTTTGTAGACTTCTTCTACAAGCTTCATTGTTTGATCTCTTGGTGAAGGAGATGGGTAGATTATATTAAAAAAAGCCAAATACAAAAATGTGATGCGAGCCCAAAATGACCCAAATGTGTAAGGCCATAAGGATAATTACCTTGCACATATTAATATCTAAGATCTCGATCTAGATTTGTGTCAATATTAAATAAACCATCATGACAATGTGGGGTGTGTCCTTTTTCCAATTCAATAATCAAGATGACATCATTGAGAAAGTCCCTCTTGTGCTAACTAATAGGTTGGCCATATAATCAATGCACCTATTGTCCTCCCTATAAACATGCACTATGGAGACCCCTTTAAAATGGGCCAACATGTTTTTTGCATCGTCATTGATTCCAAAAATATTCCAAGAATAATGGGAAAGACCTTTTAGATAATCAATAATGTTCATTGAGTCACCCTCAATTTGGAAGAATTCCATGTCGAGGTTGACTGCCAGTTCAATACCCAAAAGCACCACGTTATCTTCTAAGACATGGTTTGTTTGGATCCCCAATAGTCCTACATAGGCCACTTTGATATTCCCAAAAGAATCCCTGATAAGTCCTCCCACTCCTATTGGGCCTAGGTTCACTTTCACAACCCCATAAAAATTTAGTTTAAACCAAGAGGAAGGAGGATGAAACCATTTGACTTTTGACCTATCAACTCCCTTCAATTGGGATTATCCAGGTATGACTAGGTTGAGGTAGTTCAGAATCTAGGAGAAGTTTGGGGAACTAGGATGGTAAAAAAAAGGAAGTGAAGGATGACCAATTTTCATGGACAAAGACCAAGATCCTCTTGGATTTGGAGGAAGGATTGGGCCTATATTTCTAAAAAATACAAGAGTTCTTATATTTCCAAATGCCCCAAAAAATTTGGGGGAGATCTAGATTCCACCAGAATTTCAATAGAGGGGATTCCCAAGGTGGCTTCCATTGAGTGATTAGGTCCTTAATAGAGCTTGGGATGACCTAGGAATAGTTAGACCTACTGAAGAAATGCTAAAAAATGGAAGAATCAAAGGAATAAAAAAGGAAAAAATGCTTGATATATTTGGCTTCCCATTTGTAAAGAGTGCACCTATTGGGAAAAGGAATACCCATTTGTACCAGGTTATCCATAGTTAAAATCTTGTTCTGAGCCACCAACTAAAAGAAAACATTGATCTTGGGGTTGAGAATTTTTAACTAAATATCATTTCAGTTATCATTAGCTTCTATATTTTCTCAAAGGGAATCATATCTAGATTTAATAGAGTAAATACTATTGGGATCATTTTTCTAAATAAGAGCATCTTCCTTTGGGAATAAGTTGATATGACTGTGTTAGAGAGAAATGTTTAAGTCATGTAGGAGATGAGATGTTGTTGATTTAGATCATCTTTTATGATAATTTTCTACTTCTTCCTTTCATTAGTATCCTCTTAATAATCCAACACCTTATGGCCAATGGTCTCTTTGAAGAAAGCTATTAATTCTAGGTCTTGGAGGGAGGAGGCCAAAAGGGAGTTGATTTAGGGATCTTGCCAAAATTCCACTTTGTTACCTCTCCTAACATTCCACTTAAGACCTTTGTTGAGTAAATCCTTACCAGCTTTCAAGGCTTTCCAAAATTCCAAGCCATTTGTTTGGGCCACTTCTGAAAAGAAGCAGTGACCTTCCCTAGAGTTTAAGTATTTAGCCCTTGTGATCTTCATCTACTGGTTATCTTCCTTGATCACCCTCCATCCTTGCTTTGCCAAAAGGGCTTGGTTCACGGATCTAACCCTTCTAAACCCTAATCCTCCTTTCAAGATAGGGAGGAAAACTTTATTCTAAGAGATAAGAAAAAATATGAATCTGTCCTCTAATCCTCTCTAAAGGAAGTTCTTTTGAATATGCTCAATTTGGTTTGTAATCCTACCAGGGATGACAAATAAAGACATGAAATAAACTAGGATTATTTAAAGTAATATCTTAAGGAGTTATAGTTTATTATCTTAGGATAGTATATTCCCTTTCCATCTTGATAACTTTTTTTGAATCTTGTCAATGAGAGGATTCCAAAACTTTGGTTTCATAGAACCCTCAAAGAGAGGAGTACCAAGATAAGAGAAAGGAATATTCTTGATGACAGCCTAGTATCTTATAAATTTTGAATTGAAGGGTGAGTGGGTTGTTAATGAAAAAAATAAAACTTTTGTGGAAGTTGACACTCTGGCCAGATGCCACTTTATATATTTCCAAAATTTTCCTAAAATACCTAGCTTCTGATATCAAGGCTTCCCCCATCATCAATGTGTCATCCATAATTTATTGGTGAGTGATTAAACTAGTATTAGGGGTAGTTATGATGCCTCTGATGATGTTAGAATCTATAACCTTGACAATGAGTATATTTAGAGTTTAAACCAAGATTATGAATAAATATGAAGAGAGTCGGTCTCCCTTTTGAGCCCTCTTCCTGTCGAGAAAAAATCCTTGGTAACTTTATTGGTAATAATAGAAAACATGGGGGAAGTTATGTAGGAGGCAATTATATTTTTTATAGATTGGTTGAAGTTGAACCTGATCAAAATTTTATCAATGAATTACCAAGAGACCTAGTCATAAGCCTTGTTCATGTCTAGATAGAAGAACATACCGTATAGATTAGAGTGAGACACCAAATGGAAAATTTCATGGGAAATTATGATTCCATCTGAGATATATATTTCAAAGATAAAATCTCCCTATTGTTTTGAGATCATTTTATTTAGCACAAGTTAGATTTTTAGAGAAAGCCCTTTAGTATAGATTTTATAAAAGGTAGAACACAAGCTAATGGGTCTAAAATATGACATATGAGAGGCCCCTTAATTCTTAATAATGAGCACTAGGAAATTATTTTTGAAGTCTTAGATCATGGTGCTAGATTTGAAGAACTCCACAACTACCAAGCAAACTTCATTATGAATGATATCCTAAAAAACTAAATGAAGAAAGGTGGAAAACCATTAAGTCTTAGGGCTTTGTCCCCTTTCAATGAAAACACTATAGCCTTGATCTCCTCATTTGAAGGGGGAGAGAGAATAGAGGTGTTATCTTCTTGGGAGATAACCCTTTCAATAAGGTTGACCACTTGATCTTCTAAGTGCTCATCCTGGGGGGGAATAAAAGTAAGTAGATTTTTATAGAAGTTAATGATTTGGAAATCAATGTATTTATCCTTCCTATACCAAGTGCCATCCTCCCCTTAGATTTTTATGATGAGCTTATGCTGGCAATTCCTAGATGTAATTCCTTTAACCAAATATTCCTATATTTCTATCACCATTAAGTTTCTTCCTTGGATTCTAAATTATGGAAACTACTGAGAAGTTCCTTTTCTCTAAATTGTAAATCAGGGGAAGGGCCTGAAATAGAAATTTCTAATTCTATTCTATGAATTTCCTCCTCAATGGCATTTTTTGGAGGAAGATATATCCAAAAACTTCTTTGTTCTAAATTTTGAGATTGTTCTTGACATTTCTAATATTCATGGCTAGGATGTATGTGGCTAAACCTTGGATCGAGAATTATTTCAATTTATTTCTCCCATTTCTTAGTTTTGAGAGTAGATAAAATAAATTTCATGACTAGGGTGTGTAGAAGAATACCTAGTAGAATGCATGTGTGAATCTAAAGGAATGTGGGAACTTTTGTTTGGTTAGGAAGGAATAACCTACAAGAAGCAAAGACACTTGAAAAGGGGTTGGTTAGATGGTTGGTTGAGTGGACTGCCTAGCATACACTAGATTTGAGAAACACAAGGCTTACTAGGAGGCTGTCAATCCACTTTTAATAACAATCAAGTATGATAATAGACAATACTTGCATGAAATGATAAGTAAATAAATGTTTTATAGAAATGAAATGATAACTTGTTTATAAAATAAAAATAATCAAATTTAATGTTAAGAGGATCAGGGTCTAGTCTAGAAAATTAGAAAGGGTTCTGTGATCAGAGGGAAACATAGAAAGTGAGGTTTGATTGGAAGAAAAAGTATGAAATTGCTTTCTATAAAATTCTACCATAGGGAACCATCGTTGGTTAGGGAAACCATTAGCAGTTGGGGTAAAATATCAGTGGTTAGGTATCCATCGATGCTTAAGGTGAACCATCAATAGTTAGGGAAATAGTCAATGATTGCCTATGTAAAATATGAAAGTGAATAAAATAGAAATTACTTATTGGATTTTCATCAAACAAAGGTTAGGTATGAGGTTAGAAGATGGGAATTTAGGTATAAGAGGGCCGGTAAGGTATTGATATTATAATTAGATAAATCATAGAAAATAAACATAGAAGACATGTCACTAAGTAGAAGAAATATAAAGTGATATGGCTAGAGTAATGGTGTTTTGGCATTCTAGTATGATTTTAGTAGAGTTTTGGGTCTTAAATGATGATGATTACTTTTTGATACAAATGCTAGATACTTATAAGAAAGCCTGAATACCTAATTATTGATAATATAAGATCCTTGATCCATTGCTCTTTTCCTTCTTTTATAGGTAGAAGTTGCTAAATGGGATGAGAGAGACTTGATAAATTGATAAAGGGTAAAGCTACCTATTTTCATAGCTTTAAAAGCTTCATTTTAAAGATAAGTTGTTGTTTTTGAAGTTGATAAACTCACACAAAGAGCTAGCTTACTTTAAATATTTAAAACTAAAAGAGGGTTACCTAACTATTGACAGTTGGGGGTAACCATCGATAGTTTCCCTAGCCATCGGTGGTTTGGGGGCTAGGAGCAAAAAAGGTTAAAAAGGGTGATTTAAATGATGAGTTAATAAGTGGGTTTTGGGAACATTAGGTCATTAATGAACCTAGTTACCATCATGAGGGTGGGGTGACACTAAAACTATCATGTGCAGTTTTTAGGTGTCTACATTTTGCACCTTTTTATTATGTAGCATAGAGAAGCTACAAATTAAAAATAGGAAGCTAGTCAAGGTCTAGGTCTGGTTACCCCAAGTCATGAGAGGAGGTATGCCCCCTTAAACTAAGAAATGATTGAGGCATAGGGAAATTATGTCATGGTCTGATAGGTAAAACAAAGTCGTTGAGGTGGTTGCAGAGTCACGAACTCATGCACAAAAGGCCACGGAGAGCAATATCAATATCACACAATGACCAAGTTTGCCAAAGTTGAAAAATAAGTTCAAGTGTTAGGTAAAAAAAGGGTAACTAGTCTACAACATTTGTTATAGCTGATTAGGTTAGGCTTTTCAAGTGATCTATGCAAAGTTGGGTAGATTATAGGTATCCAGGGTAGGAAGTGCTTCTGTAAAACAACCCAAGTGGTTCGTTCATACATGAGGTGGTGCAAAGTTTGAATGGTCAACTTGTAAAAATTGGTTAAAATGGTCAAAGGAAAATGCACAAGTGGCACAAGATATGCAAAAGAATTTGTTTAAAACAACCAACTTAGTGAAGAAAAAGGAGTGAAGTAAGAGGGGTAGGGTTAGGTTGGAGAGGTGGTTGAACTGACTCTAATTACATGAGGTGAGTGGATGCTACCTAGATAGTTCCTCGAACACAGACATCCCAAAAAGAACTTTAGGCTAGATGTAGTTCTAAATAGAAGGTAAGGTAAAAAAAGGTAAAGGGTAAGAAGTTTAGATGGGAAAACAAGAGGAAAAAGAAAGGAAAAGAGAGAGAACCTAACTATGGATGATTAGGATGCCCTAACCATTGATGGTTAGGGTTAACCATTGATATTTAGGGTAAAACCTTAAAAACACACATGGTTAAAAGGTAAAAATAAAAATGAATGTTGCACATTTGACTTTGAGTAAGTGACTGAGACTGTGCTTTGGTGATTTTGATGGTTGAGCTTGAGTGAGCTGAGTGATTAGCAAATTTTTGAGGGAGGAGTTGTTGAGTGGAAAATCTAATGGATGGATGATGAGGATGTGGTTGAGTGGGGGTAAGGAACCTCTGACCATACCAGTGAACATGGAATGAGGTAGGTTATGTCTTCAAATTGACTAGGATAGTTATGAATAGAGAGAAAAAAGGAAAAATAGGATAAAAAAGAGAAAATAAGGGGGGGAAATAGTGGGGATGAGATTCCCTAGGGTGTGATAGACTATAAATTTAACAAAATGAGGGAGAAAATAAAGGAGAAGAAGGATTTAAAGTAGTTAGGATAGCAAATAAGGAGGAAATTTGAGAGTTTTTAGGTGTTCTAGGTAGAAATCAAGGTTTTTGGGTAGATGATGGTAGGGTTTCACCATTGGTGGTTACACATCATAATCATTAGTAATTAGATCCTAACCATCAATAGTTAATGAGGGGGGTCATTTAGACCCCAGAACTATTGATGGTTCCTTGAACCATTGATAGTTAGCCAACCTCTAGATCAGGAAAGGTAGGAATGGGTTAATGTGGTTATATCAAATGATTAGCTAGGTTCAAATGATTAGTTCAATTCAAATGATTGGTTGGAAAGGGAAAGGAATACATCAAGATGAGAGACTATAGTGTAGGATGGATAGGATTAAATAGATTAGTGTATAAAGGTTAATAATGTTAGATTGGTGTACAGACATGTGAATGTATCCAAATGAGGGATTGGGTCCCTAAGATATTCATGGATTGTAGAGATAGGATTATGGATGTTGAGTGGAGGTAGACGGAGGCAGTTGGGTTAGGGGCCATGCATCATTACCAGCACTTGTTATGAGATGTAGCTATGATTATGACCCTCATCGATAGTTGGGACCCAGTCCTAAACATCTTCTTGCTCTCGATGGGTGAGATGTCCATTTTATCAAAGGACATCCATAGGATCACATAGCTACTAGTTTTATGGGGAGCCAATTTACCATACAAAGAGTGAGGATTGAGAGGATTTAATGGAGTGGTTATTTGGTGATGATTGGAAGGAGGCTAGATTTCACATAGGGGGTTTGTGCTATGGGTCATTATATCAGAGGAGCCTAAATGATAGGTGTTTGATGACTATGATGATGATGGGGATTTCTTTCTTTACTATTCTAGATTTGAACAGTGGCTAATTCCCTTCTTTGTTACTAGGAATGCTAACAGAGATGCTACTTAGAGTCATAATTTTTAAATGGACCCATATAAAATTAGTATAGATCTACATGGATATATAGGCATTCAGAGTGAGGAGATGTTATGGCATCAACATTGGGTTCACATTCCACTACTAGGCCTATGAGCACATACATGTGCTGAGACCAGTTAGGCTACCATGGGATGGATTCGCAACTATAGATTATAGAGTTGGATTCATGTGATGTTGTGGAGACCTTGCACTTTTAGGAGCAAGAGGTAGAGCTAGAGATGTGGAGTGGCTTTGAGGTTGATTAGATATCCTGGTTGTGACTAACATCTTATGGAGGCCATAGTTGGATTAATAGCCCTTATAGTGGCATAGGCTCAGGTGGCTACATTATAGGCCTAGATTATTGTTATACAAGGATAGGTTGCCACCCTAACATGTGAGTGAGACTAAGTGAAGGCCAGCCTTGTGTTAGTCACCCAAGAGAGGGATACTCTATGATAAAGGGTAGTGGTTATTGGAGGAAGATGAGGACAAATAGACTCAATTCCATGGATGCAATACGTAGTTACCATTAAGGAGCTTAGATATTAAGAGGCTATTGTATTCACCTAGTTACCTAACATGATGAGGTATGGGAAGTAAAATAGCATCTTGGTAGGTGGTCCATTAATGGCTACAACAAGTCAGTGGGTAGCTTCTACATTACAGGTAGGGACATCAGGGGGTCCACCACCAGATGGTAGAGAAGGTGTAGGTACTCCAGGTGTAGGTTGTTTAGGTGTAGGCCCATGGTGAGATTATACATTTTTTGATATGTATATATGTATTTTGATACTATCTTTTGTGTTGAAGATGTGAGATGTACCCATGAGAGAGAAAGAGAGAGAGAAATTATGTGTATTATGATGTGTTATGACTTTGATGATTCTAATTATGATTATGGATCATTTATGATTATGGAATTTTCTCATGTGCATGATATGTTAGGGTAGACATGATGATGTTATGATGTTATGGCTGATTTGATTGTGATTTTATATGCTTATGGATGGCTTTATGATCATGACATTTATTAGGATGATTGTCATGTTTATCATGGTTATGGTCAGTATGAGATGGATTATGTTATGTTATGTTTTCATTTGATTTTGATGATATTGATGATGATTATTAGGATGATATTATGTGATGTGTTTACAATGATTACAATAATGTGTATAATGTTATAACAATGTTAATGGTAAGTATGTGATGGTATATTATGGTAATAATTCAATTAATTTAGATTAAGGTAAGGTGAAGGAAAGTTGGTTGATGAGACCTCTCCATCTAGCCATAAAGTTAACAATGGATTCATCTTTAAATTGTATGATAGAATAAAGGTCAGTGATGGAAACCATTTTTGTTATGTTAACAAATAAATGTTCCAAAAATATTTGGGCTAGTTGGGAAAAGGAGAAGATGGAATGGGTAGGGAGATTGATATACCAATCTAAGGTAGGTTTTGATAAAGACATTGGAAAAGTTTGGAGGAGAAGAGCATCTTTGTATGCAATTAGGTAACATGAGTGATTGAATGCTCTAATATGTTGATGTGGGTACTCCTTGCCTTGAAATTTGGAAATTTTGGGCAATTCCCATTGAGGAGGATAAGAGTGAATGGGAATGGATGAGTGGATTGGTTCATTACAAATTTTGTCAAAGGATAAGAGCTTATTAGACCTAGAAATTGATGACTCTAAGTTAGTCATTTTATCCATTAGTATCTTAATCAAATATGGCTGAGGTTGGGAAGATGCATAATTGGAGGGTGGATTATGTTGGGGTTGAGAAGCTAGTATGTAAGGGTAGTTGGTAGAATGCATTGAAGAGGCCACATATTGATAGGGAGAAATAAATTGTTGATATTGGACCACATATGAGCTAATGAACATAAATGGTTGGGTAGAAGGTGGTACATTCCTAGATTGATAGGTTAGAGTAGGTACTTGTTGGGGAACAGAGGTAGGTATGGTTGAGGTAGCGAGTTGAGCTGGGGTAGATTGAAGTTGAGTGGTGACCCTAGTGAGGATAGGTGGGAAGGATTGTGGTATAGAAAGAACCAAATTTTGTAATGGGGTAGAGATAGGTAAATTGGTTGAGGCTAGAGGAAGGGACAAAGTAGGGGCAGAAGATAATCCCATGGTAAGCAGGGTATAGGTAACCAAAGGTAGGGATGAATCCACATGTGAAGTATGGGGTGTGGTAGGAGGTGTTTGGTTGGAAGGTGGAACATTTGAGTGAGTTTAGGTAGTGGTAGATGGAATGTTAGAATAAGGTGAGGTGGGGGTTAGCAAAGGTTGGTTTGAGGTAGATCCCACCATAAGAATAGAAGGCATTTCATAAGGAGGGTCTATAGGAGGAACCAAAGAAAGGGAAGACTGATGAGGCATGGTGCTAAGGTAGTGTTGAAGATCTACCTGATTGTTATCTAGAAAAGTGGTGGAGTCAAGATCACCTTCAGATATAATGGAGATTCTGGTAGGAGGAGGTGAAAGATGAGGTGACCCTCCATCATTGGAATTATACTCCATGGAGGAAGAAGAGGATGAAGGTGGTTGATTGGTTTGATTTCTCAGTTGTTGTCTGGTAAAGACCATATGATAAATCAAAAGAAAGGTACAACAAAACTCATATCTCAAACAAAGAGCAACCAAAAATAAATCAAGCAACCAATGCATTCACTACAAGTGTGTTAATCCTAGGATTGCTTTTAAATCAATTTTGGCTTATGCCTTAAAGTGTGAAGGAAGATTTGGCTTGTAAATTGGGTATTAGAAGATCCATCTAAGGATGGTTTTAAGTTGAATTTTGGTGCTCAAAAGAATCTTCACTAGACCTAGTATGTAGCATGGTACTGGGGGCTTGCTCCCCACACTTCATGAACCTAAAGTTGAGTCAGTCTACTTAGCCTATATATACCATTTGTCTAGATTTTATACTCTTCCATAAAATAGAGTGGGTTCTCCCCTTGGTGATGAAATCCAAGTGGGATCACCAAGTGGGGTAAGGTGATCCAAAGGGTTATGAAATCCCAATGGGCCTTGTCTCAAGTAAGTTTTGATGTGTTGATTGTGAAGTGGTTTGGTTATGTAACATAAGTATGCTACGATAAATTCAAGATGATTTTAATTAAACTAGATGGGTTAAAGCAAATATGCAAATAATGAATGCACTTAATTTTAACCAAAAGGAAAAATTTTGATTCTTTTCAATGTAAATAGAATAGCTTAATGCAATATGAAGATGCAATGCTAACCCTAGGATGGATGCAACTAAAACTTATATTTTTTTATTTTTTGATTTTTGAATAAAGAAAGAATGAAAAATAGTTAAATGAATTTCACTAATGCAAACTAAATGTCCTAGAACATCTACTAACCCAAGAAAACTCAGGGGTCCCACCAGGCATGCCAAAATGTTTCAATTTATTTCTCCCATTTCTTAGTTTTGAAAGTAGATTAAAAAAAAATTGTGATTAGGGTGTGTAGAAGAATACCTGGTAGAATGTGCACGTGAATCCAGATGAATTTGGGAGCTCCTCTTTGGCTAGAAGGAATAACCTGCAAGTAGCACAAACACTTGAAAATGGGTTAGTTAGATGGTTGGTTGAGTGGACTACCTAGCGTACGCTAAATCTAAGAAGCACAAAGCTTACTAAGAGGCTATCAATCCACTTATAATAACAATCAAGTATGATAATAAACAATACTAGCATGCAATCGTAAGGAAATAAATGTTTGATAGAAATGAAATGATAACTTGTTATAAGATAAAAATGATCAAACTTAATGCTGAGAGGGTCAAGGTCTGGTCCAAAAAATCAAAAAGGGTTCTATGATAAGAGGGAAACACAGAAAGTGAGGTTTGATTGGAGGCAGAAGGATGAAATCACGTGTTGGAAAATTCTACTATAGGGAATCATTGGTGGTTAGGGAAATCATCGATGGTTAGGGTAAATTGTCGATGGTTAGGTAACCATTGATGGTTAATATGAATAATCGATGGTTAGGGAAACCATCAATGGTTGCCTGTGTAAAATCTAGAAGTGAATAAAATAGAAAGTATAGATTAGATTTTGGTCAAATGAAGGTTGGGTATGAGGCTGGAAGATGAGAAGTGAGGCATAGGAGCACCAAGTAAGGTATTGATATTAAAATTAAATAAATCAAAGAAACTAAACATAGAATACCTATCACCAAGTGGAAGAATTTTGAAGTGATATGGCTAGAGTAACAATGCTTTAGCCTTCTGGTATGATTTTGGTAGAGTTTTAGGTCTCAAATGATGATGATCACTCACTGATATGGATGTTGGATACTTGCAAGAAAGCCTGAATACCTGATTGTTGATAACAAAAGATCCCTAATCCATTGCTCTTCTCCTTCTTTTATAGGCATAAGTTGCTAAATGGGATGAGAGAGAGTTGTTAAATTGATCAAGGGTAAAGTTGCCTATTTCATAGCTTTAAAATCTTCATTTCAAAGACAAGTTGTCATTTTTTAAGTTGCTAAACTCGTACAAAGAGTTGTCTTGCTTTAAAGCTTTAAAACTGAAAGAAGGTTACCTAACCATTGACGGTTAGGGGTAATCATCGATGGTTTCCCTAACCATCAGTAGTTCAGGGGATATGAGAAAAAAATGTTAAAAAGGGTGATTTAAACGATGAGTTAAAAGGTGGGTTTTGGGAACTTTAGGTCATTAATGAACCTAGTTATCATCCCAAGGGTGGGTGACACTAAAATTGTTGTGTGCAATTTTTAGGTGTCTACAAGAATTTCCACCACTCCTTAATGGATTCTTTCAAAGACTAGTTTAAGAGCCACATTTTTTCAAATATGAAAGGCTTAGCCTTAGATTTTGACAAATTATCACTTTGGGATAGTAGCAGGTTATGATCAAACTTGATTCTAGGGAGGGATGAGAGGGAGCTAGTGGAATTGAGGATCTAATTAAGAGAAATCAAAAACCTACCAAGTCTTACTTGGATATGGTTATCCCCTAGCCTCTGATTAGACCAAGTGTATTAATTTCCCTTTAGATCCACATCACAAAGTCTTGTATCAACAATAAACTCATTAAACTCCAACATTTTATCATTGAGGGTGCATATTCCCCCTTTCTTCTCCCTAAGGGACAAGGGAGAGTTGAAATATCCAGCCACCATCCACCATCCACCTCAAATTTTTAAAATGATTCTTGATGTCTTTCAGGTTACTCCATAACTTATTCCTTTCAATCCTAGAATTTGGAGCATACACATTGGTGAGAATCCATTTGTTTTTATAAGGGGTGTCAAAGAACGAAACATAGATGTGGGACTCGATTACAATAAGGGGGGAGCCTTCCAAGCCAATGGATCTCAAAAGACTGCCAGGTCACCTGAAGCACCTCTAGAATTGTTGCAATTGCAAAATGCTTTGTCCCAAATGTTAGATTTGATCTTTAAAAGCTTTTATGCTATCATTTTAGATTCTTGAATCAAAAGGATGTCTAGTTTATGTTTTGAGACTAGATTTCTTGCCAACCTCTACTTTTTGGGGTTGTTCAACCCCCTTATATTTTAGGAAAGGACTTTCATTTCTTGTTACTGGGAAAATGTCTAAGGGTTGTCTACGTACCCTTTACAACCTGCCTATTTATTTTTGCTCTACTGGAGCTTTGGGATGAGGGTCTACCCAAGGATTTCTGATCACGTCTAACTTCTACTTTTTTCCTTCCTTTTTTTGTGGTAGACATCCACCCACTTTTCCTCAGATGAATCCTTGGATAAACTGGAGGTTTCCTCTTTACTAGCAAAAGAGCATTGTCCTTCAGATGAGGAAAGAAGTTTGGTCTCCACATAGGATTTAGCTGGAGTGAGGAAGGCCTAAAAAGGCACAACTTCCTATAAAATTGGGTCCTTGTCCAATAAAAGGGACTTGCAAGTGATGGTACAAGAGGAAATAAGACTATAGGTGACATGAAGGACCTTGTGAGAAGGAGGGGAGCCAATCAGGGACACGAATGCAACTTCAATAATAATAACCTTCAGAGGGGAAGAAACATCAAAAAGAGGCATGTTTAGAGAGTCTTCCAGGGAAGTTGGAGCTGGGTTAGACCGGGGGGGGCTAAGGATCCTCAGAGTCATAGAAAGTCTCGATGGATCAATAACAGAGAGTTTTTCCCTAGACTAAGAGAAGCCAAAGCTAGTTTGGGGGAGGGGCAAGGGGATTTGAGGGGGGAGGAAGGGGGACAGGAGGGGGAAGGAAGGGAGAGAGAGAGGGAGGGGAGGGAGGGAGGGAAGGGAACCGGTTTGGGAAAGTGGGCTAGTGGGGATTTGAGGGAAGAGGGAGGGGGAAGGGAAGAGGGGGTCTGGGCAGAGGATTTTTTGACCTAAGAGGGAGAAGGGGGATTGGGTGGCTTCTTGAGCAGGGAGCATTCTTTAGACAAGTGGTTTAGGACATCATAGGTTTTGTAAATATTTGAAGCTCTTTCGAAGATGATTCTTTTATTTCAGATCCCATACTTGGATTCTATATTTTGAATA
The DNA here is from genome assembly GCA_037957365.1 of Torreya grandis. NCBI lineage: Eukaryota > Viridiplantae > Streptophyta > Pinopsida > Cupressales > Taxaceae > Torreya > Torreya grandis. Next base: position 1,031,685 of record JARHVA010003227.1, read on the forward strand.
TGGTAGTTTTTTAATATTAATTCAATTTTTGTTTTTCGAAAGTTTTTGGGTTTAGAGATTTTAGGATCAAAATTTTAGGGTATTGAGTGTCAGTTTCTTTATGAGAATGTCTTTCCTCAAGCTTCTCATTTATTTACCTATAAAATTTGTAAATTTACATATATTATAGGGTGGATGGTTTAATTTATAATTTGACTGTCATCTTATTTTATTTGTTATTTGACTTACGACCTCTAACGTACTTTATTGCCACTGAACAATTACTAATTATATATCTATTATTATATTGAAGGTGTTTCCTTAATTAAGACTCATATATTATACAGATAATTAAACCAATAATATTCATTTTACTTAGGTCTATAAAACTAATAAAATAATTATATATCTTAATTGTATATTAAAAAAATAACAAAAATATATTATATATAGCATGCAATGTATATATTAAAAAAATCATATGCATATTTGATAGATAAAATGTATATTAAAAAAAATATCATTAATTTGTTTTTTTTTAAAATAGTCGACATTATTCTTCTATAAACAATTAATAATAACAATAAATAATTAATTATTATTAACTAAAATTTTAAATGAATAACATTATTCTTTTATGACTATAAAGTATATTTTGAGTTCTAGGTTTTGAATATGATAGTTGTGTTATGTTAATTTACTTTTTGTTTTTCAAAAGTTTTTGGGTTGAGATTTTAAGATCAAAGTTTTAGGGTATTGAGTGTTGGTTTTTCTAAGTTTTGAGGTTTTCAAGTTTTAAGTTTTGGTTTTTGTGTTTTAAGATATAATTTTCTTATTTCAGGGTTCAAGTTTTAGGAGTATTTTGTATTAATTTTACTCTTCTTATTGTTAAAGTTTATTGGTTCAAAATTTTAGGTTTCAATTTTTTTAGTTTTTAGGTTTCACGATTTTTGGGGTTTTCGAGTTTAAGGTTTTCATATATAGTTTTTTTAAAAATAAAAATAAAAATAAAGTTAAAGGCTTTCAAGTTTTAATATTTTCCCCATTAAAATTTTATTCAAATTTTAAGTTTTGGGAGTGTTTTATATAAATATATTGTTTGTGTTTTCATTTTTTTTCAAGATCAGGTTTATTACGTTTTGTGTTTTATAAAATTTAGGTTTTAACGTTTTGGTTTCCGATTTCTGATTTTAATTTTTAGTTTTTTAGGGCATCGCATCATCTCCATCTATCACCCCATCATTTGTTCCCCCTTTTTCCTCCCCCTCTATATAGATAGGGGTAAGGATGAGGAGATAGGTCCCCTATCTATATTTGGGCATTGTTGGTGTCTATTTTAAGGTTTTTATGTTCATGATTTTCGTGTTTAAAGTTTCAAGGGTTTCAGGGTTTAGATTTTATGATATATGAGGTTTTTTGTGTTTTTAGAGCTTTTAAGTTCAAGGCTTTCAAAGTTATGGTTTTGGGGTTTCTAGAATTTAAATTTTAGTTTTTAGATTTTAGTGTTTGATTTTTAAGTATAATTTATATCAATATGCTTTTCTCTTTTTTTAAATACTCATAATTAAAAATTTTGGATGCGAATTTTATGATTTTAAAATTTTTAAATTTAAGATTTAAGATTTTCTAAGTACTCATAATTAAAACTTTAAAATTTAATTTTTTTTTAAATTTCCAAATTTTAACTTTAAAATTTTAAAATTTTCCATTTTCAAAATTTAAATTGATAAATTTTATTTTTTTTAAAACATTTTATATCAATTTACTTTATATGTTTTCAAAGTTTTCAAATCCGAATTTTCTAAATTTCAAATTGTAATTTCAACCTGATTAAATTCGGTGCACCATTGCATACTCTTGGGCGAGACAAATAAGTAAAACGAATCTTACACAAATCACAATGAAGGGGAATGTTGCTTTTGCACAACTCACGTACCCAGTACCTATGTTACACCCTCCTCATTTTACATTAATATAAACATGAGAAAGTCAATGCAATTAATATTTAAAATATCAATTAGTTTAATAATATCCATCCTGCAAGGTTCCTTTCGAGTTGAAGCTGTTTGCCACATGCAAATCGATTTTAATTTCATTTTTAAATGACGATAATATTTGATTTGATTGTGGCCTTTCTTACTTTCCGTAAGCCGGTTCAGGAACTGTCAAGTTAAAAAAAGATCACAAATGCCAAGCAGATTATTATACTTTAATAATGTGACGACCTATTAAAAATAAATATCTCAGAAAGTATGGAATGGAGGCGTGATTAAACAATCGCAAAGCTAGAAAAGGTATTATCTATAAAAGGTATTATTGATGCACCACCGACGTTGGGAAAGAGGTTGGGACAACATTTTCTCGTTAATGTGCACCCACATTGTCAACTTGTTTTGGTGCGCTACGTGGGCCCATGTTTCATGGCATTTCTGAAATTTTCTTCTAAGAATTGACCAAAATATCTTTTACCTTGCAAGGCACCCAACATTTAACTACCTTTTGACATGTAAAATTTCGTACATTGTAAACCCCACCTCCATTGACCCGATCAACTTGTGCCATCCTTATATTTAAATATCTCTTGCACCTCGTTTGGATCAAAATGTTTATTTTATTTTAGTGGGTATATAATGAAACGAGTATCGTATAGTGACTAGTTCTTGAGTTTATATGGTAATTAGAAACTTGAAAGATATAAAGATATAAATGAACTATAATAGTTATTTTGATTAAGTTGTATAATTAAATTTTTAAATATTAGTAATATTTATTTATAACAATTAGTTCTTACTTAATGGTGTATTAAGTCGAAGGATACTGAAAATTGATAAATTTTTTGATAATTTGAAAGTTGTTTAAAAAATTATTCATGTTTGCTAATATCAATCAATTTGTAGTTTATTATTTTCATAATCGTTTGTAGGTCACTATCTGTATAGTATCTTTAAATAAACACGATATAGAAAGTCATTGTTGTAGTCTTTTACAATACATTATGGAACGTCTGTTGACTATTTTGGGTCACCATGGAGGGGCGCCACCCGAGTCAACAGTTCAGGGTTTCAAAATTCAGTTGGACTTCAACAAAAATGGCTTAGTCTTTTGACTTAGCATTTTTATAAGAAAGGTTGGTCTTCGCTCCTTTAGCAAAACATTATCGGAGTTATTGTTCGAAGCTTTTGTTGTGAATAAAAATTCCGAAGATTAAAATGAGAGTCAAGTTTTTAACGTGGAGAAAATTCAAAGACAAATGTTCCAAAGGTTTAAGTAAAAGCCGTGAAAAATGTTATGAAGAAGAGTCATAACTTTTGTTCCAAACACAAATGCCAAATACCAAGTTCCAAAATAAAAATTGTGAAGACAAGGGCCAAACAAATGTTGCAAAGAGCAAGTTGCGAACAAAAGTTTTGACAACTAAAAATTTGAAGGCCTAGGTCTTCAAAACTTTTGTAAGTGCAAGGATTCATGGTGCAAGTCACACAACAACAATAAAGACAAAGGCATAGAACTAAGGGTGTGCACATAGATTGTGTGTACAAGGTTCCTGAGCTTTAGGTAGTAATAAGCGGGAAGTGCATAGAGCGCAGATTCAAATTGTAAGAGTGTACTCAAAATATTCATTCTTCTTGCATGCTCTTTTTATCAAAAATTTCCTCGTACCAAAATATTAAAGACCTGAGCTCGATCTCAATATTTACAATATGTGATCTCATCATCCACGGGTTGCGCACCTTCCTCTGTATAGATCAATAAAAGCTCCCAAACATAAGATATAGACTCATGAGACCACTATCAGGGAGTAAGTGTAAAGGGAATCACAACCTTGTACTTCTACAGGGAATTATTCTCTGCACCTCTTTTACAAGATCTTAGTTTCCCTATGTCGTTGTAACATTACTCTTCAACACTCATCCTACTGCATATCCTTCAGTGCACACTCTTCACATAGAATGCAACCAAGTATTAAAGTGTGTGTAGGTCAAGGTACAAAGTGAGTGCACACTTAAATACATGAATTCAAGAGTGCAAAGATTAATCAGGATATAGAGACTAAAGGAAGGGAATGCACCCTCTTTCCATGTAGGTTCTCTGCATGTAAGCATGTGACCTGTGTAGAATACAACAAAGACTTGAGCGTGCACTATCTAGTGCGTACATGGTTCCTAAGGGCACAAGATGTAGATTTTCACTGTACATGCAAGATGACATGGCATAATTTAAAGGAGTTAGTGTAACTTCTATGTCAACGAATAAGCCCAAATGGATTGACGAGTTATAGTCAAGTACAAGTAGTAGTTATGGGTAGTTGGGCGTTGAAAAAAGACACATCATAATAAGTTAGAAGTAAAAGTGGTTGTCAAATGGTATGTCATGACCACACGCCTCCCTTGATTGCCTAAGCATCCTTCATTCCCAGACACACATGTGGATCCACGTGAATCCTTTCAACCACTTCCAGATTCAAATTTTTAGATAAAATTTAAGAAACATGGCTCTTAGTGACTTTTGTGTGACGAGTTGGTCTTACCAATCGACCTAAAGCCCCGAACACTGACCTCTAAATTTAAGTCTCTATCTACCACCCTGAGTAGTGAATTTATTGCATAATAACCTATTCAACCCTATAAAAGCCTGGATTTTTATTGTATAGGATCCCTCACCTTGGTATAATAAAACCCTACCCATTTGAGCTTGTAATATTGGCTTAGGCCTTGAAATTAATGAAAATTAAATCATCTATCTTTTATGTTCTATATTTTGTGTGCACTAAAGGTTGTTGATCTTTGTCTATGGATGTTTGTCCTTCTCATTTTTGTCCTCCCTGTGTGCCTCTACACATAATTGAGATCCCTTGCAAGTCACATGATGTGTATTCACAGGTCTAGGTTGGCGTTGTCTATGGATCATTTTGCTGTCCCCAAAAAATGCCACTCATTTTTGGGACAACTTACAGACCAAAATTTCTCTCTTCCCTTCTCGAAATTTGTTCTGAGCTTTCAAATTCCTCATTTTTAAGCTTTTTCCATAAAGGGGATTCATAGGTTAAACCAGTTAAAAAAGCTTCTGCAGGCAAGTTCAGTCAAAAGAACAAGCTTCTAACACTCAGTCATTTCCAGGATTGGTTCAACGCCTCGATTCAATCAAAAGGATTTCAATCGGCAAATGATAAAGGACTTAGGCTTGAACCATTGAACTTTGAACCACCTTGGTTCAAAGGTTCAAAGGGTTCAATGCCCAAGTTGGTTCAATGTGCTTGGTACAAAAGAACAAAGGACTTTGTCAAATAATGAAGAATGAACTGTTGAACCATTGAACCAAAGTTGGTTCAATTGAAAGGTTCAAGGGGCTGCCCCAAAGCAAAAAGGCAAGTGCCCTTGCGGAGGGCAGGCAGCATTGGTTCAAAGGTTCAATCAAAGCTTAGAAAGATAAAGGAAGCAATGTTCAAGCGAGACACAGAATAAGCCAATGAACCGATTGAACTTTGAACTGAAAGAGTTCAAAGTTCAATGGTTCAACATGGTTCAAAAGTTCAAAGGCAGCCTCAGTCAAATGAAAAGCGGCACACAAGTGGTTCAACCAAAGAGCGAAGAAGCGATTGAACCAAGGAGCGATAAAACAAAAAGACAGAATGAACCAATGAATCAATGAACTGTAAGTTGTTCAACGGGTTCAAGGTTCAACATGGTTCAAGCAACAGTCAACCAATGACATCCTCAAAGACGTCAAATTTAAGGTAAGATAATATCTGTTGAAATTCAAATAAAGCATGAAACTTGAAGGAAGAACCAAGAGACTAGCTGGAAAGATAACCCGATAGCTCAAATCGCAGCAGGAAGAGACAAAGCTGGAAAAGACAAAAGCAGGAGGATAAAGCCCACCAAGAGAAAGAAGCCCAAAAGCAGAGTGGAATACGTCACGTGTCTTGTTATGAATCAACAGAACATGACAAGTGTTTGCATCCATGTTCCCCTTTTGGAATTGCTTGGGCAAAACGTGTCATGGACCCCATTCTCTATAAGTTTCTAATGAGTTTCATAATGGCAGAACATGCCACTTGTCAAAGACATAGAAAGGACCCCCCCCCAAAGACATAGGCAAGAAGGGCTATAAAGAGCAAAGAAGTGCTTAAGCAGTGAAGAGAAGATTGATGCAAAGGACCAAAAATGTCTGTGAAAGAGTTATTTCTAGTAGGTGGAATAGTGGATCGAGTAGACTTATGAGTGCACCAAACCAAGGACATAGCCTACTTTCTTCCATGAAGTAAAGATGAATGGATAGCTGCACAGACGTTAGAGGGGACAAACCAGATGATCCAAACTCGAGAGAAGACATATGGGATGAAATAGTTAAGACAACTGCCCTATTTTCAACATAGTCCTTTGACAAACCTGAAAATGCCTTCAAGGCATTGAATGTGCAGCATGGGCCGTCCTATGAAAAACAAGGGCCCAAGTCTTTCTTGGAAGGCAATATATTTTAATCTCTCATTTGTTACACGAGAGACTTCTCATTTTTTACAAGAATGAAACTCTGCCCATTTTAAAAGAAGAAGACTGAGACTTTGAGCTCAGGTTGTAATTTCATTTTTCCTTGTTATTTGAATAAGAAAGCAAGTTTTTCCAGACTTTGTGTTGTTCTAACTTGTGTCATCTGAAGGTGTCCTTATTCATTTAATTTGGTGTGCATAATTAGTGAAGGTAACAAAGAAGTGTCCTGAAACCAATTGTGAGAAGACTTTGTGCTTTCACCATTGATTTTAGTGTGTGTTTTCCTTTCTTTTTGTGTTGAGGATTCTGGGGTGACTTTGTGCCCCCATTATCCTTTGCAATATACTCTTTGGGCAGTTGAGGTGGAGACTTTGAGCTCTGTTTCAGCCTGCTGTTCTTCTATTATTTTGATCTCTGGTTATTTCACTATTTGAAAGAAACTCATGCTGTTTCCTATAGCGTCACTTCTAAAAAAAGAGAAGTGCCTTCAGTGTTTATAGCTAGGATTTTCTCCTTTGTCTGTGTGCATCATCTCTGAAAGAAGAGAGATGGATGGTTTGTCATACCCCCTGTGTCTTATTTTCTGCATATATATATATATATATATATATATATATATATATATATATATATATATATATATATATATATATATATATATATATATATATATATATAGCCTCATGCATCTCTTGCATATCTATAGGGAACCTCCCCTTGATAAGAGGAGAGATTTGTCTCCTACTGATGTAGTAAACCTGCACATCTGGCTGACTGATCTCCCTATGCGATGGTGATAAGAACTATTTTGGTCACTAGTTAGCTGGCCGACAAAATATTCACCCAATAGTTTTTGGCGACTCTGCTGGGGAAGAGCACGCAATTTGAAGTCTCAATCTTCAAACTGAAGCAGATCTTGCTCTTTTCCATTTTTTTATTCTACAATTTGGCAACTCCACATTATACCAAAGGCCAGAAATCCCAAGGTGTTGTTGACCCTACTTTTGAGTTGGTGCAGCAGAGTAATTTTGAGTTGTTTCCTCCACAACCTCACCTTAGATGAACTAGGAGCCTTCCTCATAGCCCTACCAAGCCACCAACACAAAGCAAAGCTTCATTTTCTACTGTTGGCTAAGCTTTACCTATCCAAGCTCCACCTGGATTAGTGATCCCACTTTTGCATAATCAAATCATGGCTCAAGGCCCCTGGGGTAATTCTTTTAATCCACTAAATTTGACTCCACCTCTGCATGAGCTTCCACGCAGTTCAAGGAAGAATTTCCCCAAATTCTTTGGTGATGGGAAGGTCCATCCTAATGAACACATTATAGCTTTTAGCATAGCTTGTGGTGTCATAGGTGTGGAATTCAAAGACATAGTAGTCAGGCTGTTCGTAGAGACACTACAAGGCACTGCTGCAAATTGGTTCTACCACCTACAGACTGGATCAATGACCGACTGGGACACCCTAAAAGACAAATTTGAAGCTAGATTCAAGCCTGCAGAAGATGCACATGCCTTGCCAGCCCAGCTCACTCAGATGAAGAAAGAGCCTCATGAGCCTATGAGGGATTTTATTTCCAGGTTCAATAAGCTGAGGCACATAATTCCCATGGTCACCCAACCGACACCTCAGAACCTCAAATGGTTCTTCATCAATTCACAATTGCTTGAAGTAGGTTTCTTGCTGAGATGGGCCAGACACATAGACCTTGCTACTGCTCAGAACTTGGCTATTGAGGTAGAGGATGACCTTATCATGGTAGGAAAGATAAGGAGAGACCCTAATAAAGGTAAATCCTCTTCATCTTTTGAGTATTCACCTAAAGTCACCACTGACCTGATGGTACAAAAGCTAGTAAATGAAATGATAGCTCTCAAAAAGCAAATGGCACAAGGAATGTCATCTGCTCCTGTATACAGAGATGCCTAGGAGAATATTTCAGAATCAGGTGTACCAAGGCAATACTGCCAGGAATCAGGGATAGCAAACTCGCCTTCCCCCTCCATAGAGGAACCTCACCCTTGAACTGCCTCCAAACAACTCGACAGTCGAATATCTAGAAGCTAAAGCGGATTTCTCATTCTAGACTGAGTTGAATCGTGATGATGATGCTAATCTCTTCACTGAGGAAGAAGAAGAATTAGTTGGCGACTCCCATATTGGTTTCCTGAACTATCAGGATGAACCCAGGCATGAAGGCAATGCAGCTGAAGGGTCATATGCTGTATTCACTCGGTCCAAGAATCAATCAACTCAATAAGTTGATAAAGAGAAAGTAGAGGAGCGACCTCAACCAATAATTTCAATTGCTAAGTGGGGATCCACTCTTCCTTTCCAGCCAAAGGACCTGGTGATTTCAAAAAAGGTAAATAACCCAAATGTCCCTACGCCTTCTACTTCAATTTCACAGTCCAGTCCTCCCCCTTTCAAAAATCAAAAGGATGAACTCCCATCCTCTGTTCCTATAGCTCATTCCAGACATTTGATATCATTGACCATATCAAGAGAACCACAATTTAAATGTCTGAATTTGAGTTTCTGTAGTCCCATCCTGAGCAATTAGACAAACTGGTTCAATGTGTTAAAAACCAAAACATCCCTATTGAGTGAGCAATTCCCAAAGTGACGCATGATGCTGCCAGGAATGCACCCACCAGGAACAATCTTGTCACTGCTCCCCCTGCTGCTCTTGGTAGGACTGAACCTTTTTATGTCTCATTGCTGATAAATGGACATCAACTGAATAATTGCATCATTGATTCTAGAGCTTCAGACAATGTCATTCCTGCTAAAGTGGCCAAATCCCTTGATCTCACATTGACCAAAACTTTTGGTAGATGCTTCTCCATGGATAAAAAACAAGTGCCTTTGTTGGGACAAATTAAAGATGCCCAATTTGCGTTTGCTACATTTCCTGACAAAAGAATCAATATGACTGTCTTGGTAGCAGACGTCCTAACATCATATGGCATCCTTCTTAGGTGGAATTTATATAGGGATGTTGGTGGTGAATTGAGCATGGATTTATCAGAGGCGAGGATTCCAATTAAGGGTGTTATGAAGAGACTACTCCCTGAGAAGGAAGTGAAATATGTTGTTACCCAGACCTCAGCACCTAAAGCTCAAATTTTATTTGAGTCTTCAGGCATGGGTAACTACTTTCTGTACATAGATGGGGTTCATGAGACATCTGATGAAGCTCTTGTAGATGACAGCCTAGAAATGCAGTCAGCTGGAACATCAGAGGAATTGGCTGAGCACAAGGCAAGTGTGGAAGTTTCTCCACCCCCAGATGAAAAATAATCTGAAAGGAAATCAAGATCAAATGAGGTATGGATTCTTGAATTTGATGGCAACTGCTCTTCCACTAGTTTAGGAGCTGAGGTGGTGTTAATATCTCTTCAAAGAGATATTTTTCCCTCATCTTATAAATTACAATTCAACAACATGAATAACATAGCTGAATATGAATCTCTACTGCTTGGATTGAGAGCTGCTCGAGACAAAGGAATCAAGCTCCTTCATGCTAAAGGAGATGCCGAACTAGTGGTTTGTCAGGTGAGAAACTTGTATCAAACCAAGAATGAAAGATTGCGTCATTATCGCAATCTAGTCTGGGACTAGCTTGAAGACTTTGATGCTTTCAGCATCTCTGTAGTTTCCAGAGAGTTTAATGACTGGGTGGATGCATTGGCTATTTTAGCTACTCTCTTGGTACCCCACCTAGATTTCAAAGGAGACAAGTACATGAATGAGCTGGTCTTTTGGCTAAGTGTACCTGAAAATGCTAGTCATTGGCAGGTATTTAACAATGACAACCAAATCATTGCCTTCTTAGAGCAAAAATATAGCTTTGAACAGCTGCATTTTGAAGGCAACGAACCTCAAAAATATGAAACAACACCTGAATCGAATGCAGACATAAGTGAGGAGTTCTTGCAACTGAAAGGGAATAAGATCCCTAAAGGCCTAGTTTCCCTTGAAAAGTTGTTTCATAAGCATGATAGATTCATCAGACAACATCCAATGGATTCAAGCTCATCTCTGGAATTTGATCAAATAAATCTGGGAACCAAGGAAGACCACAAGATGGTGAATATTGGGAAATGTTGTACTCCTTCAGAGCATTCCAAGTTCACCTCTTTGCTCAATGAATACATGGATGTCCTAGCGTATTCATACACTGATCTGAAATCACTCAGTCTAATGAAATCTAACATAACATCCCTCTCAAGGCTGATTCAACACCTTACAAGCAAAAAACCAAGCATTATAATCCAAAAATCTCAGGTACTATTTTATCTGAGATATAAAAAATGCTAAATGCCAAGATAATCTTTCCAATCCATCATTCCACATGGATTGCCAATATAGTGCCTGTAAGAAAGAAAAATGGTGAAATTTGCCTTTGTGTGGATTTTAGAAATTTGAATCAGGCATCCTTGAAGGATAATTATCCTTTGACAATCATGGATCAAGTGCTACAGACAGTGATAGGGTCAGAGATGTTATCAATTCTAGATGTCTTCTTAGGATATAATTTGGTCGAAGTTGGTGAAGCAGACCAACATAAGACTGCTTTCACCACACTTTGGGGCACATTTGCATATAAAAGGATGCCTTTTGGTTTGATAAATGCTGGCACCACCTTCCAAAGAGAAATGGACCTTGCCTTCAAGGATGAGATGGGTAAGTTCATCATAGTCTATCTTGATGACTTGACTATCTTCTCTAAGCATCGCCCAGATCATGTGAACCATTTGCAGCAAGTGCTAGAACATTGCCACCAGAATGGCATTTCCTTAAACCCCAAGAAGTCAATTTTCAGAGTAATAGAGGGGAAACTTCTCAAACACGTTGTGTCCAAAGGAGGCATAAAGATTGACTCAAACAGAGTCAAGTCTATCCAAGAACTTTCCTTGCCCACAAGCAAGACTGTTATTCACTCTTTCTTTGGAAAGGTGAATTTCTTATAGAGATTCATCCCCAAATTTTTTGAGAAGACCAAGCACATTATAAAAATGATGAAAGAAAAGGCCACTTTAGCTGGACTGAAGAAGGCAAGTTGGCTTTTGAAGATATAAAGACTGCCATTGCCCATACCCCAATTCTGGCTTGTCCAAACTATATCAAAGAATTCACCATTTACAGCTATGCTTCAGAACATACGCTTTTAGCAAGTCTAGTTCAACAGAATAAATAAGGCATGGAATCTCCCATTTCCTTCATGAGCTACCCTCTCAAAGCTCATGAGCTAAAGTACTCAAATATGGAGAAGCACGCTTACACAATGGTGAAGGATGTGAAACATTTTCATTTCTACATCCTCAATTCTTGAGTTACTGCCTTGGTCCCTGACACCATAGTGAAATCTATACTGACTCAATAGGAGTTTGGGATGAAAGAGGCAATTGGGTTGCAAAAATCTAGGAGTTTGATCTGATCATCAAGTCAATAAAAATGGTATGGGGAAAGGGCTATGCCAACTGATTGTTGATAACAAGCCAAGAGGAATAGAGCATGAAAAACCATAAGTGGATGAGGATAACCCACCAACAGTCCTCTTTGTCTCCACCACAAATGAGTGGTACTCAGGTATTGCTCATTTCCTCACTTACGGTGAATGTCCAGCAAACCTATCTTATAAAGAGAGGAGAACCATCAAGCTAAAAGCTGCTAATTTTATCCTTTGAGACAACGGCCTATACAAGAGAAGTCTTGACAGAACGTTCCTTCACTATGTGGACAAGGAGCAACAAAGCTACCTTCTGAAGTCTTTCCACAATTCAGCCTATGGAGGACATTTTTTTTCCCCTGTGATTTCCCATAAAATCCTACGAGCCAGGTACTATTGGCCGACTCTCTTCCAAGATGCATACAAGTGGGTCAGGAGATGTGAACTGTGCCAACAGTTCATTGGAAGGCCCAAGCTAGCTACTCTGCCTCTCGAACTAGTGGTCATTGAGGAGCCTTTCCAGTAATGGGGAATTGACTTTATTAGTGCTGTAAACCCACCATTAAGTGTTGGACATGATTATGTCCTTACAGCAATAGACTACTTCACTAAATGGGTGGAAGCAGTTCCAACTAAACATGCTACTTCTGAAGTAGTTTGTAATTTCCTCAAAGAGAACATCATGTCCAGGTTTGGGGTCCCAGTCAAAATTGTCACTAACAATGTGGCCTATTTCACTTCTCAGGAGATTACTCAATTCTGCTTCTGCTATGGAATTACACTCTCCCACTCCTCTGATTACTTTCCACAAGGGAATGGATAGGCTGAGTTAAGTAATAAAAATTTGGTAACTATTATCAAGAAGCTGGTGGATGACAACCAAAGAACTTGGCATAAGGCATTGGTTGATGCTCTGTGGGTAGACAGGATTCCACCAAAAAAAGCAATTGGTATGTCTCCCTTCCAACTTCTGTATGGTGTCAACGCTAAGATACAAATCACCTTGGAATTGCCAGCATTGAAATTGGCTAAGGCGATTGAAGATCAAACATATGAGAGCTCACTCAAGAAGAGGATCATGTGCCTTGCTAAGTTGAATGAGTAGAGAACTGTAGTGCTGGACAAAATTGCTGCCCATCAAAGTCTGGTGAAGAAGCTCTTTGACCAAAAAATAAAGAATCATGATTTCCAGATTGGAGATCAAGTCCTGCTATGGGACAAGAGGAGAGAACCAAAGGGGATGCATGAAAAGTTTGATTCCCTATGGAGGGGCCCTTTTACTATTCATCAGCTCAATGGTAAAAATAGTTTCCTGTTGAAGTATCAAGATGGCACTCTCTTCTCTCTGCCTCACAATGGGCAACATCTGAAGCACTTCAACTCTTAAAATATCAAATGAGTCCCCCTATACATATGTATATTTGTATAGTCTTTTACTTTGTTTTTTTCATTTCATTTTCATTTTTGAACCCTTCTTCTTGGGTAGCATGACTCCATAGCCCAATGGTACACTTCAAGGCACTGGAGATTTTGGTTTCTACTCCCCTCAGATGTTCCAAGTTCTCATCTGAAGGTAGTTCCCCAACTGGAGCCAGCTGTTGTCCCCAAAAAATGCCACTCATTTTTGGGACAACTTACAGACCAAAATTTCTCTCTTCCCTTCTCAAAATTTGTTCTGAGCTTTCAAATTCCTCATTTTAAAGCTTTTTCCATAAAGGGGATTCATAGGTTCAACCAGTTAAAAAAGCTTTTGCAGGCAAGTTCAGTCAAAAGAACAAGCTTCTAACACTCAGTCATTTCTAGGATTGGTTCAGTGCCTCGGTTTAATCAAAAGGATTTCAATCAGTAAATGATAAAGAACTCAGGCTTAAACCATTGAATTTTGAACCACCTTGGTTCAAGGTTCAAAGGGTTCAATGACCAAGTTGGTTCAACGTGCTTGGTACAAAAGAACAAAGGACTTTGCCAAATAATGAAGAATGAACCGTTGAATCATTGAACCAAAGTTGGTTTAATCGAAAGGTTCAAGGGGCTACCCCAAAGTGAAAAAGGCAAGTGCCCTTGTGGAAGGTAGGTAGCATTGGTTCAAAGGTTCAATCAAAGCTTAGAAAGATAAAGGAAGTAGTGTTCGAGTGAGACATAGAATAAGCCAATGAACCGATTGAACTTTGAACCGAAAGAGTTCAAAGTTCAATGGTTCAACATGGTTCAAAAGTTTAAAGGTGGCCTCAGTCAAAGGAAAAGTGTCACACAAGTGGTTCAATGGATGGTTCAACCAAGGAGCGAAGAAGCGATTGAACCAAGGAGCAATAAAATAAAAAGACAGAATGAACCAATGAACTGATGAACTTTAAGTGGTTCAACGGGTTTAAGATTCAACATGGTTCAAGCAAAGTCAACCAATGATGTCCCCATAAATGTCAAATTTAAGGTAAGGGAATATCCATTAAAATTCAAATAAAGTGCAAAACTTGAAGGAAGAACCAAGCGACTGGCTGGAAAAATAGCCTGATAGCTCAAATCATAGCAGGAAGAGACAAAGCTAGAAAAGACAAAAGCAAAAGGAGGATAAATCCCACTGAGAGAAAGAAGCCTGAAAGTAGATTGGAATATGTCACATGTCTTGTTATGACTCAGTGGAATGTGACAAGTGTTTGCATTTGTGTTCCCCTTTTGGAATTGCTCGGGCAAAATGTGTCATGGACCCCATTCTCTGTAAGTTTCTAATGAGTTTCATAATGGTGGAACATGCCACTTTTTAAAGACACAAAAGGGACCCCCCTCAAAGACATAGGCAAGAAGGGCTATAAAGAGCAAAGAAGCACTTAAGCAATGAAGAGAAGATCGATGCAAAGGACCATAAATATTTGTGAAAGAGTTATTTCCAGTAGGTGGAATAGTGGATTGAGTAGACTTCTGAGCACACCAAACTAAGGACGTGACCTATTTTCTTCTTGAAGTAAAGATGAATGGATAGCTGTGCAGATGTCAGATGGGACATACCAAATGATCCAGACTCAGGAGAAGACATATGGGATGAAATAGTTAAGATAGCTGCCCTATTTTCAACACAGTCCTTTGATAAAATTGAAAATGCCTTCAAGGCATTGAATGCACAATTGGGCCATCCTATGAAAAATAAGCGCCCAAGTCTTTCTTGGAAGGCTATATATTGTAATCTCTCATTTGTTACATGGGAGACTTCTCATTTTATACAAGAACAAAACTCTGCCCATTTTGAAAGAAGAAGACTGAGACTTTGAGCTCAGGTTGTAATTTCATTTTCCTTGTTATTTGAATAAGAAAGCAGGTTTTTCTAGACTTTGTGATATTTTGACTTGTGTCATCTAAAGGTGTCCTTATTCATTTAATTTGGTGCACAGAATTAGTGAAGGCAACAAAGAAGTGTCCTGAAACCAACTGTGAGAAGACTTTGTGCTTTCACCATTGATTTCAGTCTGTGTTTTCCTTTCTTTTTGTGTTGAGGATTCTAGGGTGAATTTGTGCCCCCATTATCCTTTGCGATATACTCTTTGGGATGTTGAGGTGGAGACTTTGAGCTCTATTTCAGCCTGTTGTTCCTCCATTCTTTTGATCTCTGGTTATTTCACTATTTGAAAGAAACTCTTGCTGTTTCCTGTAGCGACACTTCTGAAAGAAGAGAAGTGCCTTCAGCATTTATAGCTAGGATTTTCTCCTTTGTCTGTGCGCATCATATCTGAAAGAAGAGAGATGGATGGTTTGTCCTACCCCTTGTGTCTTATTTTTTGCATATATATAGTATATAGCCTCCTGCATCTCTTGCATATCTATAGGGAACCTCCCCTTTTATAAGAGGAGAGATTTGTCTCCTACTGATGTAGTAAACCTGCACATCTAGCTGACTGATCTCCCTATGCTGTGGTGATAGGAACTATTTTGGTCACCAGTTAGCTGGCCGACAAAATATTCACCCAACACGTTTGTCATCCCTCCCAATGCTACATTGTGTTTTAGTTCCTTAGTTTCATTATGTCATAAAATAGGTGATGTGCTCATTATATTTTTAGTGCATCACCACTTTCCCTTTCATTAAGCCTCTTACCATCTCTCTCCCTTTTCCTTTGATAAGATTAGGTTTATCATTAACTATAGATTTCATTTATGCTCTTATAAGTTTGAACGTTGGTCCTAAACTAGGTTTACTTAGATTAGAAGGAAGTTAGCCTTCTCTAGAGGTTTGTCCCAAGGAGTGCAAGAGTTTCATGCCTTGGGAGCATTCCTATTATTGCGATGAGACATAAGATCTTCTATGTGTGTTTATAAGCTTGAATAATTCTATGCCCTACACTGAGTACTTCCACATCCTGTGTTAAGTGCTCACACTCTGCACCCATCTTCAATCTCCCCCCATGCAACTGGCTATCCATAGGGGTACATTTTGAATGATAATAATGTCATGGATCAATAATCAAAATTTAATTCAAGTTAAATGCATTAGTGAAGGTCATTGTGAAAAGAGGGTGAAGAAATAAATGAAGTAATGGAACATGTGCATGTCAAAGCTTTACACTTAGTTTACTTTTTTGGTGTTTTCTACATGCAAAGTGCATAAATGTTATTATAAAAACAAAAATGTGGCAATGGCATACTGATTTAATATTCATAACAAATAAATTGAGGAGGAAGTTGTTGAATTTGATGGAGGAGTTAATTGATTTCCCTTAAATTATGTGTTGTAAATTGAAAATAGAAATAACTACATAGAAATATAAAATCCAAGAAAAACTAATAACCTAATCAAAATCATGGTTTATTGTTGGATTTAAATCTCCCTGATAAAACATTAATAAACCAATAAGATCATCGTGCATATTTGCTTGGGATATCCAAACGACCCCACCAAGGGATTTAGAGTGCAATTGAATGTAGAAAAAGCAAAAGTTAAAGATATTATTTGAAGTATCCGTATGATATAAAATTATTGTCTAATTCACAATAAATGAATTAGGAGTAGTGCATCGAGCATGGTGAAGAAATAATAACTACCATCAAATTTAGCTATTGTTTGTAGCAACTCAACCTGATTCGTGCACTTGTGATATAGATAGTCAAAATTTGAGGGGAAGCAATTATCTTGAGGTGCCAAATTTTATTGTAATTATTTCACATTATCTATATTTACTATTGATTTTTATTATAATGGTTGGGTTGATTTTCATTGGTAACACATTGACAATTTGCACATTACAATTATTTGCCACCCCACTTTTATAGCTGTTAAATGAGGAGCATTTGTAGTTTTATTAAAACTAAAATAATATGCCTAAATAACACTCAGGGAATATTCTAATATTTTATATGGATTTTTTTTTGAAACACTTTATAATTATTAAAATCACATGTATTTTAACCTTTTTGATTGGTTGAGTGAGAACTAGGGTAATTGAAAATCAAAACCTATAGCACCTGCCTTGGTAGGGACTAATAAATAGTTTTTTTTTTTTTAAAAGAATAAAAAAGTATTTTATCATATTAAAAATGCATGTCCATTATAAATATGGAAATTCATGAAATGGGCTAATTCATAAATAACAAATTTCACATTCTTGTTCCACTGAGTGATTGTTAAAGAATAGGATTGATTATGAATGTCGATTATCTATTATTTAGATTTAATTTTAAATTTTAAATAAATATATCATGGGCAAACAAGTTAGGTGTCTCCCCATACCAGTCGAATATGAAGATGATGAATGAGAATAAATAAAGATCATCATTTATTTTTGTACGCTTTTATTAGAAATGTTTTAAAAAAATAAATAAGCCACATATGTTTACAAGTTTAAGCTTCATATGAAAATTGATTCATAGATAACCTTGAATATAGACAAAGCCAAAACCATTCCACGAGTGCGGATGGGTTAATGTGAATAGATGGAAAAGATATAGTTTGTATCTAATTTACTAAATCAAGATTTTGGGGATATAAAACTCTATTATACCTCTTGCATTGAAATTTCATGTTAGAATTACCTGTAAAAATCAAGGGATGTTATGTACCTAGGGATATGAGATATTAATGTATATGAGTTGATGGAGATGCCGAAATGTGGCACACATCCCCTTAGTTAGCTATATGGGTACAATATATTAGGATAATGGAGTAACTTGTGGAATTAGTACATTGGGTAATGGTCAGCCTACATTGGGATTAGGAGGTTACCCATCCATGGGTTTGATATATGTCTATATATAGGAGATGATTATCATGGTAAAGATATCAAGTAAGCATTGAGTCTTCTATTGTAAGAGGATATTGGAGGTTGTCCCCTCGAAGAGACATTGTGGAGTTATTACTTCCTAAAGGAGTATTATATGGTGTTTCCCTACCTTAAGGGTATTTCTGCATATATTGAATATTTGAACCATATCAAGATCATATCAAGTGGTATTAGAGCTTCGATTTGGGCAATTTGTGTGGAACAAAACCCTAGTTTTTTGAATCATCAATAAATTTTTATCGGTTGTGAATTTCTCCACAATGTTTTTACTGGATATGGATAATATTTCAAATAAGTCATAGTAAAAAAATAGAGATTTTTTGATTAGTTTTGAGGGAGTTATTTATATTTTAGGATTTATACTAATTTATCTATATCTTTCGAAATATAAGGAATTTTTATTCAAAATTTTTACTGGAGATATAAGAAGATATAAGAGAAGCACAATAAAAAGTTTAGAATTTTTTGAGTTTTTTTGAGTGATTTTTTATGATTTTAAGAAGAGGAAAAAAATAATGATGATAAAGAAGAAGAAGAAGAAGAAGAAGAAGAAGAAGAAGAGAAAGGTTCAAATAATTTGGCTCCAAAGAAAAAATACTATGGCACATGGAATGAATGGGGAAATCACTATGACTATGCATGGAAGAATACCTATTATGATTGTTAATGAAATCAGAGGAACACAATGGAATTTGGAAATAAGATTGGAGAGATATCACTTGCCAAGATCACATATGGATGGCTAGATGATCAAGATTGGAGACAAGAGTGCAATGATTTGAAGCACACTCATTATTTGGTTTCTTCCTATGT
Organism: Torreya grandis; assembly: GCA_037957365.1. Classification (NCBI taxonomy): domain Eukaryota; kingdom Viridiplantae; phylum Streptophyta; class Pinopsida; order Cupressales; family Taxaceae; genus Torreya; species Torreya grandis. The sequence goes on from JARHVA010003227.1 coordinate 1,050,687, forward strand.
TTTGGGGATGAAACATGTCAAGTAGGGAAGTAATGCTATGTACTTAGGGATATGATATATTAATGTATATGGGTTGATGGAGATGCCAACATGTGGCACACATCCCCTTAGTTAGCTATATGGGTACAATATATTAGGATAATGGAGTAACTTGTAGAATTAGTACATTGGGTAATGGTCGGCCTACATTGGGATTAAGAGGTTACCCATCCATGGGTTAGATAGATGTCTATATATAGGAGATTATTATCATGGTAAATATATCAAGTAAGCATTGAGTCTTATATTGTAAGAGGATATTGGAGGTTGTCCCCTCGAAGAGACATTGTGGAGTTATTCCTTCCTAAAGGAGTATTATATGGTGTTGCCCTACCTTAAGGGTATGTCTAAATATATTGAATATTTTAACCATATCAAGATCATATCAAGGGATCACTATTAAACTATATCTACACTTATTTAAATATGTTTACCCTCACAACATTTACCTTGCTAGGCTGAATCCACCACATGAAGTTTCTTAGATTGTTTAAGCCTTATAATGGGGTTATCTAGGGTTAAAAGGGATAGAGATAGATTAAGGTACAAAGGTGATAAGTTATCTCTATATCAAGTTAATTAGATGCTAAACTTAGATATAACATATGATGAATTCATTAAACTGAGATAGGCTAAAAATAGTAAGTACAACTATGCTATTTATGAAAATGACAAAGAAGTAATGTGTTTAGTTGGTTCTGATGCTAACATGATTCTAGATCTAGAACATGTAGGACGTAGACTCGAAGAGGTTTTTGAAACAATCACAACAGTCTAGATTGAGTACCTTTGGAGCTGCAGACACTAACATCAACCTTGGATAGTTATGTTGATACTACTATCTCAACTTGATGTAGATGTCTTATATGAAATACCTATTGGAAAAGGATATGACCACATAGATACTTTTGGGTTTTATATTCACTTCTTCTCTGGTGTATTTAGATCCAGGTCATGGACTATTACTCCTCATGAAATTAAAAAACTCTAGGTATTCATATTCATAGTGACCCTGGGGAAAATGAATTAGTGGGAATATGGTGTTGAATTCAACCTAAAGAGCCCTATATAAATGATCGATTTATACATAGCCAATACTCTGAAGAGGGCCTTAGACTAATGTAGTATTCCACTGCCTATTGGCTTATGTGTAATCATGCAATATGTGGAAATCAAGTAAAATAATGACCTATCTTATAATTTATAAAATATATTTATTGCGATGCTCATGTAGTAATTCAGACCTATGTATGTGTTATTCATATGATTGATATGAGAATAAGAGAAAATAGGAAAGGTTTTACTTTATTAAGTGTTTGATTGAATGATTTGATAAGTTGCCTAGGTCTATGCTAAGGTGAGGAATAAATGAGGCTTGATCTTATATCTATATCAATCCTTTTGGAGAAATAACATGAATTAAATCACTTATTCTGACCATTAGGATACATTTCAATTACAAATTAGATGACTTTAGGTCATTAGACACTTATGTCAGAGGAGGTCACCTACATCAATGTAGGTGTCTATCTAGGTTGCTAGTGTCTAGGGAACATGAAAGTATGTGTAGGCTCAAAACTTATAGGGGCATAAGATAAGTATATTTTAAGAACTATGGGTAAGATATAAGGCCAAGGTCATCAACATAAGACTCGCCAAACCAAGAAATAGGCCAAGGGGCACAAAATAGAGTAGATGTGAGATTTATGAAAACAAGAAAGGTCTAAAACTAAGAAGAACAACCAAGGTCTAAGTTTTCCAAGTGTAAAATATTGAGGTGTTATATAATACATAAATAGTTTTTACATTTCCCCCCTTAATATAGTAATAGAATTGTTGGTTGAAAGGAGAATAAATGGGTACCTGGGTGTGTTAAACACACCTTGTCTTTACATGAGTCTAAATTGAGTGATTTGTTGGTGACTGACCTACAACCAAGATCATGTTAAAAAATATAGTCAATGCATATAATTTATTTGCATACTTTGACTTGGTCAACTCTGACTGCTACAACCAATCTCTGAGAAACTAGTACTTTACTATAGGTTCTATTCACACACTTAACAAACCAATCACACCTATAGATGCCTAGGAGAGTTAAATTCATGGTCATGCTAAAATAGTTTTTATAGTTATTTGAGACCGTTATGGGCTATTTTGAACAATATATTTCACATCAGGTCATTGTTAGGGTTTTAAAGAGGGTTAACACTATTTTTGGTGTTAATGATTGTTGATAAAGGGCTGCCCCTCATTTCCAAAACTAGTTCCTAGAGATATTAGATAGGAACCTTATAAATCTCTCCTTAAAATCTAATTTTACCATGTAGAAGTTACACATGCCAATGAACACAAGAAAATCCTTCTCGGGTTGAGAACCCTTCATTCTATGCACTCAAAAAATCTCAAAACCACTTTTCATGCATTTTATTGTAAACAATGACCTCAAAAATTGTGAACATGATTTAAAAAATATAACGTATCTCTAAAAACACTAACCTATCCATAATTTACATGGAAACATAACCTCATACCCCATTAGGCCATACTCTTTCTCTTTGCTTGCTTAGATCTTGACCTACAAACCACATTAGGCCTTAAAATTAACCTGCATGCCTATTCATATTTACTCTCCACCTAATTAAAATATAATATCTAATGTTTATACACATACACACATCCTTTAAATGCTTTGACAATAGAGCATGATACCCCACTAGTCTAGGCAAGGTCTAAGTATAGATTAGGTTTGTAGGTCATACCCCTATAGGCTCACCCTAAGACTCTCATGAGTGATCCAATGCCTCATATACATGATCAATAAAAATAATATATACTTTCATGCCTATGTTAATTTATCTCACAAGTCCATCATGACCCTTCATGCACAAGACTAGGCATCCTATGCACATGCCTTCTCAAGTCACTTACTAGGTTCAAACACTTGAGAACTTTGATAACAAGGACCTTTCATGATAACCTTTAAATCATTCAATAAGTCATAAGAACATATATGGAAAATTTATTAAACTCTTATAATCACTACAAAAATAATAAATATCCTCTCTCATAACTACATTCATTAATGACCTCATGAAGACCTTTATCAAGAAATTTTGACATTAATGACAACATCAATGCCAAAACTCAACAATAGGAACAATGCTAAAAAATATCACCCTTTTTCATTGATGGAAAAATATACTATAAAATTATCATTATTATCTCCTCATCCTTGTCTTTATCCCCCTTTGACATAAATAACAAAGTGATGTATGCAAATCCTTGGATCACACTCCTTGCAACCAAAATACTCAACACATAGAACTATGAGTTTATGAGACATAACATAAACATGATCCCCCAATATCCATGCATACCTTATTGGAAAAATTCACCTATTATTTGAGATAATAATCATGATTATCTCCCCCTAAGTACTTGGCTTCCTCAATGATTTTTAGGGGTAGGAATTACACCCAATTCCTATCTTAGATGTTTAACTATTACCTTTGGAAGTGGTTTGGTCAAAATGTCTACAATATGATCTTATGTAGAAACATATTCAAGTCTAACACTTTGTTCACTTACCTAATCTCTTATAGAATGATACTTTATGGGAATGTGCTTGGTCCTTGAATGCATGATAGGGTTCTTTAAGATGCTTATAACACTTATATTGTCACGATAGATAGGACTAGGACCATAATTATCCACCTTGTAGCATTTTAGGGTTTGTCTCATATATAGGACCTAAGTACAACATGAAGCTACTAAAATATACTTAGTTTTACAAATGGATAATTATATTGATGGTTGATTCTTGATTATCCATGAAACTATGCACCCACCTAAGAAGAAAGCTCCTCCACTGGTACTCTTCCTATCAATCTAGACTTCCTGACTAGTTTGGATATATATAGGCTATCAAAATGAACTCATTAATTCTTAGATACCATAACCCATAATCCATAGTCCTCTTGAGATACCTAAGTATCCTTTTGATTGCTTGTATATGATTCTCCTTTGGATCTACTTGAAACCTTCCCATAAGACCTTCTGCTTGAATGATGTCAATTATATAGGTAATGGTGTGTAACAAACTTCTAATCATTCACCTATGTGACATTTGATTGAAATTTGAAAAATCATATTCCTTGCTCAACATATACCCTATGATCATGGGTGTACTAACTACATTTCAATCTTCCATTTCAAACTTCTTCAAGATTGGCTTATCAGATGAATATACCTTTTTCATATTGAGTGATTTACAACCTAATAAAGAATGATAATTATCCTAGCACGGACATATCAAACTCTTTCTTCATCACCTCTACAAAGGCCTTAGTCATGTTCTCATTATTTCCACCAAAGATGATGTTATCCACATAGACAAATACTATCAACTGGTGGTCATCTTCTATCTTAATGTTTAGATTACTATATTTAACTCCTATTTTGAATCCTTGATCTAACAAATACCTATCCAACCTGACATACCAAGCTCTAGGAGCTTGATTTAGACCATAGAGAGCCTTTTTCAATTTGAAAACATAGTCTTTATCATCTAATATTGAGAACCCCTCAAGTTATTTAATGTACACTTCCTCTTCCAAATTCCCATTCAAAAAGGTAGATTTGACATCCATCTGGTATACCTTGAACTCTTTGAATCCTACATATACTAGAAACAATTTGATGGCCTTCAATCTTGATACTGGTGAAAATTTTTCCTCAAAGTCTACCCCTTCAACTTATGCATATCCATTATACCAATTTGGACCTTTTCCTAGTGACTTCTTCATATTAATTCAAATTGTTTCTAAACACCCATTTTGTGTCAATGAAATTCTTGTCTATAGGCCTATGAACTAGTTACCAAGTCTCATTCTTATTTATTTGGTCTAACTCCTCATTTATATAATTTATCCAAAATTTGTCTTTGCTTGCTTCGATAAGGTTAATAGGTTAAATTTTGGATAATAGGGCAACATTTTCTTGATTTAGATTATTTACCAGTCTTCTCTTTATTTATACACCTAAATTCTTATTGCCAATGATTTGAGATTCAGGGTGATCTCTTTGAATCTATCTTGAGGGTCCTTTTGAGTCCTATCTCACTTCAATTTATTCCTCTTCCTCATCAAACTCTATAGTCTCCTCTTCATTATTTAATCCCAAAATCTCTAAAGTATCTTTTGACTGTGAGTGTGATTTCATTGTCTCATTAATCTTCACATTGGTGCTTTCAAGTATATTTTATAGCCTCTTGTTATAACATCTATAAGATGAGATCATTGATGAGTATCCTAAGAATATGCATTAATTTCATTTGAAAGCAAACTTTCTCAAGCCTTCATCATCTCTTTTGATGAAACATTTTTTCTCAAACACTCTAAAGTGTTCCACATTGGAAGGTCTACACTTCCATAGTTCATAAGGAGTATTGTTGCCATTAGTCCTTATCTATCCTCTATTCAAAATGTAGGCTATAGTAATTAATACCTCTCTATAATATCCATAATCTAATATAGAATCATTTAGCATAGTTCTAGCCATCTCTTGAACTATCCTATTCTTCCTTTCCACTACCCCATTCTGCTAAGGTGTCCTAGTTGCTAAGAATTATCTCCTTATTCCATGAACCTCACAAAACTCATCAAACTCATTGGAATAATGATATACTCATCTATTAGATATTAGGGAATTTATATTACCATTCTTCTCATTCTCAATAAGAGCCTTAAATGCCTTGAACTTGTCATGATCTTCTAACTTTTATTTCAAGAATGCAACCCAAGTCATTATTGTGTAATCATCTATGAGTAACATGAAGTATATATATCCTTAAATGATTTAAAATCTTATTGGGCCATAGAGATTAGTGTGTATTAATTCCAAGGGTATTTTATTAGAGTACTCCTTGGACATGAAGCTTCTTGTAGTCTACTTACCATGTAGATAAGCCTTGCAAAGTATGTTTGTAGGTTTCGTTATCTTAGGCATGTTATTTAAAGAATTCTTAGTGCTAATATTGACTAGATTGTGAAAGTTTAGGTGACCTAACATTTTGTGCCATATCTAAATTTCATCTATATTTCTCATGAAGCATCTCTCCTTCTTGATCTCCTTCAAGACATATAGATTATTCTCAGTCCTCTTAGCATTGGCAATTAACCTTCTTGATTTGGATCTCATGATATCACACCCTCTATCATGAAAGGTTAGTGTGTGTAATTGATTACACATTTGAATTACAATAATAAGTTTATGTTTCAAACCTTCCACATATAAAACATTTTGTGTCTTGGTCTTCCCATTGTCCAAACTCAAGACACCTTTGCCAACTATGTTGGCAGTTATGTTATCTTCAAACCTCATTATTCTTAGAACATTATTCTTCAATGAAATGAACTTATTTTTATCTCCTATCATGTGGATTGATAAACCACTATCTATATACCATTTCATGCCTTCATATTGAATGTGAAAGGTAGTATGAATTAGCATATAATCCTCTTTAGTCTTCTATTCATCCTTAGTAAATAGTCGATCTTAACTCTTGAGCTCAATATGATCATTCCTAACTTGCTTTAGAATCCATACCAATGCTTGATCCTTATCATGCATTCTAGATTATTCATATGTATTTTTTAATATTGATGGATTCTAATTATACTAGAGTATAATCTTTCAATGTGTCTTAAATTATGACAAATGTAGAAAACAACATTTATATACTTACCTCTTGATTGATTACTCCTTTTACCATGGTCCCATGATGGCTTATACTTATTAAATTAGGCTTCCTAATTGATATTTTCATGTTGTTACTCTTGACTTATTTTTAATTCTCATGCTCTCTCTCAAACTTTCTCATCTTTTCTATGAGCTATTCATGCTCAACCTTTAAGAAATCTAGCTCTATCTTTAATTGGTCATACTCAACTTCCTTTGATCTAAATTTTTTTCTGACACTTTATAACTAATTCTTGAGTTATTTGATATTATTATTTATATGCTTTAAATTTTTGAGGGTACTTATGAGCTTAGCTTCAAGGTTTACTTCAGCTTCTCCTTCTTCACTATCATAGTAGACTTCTTTATCATTAGACATCTTGTGTTTATTAGAATCACCTTCAAGAGGTTAGACTTGATTTAAAGGACCAAGATATGATATCCATTATTAAAAGTAAAATAATTTAGAGGGGGGGGCATGTGAATCATTATTAAAAAACTTTTACAACTTTACTTTATCATTAATGAACTATCAAAGCAATATAGTGAACTATCAACACATCAAGAACCATTTATATGAGCATGAGACAAGAGCATAAGACATATAACACTTATTTGAGTGGGAAAATATCAAAGGGAATAAAAAATAATAATATATAAAAATGGACTACATTATTATAAGACAAACACCAAATTTAGTGAAGCACCAAATTCACATGGAGCACCTACCCCAACTAGCTAAGCACCAACTCAGTTAGGCTTGAGCAAAAACTAACTTACAAGAAGGAACCAACCCCCTAGATGAATCAACACCAAATCAGAACCAAATTAGACACCTTATTTATTTAATCACCTTTAGGACACATTTTTTCTCAACCAACTAATGATGACCACCTCTTCAACTCTTCACACTCTTAGCCCTCTCAAACTATCTTCTAGGTTTCTTTACTCAATTAACTCTCTTGAAGACTGATTAGGTCATATAAACTTGATCCTCATACATATAACCTATGTTAAATATTAATAAATAATCCTATACACTCATATAATGGTCTATAATACTTATTTCTACTCAACAAAGTGCTATCTTATTTTCTTACACACTCCACTCTCCAATAGGCCTAAAATTGCCTTGTATTTATAAAAGCTTCTTGTTCATATCCTTATTGGTTAGACAAAAACCCTTAACCTCTTAGGTAAAAAATGGAATATATCTTAGTACATCTCATAAAAATTAATAAAAAATATTTGAGTCCTTTTAGGTCTTCCATATCTCAATTAGGTCACATTTCATCTTTAGGTCTACTGTAGGACACATTACATTTTACCATCCTTGAAACACTTTAAAAATAAAAACATGGTAGTAAAATATCATAAAAGAATAAAATATATCTCTACTAATCTCATCTAGGATCCATAACATTTTTCAAGTCCAATCACCACTTAAAGCACACCATTTGTACTGTTTACAATTAGGCTTGTGCATACCTAGAAAGTCTATCTTGAACTATTAAAGATAAAACAAAAATTGGATAAAAAACCATGGAAATAAATAAAATATTCAAAAAAATCATGAACTGAGGATAATTATTAACTTAATTAGATACTTAGACTTAGGGTATACAGGTTCAAACTCTTCTCTACAAAATGCTCACTCCGAACTGCCAACTAGCCTCAAAACACAATCATGGAAACTTGAAATTATGACACATAAAAAGAAAATAAATGAATTATAATGAATGAAAATTATCCTAAAAAAATCATCAAAACAAAATTCAACAAAAATATCATAAGCTTTAATTTAAATTATTGGTTTTACAGACCAATCTATTGACCTTCTCTCACACATACCTCACTCAGCTAGTCAAGCCATTTTGGCTTCAACATTTTCACTAATTTTGACTAATAAAACTTATAAAAAGCATGGATAGGAAATAAAATTTCCAAATTAAAAAAATTTTAAATTATATGCTTCAACTCAGGGCATAGAGTCTCAAACTCATCACTACAACTTGCTTACTTAGAACTGTCAATTTACCTTAAAGCATAGTCATGGTGACAATGACCTTCAATCACCTGTATAACCATTTTTAGAGACTCATGATGAATTTGGATGATATTATGATATAATTATACCATCATTAGATAGAAATAATATGTTAAAATGGAAATATCGGTCTTTCAGACCAATTTCACAACCTAGTATCTCACTATCTCATTTGAACCAAACAGGTCAACTTGTAAGTAACTTTTTCATCATATTCACTGACCACCAAAAATTATATCCAAAATTAAAAATTCTTAAAATTCTTGAAAAATGTCTCCATGAAATTGGTTTTATCCCTATTACATTATAACACATCCCTAATCATCTTCTCATTGCTGTATAAGTTTCTCACTATTTTCACCATTAGGTTTGTTAGCGACTGGTCAACTTGGATGACTAGTTTAGCACACTTGAGGGTTTGAAAATATCCATAAAAAACCATGGAAATAAAATAACCAAAATTATCCATACAATGATGTGCATACTTTGACTTGGTCAACTCTGATTGCTATAATAAATCTATGAGAAACTCGTACTTTACTATAGGGTCTACTCACACACTTGACAAACAAATCACACATAGAGATACCTAGGAGAGTTAAATACATGATAAAATAGTTTATATATTTATTTAATACCATTATGGGCTGTTTTTAATAGGATCTTTCACATCAAGTCATTGTTAGGGTTGTAGAGAGGGTTAACATTGTTTCTAGTGTTAACGATTGCTCATAAAGGCCTACCCCTCATTTACAAAACTAATTCATGGAGATATTAAATATGAAATTTATCCATATATTTAATATCTCATGCTATAATGTATAGGTTACACATGGTAATGAACATAATAAAATCCTTCTCAGGTTGAGAACCCTTCATTATGTGCACTCGAGAGACCTCAAAACCACTTTTCATGCCTTTTCTTGCAAACCATGGCCTAAAAATTTGTGAAAATGATTAAAAAAATATAAAATAACTCTAAAAACACTAACATATTCATTATTTCATTGGAAATAAAACTTCATACCCCATTAGGCCACACTCTCTCTCTTTGCTTGCTTAGATCTTGACATGTAAACCATATTAGGATTTAAAACCGACCTTCATGCCTCTTTATATATGATATCCACGTCAATTACATAATAATTAAACCTATATAATTATTATAAATATCCATAAATACTTCACATGCCTTTAAAATAGACCATTATACCTTATTAGGCTAGGCAGTGTCTATAAGAGGTCTAGGTGCAGACTAGGTCTATAGGTCCTACCCCTGTAGGCTCACCCTAAGACTCTCATGAGTGATCCAATGACTCATATACATGATAAATAAACATAATATATCATTTCATGATAGTTTTCATTCATCTCACCAAGCCATCATGACCCTTCATGCACAAGACTAGCATCCTATATGCATACCTTCTCAAGTCACTTACTAGGTTTAATCACTTGATAACTTTGAAAATAATAACCTTCCTTACTGACCTTAATATTAATATTTTAGTAATAATAACATATAAAAAACATGTTTTAAACTCTCAAAATCACTAAAAATTTGATTAATATCCTCTCTCATAGCTACATTCTTTAATGACCTCATGAAGACCTTTCTCAATAACCTTTGACATCAATGACAACGTCAATGCAAAACCTCAACAACAAGAACACTGATCAATAGAGAACATGATTCCAAATCATTCCCCCATTTATATTACCCATTTTTAAGGTGAGGGAATAATAGTAACTAGTAGTTACTCACCACAAAAAGATAAGATAGCTGTATAATCTATGAATGGAATTATATAACATATATAAGAACATGTCTAGGTAAATGCATCATTGAAGTGCATAGAACAATTTGATCGCATGAAGGCATAAGATGTATGATAAATATCATGAATATATCTACATAATAATAATACAATTTCAATAATAAAATGAAGCACACACATAATAACACTCAAAAAAATTTAAAAGGCAATGGTCAAAGGAGACCACAAACAAGGGGTATGATCAAATGCTACACAATCAAAGGGATATGACTTAGTCCAATGCCCACAAAAGAAAGAATGACATATTGAAATGTCCATGAAATCACACATAGAAATAGGGGTCACAAAAAAGGATAATATTCAAATTCTTTAATAATCAAGACAATGACAATGAAAGACACTCAAGGAAGTGCATAAAGGAAAGAATAATCAACCAACATGAACATATCATAGTAGCTAATGGATCAAAAGTGTTAGAAAAAAATATCAAGTGCATAGCATATCAAGTACCCTATAAAATATAATATCATTGATAAAATCAAGAGTAAGTATATAATAGATCAAACATGATAATAAAGAGACCATAAAATAATATAATTTGAAATTATTATGATCAAAGAAAGCAAATGCCCCCAATGTGCACATGACATAGATAGAGGGAAGGCCCTGAATCTAAAATAAGAATAGATTATGTATTTGTGTATGCATATATCACACTAAAGTAAAATCATGGCACACATGTGTATGTATAATTAATTAATATGCCATCCATCAACATGGAACTAAAACATAGATGCCAACGAGCCAATAGAGTATGTTTATGCTGAAAATATTTTTGGATTTTTGGATTTTTTTAAATTTTTTGTTATTTTTGGAGTATACAAAGAGAAATATCATCCTATGATCTCATGAAAAATATATTAATATATATCTAAACATAAATCTAGTGCTAGGAACTTGTGGTATTACCAAATATCATGTATAGGTGTAATATCTATCATTGTAGTGTCTGTGATACTTTGTGGATGTATAATAGGATTTCAAGGTCATGAAGTAGAAGTATAAGGAATAAGGGTTCATGGAAAACATCTCTATGTGTTCTATGGTTTATTTGGAATAATAATAGTAGAAACATGTTTAGGTGTTATGGATGTTTGAATATGGTGTGTGGTATAAAATATTTCAATTTAATGAAAATGAAGTAATCACAATATACAATGAAATATAGATGGAAATAAGAAAGCTTGACTGTAATGATCATGTGGTAATGGAAGAATTCATTTTGATTTTATCACTGATTCTAAATTATCTATAGAAATATCCTAAAAATCTATATGTATTTGTTTAGGTCTCTATATATATTGTGTAAGTACATCTCCTCCATTTGTCCCTTTATTTAGGAACTGATCAATCAATGGTTCCTTGGTAGGATCAGTATTAGAGCTATCAGAGTAGAAATTTTATTTTTTCCCATATTTATTTACTATGGGATTTTTTTACCTCACTTGGAGTTTTCCTACTTTTATGGAGAATCTTTATTATGTGTGTAGGTTGACTGGGTGACTAGGAAGTAACTCCCTTGATTGGATATTCTAGGTATGGGAGTTACTTATCTATTCTTGGCCCTCTTAACCTCCTTTTGTGGAGGAATTACTTATCTATTATTGGCCCTGTCAACCCACTTGTATAGAGGAGTTACTTATCTATTCTAGGGGTCTGTTAACCACATTTTGTGGAGTATTTGCTTACTTTCCTATATGTACTCATCTCATTTTAGAGATTTTCAACTTGATGAAATATTGGGTTTTTCTCCAATTGATTTTTATCTCTTGAGATATTGTCTTTGAGTGATTTCATTTTTATTCAACAATATTATGGTTTGAAAAATCTTCATCTTGCATGATCTCAACCTTTACATTCACATTATACTAAACTAGTGACATCTCAAATATAGTATCGGATCCACCCATGGTAATTGTATGTCTAGTTTTTTAATGTTGGTAAGATATCTTTTGAAATCATGAGATTTTTATTTACAAAATGAGCTTGGTATATCATCCATTTATGGTAGTTTTTGTCTTTAATGGAGTCATTTTTTTTAGATTTGATCCATTAGTAGCCATTACCATAGTTTTTTTGGTTTTTATGTGACTACATATTTTGTGTGTCTTGGTGCATTTTCCTACAAAAGATATGCATGCCTCCATACAAACTCAAGTTTGATTTCCTATGTTCGGTATTGGCTTGTGTATTTGGCCTTAGCTAGTTTTGTGTGTTTGGGAGACTATTTAACCCTAGTTTTGTGTTATTTCCAAGTGGCCCTCATCTAATACATTTAAACTATTGAGTCTACTCTCATTTCTACTGAGTCAAAAACACCATTCTATGCAACCTCGACACTAAAGACTCCTACAGTTTCAAAAGGGTTGTGAGTTTATTCCAAAATAATCTAAATCTATTCAAAGTTTTCCCTAAAGTTTTTAAAAAATATAACATATTAAATCACCTTTTTTAATATCTTGATTTAAAACAAGTTCAAATAGGTTACTTTTCTTTGAATGCACAAGCGATGCATAAAAGGATTGGTCAAGTTTAGCATTATTAGTGAAGATTTTTTATTGTTTTTCTATAAAAAAAATATATTATGGGAAATATTTATGGAGGAATTGTTGTTCATATTTTCACTTCCTCACATTGTGTATTCATCTTGGACACATTTTCAGCTGAGCCTAACATCCTCACCTAGTCTTGTAAATCACATCTTTTCAACATTTGTAATGGTTATTCTAGATGTATTCTTGATTGTACTCCACATTTTTTGAGCATGCATTATTTGAAAAATTTGGGGGGATTCACCATTTCATCATTGAGGGGGGCATAATTTATTTGAGTTACTCTTTCTTTCTACTTTTAATTTCATTTCTGCAATAACAAAAATTTGCATTAGTACTACAACTCAACTCATTACTAATATAAATTCAAATTTAATCAACCCACTAACTCTTTTAACTATCATGAATGGAAATCAAGATGGTAATAATATTAAGTATTGAGTGTTTGTATAATATAACCATGGGTGATACATATAAATTTAAGTGGTATAGCAGTAATGATGAAGCCTATAGGCTATTATGTCTTTCTATAACACCTAATCTCCTATTTTACTTAGATCGTAACAAATCACCTCATGATGTATGGACCATTCCAAATAAAATATATGGGGAGCAAGATGTGATGAGAGGTTATGAATTTGAGAATGAACTCATTAGCCTAAGTCATTGCAACTTTGACACCCTTAAGTATTTCTTCACTAAGTTCAAATCCTTGAGATTGTAGTTGAAATAATGTGGGATAAATAAATAAGATGGGTAACTTATTATTTCTATATGATATAAAATAGATCCTAACTATTCAGTCTACAAATCAAATCAAAATTGATAAAAAGCCAAGAATGAAGTATCCCATCACATAATATAGCATCAAGAATGAATAGGTAAAGTATGAGTCACCCAACCTTGGTATTTATACTTTTATTACTCAAAATAAACTAAAAAAGCCAAAACCCAAACATTCCACATAGCTACAGAATTTACACTTTGATGGAACTAGATCCAAGTAAGGATCATAAGTGGGAATCGAGATGATTGATCTATAAGGTAAAATATTCTTGGCAGCATACATGTTATAATTTTTATGCACTAATAATAGATCTAAGTATGAGGCTCTAATTCTATGATTATAGTTTGTACTTAAGAACAATATAAAGTAAATATTAGTATTTGGCAACTTAGAGCTAGTAGCTAACCAAGTCAGAAACAAATATCAATGCAAGTTATCTTATTTAAAGAGATACAAACACAAATCATGGGACCTAATTGAAAGATTTAAAGCTTTACACATAGTAGCTCTTCCTAGAGAGTAAAATAAAGCTACTTATTTTCTAGTTGTTATTGCTGCTGATCTTGAACCCCTCCAAGAATCAAAGGTAAAGAGTTTCTCCATTGAATTAGTGCCTTGTACCTTTGTTCTTAATAATTTAGAAATTTTTTATGTCTTTGATTATAACTAGCAAATTATTTAGTTTCTAAAAATTCAAGGAAGTTTGAGTCCCAAATCATAGATGACAAGGATATTAATCAACTCTGTCAAGAGGAATCGGATAGGGAAGGTATTATCCAACTCAAATAAAATTGCATCCTAGTAGGGTTGGTCTCTTTGGAAAGGTCATTTGACATAGAAAATCAAGCTCAACAACTCAGGTAGCCCAAGGTTAATGAATCAAATTTCAAAAGAGAAAATCTAGGAGATGAACATAACCAATGATGTGTTAATATTGGTCTTAGTTGCAACCCAAATGAGAGACAATGAATGAAGGATTTAATCATCCACTACAAAGACATTATTGCTTAGACATACAAAGACTTGAAAGTATATGACTCATAGGTCATTATTCATATGATTACCTTGAAGCTGGATCATAATCCATTCAGATAGAGGTGGAAACTAGTCAATCCTATCCTAGAGCCTCTCATCTAGAGAGAAGTGGAGAAGCTATTAAATGAAAAACTCATCTTTTCAATAAGACATTCTATCTAGATGGCCAATTTTGTCTAAGTCAAAAAGAAGAATAGTGAGATCAGACTATGTTTATATTTTAGAAACTTGAATAAGGCTTTCTGAAAGGATAATTATCCCCTACCTTCTCTAGATGAGGTGATATAGATAGTAAGTGGTTTTGAAATGTTGTCCTTCTTAGATGGATTTTTAGGCTATAATCAGGTAATGGTGTAATCCAAAGATAGAATGAAGATAAAATTTACCATAAAATGGGGAACTTATGCATATAAAAAGATGCTATTTTACCTAATAAATGTGGGAGCAACCTTTTAATGTGTTATGGATCATGCATTCAAAGGACTGATAGGAAAATGCATAATAATTTACATGGATGATCTTATAGTGTTCTCAAAGAATAGGGAGGATCATCTAGGCCACCTCCAGTCCATATTCAAGAGATGCAGAAGGTTTGGTATTTTTCTAAACCCCCCAAAAAAGTATATTTGGAGTAATTAAAGGAAATATTTTAGGGCACATCATCACCAAGGATGGGATCACCATTGATCTAGACAAAATTCAATGAATTTAAAGGATTACACCACCAAATAGCAAGAAGGAGCTCAAATAATTATTTGGAAAGATTAACTTCATAAGTAAATTCATACTAATATTTGTAGAGATTGTTAGACCTATGAACACCATGCTCAAATAGGATGATAAAATAGAATGGACAGTTGAAACTTGAAAGTCCTTCTATGAAATTAAATATATAATATCACATGTTTTAGTATTGATCAATAAAATTTTTAATAAAGGGTTATACCAATATTCATTCACTTCAGAATATACAATTGCTATTATCATAACACAAAAAAAAGATGAGACTGAGCATCCAACTGTGTTCATGAGCATACATCTGAAAGTTGTAGAGCTTAGGTATTCCATGATTGACAAACACATTTTGGCACTTATCAAAGTAGTAAAGAAATTTTGACATCACATCTTAAGGAATAAATTCATTTCCATTGTGTTTGATCCCACTATCAAGCTCACCCTACAATATAATAAATTAGGAGAAAATTAGGGAAAGTGGATGGAAAAGATGCAAGAATTCGATATAGAAATCAAGCCTATGAAAATCATTTGAGGTCAAGGAATTGTTCATATTATGATTGAACCAGATCCACATATCACCATTAAATAAGTATGTGAGTCTCAAGTGTCTAAAGGAGAATGGTATACCAATATCGCACAATATTTTCTTTTAGGTACGTATTCCCTAGGGCTTAATAGAGAATGAAGGAGAGATTTGATACTTAAGCTACTCATTACATGATTAATAAGGGATTTATATATAGAAGAAACTATGAAGGTATTTACCTTAGGTGTGTATCTATAGATGAAGATAATTTTTTTTGAAAAACTTGCATTAGAAAATATGTAGTGGTCATCCTTTTGGGAATACCACAACCCATGAGATGTTTAGAATGGGCTACTACTAGCTAGAAGTTTTCAAAGATTCTCACTCTCATGTGAGAACATGTCATGAATGCCAATCTTTAGCTAAAAGGGAAGTACACATAGTAATGTCTTTATAGCCAATTATTGAAGGAAGGTCATTTTCCCAATGGGGTTTAAAATTTATTGGTGTCATCAACCCAAATTATTTAGTAGGCCATAAATTTGTGATTACTACTACTAACTACTACACTAGATGGACCAAGGCATAGCCATAAATAATTATAGTGTACAAGATGTGATTCACTTATTGGAGGACCACATAATAACCAGATTTGGTAAACCTATTTCTTTGGTTTATGATAATGGATATTATTTCATATCAATAAAATTTATTGAGTGGGCACACAACAACTAGATTATTATCAAGTTAGCTTCTAACCATTACCCTCAGGGAAATGGACTAGTAGAATCAATGAACAAAAATTTGATAGATGAAATTAAGAAATCAATATGGGATAAGCCCAAGGAATGACATAACTTATTGAAGTATGTTCTTTGGGTAGACTAAAAAAGATACAAACAAGTCCTTAAAGATTCACCCTATCTATTGGTGTATGGATGCAAGTCTGTATTCCCAATTATGCTAAAGTTACCCACTTATCAATTCATGCAAGATTATATGGAGCCATGTGATGAAATAGATTCAAGATTGCTGGACATAATAGAAATGGAAGATTCAAGGACTAAGGCCTTAAAAAAATTTATCAAACACCAGGATGTGGTCAAGAGATGGTTTGATAAGAGAGTGTAGGTCAAAGCATTTAAAATTTAGGATCTAGTGCTACTTTTAGATAAATTCCATGAGAAGAAAGGACAAAATGATAATTTTTCCTCCCTATGGATTGGACCATACCATATTTTGGAGATCATGGGAAATAATGCATTTCATCTAAAGGACCTACAGGGCAATGAACTTACTTATCCAGCCAACAGGTAATTTTTAAAGCACTACTTCAGGGCTATGCCATCTATTGATGTTACTAAGTAATGAGGGATAAATGAGTGTATCTAGGATTAGATTAGTTTCCTACTTTTCCTATTTTAGTTTCTTTCTTTCTTAGATTATATTTCCTACTTTCTATATTAGTTGTTTTTAATGATTTCTATGGAAATCTAAACTATGTTTTCTATAACTATAACCAAGATAAAGATCCCAATAATTTGGGCTTATGCTTAAATAAACTTGTAGAAAAGGGAAAAATAAAAATTTTGGCAATTTGGGACTCATTTAAAGATTGGGCATATTTTTGTGTTTTTGAGTCTTCAGGATAAAAGCAAATAGTCATGAATTATTATGGATTATGTCACAATTGAATACTTTCACTAGGTATGTGAAAGTTTTTCTCAGAGTACTTCATACAAACTCAGATTTTTTTTGTTTTATTACATCAAATGCACTTATCACGTTAGATAGCTATTGTAAATGACAATTCTGGGTATAGATGTGGCTGGCATGGATGTTCTAGTAATGATTTGTTTAATAATTATACTAACTCATCGGGGTTCCATCTCTTCTCTTTTTATTTAAAAATAAAATAAAAAGAAAATAAGAAGAAAACTAATGATTTCAAAAGAGCAAAAGAAAATTTAAATAAAATCAAAAGGATCACATGATGAAATAAGGTCAATGTAGCATGCATCATGATTAAAAGAAAATAATGGAAAAAGAAGATAAGGAGCCTAAGGTATCTTTGTCGGGGCTATGGATGCCTGGCTAGTAGTAGAGAAATGCCTGAGCTTCCCTTATTTTTAATGAGATTTAAGAGACACTAGAATGCAACCTAAAACTTCATCAAGCCTTTGAAAAACTCATCACATCAAGGGTTAAATGAATTAATGTTTTGACACACACAAATCCAAGAATTGAAAGGCAAGTATGTTGTGTGAATCAACTTACGAGTCTCTTTCATGTTCTTTATTTAAGTATTTTTCTATGACATACTCATGATTGATTTAAGGATCATTAACCAAAGTTTTAGGTTCATGAATACTCAATATTACTCCCTCTGTGAGTCACCATTTGTCGTACCCAACACACCCCCACTTATGAAAATAGGGACCCTTATTTCAAGTTATGAAAATTTGTGCTTTAAATTGAAAATTCATTTGATCAGAGTACCATCAAAGTGTTTTACACATAAGCTTAATTTGATTTCATCTAATGTTGCTAACCTCAGATTATTATGTTTACATGTTACAGGTTTAATGGGGCCACATTGATGTGAACACTATCTAGGGTTTTACAACTTAATGCTAAATTAACTTTTTATTTTAACCCTTGGTCTCTTATTGATTAAATTGAGTCTATGATTAAAATAATGTTTAAACCTTAGGATGATTTATTTATCCTAAAGTCCTTTTTAATAGATTGAATTTTTTATGTAGGGTCAAAATTATTAGATAACGCTTTTATTATTTTATGGACTTAATTTAAGATTTTAGCCTAGTTCGTAATCATATTTTATTAATACTAAGACCTTAGGATAAAAATATATATGCTTGGTCCTTTTTATATCATAAAATTTATGTAGGGTTGAAATTAATGCCAGGTCCATTTTATATATTCTAAGCCTAGGTCTTAATCATATTTGTTAATACAACTCAAACGTTAGGCTATAGTTTTTGATGCAAGTTCCTTTATATTAACTTATGCCTTTTATTTATGCCTACATATTTAATGAATTGAAATAACTCATGCTTGGTTGATCAAAGGAAGTGAGAGCAATGGTTGAAAATTAAAAGGACCTATTGAGCTTTAAAAGGATGTCAATTTTCACCATCACAGGAGCCCAATATAAAGATCTAACAATGCAAGCAAACATTAAAAGATCAAAGGTTCTCTATAGCTTCATGAGGGTGATAAGTGTCACCATCACATGAGCCCTGTACATAATGATCAAATGATATGAGTGTCAATAGTCATAAAGCATAGAATCCCAAAATAGATGCCAAGTGACACACATATGAGCATATTTTTAACATTTTCTTATCCTAAGGATTAGGGAGTCTCGAGGAAATGACAAGTGTCAAGATCATAGAGAGTCAAAGTACAAGTCAAAAGGTTGAACAAGTAAATTTTGATGTTTACAAAGACATCATTGATATTTATGTGAACATCAAATTTAATCTCAAAAATTAAATGTTAGGGGATTAAATTATGATGGTTGTATAGACATCATTAACAGTCATGAGGACATCACTGATGATCATTTGAACATTAAATTTAACCTCTTAGATTATCCATTTGAGTTCAAATATTAGTAGGCCCAGGTAGATTGATGGTCAAAATTAATCTATAGAGTTGATCTAACTATGCGATATCGACAAAGAATTTTCAAAAGAACAAGGACACGACAAGTTTCAAGCTCACAGGATTCAATGAGTCAAAACACTAAGATCTATGAACCATGTTAACTTGGGCACAAATGATCGATATTTTGAGATCAACATGGAATTTTTAAAGGTACCAAAACTAGAAAGAGATTACCACTTGACATAAAATCATTCAAAATAGGACTATAAAGTACACAAAGACCCCCATAGAGATTCCAAGTGGCATGCTCATGTTCCATCACCAAGCAGATCGATGGTGTGTGTCATAGGTGGAATTTTTCAAGGATTCAGACTCAATTAGGTGTTGATGCATGCCACATTTTGAAAGCTAGTAAACATAATAGATAGAACATGTAGATATTTGGAATCTCGAGATATATTTATTGAAAACCATTTGGCCTCATAGTTAAGCTAGATTAGGACTATGAACATGCATGTCTTAGACTTAATCTAGTCAGTAAATATGAAAGTGAAGATCTAATAATAAAACAAGAGAATGTTATAGTTGCAGAGGCATCTCAAAGGTAAATTAAGTTAACACTATAAATTATTTTGAGTTAAAGAACCTATAAATCCTTCCAAATTAATATTCTATAAAGGCATGAGAAACATGAAATACATAGTTCAGTTCAATTAGTCACAGCTAACAATAGTGTCACTGCTTCTAAAACATTGGTAAAGTGATACTTGTCTTGGACATATGTCTGAGTTCCATTTGAAGGTGTCTAATTTAAAATATCTAATAGGTTATTCTCATAACCTATAAAAGGAGGTAATTTTTCATATATTTTTAGATTTCATGCAGTTCAAGCTATAATTGTAAAAAATTGCCTTTATACACACGCACATGTTGTATAGATATTGAAAAGGTTAACTTAAATTAATAACTATAAGGGGACTCTTATATGATTTTGAACATAGTTAGAAATAAAGTTTTGACTATCACATGTAATTACCTTGCATGAACTTGGAGGATGAGGCGATCACTTCCTCAAGTCTATATAAACAATTGTAATCCAACTTGTATTTTTGTCAAATAATTTTAATGCATAAAAGTAACATCAATTTTGATCATCAATGAATTTATTTGTGTATTTTCTTTCTAATTTATATTAATTAGTTGTTACTTTCTTTGGTTTTATGTTTCAATAATCTTTAATGTGCAATAGATACGAATGGATTCTTAATTATTTTGATTGATATACTAATCTATAGATGTGTAATAAATATTGATAATTTTTTAAAATATATTGGTTAAGATAGTCAAGTTGTTTGATTCATAATTATAAATGTGTACTAGTGCTTTCTTTGATGTAGTTTTATGTGTGTGTGTGCTAAATCTACCTCAAATATTTTACTATCCCAAGCTTTAATCTTCTGAGTAAGAGTGTGTAACAACTACCCTAAAAAGAGAAACCTTTGTTTAATGCCTATGAATTTTTTGCATTATTATCTCCTTAGAATTATTAACCATGTTTGATTATGTGTGTGCAATTGATGCTAGCAACATACATAGGTTTTGAGAGCACAAGTTTGTTTAGAAACTAGCCAGAGAGGTAATTTTTGAAAACCATAGAGTCTTATTTTTTCCTTTACCCTTCCTTCATTTTGAGTTTGTTTTGAGACATACCCACTTTAGATTAAAATCCAATCACCCATAAAACTCACATATGAATTCACTACTCTTTAGGAAACATACCTTTGTCCAAAAAACCTTGTCAACAACTTACATGCCATACTAGCTATTCTATCAATAGGTTATTCTAAATACATACTTGTAACTCATGTCCTAGAGTGGATTTTACCTCCATTAAAATATTTAAATATTAAAGGCTACCTTGTTATGCTATGGTGTGAACAAAATGCACATCAACATAGCATTTGTCTCTACTTTACATGCCACTAAAAGTGCTATAGGCACTACATAGAAAATTCCCTCTTTAGATGTTTTCCTTACTGACTTAACTAGAGAACAAGACAAGTTGATCCATATGGGCACATTGAATTCCACAAAAACTCAATCCCTAATTATTATGAATGGGAAACCAAAGACTTAAAATAAAGAGAAGAAGAAGAAAAATAAGGATCATGATAATAAGAAAGAATCAACCTCTACCAAACCCAACATTGAAGCCTCCTCTTGCAATGACAAACCTAAGAAAGAGAAGGTTAAGTGTGCCTAGTGTAATAAAAATGGACATGATGAAAACAAGTTCATGAATAAGCAAATAGATCACCTAACTCATATCCTAGAGAACAAAAACATAGGTGTTCTTAAGTCCATCAAGCATACTTCATCTACCAAAGATTATACTAAGGTAAAGGGAAAAAGGAAAGAGAAAGAAAAGGGTAAGGCTATTGTAGCAGTTGCAACTTCAAAATCTTCATCAGTTAGTGACTTGAGTGCTTCTCACTATATGGGCTCTTCACTAGTCAAGTTTTATTCCTTAGAGCCTTGTATCATGTCTTCCATTAGTTTGGGTGATGACACTTATATACCAATTATAGGGATAGAGTCTGTTGAAATGGATAAAGGAATATTCAATAATGTTCTAAGTGTACTTTATCTTTTAACCAATTTCTTATCAGTGTATCAAATCATTCATATCAACAAAGGCATGAGGGTTAAGTTTTTACCAAATTTAATTATCATTAAGGAGTTAGATAGTGATTCTATAGTGGCAATGGGTATAGTAGATCACTAAGCTAGGTTATACACCTCACATTTTTCACCTGATTCTTATTCAACTATATTATTGACTCATTCAAATGAAGTTAGCAAATTATGGAATGATTAGTTTGGCCACCTCAACTACCACTACCCTAAACAACTTATCAAAAATGACATGGTCATAGTCTTGCCTTGAGTCCAATTATTTAAGGGACTTCGTGTTATAGTAGTTTTTTATTTTTATTTTTATTTAAATGACTTACTAAAATCTCAAATGAAATTAGGGTTTATGGAGAATACCTATAGATTAGGAGATGTTGTGCACTGGTTTGAATCCAATGACCATGAGATATTATTTTTGGATAGGAAAAATAACCTAAACACATGTAAACACTTGGAAAAAAATAGATTAATAGATAATTGGGTGAGATACCTGGTAAAAAACTAGTCCTGAGAAGTTGTGAGCTTCCTCAAGTGGTTGTCAGCTCATTTGTTTACACAATCAAGTGGATAAACAACATATAAAATTATAATAGAGAAAATATATTATAATAATGATAATTAAGATTTAATCCTTGATTAAGCTATCAATATAAGTATAATATTCATCACAATAAGCCATGGCATCATCTATATCATCTTGTATGACATCTAATTAGTCAACAATAGTTTTGAAGGAGGGATAATAAACAATAGTGCAAAGAACTAGCTCAAAATCTATGTCACTCTAATTATAAAATATGGGTTGGGATACTATAGGGATATTTATGATATTGATTACATCATGCACTATGTCTGGTAGAGTCATCTACATACAAAGGCCATATTCAAAATGATATAAAATCAATAAGGATTATAGACAAAGATATAAGATTAAGGTCTCAGGTTCTACAAATTAAACATAGTGGATCAATGTCAATCTTGATAAGATCAGTGATGATCTATAGAATCAATGCCAATTTAGAATTAAGTAGCATCAATTTTTTTTGTATATGAGTTTAATTAAAATAGAGAATAAATTGGATAGATTGGATGATAGAGGCTAAAATATGAAAACTAAGGGATATGGATAATATTATAAAGATTATATAAGTAGATAAAATAATAAAACTTGAAATAAAATGAAAGAAATAAACATGATTACTTACCTTCAATCCATTTTCAAATAGAATGAAATGATCCTTCACAAACATAGACATTCTCTCAGGCTTGTGACAGAGGATGTAGATTGAATGTAGCAAAATTTTGGTAGAGTGTTATTAAAGACACCCTTAGTTCTCTAAGAAATCTAATAGAGATTCAAGGTTTAGAGTTTTTGGGTTCATAATCCAAAGGTTGGATAGGTATTTATGAATCGATGTTGAGACAGAGAATCAACATCGATCATGGGAAAATCAACATTGTTTCACCCAAATTAATAGGTTTGTTCCAATCATAGGTAAAATTGGCTTTACTAAGTGTGAATTTATTGGTAATGAAATAATATTGGGGTAAAGTGGTTAAGAGGTAAATTACTTATGTTATCAATAGATTTAGGATGTTAGGGAGGGTAGGAAGGTAATATTATAGGCAAGTCATCAAGTTATCAGTGGTAAATATACTAAACCTTAAGCTAGGGATTATTTAGGGGATTAAATAAAAATAAGGACCTACACCACTTAAGTGTCTATATTTTCCCCTTTTTGTGGAGTGGTATGGAATGCACGCTACAAGACAAAAACCATGAGAATTTTAATTCCCCAAGTTTATGTGAGGAGGTATCCCCCCTCAAACTAAGAGTCAACATAGGATAAGGAGTAGGTGATGGGTTTAAAAAATGGAATAATGGATGGAATGGGTAGATAACATATGAGATATAATAAACATGGATGTATAAAATGAAGTATATGTTTTGCACTAATAGGCTATAAGATACTATAATCAGAGATGCCCCAAGGTAAATCTCATAATAAAATGCCACAACTATGAATAGGTGAGATTAAATATAGGTAAAACAAGAGGACAAGTGATAGGGTTTGGCTAACTGAAGCATCTGATATGCTATAAAATGTGTGCACTACCTATAAATAGTTGTTCTCAAGAGAAACTACACTCTTGGGACCCATTGAGAGGAGATACCCAAAAGAGTACATGCCTTATGTAGGTTGTAGGACTAACAGGGGGTTGAAATCCACAAACCTTAAATGGTATAGGATAAATAATAAGGTAGATGTGGTAAGGTATTAGGATAAATCCAAGGAACATGAATTGATGTATGAAAATTGTAATTAGTACAAAAAGGGCAAATTATCACTAATCTGAAATGAATTAGTGTTGATCCACCAATTGGCACCAATCCAAAATAAATTAGCAATGATCCAAATTTGGGTATATAAGCAAGTATGACATGGGAAAGGGCTCATTTGTTATTTGTGAAAATGAAATAATGCTTGAGAACTCAAATGATGAGTGTGATATGAAATGAGATGAAGGCTACTAGCAATAGATTGAGGTGACGATGATGCTCACAGGATGAGGTATGTTCATTATTTTTTATTTTATTTTTATTTTTTGAATTTTTTGAAGCTTTTAGGATTTTTGGAGCTATGATAAGGATAAGACTATGGTAAGATGGCATGAGAGAAATGGCACTAATTCCCCATGAATTGATGATGATTCATTTAGAATTGACATCATTTCCCTAAACAATGCCGATCCTTATGGAATGATGCCATTCCATATGGGATCAACACCAATTCACAAATAAAAAAATGTTTTTAAGGGATTATATTATATTCCAAGGTTTAGGCTAAGTTAAAGTGTTTAGGATAATTTAGGATTATAGGGGATGCTGCTGATAGGCATAGATTTTACTACAAATGTGGGATTAAATATCACTATTATTAGAGTGACTGTGATTTTAGATCAAAGATGAAAACTGGGCCCACTTGGAAGCTGTAGGCCTAGGATGAGTGCATCACTAAAGATACATCCATCAAGATAAAGGATTTATAGTTTCCTTGTTAAAGTGTTAGGATATCACTATTAGGATGTTCTAGCTTCTTAAAGGGGAGATAACCATGATTGAAGAGGACATCTACTAGATTCTATGAATTCTTATGCAAGGATCACCCATAGTACCTATAGATGAGTGAGGATGAGGAGTAGTTATAGTGAGGATGTAGAGGATATCATATTTATTATTAGTGGATTTGATTTTGAGCCTCTATATGTAATTGATCTAGCAGGGAGAGGCATACTTACCATGATGCTATTGGCTATATCCTACTATGCACTCTTAGACTCAAGGGGAGGTATATTTCCATGGAGCTTGATTGGGGTGGTTGTAGATATGATAGAGCACTAGAAAATTTTTGCATGGGCATCTACTTTATTGGTGTAGATTTATAGGGAACTCTAGGGTTGGAAGACCTAGAAGTGATATAGCATAGATGTGATTGTTATTTTATAGTGATGGTCTTATGAGCACATTAGATTAGTGTAGGCCATTGGTACTCAATGAATACAGTGGTATGATACATACTACAACATGGCCTTCCTATGATGGAAGGCTGATATAGTAGGAGGTTTTATAGATAGCATTAACTAGGACCTCAATTATTAGTGAGGGGTCCTATAGGGGTTGAGAGATGTAGACATCATTTAGAAACCTCATCTAAGATTTCATAAGTGGCCTAAGGTAGAGGAAGATATAATAGGAATATGGAGGGAGAGGTGGGTGATGGGGAGGAGGATAGAGTACCTAGAGTATCTATACTTTGAGAAATTGTGGTGATATTTTGGGTTGTTGTATGATATTCTATGGGCCCCACATGTATACAAGAAAGATGAGACATAATGGGAGCTCCCAGGAATAGTTACTAGAGATGTCTCTATAAAGGAGGATCTAGAGATATAAAGAGATGATATGGAGGATGCATGATGAACTTAAACATTTATATCATGGTGGGAATGACACTCGACTATGAGGTAGGATAGGTTGGTGCATCTACACTATGAGTGAGAGGATGAGGAGATGGAAGAGGCTAAGGAGGATAGGAGAAGATGAGATAGGAGATGAGGAAGATGGGGGAGAGGATGGGGGAGAGAAGGAGATAGAGGTTGATAAGATATATGTAGCTAAGATTATTATAGAGAGGGATACACTGAGGGCTCTATGTATCACCTTATAGGGATAACTAGCTGTAGCATAAGGGGCTCTTACCATTATGAAGATTGAGCAAGACACATTTTAGACCCAATTAAATAAACTATAGGTGGGGTTTGACTCATTGTATTTTATTCATGATATGGTGGTAAAGGATTAAGATTGATATTGGGTAGAGTGAGATAACTTGAAGAGGGGGGAGAGAGATCCATCTGTGTAGATACTTAAAAGGGTGGTGGGGCTGAGTACAAGGTAGGCAAGGATAGTGAGAATTGAGAGATATAGGGAGATAGTGGTTGAGATGAGATATTATGAGAAAATTATACTAGATCTACCTCTAAAGATTCTATGATATGCTTCCCATATAACCACATAGGGTAGGTATTCTAGGTGCATGAAATATAGGGTCGATGAGGATGGGGAGTGTACTTGGAGGAGAAACAGGGATGGGGACAAAGGTGGAGATGGGGGAAGAGATGGGAGTAGGGATAGAGGTGGAGCCCTAGAGAGCATCCACCTAAGTAGGATACAATTTACATAGTAGCCCATTTATTGATGTATTTATATTTATTGTACTAGCTAGAGAGCCATATACATTTATATAGATAATTTAATACACATTGATTATTTTATATATATGATTCATGATTATGAGTTATGAAGTTATTATGGATTTTTTTTATGTATTATGGATGTTCATGGATTATGCTTACATTTACATTATGGATTTTAGCCTTTTATATTATGTGATTTATTATGGTTGTTACATGTGATGGATTTATACTTTAAAATGTTTATGGATTATTGTCATTATGGATTGTTTATGGATTATGGATTTTTATGTGATGTGATTAGATTATTTGATTATGGATTTACATGTTATAAAATGTTTATGGATCATGATTATTATGTTATACTAGATGTGATTTTGATATATGGATTAATGTAATGTTTAAAATGTTCAAGTAATATGGATGTGACCTTGATTATGTGATTATGGAGTTGATTAATTTATGGATTATGGATGTAATAAGTTGATTAGACTATGGATTATTGAAGTATATTAGATGATTGATTATGGATTATAGATTTTATGTGATGTGTTTTAAAACTTTAAAATATCTTAAATTATGTTTTTGGGTTAGATTATGGATTTTGGATTACATTATGTATTATGAAAAATGTTTATGGATTCTTATTATTATGGATGCAATCTATAAAATACTAATTTCATGCTTATAGATTTTTGAATTACTAGATTAGGATATTTTTCTAATTTATTTGCACAAATTTAATTTAATAACTATCTTAACAACCTTAGGTTAACTAAGTTCAAGATCTGAGGACTTAATTTTAGGATTTTATAGAAAGTGGATTCTTAGGAAGAAGATATTTTCATCTTATATACCCAGAACTAAAGTCAATCCTAGAATCCTTTTATGTCAACCCATGTAGACTGATCAATGCAAGAAGTCTATTAAATTAAAGAGAGTTGATTAATATGAGAAGATTTTGTGGGATATTTTATGCATGATAGCCATCCTTCTATGGACTAGTATATATTTTTAGATATGTTTTTTAAATTAGATGTGCTTCGAAGGAACAATCTCCACTTTTGATATTTTATATATTTTGTGGATTTAGATAGTTGTCCTTTGAGGGATCAGTCTATTTATTTTGCTTTTTCTTATAGATGCTTTGATTTTACTTTTTGTGATCATAGTGTTATTATTTATTCATGGATATTTGCAGGGAAGGAATATGAATCTCTAGATAAAGTACAAATTTAGTCCCATAAACTAGGGAGAAAAGAGTAACACATGTAGGGGTATGAATACTAGTTTGATAAGTCCATAAGGCAAAGGGAACATGAAGATTCCAATTTTTTCTTGATTCATTAATGAATTGGGTTAGGATTTTGACAAGAGTTTTATTAGTTGCCTCAGTCTATCTATTAGCTTGAGAATAGAAAGGTGAGGATAAGCTAAGCTTAATGCCAAAATAATCATAGAGTTATTGAACCTTTTTGTTCTTAAAATATTTTCCATTATCTATGTTGATCTTATGAGGGACACCAAAGTGATAAATAATATGCTGACTAATGAATTCAATGATTCTATTTGATTTGGTCAAGATAAGGGGGCTACCTTCCACCCACTTAGTAAAATACTCATTGGCAGTAATGATAAATTCATGACATTGTGAAGACTTAGGGTTAATCTAACATATAAGATAGAGCCCTCACTGGGAAAAAGGCCAAAATTCCTATGTTACTTATAATGATTGGCTAGGGACATGGGATAGGTTGGTATGCTACTAAATTTTAATGCATTTCTTAATGTATTCATAACAATCTTGATTTAAGGTGGGCCAATAATAACCCAACCATCATATTATCTTAACAATGGTATGACCACTGAAATGTCCACCACATGAACCATCATGAGCTTATTTGATAGAAAGGATAGCCTCATGATTCTAGAGACAATGAAGATGAATATCATCAAAAAAACAATTATAAAGAACACCCCTTAGTTTGATAAAATACATGACATGATGCTAGAAATATTGCTTTCCATTTCTAGATAGATCTAGAGGAATAATCCCCCTTGATAGGTAATCAAATATCTATGCATACTAGAGATCTAATGGATTTCCCTCCACACTATGGATGGAAAGAAGGTCAATTTTGGTAAAGGAAGTTTGACTAATATTATGTAAAAGGATAAATAACTTAGATTCTTGAGATGATAATGGGATAAAGGAGGCCAAGGAAGCCATAGTATCTACAAACTTAGTTGATCGAGGAGTGGATTAGATAACATAATGTTTGAAAGTGGATCATAACTGATCAACCAAGGTCTTATAATTTTGAAGGATATCAGTCTTACATTTATATATGCCGTTAATTTTATTGACCACAAGCTAGGAATCATCATAGATATTAAGCATCATTAATACCCAAGGCTAAAGCAATTTGGAGACCTTTGATCAAAGCCTCATATTTTTCCATGTTATTAGTATAGTCAAAATCATGATTAAAGGATAGAAGGATAGGTGTCCCCCTAGGAGGGATTAGGATAATTCTATCTCCCCCACCATGATCACATTTAGATCTATCAAAGAATAGAGTCATTTTATATTATGGATTTATTTGAGACATAGAGGCTATATATTCATCTAGGAATTCATAATTAATTTATTGATTATAAGAAAGAGGTGCCTCAACACGATGATAAACAATGATTTGACCTTTAACTAATTTTTGATGGATAAAATCCATATCAAATTCTACTAAAAACATGATCTATTTGGCCATTCACTAATTTTGATAAGGCTTGGAATGCATAAACTTCAAGGGATTAGTGTTTGTGACTACATAAATTTTATGATTGAGCAGATAATGGTGAATCTTAGAATCAACAAAGACTAGATCTAGGCATGACTTCTCTATATGAGAATAATATGTTTTGTATTCAATAAGTGTGTGAATGATATAGTAAACTACCTACTCTTTGTGCTACTCATCATGATGGGAAAACATGGCTCTAAGGGCATGACCTGTAACAAAAATATACAAGAAGAAAGATTGTCCCTCCTCTGAAGTAATGAAAACTTGTGATGAAAGAAGGTAACTCTTAAGAGATTTAAAATCTTCCTGAAAACTAGAGTCCCATTTGAAATGGATATCTTTCCTTAGGAGGTGATAGAATGGTTGACATCAATGAAATATATGGGAGATAAAATGTTATATAGATTGTAATTTACCTTGAAAAATATGCAACTACTTAAGAATAGATGGGGGTGGAATTTTTAAAATGGCTTTGATATTGTTGGGTTGAATTTTATCCCATGGATGGAGACAATAAATCCTATAAGCTTACCCATGAATACTCCAAAAATGCATTTCTTGGAATTTAGATGGACACGAAATTGGATTAAGTGAGTAAAGATTACCTTTAGGATTAAACGGTGGTCTTTTCATAACTTCAATTTACTAAGGAGATCATCCACATAATCCTTAACAATTTTATGGATAATATCATAGAAGATGCAAGTCATGGCTCTTTTATAGGTGTTTCTCACATTATTTAGGCCAAAAGGCATAAATCAATAGCATAAGGTCCCCCATGGAGTAATAAATGAAGTCTTATATTGGTATTATAGTACGATAAAGATCTAATTATATCTAGAGAAACCATCCATAAATGAAAACATTTCATGCCCCATGGTTAAATCCACTAAGATGAGTGAGATTAATGTCTCAAACATTATTACAAAAGCAGAGTCCCCCTATAAGCTTGGTGATAGGGATGATATTAGATACCCATTGAGGGTAATCGATAGGCTAGATAAAGTTAATAGATAAAAGATGTTGCAAATCTTCTCTTATAAAAGTGCAATGTGAGGGTGAATTTTTTAGAGCTTTTGATTTATAGGCTTGGCATCAAGGAATGTGACAATATTATGTATGACAATAACATGATCGATACTAGGCATATCACTATAGGACCATGTGAATGCTTCACTGTGATATATTAAAAATGTAGTGAAATCTTGGTACTCCTTAGTATCTAAAGATTGACTATTCTTAACTATTCATGGAGTCTCATGAGATCTTATGTTAACATCAATGGTGGCCTTATTTAATAGACTAGAGGTTTCAAATAGAAGGGATTTACATAGATAGGAGTTTTCAGTACCTAAATGAGTTAAGATTGACTCATTATCCTAGAATCAAAGAATAGGGATGGTGGGAATATCCTATCCTATCATGTTTGGGTAAGATAGAGGAATGGTTTGGACCTCCCCATAGTGGTGATAGCTGAGAGGTTCTATAGTAATGGCTATGACTAAAAAAATAGTTTGGGGGAATGGATACAACGTCATCTATGAACTAAGGGGTGTTTGATGATGAGGATGGTGTTTCCTCTTCAAGTATGGGAAGGAGATTAATATCCAAGGTAGTTTTAGGATTTTTAATAAAAATAAGGCTGTGATTTTCATGACTTTTTAAAAAATATCCTAATGTAACCGTATGTGGGCCTTGTTCATAACGTCTTATACCAAACCCTTCCAAGCACACTATTGTAGGTATGTATTTATGAAGTGGGGTTTATCAAGGAACAAAACATTTAATGTAAATGGTTTAACATGGGTTTAGTTAGAAAGGCTTGAAGAATGTTGATTGAACCCCATTGATAAAATGGGTATGGAGGAAAGGTGCACTGAAGGGAATAATTTCTCCTAAATTTGGGAAATAAGCTTGATATTTGTCTAGAATTCCATATTCTTGGGGAGTGGGGAGAGTATTGAGTGTCAATAATTGATACTCTTTAATTGAACTCTATTGAAATGCAAAATTAGTAGACTCCTTATTGATCCTTGATGCAAGGATTATCGTAGTAGTTGATGCCTCATTAGATGATGATGGGGTAGCACTTTGTAACAAAATTAAGATATCATTGGGGTGAAAGGTGATTTTATAAGTTTTGAATGAATGGGGATCAGTTGAAATATTATGGATTTTACCTTCATGTTTAAATTTAATACATTAGTGCAAGGCAGATGGGATGCAATGTATAACACATATCTAGGGATGTCCTAACAACATGTTATAATGAAACTCCCCTTTGATTACATAAAATATTTTAGGTAGAATATGTGTACATACTTGAATGTGAAGGACTACCATTCTTAATTCAGGGGTGATGGTATCATTAAGATATCTCATAATGGTGGGGGATTGGGCTACCAATATTTTAGGTAGCTATGGTTGTTTAAGAGAATGAGAGGAGATGATATTTATACTATCACCATTATCAATCATGACTCATTTGATTTAAGTTTGATCAATTTGGGTAGTGATAATTAGTGTGGGATCCTAGTCATTAGGTTGTAAGGGTGGTATTTC
The DNA here is from genome assembly GCA_037957365.1 of Torreya grandis. NCBI lineage: Eukaryota > Viridiplantae > Streptophyta > Pinopsida > Cupressales > Taxaceae > Torreya > Torreya grandis. The sequence goes on from JARHVA010003227.1 coordinate 1,083,435, forward strand.
TAAGTCATGAAATGTTATGGATAGCATATTTTGAAGTGATGCAATGAAATCTAATAAAATTTGGTGTTTATAAGCTTGTATTTCAATATCCCATAAGGATTTTATCATATCCTCATGATGCTGTTGATAATTTTTGAAAAGTTCATATAAGGACATCTTGATTGGGAGTTGATGAAACTACTTTAGAATGGATATTTGTATTAGTTTTAAAGAATTATTATTTTGTGCTTTCCCTAAAATAGAAATTTTAGGTTTCAGAGTGGGCATTTTAGGATTATTTATGGTAGGAGCTGGTACTTTTGTAATAGTCACTTTAGCTTTATCATGTTTGTGGGTCTTATGACCCTAAGTTTGGGATCAATTAGTTATGAAAAATACATATATCTAAAACAAAAAGGAATTCATTGTGATTTTAGACTCATCTACATCTAAGGGGTTGAAGAGGGGCTGATACTAAGCTCTATCAAAGGTTTTATCTTCTTTTACATCTCATTCTAATCTTGTGGGAAATATGCTACTTTCTAAGGTGGATGTGACCCTAGTAGTTTGACTATAGGGATGGTCATGATCCAATTATTTCATTAAAATATCATCTTCTTCTAAAAAATTTTGGACTATGACCTTTAATGTGTTAAAACTTTCTATGTGATGACATGTTATTTGATGATATGTGCATATCCTATTTTATTGATACCCCATTAGTTTTTGAATATGAGGGTTAACAAGATTTATAGGTAGTAGAGTGATAAGGGAGGTCTAGAGAAGCTGATCAAGGATATTAGAATAAGACCCCTTCAATAGATCTTGATTATTATTTTAAATCCTCTGAGGCATTGGTATGGAAGAGGTATGTGACTTCGATCCTTGACATTTCAAACTAGTTATTTGAACATTCCCTATAGTAGGTACTTTATGCTTCGAATAAGCCTTTACACCTAAACCTTGTAGATAATATGGGTTTAAAGGGTTATATATTGGCATAATCATGGTGGGAAGATACCTTTTTGATGGTACATATTCTATAGTAGAGGATTCCATGATAGTGGCTTTCAGTCTTGTTGAAGGATGGGGTCCTAATATAAATGCTCTTGTTTGAATAGGTGGAAGAGGTGCCTTCCCTTTTTGAATCTGATTATGGGTAATGGGCATATCCTACTTAGGGAGTTCAATCCTAATGGGAGGATGCTACAAAGATTTTCCTCTTGGTCCTTGAGGTTTTTTTTTTTTTTGACATCTATGGATTTTCTCTTGATTTCTCTAGGATTTAGTTCCTCCTGAGTAATGGTGGGAACTAATCTTGAACTAGTCTGAGGTAACATTATAGTTTCCTCATGGAGTAATAAGCTAGAGGGAATTGATATGCTAGACATAGGTATTGAAATGATGTAAGGAATGGTAGGTGTATCTTGTAAAATGTCTAAGAAAACCTTTTCTTTGATATTCCTTTCCTCTTTTATTTCTAGTTAATCACCTTAAATACTTCCATATATGGTTTCCTCAAATGGATCCTAAAAAATGGGATCTAAAAAAGTTGAGGATGTTTTTTAGATATCTTCAATTAGTTTGGATGGTTCAAAGGTGTCTCCTATAAGGAAATTAGGGATAGGAGTACTATCAACTTATTAAGGTAAAAGCTGGTCAAGGATTGTATTAATTACATGATTTTTGTGGTCCAAGGTGGATCTTGAATTAGCTTTCATAAAATTTGATGTAGAAGCATGATTAGGGAATGGCTGCCCAAAGATGTTAGTGAATCCTACAAAATTAGTGACTCCTTTGGTTTTATTACTATTGTTAGTCCCTTTAGAGGGATCAATTTTAAAGTTTTTATTCTACAACTTAACTTTACCTCCTTTCAGGGCTTTGATTTTAAGTTTGTGAGCCATTGAAAAGGCCTCATCAAAGGTCTTGAAAGATTATACCCATAACATTGATGAGATATGTTTAGTTCATGCTCTCTTGAATAATTCAATTAGATCAGGTTGTGAAAGGGAAAAAGTGAGTTGATTTATGAGACTCCTCCATCTAGCCACAAATTCAAAAACATATTCATCATCAAACTATCAGATGGCATAAAGGTCAATGATAGTGACTTTTCTTGTGATATTGATAGAAAAATGCTATAAGAATATTTGGTCTAGATTCCCAAAGGAGAATAAGTAATGCTAATGAATTGAGCTATACCAATCTAGGATAGGTCTAGCTAACAACATAGAAAAGGTCCTAAGAATAAGTGCATTATCATGTGCTATAAGATAAAAAGAATGTCTAAATGCTTGAAGGTGCTACTATGGATCCTCATTATTTTGAAAATTTGTAAACTTTGGAAGGTCCCACTATAGAGGTTAAGGTATAATAGGAACTATTAGGTTAATAGGATCATTATAGATTTGATCATAAGTGAGCATGTTATTCTACCTAATGGAAGAGGTTTCCAAATTGGCCATCTTATTAATAAGGATGCTCATGAGGTCTAATTGTTTTTTGTATTTAGGGTTTCCTACCAAAACATTTTATTTAGGGAGTTGATACGTAGGAAGATGAGTAGAAAAAGGTTGGGATAAAGGATAACCAACCGATGTGGTTATGATTGGTTAAGAGGCCACCACATACTATGAGGCTTATAAGGGGATATAAGTAGAACCAATAACTTGGATAGGTGCTATGTATTGGGTGGTCAAGGGGACATATTATTGAGGTAATTAACTTACATGGGCTTATTATAAAGTCTAAGTTTGTGTACTTAAATGTACACTAGTTTGGATAGGTGAAAGGGTTGTTGGGATTGTAATAACTAGCTTTTGAAGTGCCCTGGTAATAGGTAGGGTATATGTAGGTTGAGGTATGGTGACATTTTGAGTTTGGGTAGTAGTTTGGGATGACACATTAGACATTACCAAAGGAAGATTATCTAAGGGTTACATAGTAGTAGTGTTAGAACTAGTCAGAGGAGGATTGCTATGGGAATACACCATAATAGTAGTAAACCCTTCACCTTATTCTAAATTCATGCCATATGGGTTCCTAAAAAATTATGTATGGAGAGAAAGTGGGATGCGTATAGCTTAGGAGCTAAGGTAATGGTTAAGTGTGATGGGGTTGCTATCTAGTATAGTGGTAAATTTAGGATCACCCTAGGTATGATACTGAGGAATAGCTTTCCCCATGGATATAGGGGAAGTAGGAGAACTAGGATAACTCTCCATGGATGAGGAAAACATTGGGTGATCAATTTTATTTTGTGACTAATGTGATGTCAAAACCATGTAGAGATAAAGGACAAATTAAGAAATAAAATAAAAAATCACACAAAAGTTCTTTTTGATTATCTTGTGTTTTAGTGAAGAGGAAAAAACACACACACACACTGAAGACATACCTAAAAAGTTTTTACCTTTTAACTTTAAAGTGTTATAAAAGAAAATAAAATGTTATTGAGAGTCTTAAGAAGAGGCAATCTAATGATGGTTTTAGGTTTGTTTAGGCTTGAAGATGTTTTTTTACTAGAATCGATACTTGCCCTAGTATTGGGGGCACTTCACACACCACAACATAAGGTGTCAGGTGCTTAGTCAATATATATTAGAAAACCAAGGTTTATACTCAGTCAAAGTATTGAGTTGGTTCTCCCCTTGGTGGTGAAATCCATGTGGGATAGCCAGGAAGAAGGTTATCATAAGGTGATGAAATCCCAGTTGGTTCTCTTATGTCAATATTTGATGAGTTTGTTATGCAAGCGGTTTGGTTTTTGTGTGAGATAAGTGATGACTAAGATAAATTAACTACCTAGATTATTATATATGAATTACCTAAGCAAGCAAAAATAGATGTATATATTTTTAATCTTTAAAAAGGAAAAACAATTTTGGATATTCTTTACATGAAATCAATCAAACAAGAGAAAGGGATAGAAAGACAGATAAATTTAGAATGAATTTTAATAAGAAACGTGAGACCTTAGGAGTCCCACAGGGCATGCTAGAATGTTATAGTAGTTTTTTATTTTTCTTTAAATTTAAATTACATACTAAAAACTCAAATTAAATTAAGGTTTTTGGTGAATACCTATAGATTAGGATATGTTGTGCTCCACTTTGAATCCATTGATCATGAGAGCTTATTTTTGGATAGGAAGAATAACCTTCATACATGTAAACACTTGGATAAAAATAGATTAATAGATAATTAGGTGAGTTTCCTGGTCGGAAACTAGTCCTAAGAAGTTGTGAGCTTCCTTAAATGGATGGAAGATCACTTGTTTACACAATTAAGTGGATAAATAACATATGAAATTATAATGATAAAAAAATATGATAAAAATGATAATTAAGATTTAATCCTTGATTAAGCTATCAATATAAGCATAATATTCATCCCAATAAGCCATAGCAACATCTATATCATCTTATATGACATCTAGTTGGTTGATAGTGGCTTCAAAATAGGGATAATAAACAATAGTTCATAGAGCTAGCTTGAAAGCTATGTCACTCTGATCAATAAATAGGGGTTGTGATACTATAGGGAGATCTATGATATTGAGTACGTCATGCATTATGCCTGGTAGAGTCATCTACATACAAAGCCCATATTAAAATTGATAAAAAATAGTAAATATTATAGATAGGATATAAGATTAAGGTCTTGGGTTCTATAAATTAAACATAGTGGATCGATGCTGATCTATAGAATTAGTGTTGATTCAGAATTAATCAACATATATTCTCTCTATATCTGAGTTTAATTAAAATAGAGAATAAATTGGATAGATTAGATGATAGAGGCTAAAATATGAATACTGAGGGATATGGATAATATTATAAATATTATATAATTAGATAAAAGAAGAAAACTTGATATAAAATGAAAGAAATAAACATGATTACTTACCTTTGATCCATTTGAAAACATAATGAAATTATCCTTCATAAATGTAGGTAATCTCTCAGGCTTGTGATAGATGATGTAGATTGAATGAAACAAAATTTTGGCAAAGTTTTGTTAAGGACGTCCTTAGTTTTATAATAAATATAGTAGTAATTTGAGGTTCAGTGTTTTTGGGTCTAGAAGCCAAGGTGAATCGATGCTGATTTACCCAAATTAGTAGGTTTTTTCCAACCATGGGTAAAATTGGCTTTGCTGAGCATGAAGTTATTGGTAACAAAATAATATAGGGGAAAAGTGGTTAAAAGGTATATTCCTTAGGTTATTAATGGATTTATGAGGATAGGGAGAGTAAGAAAGTAATAGTAAAGGTAAGTTATTGAGTTATCAATGATACCTTAAGATAGGGATTATTTAGGGGATTAAATAAAAATAAGGAGCTACGATACTTAGTTAATCATACATAGGGAAAAAAATTAGTTTATATACTTTGGGAGGGTTAATTTCTTGGAAAGCATCCCAAAGAAAAATTTGACAAAATGTAAAGCTTATATAGCTTCACAAGCATTGGACTTAGTACATAGTGATGTATCTAGGCCTTTTTTGAGTCTATATTTTACAAGGGCTAAGTACATTATCAATTTCATTGATGATTTATTGAGATATACATTGGTATACTTCCTTAATAAAAAGTTTTAAGTGTTTTAATATTTTCAAGACTTCAAGGCACTTGTTAAGAAACAATATTAAAATCCATTAAGGTTATTCAAACTAACAATGGAGGTGAATATGTTAGCAATATATTTGAGCTATTTTGCATCACAAGGGGGATTGATTTGTAATGTAAAATTACATATAGTCCTTCACAGAATGAAGTTATAGAACATAATAATAGATCCTTGAAAGAGATGGCTAGCTGTATGATTCACTTTAAGTCCTTAGCACCTTAATATTGGGCCGAAGCCATTTGATTGTGCTTGTTATATTTAGAGTAGGGTTCCTCACAAAGATTTGAAATTCATAACACCCTTTAAAGCTTAGCATGGAAGGAAACCTAAAGTTGAGTACTTTAGGGTTTTTAGATCTCCAGATATAGCATGTACACCAAAGAAGATATGTAAATGTATGGAACCTTAGTCTAAGCCTTACACATTTGTAGGTTACCCAAATGGTGCCAAGTGATACCACATTCTATATCGAACCACACATGATTTATTCATAGAGATAAGTTTTCACTTTCAGGAGAGTCCCAAAGACTCAACACTTAACACTTCTTATATTTCATTGGATTTACTTAGACTTGATGATTCTTCTTCTAAATCATATTATCTAGAGCATGTTCTTAAGCCTAGATATTCTTGTTCTTATTCTAGTTATGATAGTGAGGGCATTGATGGGAAGTCTTATACATACACCTATATTCATGTTTTAGAGGATGAAGAGTCAACCCCTGACTCACCCACTTACATGCTCCTTTGGGCTAGACAGACACTTTGGAGTGTGGGCATATGGGTAGGGGATCTAAAAGATGACATATGTACCTAGGAAGATTATCTAAGTGGTATAAATGATTTCTTTGATTTAGTTTCACATACACAAACATTTTGAGAGGCTTCAATCATACCTAAGTGGGATATTTTTACGTAGGAAGAATATTCTTCCTTAATAAAAAATCACACTTGGGATTTGACTTCACTTCCTAAGGGGAGGAAGATTGTTCAATGTATGTGGATATATTAAACCAAGTTTTTAGCATATGGGTTAGTTTATAAGTATAAGGTGAGATTGGTCACCAAATATTTTTCATAAGTATCTAGCTGTAGACACCAAAAAACCACACATTATGTTTCTAGATGTTGTATTGACCCTCAAATCACCCTAAGACTCCTTTAGGGCCATTTCAAAACCTTCTAACCACTAAACATAAGTAATAATGGCTAATTACACCATTTTAAATTTACCCTTTCAACTGTCGATGATCAACCCTCAATCATCAACTTTTAACCCTAACCACCAATGGTTTTCCCTTAACTACCTTAAGGGATAACTTCAATTGAAACTCCAACCTTCTTTTCTATTAATAGATATTTGATCCACCATTTTGCATAATCAACATATGTTGAGCTTAAAATTATAATATCTTGTTAAAAAACCTATTAAACTTATTATTTCACCAATCCCTTCCCTTTATATTAAGAGAGGAGGAGGAGGTGAAAAATCATCAGTAGTCATCATCAAAACTTCTTGTGTAGGTATCCTTTTTATTCCAATGACTAAGATAGAGATCAATTTCTGCTACAACTCATCAACCAATAGTCAAGATACTATCACTCTAATAAAATTACTTTAGAATCTAAAACAAGCTTTCAACTAACCCAAAAATTCTTCAAATCATCAATAATAAAGCTAAGTATCTATTCCTTATCAATATTCAATAATTAGTTTTTGTGTGTCATTTATTGTGTCATTTTCCCCCTATCTCATAACCATCATCCAATCCAATCTCACTTTCTAAATCCCTCCTATAACCTTCCTAGCCAAACCTCTCTTCCAAAACTAGATCCCATAATAAACTATGATAGTTTCCCAATTGCGAATAGGTTGGCCCTAACCATCGATGATCATTAACCATCAATGGTTACCCAACCATTAGTGGTTTACCCTAACCACTGATGGTTTATGCCTATCTTCTTTAACATCAAGCTTATTTGACCTATCAGACCCTGACCAAATCCTATTTTTTGAGTTTTTATCTTATCACAAAGGATCACTCAACCTTTTGAACCATGTTTGATTTATTTAGCATTGATATCTAATCATTTAATGTTATAATTATTCAAAAGCACTTATTTATTCTCAAGCACTTCTTCTATCTAATTTCAATATCTTTTGTTATTTATGCATGAAATTCATATTACATTTTTAGAATTTAATTGTTTAAAAGTGTGGAATAAAATCCTACAAGGAAGCTTGTCCTTCTTAGATCTAGATCAAGCAAGGCAATCCTCCCTACTAGCCAACTAATCAACCATTTATTTAGTGTTTTCTTTTCTACAGGTCATTCCTCCCTAGATAAAGATTAGTATCCACAATCATCTGGATCAACATGCATGAAATATATCATGTTTTACCAACCTCACCCTCATTTCAAGTTTTACAACTTTCCTCTAAATAAAATACAGAAAAATTTACATGAAACATTCTGGCATGCTTGGTGGGACCTAGTTATTTTTAGGTGATTTTTCTTCTTGGTTTATTCTCATTTGAATGAAATTAAGATTTATTTTGGGATTAAAATTAACTACATATATTGTTTTCTTGTATCGATTATCTCACATAGCTTAAATTAAACCAAGTAAATCAATCATAGTCTCAATTTTCTCCACACACAAGACCAAACCACACATTCATTTAAACATTAAAACATTGACATAAGGCCTAATTGGGATTTCATCGCCTAGTTGTCACCTTTCCTTAGATATCCTATTTATATTTCATCACCAATGGGAGAACTAACTTAGTACATTGGGTAAGTATAATCTCTAGCAACTTAGTATATTTTGGCTAAGCACCCAACACCCTTATCAGTGTAGTGTGTGAAGTGAGGGGGTAAGCCCTAATATTGAGCCATGTACCAAGTTATAGTATAGATATTGAAATCCTTTAAATACCTAAAACCATCCTTAGATATCTTCTTCTAGTACCCTCCCTACAAGCCCAATTTGGTCTTCATAACTTATCTTAAATTTAGGCATAAGACTAAAGAGAGATAATAAAGTATCTTAGGATTTTAACACATGTTAGTGTATGCATTGATTTCCTTGAGATATTTTTATTTTTATTTCTTCTCTTTTGAGTTATGAGATTGTGTGTATCTTCTTTTTTCCCTTATTTTCATGGTTTTAACTAGGCAACAACTAAGAGACCAAACAAATTAGGATCTATCTCCTAATCATCCATCTTCTTCTTTTGCTTCATCCATAGAGTATGTTTCAGATGAAAAAAATTATTCCCATATTTTTGGAAGTCCTAGTATTCCTCAGATGGTTGCCTAAGGTGATACAAAATTTTCCACCTTTCTAGATAACAACTTCATAGACCTCCAACATTACCTTAACATCATATCCCACTATACCCCTAATTTAGTTCCATCTATTGATCCATGCTATGGTATGCCATCCCACCTTATGGGTAACAATTCTACTACCTCCACCCAACCCTTGGTCACCCAAGCATCCTCTTATACTAATAATCCATCTAATACCATCAACTAAAACCAACCGATTTAACCAACCAACACCCAAACACCTTCCACCCCAATCCACAACTATTCTAAGATAAGAACAACCCTAATGTTGGCCACCCATACCCCTCTCACCCTTGGCATACCCTCTACTAGTGTTACCACCCTTCTTCTTACATTTAACCCACTAACCTCCACTCCATTCCAAATCTTGGTGGTTTTGATACCCCTACCCTTCCAACCATTAGTACCAAGGTTACCACCCATCCCCAACCCAACAACCTAACTATACCTCCAACCCAACCCATGTCAATTTATCAACCACTACCTATCACACCTAATCCAAGCTATATTATAAACCCATAGGGATATATGGCTCCATCTTCTACCCTACCTTCCATATCCACTTACCCATATATGGCACCTCTCAACCACTTGTGTCTAAATACCAATATGTGGCAACCTCCCAACCTTACATATGTTATGCTTATGTTGTACCCACCCCAACCCAACATAATTGATCCTATAATTATGGGGGTGCATAATAATAAATAGATCTCATTAAGATGCTAATGGATAAAATGATCACTTTAGAGTCATCTATTTCTAGTTCTCATAACTACTTATCATATGATCAAACCTATAAAAAAACATTTCACCCATATAACCTTATCCTCCTCAATGGGAGCTTCTAAAATTTTTAAAATTTTAGAGCAAGGAAGACCCTCAACAACATCTGAGAGAATTTAGCATTTTTTCTATTTGATTGCCTATGATGATACTCTCCTTATTCTCACCTTTCCCATGTTCCTATTAGGTCTAATGTTAGATTGGTATAGTGCCATTCCCAAGCTCTCTCTCTTTTATTTTGCCCAACTAGCTAAAACCTTCTTAGATTACTTTTTTATAAACATATCTAAGAAATTTATATCACCAATCTTTACTCCATCTAAAAATTTGATGATGAGTCCATTGTTGACTTCATAGCCCATTGGAGAAGCTTGATAAACCAACTCACTTTTACTTTTCCCTAACCCAAGCTGATTGAGCTTTTTGCTCGGGTTTGAACTAAACACATTTCCTCCACTTTATGAGTTTAGGATTTTAGGACCATTGATGAAGCTTTCACCATGGCAAGGAAGATATAGAATAGATCCCTTGATGAGGGGAAGTTAAAATTGAGAAACAAGAATTCCACCTTTAAATCAAATGAGGATTCCTCCTCCAAACCTAATAATCAAACCAACTCTAACACTAAAAATAAGGGAACCACGAATGTGGTTGTCCTTAAAACTACTCCTCCATCAATTTTTAACCATCCTAGCTCTTTAAATTCTTCAAATAAAAATACTAGAAAGAAAAGCTGCAACAACCAAAGGTAATTTATTCCACTAGGGGAGTCATATGCTTTAGTCTTGTAAAAGTTGTTAAAATCAAATATCATACAACTTCCACCAATAAAACCTCCACAACAACTCAATTACTCTCATACTGTACCTAGTTGGTATAAAGAAAATAAATTATGTGCCTTCCATAAAATCATTGGACATGATATTAGTAGATGCAACACTTTCAAAAGCATTATCCAAGGGTTGATTGATAAGGGGGAACTTGTGCTAGATAATTCCAATGCACCCCAAACTAGTCACTTGACATATTTAGGCAACCATTTCCCAACCATGCCTCTTTCACATACAATGAAAATAATAAAATGGAATCCTCTCACAACTAAGAGGTTCATACAATCATGATGGTCTTTAATGAGTTCACTGTAGAGGAAACCATTGCCCAAACAACCTTTCGTTCCCCTCCACTTATTGAGGTAGTGGAGTCACATTATATTTCTTTGGAAACCAAAACAAAGGAAATAACTATTCCACTTTCTCCACTTGTCAAGGTAGTGAAGCTACCAACCTCTCCCTTAGAAGACATACTAGAGGAGATAACCATTCCCACCACACCTTTCTCTTCTATCATACAACAATCCATTCCCCTTTGGAAATAATTTCTAATGAATAGGTCACTATACTTACCCCTCCCATGGAAGAACCACATTCCCAAACCTTGAAGCCTTTGATTAAGGAAAATGATGAGGTAACCACTCCTCTCTCTCCACTCATGGGTTTATCCTTTGATACCAATATCTAAGGGATCAAACCCATCTATAAGACTTTCTCTAGACTAGTTCAAAACTTGCAGTACCTATCTCAAACCAACATGGATCGTGCCACATTTTGGTACTATCTCAAGCCTCCTTACCCAACCAAGCAAGATCCCCCAACCATGCCATTATACACCCAACCTTTTTCTTCCATTATTGAACCTACCATTATCTCAACCAAACCATTAGGAATCTATACCCCTCAAGCCATAGTTGAACTAGATAAATTAACTCCAACTGAAGTAGTCTAGGTAGCTTCCCCCATCCCAACTAAGCCCATCAAAAACCTAGGCATACTACCTACTCAGAGCATTACTCACCCTCCATTAAGGTTGAATTTAATGCAACCTATCCCACCAAAGGAACCCCAAATCAAGCCAACCAAAAATAAAGAGTCACTTAGGATCCTAAAATCTAAAACCTTTCCACTTATTTCTACTTTGCCTTATATTTAGGAACACATCCTTCTTCTATCCTAGGACCTCATCCTTTTTTTAAGAAAACACATCTTTTGAAGATAATCCAAACTCAACCTCCTCTTCCAGCTATGCCCCTACCTATTATTTTCATGCCCTCAACCTCCAAACCCTCCACTACCAAACATCCTACTTCTAACCCTTTCATTTTTAAATCACTCACTACCAAGCCTACTAATTTTAAAAATTTAGACTCTAAAGCACCACCAAAAATACTCCACCACCCAAAACTCCTACTACTAAGCCTACTCATAAGAAGAATTTCACTCCAACAATCAAAACCAAAACTCCAACATCATTTCCACCTTTGCTTGAGTCTTATACAACCATCCTATAAAGGTTATTACAAGCTTTATTCTTCACTTTACTTCTCGTAAAACTATTTGACCCCATAGTTCTAAGCCATCCTGGTTTGATGACAATCTAATTTTGTCATACCATATAATGTTAGGATATGATACAAAGAACTATGAAAATCTCCAAGTCCTAGTCCATTAGCTATATGTTGATGATGACCTATTATTAGAAGAGCCGCACATAACCCCACAACCACTTCAAGAACCACAGACCACCACCCCAAACCTACCTACTCCTGTAATCTTATCCAAGAGTGAAGAGGAACCAAAGTAGTCCTCTAGCCTCAATCTTCTTGAAATCCATACCATCCATATGGTCACATGATCACAATCCCAACAAAATGATAAGGGGAAGGTACAAGTGTATATTCCATAGACATACCATTCTACTTCCCAACCACTCAAACAAACCCAAACACCCACACCTTATCCCAAAACTAAGATATCCATCTTGGGTACTTCTAAATTCAACCCTTATGAATCAATCCAAATAATGGTTCTAAATAAACTTCACCAAACACCAATGAAGATAAGTTTATATGAACTAATCAATATCTCACCCCATCATGCCAAGTAATGATAGAGGCTTTGTAGTCTATAGAGGTTTAACCAGAGGATCCACAGCCTCTATCAGCCTTTGTCATATCCCTCCACCTTTCCACCCTTACTACCTTTAAATATTTATAAATACCCTTCATTCATCCCCAAGATCTAGATCCTCCTCTCTTCATTGCCACATACATCAACCAAACCCACATCAAGCAAGTTATGATTGATGGGGGGATAGTATCAACATTATCTCCTCCCACACATATGAGTAACTAAAACTACTAGAGAAAATAATGTTGAAAACCATAGTAGTGTTTCATTCCATTAATGACATTTTAGAAATAACTCTAGGAACCTTCATCCTCCATATTTATTTAGGAACTTGAATTCTACCTGAGCTCTTCTACATAGTAAAAGGCAAGTTCCAATATAATACTCTCCATGGGTTCCCTTGGATCTATTCTATGAATTTTGTGCCATCTACCCTACATCAATGTATTAAATTTGAATGTGAAGGTCAAGTGATTAACATACAAGCTAACCCAAGTCATTTTACATCATTCAACATGACATATCATATGAATGGTGTTATCCTTTGCCCATCAGCTAAACCTTCATCAACCAATGATAATTCCATTTTTTCCACCAACCAAGCCTCAACTAGCTCATCCATTCCTTCTACCCAAATACCCATAGGGGACTCCTTATAATCCACATTCCAATGCCTCTCATTTGGGTAATATCACCTCTTGGCCTTGAATACCTTCCCACTCCCAAGGAGTATGGGAAACTTGACTAGAACCCTAGTAATGATCCTAATACTAGACCCACTATTTCTTGTGGGCCTCTCAATTTACAAACAAATATTATCTATGGGGGACTTGATCAACCACTTGCTTCTTCCTTGACCTCATCTTCTCCTCAACCATTCACCTTCAATTTCTCCTATATGGATAAACTAGAGTTTACCAAGACATACCTCCATAGGTGTGATTGGAAGGGATTCAGTCTAGGATGTTACAATCAAAAACCACATGAGTTGCCTCCATGTAAGACTCAAAAGCCTCATGAAATATTTGGTCTTAGTTTCACTCCACCCAAAGAGCCAACAAGCTTTCCTCCCATTACCAATATTAATGATGAAGTCCCATCCTGACCATCCACTCCACCATAGACATATGAAGATGTCAACATCATCCCCCTAACATTTTTTTCATCAACATGATCAGCCTTGGACCCCTTATCAAAAGGAGGGGAGATTGTTACCATTCTTCTGACTCATCTAGAGATGGTGAAAGATGAATTTCCTACCATTAATACCATTTGGTGTCAAGATGATGATTCCATTCTTGCCTATCTGAGTACGAACAATTATTTTACCATTAAACCAAGGAGCTTCAAGATTTACCTTCCTTCCAATAAGGCTACATCATAGAATTTGATTGGTCTTATAGTGAAATTCTTTTAATTTACCCCTCCATTTCTACCTATAATATAGTGACCAAACACAACACTAAGCCAATTAGGAAAAAACTTTGCTAGATGAACCCTTGCATAGCCCTTCTCATCAAAGAAGAAATTCAAAACCTCTTATCCATAAATTTAATTCAACCCATTAATTATCCCCAATGGGTCTTGAACTTAATCCCTATCACCAAATCCATAGGGAGACTTTGCATTTGTATAGACTTTTGTGACCTTAACCTTGCCTACCTAAAGGATGACTTTCCCTTGCCAAGCATTGACCAACTTGTTGATCTTACAACTGGCCATGAGATGCTATCTATTATGGATGGATTCTTGGGTTAAAATCAAATCTTAAGTGCTCTTAAAGATCAACACAAGACTACCTTAATCACCCCCTGGGGAAATTTTTGTTATAGGGTCATGCCTTTTGGTTTAAAGAATGCTGGTGTAACCTACTAGTGCACTATGAAATATATCTTCCATGACCTTATTCATAAAATCATAGAAGACTATATCAATGACATTCTTGGGAAATCCAAATGTTGTAAATATCATTTGACCATTCTTAATATTATCTTTGAGTGACTCATCCATTACCATGTCTACCTTAACCCCAAAAAGTGTATTTTTGGGGTCTTATTTGGAAATATCCTTGGCTTTATCATCTCCATTCAAGGAATTGAAGTCAATCCCACAAAAATCAAAGCAATCCTCAACATGCCTCATCCCATCCACCTCAAGCAACTCTGAATCTTATAGGGGAAGCTCTAATCCATTCTTCACTTTATCTCTCAGCTTTTTGATCGCTATCAACCTTTCATCTACCTTCTAGAAAAGGATGTATCTTTTAAGTAGAACAAAGACTATAAAAATGCCTTTGATTCACTTAGATAATACCTTCTATCTCCACCCATACTCATTCTTCCCAAGGAGGATCAACCTTTTTACCTTTATATTTCTACCACCTACCACTCTTTAGGGGCAATGCTAACCCATCAGGATGAGTAGGATAAAGAGCATGCCATTTACTACATTAGCCATATGCTTATAGAGTACAAGAATCAGTATACCCATACCAAAATTTTTTATCTTGATTTAGTCTTCATGGATACAAAACTTTATGTTAAGCATAGGATATGTCTTTTACTTAATCAAATTCCTTTTTTTTAAACCACTTAATCATACATTTAAGATATGAAATAAAACTAAAATAATAACATGCACCACATGAGAGAGAGAGAGAGAGAGAGAGAGAGAGAGAGAGAGAGAGAGAGAGAGAGAGAGAGAGAGAGAGAGAGAGATGAGAATAATCTCAAATATATAAATAAGCACCAACTCAAGTTTACAATGTTTTCAAGAACCAACTTGCTAGAGTACCAACCCCTTTGCTAAGCACCAATGAAGCAATGATTTGTGAGCACCCACCCATAGGAGCACCAACCCCTTTTATGTATAAAACATCAATATCTCTCAATATTGCTTTCTCAATAAATGATAACAGACTACTATATCTCTTCTCTTTTCTCTGCTCTCCTTTGCTCTTCTCAACTAGATAAAATCATTCACTTCCATACATCAAAATGGCTTTGTAAGCCTCCTTTTATAGCCTTCCAAATGACCTTTGGAATTCACCCTTTGAGAAATTTCAATTCACATAGAAAATGGTGCCAAACTTGTCTTACATGACCCTTCAAATTCCTCAAGTTGACCCTTCATGGGAAAATTCATCCTTTCCCTCTTTTGTTTTTATCTGGTGACTCTTCAAATTCCTCAAGGTGACACTTTATGGGAAAATGAATCCTTTCCCTCTTTTGTCTTTACTTGGTGACTCTTTAACTTCCTCATGGGTCCTCTTTTGTCTTTATGCAACCAAAAATATATTCATTAATATTTAATTAATATTAACACACTTTATCCAAGATATGAACATTAAAAACACCTTTAGACATTAAATGCTATATCACTAGAATTTTGACATTAATGACAATATTTCCAACAATCTCCCCTTTCGTTATTGATGGTAACCTCAAACTTAAACTACAACATTCTAAAAACCTATACTACACATGCCAACCTAAAATTGAGACCTACATAAATTACAAACTAAAAACATATAGTAACTTCCCTTTACTATAGCATCTTGTTTTCTAAACCTTTTCATATACCTGTTCCTGTATTTTCCCCCCTTTGACACCAATGGAAATAAGTATATCCTAGAGCTAACACTTATCTCCCCCTCAACTGATATAAAAATTAATTTGTTAAGTCACCTTCATGACTTTCTTATCATGCAACACAACCAAGAGCCAACAACATCCACCATGCTTCAATTTTTTTTTGTAAAGTGTCTCCTTGAAGCCTAGAAGAGACACCCTACATAAAGGGTCCTAAAACAAAATGAACTCAGGATATGCCCACATCTCCTCTATTACTTCCTTGATATTCTTGCATCTATAAGACTAATTTCTTTCTCTAAGAATCTATTTAGGCATGTCTAACTTATTTGACTCACTAACCTCAACATCCATGATGTTATTCATCTTCTCAAATCTTAAAACTATCCTATCTTGACAAGGCTCATGCTCAAATGTAACAAGAGATTATATTTGATCTTTAGGATATTTAGGACTAATATTCACTATCTTTCCTAATAACAAGAGTTCCACATAGTCCTTCCTATTTGATTCTTTATCCACTATAGTAAGTAATCTATTCTCACTCTTAGACTCAACTTAATCAACCTTTACTATCTTAGGTATCCAAACCTGAGTCTGGAACTTCTCATACCTTCTAGGGGATTTTTATCCTTTGACAAACCTTGAGGATCTCTTTACTCCATTGGGACATCATTTAGCAATATGGCCAACCTTATGACAATAAAAGAAAACAACATTTATCATACCTTTTGATTGAAGATGACTAAAATATCTCTTTGATTGATTGATTATCCTGAAACATTATCTTTACCTATGACCAACATGATGCCAAACAAAATAATGGCCATGAAAAAAATTGGAAAACCTAAAGGCATTGGGATGCCTGATTGGCTTCTTTAATTTGCCTTTAAAACTTGCATCCTTAACACCTTGGACTGATATTTCATGATCTTTCTCAACCTTTATTATGAGCCTCTCATGCTTATCCTTTAAAGAAACTAACTCAACCTTAAAATTATTACACTCTTCTTCTCTTGATTTCAAACTTGAATATGTAACCTCTAGTTGATTCTTAAGATCTTGAATAAACATCTTATCTTCTTTTACTTCTATAGCCAACTTAGAATCCAAATACACACCTATTCCTTAAGATCTTCAACCACATATTTCAAATCTTGATTCTCCTTCTTTAACTACTTGGCCATCATGATTTACCTGATCTACCTTCAAGCTATTAAACTCTATCCAAAGGACCCTTCTCTGATACCAATTATTAAGCATGGATATATATTTTAATTAATCAAATTAATTTTGCTTTAACCTCTTAATCATACATTCAAGATATGCAATAAAACTAAAACAATAACATGCACCACATAAGAGAGCGAGAGACACTAGATTTTATGTGGAAATCCAAAGTGGGAAAAACCATGGACAACAATATCAAGTATATAAATGAGCACTAACTCAAGTTTACAATTTTTTCAAACACCAACTTGCAGGAGCACTAAACCCTTTCTTGAGCACCAACACAATAATGATTTGTGAGCGCCCACCCATAGGAACACCAACCCCTATTATGTATAAAACACCAATATCTCTCAATGTTTCTTTCTCAATAAATGACATCACACTACTATATCTCTTCTTTTTTCTCTGCTCTCCTCTACTCTTCTCAGCTAGATAAAATAATTTGATTTCATACATCAAAATGGCTTCCCAAGCCTCCTTTTATAAAGTTCCAAATGACATTTAGCATTCACACTTTGAGACCTTTCAATTCAAATATAAAATGGTTCCAAACTTGTCTTGCATGACCCTTCAAATTCCTCAAGGTGACCCTTCATGGGAAAATCCAGCTTTTCCATCTTTTGTCTTTATCTGGTGACTCATTAAATTCCTTAAGGTAACCCTTCATATGAAAATGCATCCTTTCTCGATTTTGTATTTACTTGGTGAATCTTTAACTTCCTCATGGGCCCTCTTTTGTCTTTATGTAGACAAAAATATATTTGTTAATATTTAATTAATTTTAACACACTTTAACCAAGATATGAACATTAAAAACACCTTTAGACACTAAATTCTATATTGCTAGACTTTTGACATCAATGAAAATATTCCCAACACTTTGTCACTACCTTCTCAACCACAAGACTAATGTCATAACTGATACCAACCCACTCAAGTATATGCACTCCAATCAATACCAAAACAAACATGTGGCTAAGTTGATCATACTCTTAGCTGAGTTTGATCTTGAGTTCCTCCAAAAAACTAAATAAAAGGGCAAGTCATTACTAACCAATTGGTTGAAGAACCCCTAGCAGATTACCAACTACTTTCCCTTGAGTTTCTTGATGAGTCTATCACCACCCTTTCTCAAGAAGACATCACCTATCACATGACCATGCTATTCAATGGGTCAAAATGCCAACATGGTGGGGGAGTTAGTATTATCATTATTTACCTTGATGCTAAGCTACTTCCTTTATCCTTCAAACTTAAATTTTATTGTACTAATAATATAGCTGAGTACGAAGCCCTAGTGATAGGTCTCCAAATTGTTTTAGCCTTAGGAGTCAAAATAATCAGTATCTTTGGTGACTCCCAACTTGTGGTCAATCAAATAAACAAAGCTTACCAATGTAAGAATGATGCTTTGTAACTGCACAAATAATTATATGATATGCTCTTAGCATCATTTAAACATTACCATATCTAAGCCACTCTACAGTCTATGAGTAAGTTTGCTGATATGATGTCTTCTCTTGATTCCTAGATCATGTATGTGCCTTTTGAATCTAAGCTATATGTCACTATCCATCATCTTACCTAGAATTATTATATAAAATCAAAAATTTCAACCATATTTATTATGGAGGAGACCTAACTTGACCTTTGGTATAAGCAGATATTTAACTTTCTCAACCTTGCTATCATCCATTCCAATCTTTCTATTAATGGTCAAAGAACATTTATTAAGGGTAATTTTTGTTACACAAAATTAGGGGGAATCCTTTATAATCATGGATTTGATGGCCTTATTTTCTACTACCTACATAGCCATGAAATCTCTCATGCTATCAAGGAAATGCATGATGGGATATATGGGGGACACTTTAGTGGCCTAGCCATCGCCAAACACATCCTTTATCTTGGCTATTATTGGCCCACCCTTAACCAAGATTTTTGTGATTATGTGAATAAGTGTATTAAATTTCAACAACATGCCAATTTGCATCAAGCACCTAGCCATAGTCTCCAAATATCTAAAGAGTTTTGGCCCTTCTTATAATGGGGTTTAGATGTTATTGGTGAAATTAACCCCCATTCTTTGTAATGACATCATTCTATCAAAATTGAAATATAATATTTAACCAAATGGGTAGAGGCTATTCCTCTCATCTCAACCAAAGCTGAAAATATTTTCTATTTTATCAACCATCACATTATTTATCATTCTGATGTTCCTCATAAAATCATCACCAATAATGGAAAATATTTTAAGAACAAACAAGTCCAAGGTCTTTATGACACATTCAATATCAAGTTAAGTTTCTAATTGCTATATCATCCATAATATAATGGACATGCTAAAGATTATAATAAAAATATTAACACCATGGTAACTAAAATGGCTAATGCATCTGGTCAGGATTGGCATTTACACATCCCCTTCACCTTATGGGCATATTGTACTAGAATTTGAACCCTTATGGGTGCTACCCTTTTCTCTCTTGTGTTTGGAGTAGAGGTTGTCTTGCCTCTCAAATTCAAAATTCCATCTCTTTTCATATCCCTAAAAGATCTCATTTATGAGGGTGATCATCATCAAGAACATTTAGCGCAACTTGAACTACTTTACAAACATCATTTAGCCATGCTTACCCATCTTCATGTCTATCAAGAGAGAATAAAGAACACTTATAAAAAACACCTCAAAGTATGAGAATTTAATATCAGATATCTCATCTTAAAGGAAAATAAATATGTAATCAATATGGAGAAGAGTAAGTAGGGAAAGTTTGCTTTTAATTATCTTGGACCTTAAATTATAATGCACAAGTATGGATTGGGATCTTACTGGTTATCCTCTCTTGAAGGAAAAATGGAACCCAAGCCCCTCAATGCTTCGCATTTTCATCCTTTCTTTTGATAAACAAGATAAAACTCACCTTTTATCTAACTTAAGCTCATCCCTTGTTTTCACTAGCATTCATCTCTTTATTTTAGGGATAACCAATTAAAGCTAGTTGATGTGACTATCCATCACATCCTTAGCCTAATCCTAAGCATGGGTACCATATCTCTACCCATGGCATGATTATCATGGTACTTTTCTCCCCTTTATAGGATGGATTCTCATGGTTGTTGTCACTTAAAACTCCTTTACCCATTATCAACCTTCTTGTACTTTAGTCTTGCCTCCATGAAGGTGAACCTTTTGAGCGTATATAAGCAAAACCATGTCAATAGCAAAAAAAAAACAAATATCATCACACAAAAAGCAAAAAAAAAATCATATATTCTATGGGTCATTCCAACTATTCACAAACTGCTCCCTTGAAGGACAACTACCAAAACCAATCAAAATTGCTCAAATGTAAGGCATACTACTCCCTTGAAGGATAGTTATCAAAATCCATAAACAAATCTCAAAAAATTAGACCACTCTTTTGAAGGATGGATAAGTAAATCATTTTTCAAAGGATAGCAATTTCTTGGAAGCTTTCCACATTAATTAGTTTTCCCAATCCCTCTAAGCACTAGCAAAATGTCAAAAGACTCGATATCAAAACAAGAAAAAGCAAAGATAATTTTAGAAGCTACAATCAGTTTTCATAAGTAGACTTCATGCATTGATTAGTCCACACGTTATATGACATGGAATTATTTATATTGGATCTTTAGTAACCTATAGAAGAGGCATGCTAGTCTCACAAGAAGGTTCCATTATCATCCATCTTCCCTCTATCAACAAGGGATTTTTGAGCTTACTTGACATTATGTAATCAAGAAACTTTTTAACCAACTAAAGAATGATAATGTGAAGTATTTGAAGGGTTTATGTTCATAATCTGATTTAAATTCCATTTTTTTTAGTCCTTGTCAAAGAAAAATCATCATGCCTTCTTATTCTCTCATACTTGTTTGTTGATGCATTCATTATGATGCTTATCTTTTGATTGTATTCTCTCTCTTATCCTTTCTCTCATTTAGTTTTGTTATCTAAATTACTCTATGTGTTTTAGGGTTAATTCACCTTAATCTAACCAAATACAATTTAAAAAAAAAATTTAACTACCAATTATGTGTTTTATTTAGTGATTTCCTTCTTACCTTATTCATTTAAGTGTTGTTAACCATATGAACATTTTAATGAATTAACCATCTCATAATTTAAACATCATCTAATTAACTAAATACATTAACTAGTCATCAACCATCTATCATATCTACAACCATTTAATCATACATCAAAAATGAATGTGTCATTCACATATGTTATCCACCACATGTCTAATCTAGATAAGGAAGCATAAACTCATTAATTTAAAAACATGAGCATCATCATCAATACCCATAACCACAATCATATCAAAATAATAACATCATAATCATCATCCCATCATGAATGTTACAACATCCATCAAATATCAAACATAATCATGAGCATAAACTAACTATCCACATCATCACATGCCTAACAAAGTAAAGAAACATAGATTCATTAATCTAAAAACATCCACATTTATAATGAGTCATATATCCATCCATAAGCACCATAACATCATTATAATATTAATAAAACAAAATATACATAACCAATCACATAAAATAATCATAAACCATCTATCATCATCATCATTATTTATCACATAATATATCAACAAGTCATTCACGTATGTCATCCATCACATGCCTAGCTAGGTGAGTAAAACATAAACAATAACATGCCAATCATAAGAAAAATAATGATCATAACAATAATGACATCCATAACCATAGGAAAAATGTATAACCCATCACATCAAATAATCATAAAACATATATCATTTCATTAAATCATCCATTATAAATAAATGAGTCATCACACATGACTATCTAGATATCAGAGAACATAGATTCATACAAAAATGCTAAATCATATGCAAACATCACAACATCATGAACATAAATTAAATAATCACATCCATAATCCATATCCATAACCATAACCACATCATGATCTTGTAATCTAAATCATCACACACACGCGCGCGCGCGCGCACACACACACACACACACACACACACACACACACACACACATCAACAATAATGTTTACATCTTTCAAAACATGTATATCTCACTACATCAGCTTGTGAGCTGATATCAAAATCATATAATACATCCAATATAAGGTATCATACGAGTCTAAGACCCTAGAACACCACTTCCTCTAGGATCTTGCCCACCTCCTGAACCTACTTGTCCACTTGTAGATGTAACCTACTAGCCTAGTGTCATACTGCTATCCCCTCTAGTAATCCTTGCTCTATACTCACCCCATCTAGGCTCATCTGGAAGATATGTAAAAATCAAAGCCTCATAATACCTCATCTCCTCAACTATCACTACATATCTCATCATATAGATAGTCCCTGATGGTCCTGTAGGTGCCAATACTCACCCTTTACCTATATGAGATCATCTATGTCTTATATAACCACAACTAAATAATCTCTGGCTTGATCTCTCTCCCTAGCTAGTATGGCCATCTGGCCCTATGTTACATCCCTCTCCTGGGTCACCAATGTTAAAGCTACCTATGTTATGGCTAGTGCCCCCATGCTTGGTCTCTCTTTACAATCAATGTCTATATATCAAGGGAATTTACCTCCATCTGATCCCCACCCCCACCTCTACATCCACATCCATATCCTATTCTCCATAATCTCCTCCAAACACTACCACATCATAATGTACCTAGAACCACAAAAGGTACTCCTGTGTGACCCCTACATCATCAATTTTTGGTCTGCTAGTAGCTTCTCCTAATCAAAATCAAACTCCTCCCTTTAGTATTATAAGAAAGCACTAGGGATATCTTGTACTAACCGAAATTACCTCCTCACCCTATCAAAATGGATCAACTCAACATCCATATCTTGTCTACCCTCAATCCACCTATAGCTCTACAATTATAGGGTCTACCATAAAAGACTTGCCCATGCTATAAATTTGACATACATTCTCCAAATGACATCACCCTCGATCAATGTATCCAACCTATATTGGTAACATTCTAAGTATTGTATCCCTCCCCTATTTTGGTGAGTACATGATCATGCCTCTATCATATAAACCTGACTCTATAGTCCATTTAAAAAAATCCATGCCATGGAAACCCACATGGTTTAAGCACCCTAATGTGTTCATACACCTAGTAGTGTAACACAAACCCAACATTGATGTTATACCTCATGTGTGATCTATAACCCTAGAGCTCTTGGTATATATATAGTATTAGGATAGGTGCCCAAGCATACACTATTTGATCCATCATCATGAATACAAAAAATCCTAGCAACCAAAGGAAATATGCCATTACTCAAGTCTAGTAGTGCGTAATAAGTCATGACCATCATCATCATTGTGTTGTACATCCATGAGTATGAGATCATCTCACTCCTCATCATTAATATGATCTATTATATAACCTTGTAAATGTAGCCTCATTATTTGATGGATGTCCTCTAGTAGGATCATCATCTCTACAATTGGTAGTAAAAATGTGTTAATGATTAGTTTTCATTTCTTGATGAAGACCACCAACATAGTTACATCTTTGGGCACATATTGATAATATCAAATACCTCCCAAGCCCACTACTATCAAGTGATCTCACTCCTAGTCTGTCATCACTCGATGGACCTCATTTAGGAGCTATGGCACTCTATCCCACACCTTTAACTACTCCCTCACCTACAAGGTTTGATGTATTCCTTAGTATACTTTACATGTTAGACATACTTCCCTAAACCTACCTTTACCCTTCACCTCATCTACATATACCCTTAACCTTCACTTGATTTACATACCACCTTATATAATTTACCCTTCACCCATATTTACCCTTCACCCATCCTCCCAATATACTTTCAACTTAACCTAAACTATGAATGGTTGAGTATCAACCATTGACAGTTCCTTTTTTAACCATCACTAATCACCACACAATCACTGACAAGTCAGTGGTAAATTGCCAATGATCTCTACATTGTCCTCTTTTACTATTGACTAATGATGATCAATAATGATTGTCAGTGGTCATTTGTTGACTAGCAATAGTTGATAATGACCATCGATGATCATTATATGGTGATAACCAATGACATACCAAGCCCTAGGGCTTCCCTAAACTACCCAAAACATCCACCACATCTCAAAATTTTAACATTAACTTAAAATAACTATCACCTACACTAGTTACAACCTAATTACTACCCACCTCATACCCAATTTTATACTTAAATCTCATAGACCCCTTCCTTTCAATCCACCTAACCCTACCCACCCACTATAAAATATACAAACCACACATTTAATTACACCACTAACCTCATTCTATGACCATCATTATGGTGGCACTCTTATAACCACCACCACTTGGCCTCATGCTCTCCCTCGACCTCTCTACATCATTGTTGGATATCTATTACATTGGACCACCTCAGTCAAACCTCTAACTCACCACTCAACTTTTGGTTAAACACAAAAATAAATATCTCACTCATCTAATCACAACATCTCAAGCATCACCACATAGTCAAAGATAAGAGATATGGTTTGATTTGTAAATGAGGAATAACAATACTAATTTAACTTTTTACTATCACCCTTTTAGGGTTTATGTCCAAATGTCGATGCTCATATGTGACCATTGATGGTTGACATTGATCATTGATGGTTGACCATAATACAAATTTTTGCATCATAACTACACCTTTCACCAAATATTTACCATAACAAAATTTACATTAACCACACGTATTCAACATCACCTTCTCCACCAACCCACCAACTAACCACACCACCTATATTTGATATTTTTGGCCCAACTTTCTCACATTTTTTGACAACCTTGCCTTGGTCATTTTGACCACAATGACTACCTTGCCATATTGAAAAACTTGAAATTATGTTTCCTGTTGTGTACTATCCATTTATATCTTCTTAGGATCACTTCCTACCTTGGATACATATGAACACATTGACCTTTGCCTACGATACTTACATTTACAAGTTCAATAATAACCACCATACCTAAATGCAATCACTTGGTCCACTTTTCACTTGTCCTTCTAGTGCCAACCATGTTTTAGTAATACCTCACCTATGGTATCCTAGTCTTTACATGATATATGATATCACATTTAGTCACATTCTATGTGCATGCTTGTGCTTAATTTCCCAACCTCTCACCAAATTTATCACCCACTTAACTACTTGTCAAACTTGCCATCAATTTTGTTTCACCTCATCAATTATTGGTTTGAGTAGGAACACCTCCTCCCATACTTAGGGCATCTAACCTTATAATACCCTTCTATTTTTTGTTTTACAATTTAAAGATACAAACTACAAAACAAAATAGGGAAAAATGTAGACACTAGAAAACCACACACTATGGTTCTAGATGTCGTGATGGCCCTTAGATTACCTTGGGAATACCTTGGGATAATTTCACAACCTTTAAACCACTAAACATAAGTCATAATGGCTAATTATACCATTTTAACTTTTCCCTCTCAATCATTGATAGTTGACCTTCAATTACTGATGATTAACGCTGATTGTTGATGGTTGCCCTTAATTGCCTCAAAGGTTAAATTCAAATAAAACTACATATTACTTTTCTATTAATAAATGTTTGATCTAACATTTTGCATAATCAATGCATGTTGAGCTCAAAATTAGAATAACTTGTTAAAATTATTATTTCACCACTCCAATCCCTATATATTAAGAGAGGAAGAGGAGGTGAAAAATCATTAGCAATCATCATCATAATTTCTTGTGCAAGAGATCAAACCTTCCTTTTTAGGTATCCTTCTTACTTATAGCAACCAAGTTAGAGATCAAGTGCTACTAAAAATCATCATCCAATAACCAAGATACTATCACTCTATTAAAATTGCTTCAAAATATACAAAAAGCTTTTAGCTAACCCAAAAATTCTTCAAATTGGTAATAATAAATCTAAGTATTTGATCTTTATCATGATTCAACAATTAGTTTTTGTGTGTCATTTCTTATATCACTTTCCCTCTATCTCACAAGTAACATCCAACCCAAGCTCATTTTCTAGAATCCTATTATAACCTTCCCAGCCATACCTCTCTTCTAAAACCCTATCCCACAATAACCATTGATATTTTCCCAACCACTGATAGTTTGACCCTAAAAACCAATGGTCATTAACCATTGATGGTTACCCAACCACCAATTGTTTACCCTAATCACTAACGGTCTCTATCTATCATCTTTAACAACAAGATTATTTGACCTATCAGACTCTAACCAAATCCCATTTTATAAGTTTTTGTCTTATCACAGAAGATCACTCAACCTTCTAAAACATGTTTGATTCATTTAGCATTGATATATAATCATTTACTACTATAATTAGTCATATATGTTTTAAATTTTAGATTAAATCAATATTACTAAAGTTTAATAATAAAAGCCCATAATTTCAAACACACTAATAAGAATGAATAAGAGAGGTAATAAGCATAATAAGAAACTCCTTACCATCACATTACCTCCCTATAACTTCATTATAAGATTTGTGATTTGCATAGTAGACTCAGATTTGACATAGTGATGGTATGATTGAAGGATTTTGATAATGGATGCTAGGATTATTTTGACATGGGTTGGCTATGGATTTCTAGTTTTCTAATGGGACATGGATTTGTTATGGAGATTCAAGTTTTCGAAGTTAGTTTGAGGGTGGAGGGAGAGCTTGTTTAAATAAGAAAATGGAGGGAATTTTAAAAGAATTAAAAAATATTAGAAGTCTCTAGTTTGGAAATCTCTAGAGACTTGGAGGAGCTTCTCCAATTATAGAGGCTTATCCATAGGTTTAGGGGATAATGAGGTGTTGGGTGAATATTTTGTCGTCAACTAACTGATGACAAAATGGGTATATCAATCACAACATAGGGAGATTTACACCATGAGAAGTGTGGGTTTACCAAATCTGGACGAGGTAAATCTCTCCTCTCATCAAGGGGAGGTTCCCTATTAATATTTATATGCCAGATATATATATATATATATATATATATATATATATATATATATATATATATATATATAATTAAGTAGAAAATAACACATGAGGTGGTATAACAACAACTACCTCTCTTTTTTCAGAGGTAATGTATAAAGAACAAAAGAGAGAAATCCTGGTCCTTAGCTAATAACATTCCTCTTCTTTCAGGAATGGCATCAAACGGGAAGTAGAAAATCACTTGAAGTAATAAAGTCCACAAGAACACTCACGTAAGCGCAAAGTATTTTGTAGCCTCCTTCACCGATTCAGAACAAATGTAATCGTAGAATGAAACGAAGCACAAAGTTTTCATCTGAAACTATAAAAGATAACTGAATCTCAAAGATAAAATTAGCTCAAAGTCTATCCTCTACCTTTTAGAAGCATTCTCAGATAATATAAACACACCCACTTTGCTTATTAAATCAGATAAATAAGAGATTATCAGGAAAGAGAACATAAGAAACTGTTTCCTAGGCAACATAGATAACTTCAACACAAAGTCTGAAATAAACCTGCTTCTCATTCATTTAACAAAATATGATTTACAAGTTTGAGCACAAAGTCTCAAAAATTGCTTCAATTTGGCCATAGTGTTTGCTCTTAATTTTTCCAAGATCTATTTACAAAAGAGGTCTCCACTATATATAGGGAGAAACTCTCAAAATTTAGAAAATAATAAAATACAAAAATATCTTAGTCAAAGATGACTCATCTTTGACTTTGAGATATTTTTCTAAACTTTTTACATGTAATTACATATTACAAAATTACATGCACTTTTCACAAAATAAAAGTGCATAAGGAAAGAAGAAGAAAGAAGGGGAAAAAAACTTCAGTTCTTGTTGCCAGATTTCTTCATATGAGCATTGTACATAGCAATGGATGCTTGAATTCCTATGCTGTCTAGTGCAACCATGTTCTTGGATATGACCTTGGCTCTGATTAAGGCATCCTTCAATGTTGTGATGGCCTTAGCATGACCAATTAACCTAGATTTTAGATTATCCAAAGTTAACTGAGTGTCTAGAATATTGTCCACCGAGGTCATTGAGAAGGCCTTTTCTTCAAAATCTCTCTGAATCATCCCTTTGAAACTCTGAATCATTTCTTTTATGGAGAGAAATTGATTATCCCTCAAAGTTAGGTTGCAAGGCAGTTCTTCTAGTTTATTGAGTAGACCCATATCGCTCTTCTCACTAGCATCCCTAGAAGCTTTGAGATCCTTAATTAAATCCTTGAGTACCTGGATCCTGAAGATCAGTGACTCCTTGATCTCAATGTAAGAATCTTTGCTAGAGATGACACCAATAGATATCAAGGTGCTCTTCTTCAAATCCTTCATCTCCCTCCATTTGCTAAGATCCTTCTCTAAACTATCAATCTCCTGAGAGATAAGGGATACCAAGTCATCTGATTCTGCCCTCACCTTCCTCATCTTGCATGTCTTTTCTGCAACCTCTGCAAGCAAAGAAACTCCCTGAGTATGCATTTTTTCAACGTAGTCTTCCAAGACTTTTTCCTTTAAGTAAGTCTTCTCTACTTTTTGAATGATAGGGTCATCTATGGAGAATGCCTCTAGATTTTCCACTTCAGGGGGAATAGTGAACCTCCTTATTACTGCCGTTAGTTGTTCTGTCTTGGCCTTGTAATAATCTTTCATTTCTTTTTCTCGATCAAATTTTTGGACCATGATGTCCATAGTAGACTGAAGGTCACTTTTCGCACCTTCGTGAGTAACTTTGCCAAGTTCAACATGAGAGATGGAATAACTACTCATTTTGAAACCCTCAAGGGTTGCGTCCTGTGGAGGCTTGGCAATTTCTAGAAATTTTTGTCCTTTTTCCTCAACCAATTTCGAGAGGATCCTTGGCCTCTTCGAAGCCTTAGCTTTCACCAGCACTATTTTTCCAAAATTGAAGTCATCTAGAGAGATGGCTAACTTCTTTCTTTTGGGTGTGAATGCTGACATCCAAGGTGGGAGAGAAGTACCCACTGTAGCCATAGTTCCCTAAGCGGGTGTTACTACGATAGCTTTTACATTGCTAGTGGTGATAGTGGTCGTAGTTGGGGGAATAGGCAAAACTATACCAACTACTAGTTCTAGCTCTTGTGAAAAACTTTCCCCCAAATTGAAAGAGGGAGATGAAAAACTTGGAATGGACCTAGAGGAGTGAGGAGTACCTACAGAAGCACCCTGAGGATCACCAAATATAACCTTGGAAGGGGAGGCAGCTCCAGAAGATGGAAAACTGATAGGAGAGAGAGGAGAAGGGGAAGCCACATGAGACTGAGGTGCAGAAGGAGAGATGCTTTTGAGTGGTTGTGCTTCTCCCTGTGAAGGCAGAGGTTCAGTGCTTGGCTGTCCTGACGGCCAGTCATCTGTCTCCATTGGTTGAGTTGCCTGTTTTTGAGAACTTTATTCTGCAACCTTTTAGCCATTATTTTTGACCCCTCAATAGTCTTTGGTTTTTTGGAAACAAAGATGATTCTAGGCTTGTGAGGCCTAGAAGGGGAAGGAACATCACCTTTGTTCTTGGTCCTATTCTCTGCCTTCTTCATCTCTGCTTGATACTCAGCCTCAGATCCCATGATAAATTCTTTCAGGATGATCCCTTTGGCTGCTAACCAATCATTGATGTTAACCAATATTAGTTCAAATCTTTTTCTCAGAGAAGTTAGTTCCTTCTGAGACCATTGATTTGGAGGAAGAGGGGAGCCAACAACCTTTTCAGCTAGGTACCTACTATTGATAATGTTCCCATTGTCGACTAGACTGGAGGGGATCTCTACAAGCCCTAAATATTTAATTTGCTCTAGGGTCAGCCTGTAATAGTCCATCTTTCTGATTTCTTCACCTGTCCTCAGGTCTATCTAGATGTCCTCAATCATAGGCTCATGGAATTAAGTTTTCTACCTGATCTTATCCTTGACTCCTCTATAGTTAAATTTGTCTCTTCTTTTGAACTATTTCAAGGTGACCATATGCATCTCTATTTCCATGACTTTGGCTTTGGCTACTATTGCAATAGAGTACCTACCAATTTCGATTGGAAACCTGAAGCCTAGCTTTTTCAGCTCCATTTATCTGGTATACATGACAACCAGTTGTCAGTAAAGCTCCATCAGAACCAATTTGTCAGAAGGGAATTTGGGGAGCATATAGGGGTAGCCTTGGAAAATGCCAACTCAGAGATATCAGAAAGCGGGAAACTGGAGGAACATGCTCTCGTAGTCATTGACGACTGTCTAAGCTTCATCAGATACTCTCTTCTACTCAAGTTGAGGGTTGAAGAGGCATAGAAATATAGCAAAGAAGGCATCATTCACCCTTTTGAAATGGCAATTTGACCCTTGAAGTGTCAACTAGGGGTAATAGGAGTAGACAGAGGTGGTGTTTTTATCTCCTTCAGTCATCAAACTTGGGAAGGTTTGCATCGAAGCAGCTATGTACATAAGGTATGAGGTCATATAAAACTTAAAAGAAGTCTACACCTTGGTTAGCTTTTTGTGAAGGGAATTACTAATTTGCTCTCCCTAAAAGATGACTTGCTTGCCTTAGAGGATGTTCTTGATGAATGGGTACATCCATTCATGGAACTGTGAGGAAGATGGGAGGCCTCGCACTCTATTGAGGAGGGTGATCAAGTCACCAAATTATTCAATAAAATCACTCCTCAAAAAGTTTCTCGGCCATCTAGATAAGTTGGTCCTGGGGGTCTTCAGCCATTTGTATTTCATCACTTTCTTTGCCCTTTTAGGGTCTTTGCCATATTCCTTTTGGGCATTTATGAAGTCAATCTTGGTTACTTCAGTAGCTGGAGGGCACATGAAGACTTTGTCGAT
Source organism: Torreya grandis (assembly GCA_037957365.1). NCBI lineage: Eukaryota > Viridiplantae > Streptophyta > Pinopsida > Cupressales > Taxaceae > Torreya > Torreya grandis. The sequence goes on from JARHVA010003227.1 coordinate 1,114,902, forward strand.
GAATTTGAGATCCAACTAAATTATCACATTGACATTGGCATCTGAGACTGACCTTGTCTCTTTGTTGTATAAGCAGGCACATTGGAGGATGAACTCGGTATGATGTGCTGCCACTGGGAAAGCAGCAACCAAGTGGATGTTACTTTCGACAATCCTCTTTATTTCAATGCTTGGGTTCATTGCCTTTGTTTGTGCCACAAACTCGGCCATATCTACGTGGTTGATTTCGGTGTCCTGGATGTCGTCGACATTAGAGGTGACCAAAGTAAGTGAGAAGACACCCTGGTATTTGTACTTCATCATCTTTGCCTTCTTGGGAGATGCTTTCGACATTATGACTGGTCTTGGTCAGACGGGTGTTGATGAGCAAGAGTTCTCTAAAGGTACTACAGTCATGATCACAAAATTAGGGGGGAGTGGATGAATTGAGGAAAACACATTTTAAGTGATCACGGTCAATGGAGGTCACTTAAAAAGGCTGAGTTGGAAAAAGGTGCAGGAAACAAGGCAAAAAAGGAAAGAAAAGGACAAGATGAGAAATCCTCTGGAGTTATAAAAATTTGGAGGAATGCATGGGCAACAAAATTTGCTGCCCTTGCAAATTGGAGTGATAGAGTATAAGGGCAGCAAAATTTTCTGCCCATGCAAGATTGGCCTGCACAGACAGTGAATTTTGTTGCCATTGCAAACCAGGAAGAAAGTAGAGATGATGAATTTCACTGCCCCTGTAGGGATGGCCCGCATGGGTGGAAAAATTCACCACCCATACTTATCAGGAGAGAAACATGTAGGGGCAATGAAATTCGCTACCCCTGCATGTCAGGGAAAAAAGGGCAGGGGTGGCAAAATTCACCGCCCATTCATTTTGGGAACGCACCGGTGGGGGGATGCATGGGTAGTGATTTTCGCTACCCCTACATGTAAGGATGGCATGGGTGGCAAAAACTACCACCCATGTAGGTAAAGGGTTGTGAAGGGGGGCCGAGGCACGAACGGTAATTTTTTCACCACCCACGTGGGTCTTTGGGAGGAAAACCCGTGGGCAAGAAGAGGCACGGTGAAAATTGCCACCCTAGGAGTTTAGAGAGGGAAAGCTGTGTGCAGGATGGAGGGAAAAAAGAAAAAAATAAGAACAAAAACTTTAAACAACCTTCAAAACTAAAACACAGGGAAAAGAGGAAAGTAATGAAAATAAATGTTAAAAATAGGACCAACGTAGAAAGTCGCGTGCACCATAGGCTCAAATCCATGAAAATGCACCTCAAATCACTCGTCAAATGGTCCAAACATAGAAGGCAAGAGGAGATGATGAAGTAATGAGAGAAAAAGAGCTCCAAACTGGATTATATGGGGTGAAAAACACCCCTAACCACCCACCGTGTGTGGCAATAAATGCCGCGCATGAAAACCAAGGCATGCTTGGGTGGCAAAATTTTTTACCCTTGCATGTTTGGGTGAGTTTAGATGTAGGGGTGGCAAAATTTGCCACCCTTGCAAGAAAAAATGCAGGGGCAGCAAAAATTACCACCCCTGCATCTCAAAGGCAAATACACCAGCGACAAATTTTGCCACTCATGCACAAAAATAAGAGAAGAAAAACACTAACTCTAAAAGAGGCAGTCTGGGGGAGGGGCTTTATTAGTTGCAATGAGATCGTAACAATTCTAACGTTCCTAGGCCAAGATGAGAATGAATTCAAAACCCATCTCAAAAACAAACTTAGAGAGACAAAAGACGAAATGGACAAGTTTTGTAGGGGGTTGTTCCCAAAAATGGGCTAAGCTAATTTTGGAAACAATAGTTGGCTCCTGTTGGGGAACTTATATTAATCAAATTGATTAGTGAGAGTAGAAACCAGTCTCTAAGTGCCTTCATCCAAGCCATTGGGCTCCAGAGTCAAGCCAAAAATGAAATAAAAATAGACAAAACATAAAATTGTACATATATATAAACAGACTTATCCAAACTTCAAGGATTGAACAGCTTTAGATGCTGCCCACTGTGAGGTAGTGCAAATGGTGTTCCATCTTGGTACTCCAGCAAGAAGCTAGCCTCACCATAGAGCTATCGAATGGTGAATGGGCCTCTCCATAGGGAGTCAAATTTGCCATGCATCCCTTTTGGTTCTCGCCTTTTGTCCCACAACAAGACATGGTCTCTAACTTAGAATTTGTGGATCTTAGCTTTTTTATCAAAAAGTGCCTTTACCCAATTTTGATGCTCTATAATCCGATCCACTACCATGGTTCATCGCTCATTCAGCTTGGTCAGACACAGGATTCTTTTGTCGACTGAGCTTTCAAAGGTTGAGTCTTCGATTGCTTTAGTTAACCTAAGCGCTGGTACTTCAAAGGTGATGAGAATTTCTGCATTTAATCCATATAGAAGATGAAAAGGTGACATACCTATAGCTCTTTTGGGTGTTATCCTGTTTGCCCATAAATCATCATATAATGCTTTGTGCCATGTTCTCTGATTGTCATCCACCAACTTCCTGATAGTAGTGACCAGGTTCTTGTTACTTGATTCTACTTGACCATTTCCTTGAGGGAAATAATCTGAAGTGTGGGATAAGGTAATACCATAATAAAAACAAAATTGAGTAATTTCATATGATGAAAAATAGGCCACATTATCTGTTACAATTTTTAGTGGGACTCCAAACCTAGAGATGATATTTTATTTGAGAAAACTACACACCACTTCAGACGTAGCATGCTTGGTTGGGATGGCCTCCACCCATTTAGTAATTCATTGCCATGAGGACATAATCATGTCTGGCACTGGAAGATGGGTTGACTATGCTAATGAAGTCAATACCCCACTACTGAAATGGTTCTTCGATTACTACCAGCTTGAGAGGCAAAGCAGGCAGCTTAGGCTTTCCAATGAATTGTTGACACAATTCGCACCTACGCACCTATTTGTAGGCATCTTGGAACAACATCGGCCAATAATACATATCTCATAGAATTTTGTGTACTGTCACTGGTGTAGAAAAATGCGCTCCATAGGCCAGATTATGGAAAGACTCTAAGAGTTTTTCTTATTGCGCCTTATCAACACAATGAAGAAATGCCCTGTCCAGAGTTCTCTTGTAAAGACCATTGTCCCACAGGACATAACCAACTACTTTTAATTTAACATTCCATGTCCCTTTAAAAGAAAGATGAGTGGGACACTCACCATAATTCAAAAAATGAGCAATGTCTAAATACCACTCGTCGGTGGTTGCAAAAAAAAGGACCGTAGGCACGCCTTTGATCTCTACTTCTTCACTTTCTGCTTCACTTGGAATGTTGTTGGCGATCAACTAGAAAAATCCCCTTCCTCGCACGAGCATGGCAGGTTTGATGTCCAAATCAAACTCCTGAGTCTTGGAAATTTAGTTACCTCTCTTTGTACCGAACTCCTGCTGAGTCAAAATGGATTTTACTGTTGTGTCGGGTATGAGAACTTTAGTGTGAGAATTTAGGATATAAAAACTGAAATGCTTGACCCCTTTGACCACTGCGTATGCATGCTTCTCCATAAGGGAATATTTTAGCTCATGATCCTTAAGTGGACAAATCATGAAAGAGATAGGAGATTCTACACCTTCTAGATTTTGTTGGACCAAAATGGCTGATAGTGTATGCTCGGAGGCATAACTATATATTTTGAAACTTTTAGTATAATCTGGACAAACCAAGACTAGTGCACAGGCAATTTCTTCCTTATTTTATTTGAATACTAATTTTCCCTCAGCAGTCCACCTAAATGTAGCATTGCCCTTCATCATGTTGACAATGTGACAGGTTTTCTCAGCAAACTTGGGAATGAATCTTTGAAGAAAGTTCACCTTTCCAAAGAAAGAGTGAACTGCGGTCTTGCTGGTAGGTAGAGTAAGTTCTTGGATGGACTTGATTCTCTTTGAATCAATTTTAATACCTTCACGAGACACGATGTGTCTGAGAAGTTTCCCCTCAGTAACTCCAAAGATAGATTTCTTTGGGTTTAAAGAAATACCATTCTGATGACAACATTCCAGTATCCTTTGCAAATGATGGACATGCTCAGAATGGTGTTTTGAAAACACTGTTAGATCATCCAGGTATACTATAATGAATTTCCCTATTTCATATTTGAAAATGAGATCCATCACCCTTTGAAATGTGGCACCTGCATTTATCAGACCAAAAGGCATTCTTTGATAAGAAAATGTGCCCCAAGGTGTGGTGAATGCTGTCTTATGTTGATCTGCTTATTTGACTTCGACCTAATTGTACCCCAAAAAACCATCCAGCATTGATAACATTTCTAAACCTGTTACCATCTGCAGAACTTGATCCATGATAGGAAGAGGGTAGTTATCTTTTAAAGATAACTGGTTTAAGTTTCTAAAATCCACACAAATTTAAATTTCACCATTCTTCTTCTTGACATGCACTATATTGGCAATCTATGTTGAGTGATGGATTGGGAAAATTATTCAAGCATCAAGCATCTTTTGTATCTCAGCTAAAATAGTACCTAAAATTTTTGGATTATATTGCCTAGACTTTTGCTTGTATGGTACGGAGTTTGCCTTCAGAGGAATGTTGTGGCAAATGTCATATAGCTTGAGTGATTTCAGATCATTGTAAGAATAGGCCAATACATCCATATATTGGTGAAGTAGACTAGCAAGCTCAAATCTTTCCTCGGGAGTGCAACATTTCCCAATGTTTACCATTTTAAGATCGCGCTTGGTTCCCAAGTTTACCTGATCAAAATCTTGAGAGGAGTTTGAATCTATTCGCTATTGTTTAATAAACCTATCATGGTTATCAAACAACTTCTCTAGGGAAACCAGACCTTTGGAAATTTTATTCCCCTTAAGCTGTAAGAAATCCTCACTTGTATTCGTATTTGACTCAGGAGTTGCTTCACATCCTCAGAGTTTACTACCTTCAAAACGTAGTTGTTTAAAACTATCCTTTTATTCCAAGAAGGTGATGATTTGATCATCATTGTTAAATACCTACCAATGGCTGGCATTATCAGGTACACTTGGCTGAAAGACCAGTTCAATAGTGTACTTATCTCACTTAAAGTCTGGGTGAGGGACTAAGAGAGTAGTAGAGACAGCCAATGCATCTGCTCGGTCATTGAATTCCCTGGGAACGACAGAGATATTGAAAGCATCAAAATTTTCAATCTGATCCCAGACAAGATTGTGATAGTGGCACAACCTTTCATTTTTTGTCTGATAGAGGTTCCTTACCTGACAAACTATCAACTCAGCATCCCCTTTAGCATGGAGTAGCTTAATACCCTTTTCTCTGACAGCCTATAGTTTGAGCAATAGGGATTCATACTCAGCCATGTTGTTGGTATTGTTGAACTACAATTTGTAATACAAAGGAATAATTTCTCCCTGAGGAGATACCAACACAACCCCAGCTCCCGAACCAGTAGAAGAGCAGCTGTCATCAAATTCTAAGGTCCATACCTCGTTAGATGCTGATTTTTCTTTGAAAATTCTTTTGTTTGGGGAAAGAGGTTCTTCCACGTGTTCATTTTGATTTGTCAATTTTTTTGCTATGTTAGATGAACACAATCTCAAGTTATAATTCATAAGAGTTTCATCAGATGCCCCATGGAAATCATCCGTAGATAGGAAGTAGTTGCCCATGCCTGAGGACTCACATAAAATTTGAGATTTTGGTGCTGACAATCGGGTAACTACATATCTTGCCTATTTTTTAGGAAGTAACTTCTTCATGACACCTTGAATTGGAATTCTTGCTTCAGACAAGTCCATACTCAGCTCACCTCCAACGTCTTTGTATAAATTCTGCCTGAGTAAGATGCCGTAAGATGCTGGAACATTGGCCACTAAAATCGTCATCTTTATCTGCTTTTTTGAAAAAGCCACGAAAGCATATTGAGCATCTTTTATCTGACCAAGGAGGGGAAATTGCTTATTTTCCATAGAAAAACACCTCCAAAAAGTTTTGGTTAGAGTTAGGCCAAGAGAATCCGCCACCTTCGCGGGCATGACATTATCTGAGGCTCCAGAATCTATAATACAATTACTCAGTTTATAACCATTTATAAGTAGGGAAACATAGAAAGGTTCTATTTTCTTGGGAGCAATAGGGGGAGTCATAACAAGATTGTTTTAGGCCAGTTTATCTTTAGGAGGATCATGAACGGCCTGCAAAGAATCTTGTCCTACGGAGATGGCTTTGTTTTTTACGTATTCTACTAACCTATAAAATTGTTCTAGGTTAGCCCTCAAATATTCAACCTCTATCATTTGAATTCTAGTCTTTCTAGCATGATCAATTATATCAAATAATTGAAAATAAATTGAAATAGAGGAAGAGAGTCCATCATCAGGGACTTTAGTAGGCATGGCACTGGTTTGAGCAACAGAAGTGGAAGGTATCGGGTGATTGGAGGTATTTACTTTTTTATGAATCACTTGATCTTTTGATTGTGGGGGCAATGGAGTCCCTCATTTAGCGATGGAAACCACTGGCCAGGGTTCTTCCTCTACCTTTCCTTTATTAGTCTATGAGGCCAACTGATTTTGAGATCTAGTGAAAACATCGTAAGATCCATCCAAACCTTCCCTGTTACTTCCAGCTTCATCCTGGTAATCCAAGAAACTGATATTGGAGTCGCCAACTAATTTTTCTTATCGTTCATCAAAGAGATTAACATCTTCTTATTTTTCTAACTAAGGTTGGAATGAATTGTCATGTTCATCCTCTAGGTAACTGATCGCTGAATTGTCAGGTATTGCTTCAATGGTCAATCTCCCTGGAGGGGGAGGTTAGCGATTTGATTGCCCTTAGTTCTAGGTAGCATTACCTTGATATTACTAATTCTAGAATGTTCTCATGGGCATATCTCGATAGGTAGGAGTAGATGTACCTTGGGCTATTTTCCTTTTCAAAGCTATCAATTCATTCGTAAAGTTCTACACCATAGAATCTATAGTGCCTGAAGAAGAACTTTCAGTAGATGAAGAGAGTTTATTTTTACTAGGGTCTTTTCTCATCTTACCTACCAGGATAAGATCATTTTCAATCTCAGTAGCCAAATTTTGAGCTAGGGCTAGATTCATAGGGCCAGCTCACCTTAATAGAAAACTTAGTTCGGGAAGCTGCAAATTGATAAAAAAAACACTTGAGATTTTCCAGAGTGGGCTAAGCCACAGTTGGGATCTAGTTCCTCAACTTGTTAAATTTAGCTATGAAATCCCTCATGGTTTCCTGGGATTCTTTTTTCATCTATGTTAGCTGGGCTAACAAAGCATGTGCATCTTTAGTAGGTTTAAACTTGGCTTCAAATTTAGATTTGAGTGTATCCCAGTCAGTTATTGACCTGGCCTGCAGGTGATAGAACCAATCCGCGATAGCTCCTTATAGGGTTTCCACAAAAAGTCTCACTGATACATCTTCAAATTTGACACCAATTATGCCACATGTTATGGAGAAAGTGGCAATATGCTCGTTGGGGTGAACCTTTCCATCACCAAAAAACTTAGGAATTTGTTTCCTAGAACTACGAGGTAGTTCATGCAAAGGTGCAGTTAAATTAAGAGGACCAAAGGAATTGCCCCATGGACCTTGAGCCATTATGATAGGACAATTAAATGGAGCGATAAAAAACCTTGGTGGAGTATTTATAGGTAGGACACAATTAACAGTAGGAAAAGAAGCTCTGCTTTGCGTCGATGACCTGATAAGGTTAGGAGGAAAACTCCTAGACCGTTGCAGGAAAGGTGACGGAGGAAAGAGATCAAAGTTTCTCTACCATGCCAACTCAAACATAGGGTCAAAAACACCCTTGGCTCTCTAGTTTCTTGTGTAGCATGGGGTTGCCATATTTTAAATGAAAAAGGGACTGAAACTGCTTCAAGTTAAAGCTTGAGGCTTCAAAATGCATGTTTGTAGTCCCCAACAGAGTTGCCAAAAAATTGTTGGGTGAATATTTTGTCGTCAACTAGCTGATGACAAAATGGGTATATCAACCAAAACATAGGGAGATTTACACCATGAAAAGTGTGGGTTTACCTGATCTGGATGAGGTAAATCTCTCCTCTCATCAAGGGGAGGTTCCCTATTAATATTTATGCACCAAAATATATATATATATATATATATATATATATATATATATATATATATAATTAAGCAGAAAATAACACATGAGGTGGTATAACAACATCTACCTCTCTTTTTTTAGAGGTAATGTATAAAGAATAAAAGAGAGAAATCTTGGTCCTTAGCTAATATCATTCCTCTTCTTTTAGTAATGGCATCAAACGGGAAGCAAAAAATCACCTAAAGTAACAAAGTCCACAAGAACACTCACGTAAGCGCAAAGTCTTCCGTAGCCTCCTTCACCGATTCAGAACAAACGTAACCATAGAATGAAATGAAGCACAAAGTCTTCATCTAAAACTACAAAAGATAACTGAATCTCAAAGATAAAAGTAGCTCAAAGTCTATCCTCTACCTTTTAGAAGCGTTCTTAGATAATATAAACACACCTACTTTGCTTATTAAATCAAATAAACAAGAGATTATCAGGAAAGAGAACATAAGATACTATTTTCTAGACAACACAGATAACTTCAACACAATGTCTGAAATAAACCTGCTTTTCATTCATTTAACAAAATATGATTTACAAGTTTGAGCACAAAGTCTCAAAAATTGCTTCAATTTCGAGAGAGTGTTTGCTCTTAATTTTTCCAAGATCTATTTACAAAAGAGGTCTCCACTATATATAGGGAGAAACTCTCAAAATTTAGAAAATAATAAAATACAAAAATATCTCAGTCAAAGATGACTCATCTTTGACTTTGAGATATTTTTTTGAACTTTTTACATGTAATTACATATTACAAAATTACATGCACTTTTCACAAAATAAAAGTGCATAAGGAAAGAAGAAGAAAGGAGGAAAAAACTTCAGTTCTTGCTGCCAAATTTCTTTATATGAGCATCGTACATAGCAATGGATGCCTGAATTCTTATGTTGTCTAGCACAACTGTGTTCTTGGAGATGACCTTGGCTCTGATTAAGGCATCCTTCAATGTTGTGATGGCCTTAGCATGACCAATTAACCTAGATTTTAGATTATCCAAAGTTAACTGAGTGTCTAGAATATTGTCCACCGAGGTCATTGAGAAGGCCTTTTCTTCAAAATCTCTCTGAATCATCCCTTTGAAACTCTGAATCATTTCTTCTATGGAGAGAAATTGATTATCCCTCAAAGTTAGGTTGCAAGGCAGTTCTTCTAGTTTATTGAGTAGACCCGTATCGCTCTTCTCACTAGCATCCCTAGAAGCTTTGAGATCCTTAATTAAATCCTTGAGTACCTGGATCCTGAAGATCAGTGACTCCTTGATCTCAATGTAAGAATCTTTGCTAGAGATGACACCAATAGATATCAAGGTGCTCTTCTTCAAATCCTTCATCTCCCTCCATTTGCTAAGATCCTTCTCTAAACTATCAATCTCTTGAGAGATAAGGGATACCAAGTCATCTGATTCTGCCCTCACCTTCCTCATCTTGCATGTTTTTTCTGCAACCTCTGCAAGCAAAGAAACTCCCTGAGTATGCATTTTTTCAACGTAGTCTTCCAGGACTTTTTCCTTTAAGTAAGTCTTCTCTACTTTTTGAATGATAGGGTCATCTATGGAGAAGGCCTCTAGATTTTCCACTTCAGGGGGAATAGTGAACCTCCTTATTACTGCCGTCAGCTGCTCTGTCTTGGCCTTGTAATAATCTTTCATTTCTTTTTCTCGATCAAATATTTGGACCATGATGTCCATAGTAGACTGAAGGTCACTTTTCACACCTTCGTGAGTAACTTTGCCAAGTTCAACATGAGAGATGGAATAACTACTCATTTTGAAACCCTCAAGGGTTGCGTCCTGTGGAGGCTTGGCAATTTCTAGAAATTTTTGTCCTTTTTCCTCAACCAATTTCGAGAGGATCCTTGGCCTCTTCGAAGCCTTAGCTTTCACCAGCACTATTTTTCCAAAATTGAAGTCATCTAGAGAGATGGCTAACTTCTTTCTTTTGGGTGTGAATGCTGACATCCAAGGTGGGAGAGAAGTACCCACTGTAGCCATAGTTCCCTCAGCGGGTGTTACTACGATAGCTTTTACACTTCTAGTGGTGATAGTGGTCGTAGTTGGGGTAATAGGCAAAACTATACCAACTACTAGTTCTGGCTCTTGTGAAAAACTTTCCCCCAAATTGAAAGAGGGAGATGAAAAACTTGGAATGGACCTAGAGGAGTGAGGAGTACCTACAGAAGCACCTTGAGGATCACCAAATATAACCTTGGAAGGGGAGGCAGCTCCAGAAGAGGGAACACTGATAGGAGAGAGAGGAGAAGGGGAAGCCACATGAGACTAAGGTGGAGAAGGAGAGACACTTTTGAGTGGTTGTGCTTCTCCCTGTGAAGGCAGAGGTTCAGTGCTTGGCTATCTTGACAACTGATCATCTATCTTCATTGATTGAGTTGCCTATTCTTGAGAATTCTATTGTATAACCCTTTTAGCTGCTGCTTTTGACCCCTCAGTAGTCTTTGGTTTTTTGGAAACAAAGATGATTCTAGGCTTGTGAGGCCTAAAAGGGGAAGGAACATCACCTTTGTTCTTGGTCCTGTTCTCTACCTTCTTCTTCATCTTTACTTGATACTCATCCTTGGATCTCATGATAAATTCTTTCAGGATGATCTCTTTGGATGCTAACCAATCATTGGTGTTAGCCAATATTGGTTCAAATATTTTTGTCAAAAAAGGTAGTTCCTTTTGAGACCACTGAGTTGGAGGAAGAGGGGAGTCAACAACCTTTTCAGCCAGGTACCTACTATTGATAATGTTCCCATCATCGACCAGACTAGAGGGGATCTCTGCAAGCCCCAGATATTTAATTTGCTCTAGGGTCAGCCTACAATAGTCCATCTTTCTGATTTCTTTAGTCGTCCTCAGGTCTATCTAGATGTCCTCAATCATAGGCTCATGGAATTGAGTTTTCCACCTAATCTTATCCTTGACTCCCCTGTAGTCAAATTTGTCTCTTCTTTTGAACTGTTTTAGGGTGACCATATGCATCTCTATTTCCATGACTTTGGCTTTGGCTATTGTTGCAATAGAGTACCTGCCAATTTTGATTGGAAACCTGAAACCTAGCTTTTTCAACTCCATTTGTCTGGTATGCATGACAACTAGTTATCGGCAAAGCTCCATCAGAACCAATTTGTTAGAAGGGAATCTGGGGAGCATATAGGGGTAGGCTTGGAAAAAGCCAACTCAGAGATAGCAAAAAGTGGGAAACTGGAGGAACATGCTCTTGTAGTCATTGATGACTATCCAAGCTTCATCAAATACTCTCTTTTGCTCAAGATGAGGGTCGAAGAGGCATAGAAATACGGTAAAGAAGGCATCATTCACCCTTTTGAAATGGTGAGTTGGCCCTTGAAGTGTCAATTGGGGGTATTAGGAGTAGACAAGGGTGGTCTTTCTATCTCCTTCAGTCATCAAACATGGGAAGGTTCGCATCGAAGTAGCTATGTACACAAGGTACGAGCTCATATAAAACTTAGAAGAAGTCTGCACCTTGGTTAGCTATTCATGAAGAGTGTTGCTGATCTGTTCTCCCCAAAAGATGACCTACTTGCCTTGGAGGATGATCTTGATGAATGGGTACATCCAATCATATAACTATGAGGAAGACGGGAGGCCTTACACTCTACTGAGGAGGGTGATCAAGTCACCAACTTCTTCAATAAAATCACTCCTCAAAAAGTTTCTCAGCCATCTGGATAAGTTGGTCCTAGGGGTCTTCAGCCATTTGTAGTTCATCACTTTTTTTTTCTCTTTTAGGGTCTTTGTCATATTCCTTCTGGGCATTTATGAAGTCAATCTTTGTTACTTCAATAGCTGAAGGGCACATGAAGACTTTGTTGATGAATTCAAGATTTAGCTAAATTATCACATTATCACTAGCATCTGAGACTGACCTTGTCTCTTTGTTGTAGAAGTGGGCACATTGGAGGATGAACTCAGTATGATGTGCTACCACTAGGAAAGCGACAACCAAGTGGATGTTGCTTTTGATGATCCTCTTTATTTTAGTGCTTGGGTTCGTCACCTTTGTTCGTTCGACAAACTCGGCCATATCTACATGGCTGATTTCGGTGTCCTAGATGTCGTTATCATTGGAGGTGACCAAAGTAAGTGGGAAGATGCCTTGGTATTTGTAATTCATCATCTTTGCCTTCTTGGGAGATGTTTTCGACATTAGGACTGGTCTTGGTCAGATGGGTGTTGAAGAGAAAGAGTTATCTGAAGGTACTGTAGTCATGATCATGAAATTAGGGGGGAGTGGATGAATTGGGGAAAACACATTTTAAGTGATCATAGTCAATGGAGGTCACTTAAAAAGGCTGGGTTGGAAAAAGGTGTGGGAAATGAGGTAGAAAGGGAAAGAAAAGGACAAGATGAGAAATCCTCCAGAGTTAGAAAAATATAGAGGAGGAATGCATGGGTGGCAAAATTCGTTGCCCCTGCAAATTGGAGTGATAGATTGCAAGGGTGGTGAAATTATCTACCCATGCAGGATTGGTCTGCACAGGCGGTGAATTTCACCACCATTGCAAACCAAGAAGAAAGTAGAGACGGAAAATTTCACCGCCCCTATAGGGATGGCCCGCACGGGTGGTGAAATTTTTTGCCCATACTTATCAAGAGAGAAACATGTAGGGGCAGTGAAATTTGCCACCCTTGCATGTTAGGTAAAAAAGGGTAGGGGTGGTGAAATTTGCTGCCCCTTCATTTTGAGAATGCACTGGTGGGGGGATGCATGGGCGATGATTTTCACTACCCATACATGTAAGGATGGCGTGGGCAGCAAAAACTACCACCCGCATAGGTAAAGGGTTGTGGAGGGGGCCCAAGGCATGGGTGGTGATTTTTTCACCACCCATGTGGGTCTTTGGGAGGAAAACCCATGGGTAAGAGGAGGCACGATGAAAATCGCCACCCTAGGAGTTTAGAGAGGAAAAGTCACGCGCAGGATGGAGGGAAAGAAGAAAAAAAGAAGAACAAAAAATTTAAACAACCTTCAAAACTAAAATGTAGGGAAAAAAGGAAAGTAATGAAAATAAATGTTAAAAATAGGACCAACCTAGAAAGCCGCACGCACCACAGGCTCAAATCTACAAAAATGCACCTTAAATCACTCGTCAGATGGTCCAAACGCAGAAGGTAAGAGGAAAGGAGGAAGAAATGAGAGAAAAAGAGCTCCAAACTAGATTATATGGGGTGAAAAACACCCCCAACCACTTGCTACATGTGGAAATAAATGCTGTGCATGAAAACTGAGGCATGTTTGGGTAGCAAAATTCACTGCCCTTGCATGTTTGGGTGAGTTCGGATGTAGGGACAGCAAAATTTGCCACCCTTGTAGGTTTAAGATGCAAGGGAAGAAAAATTTGCCACCCTTGCAAGAAAAAATACAGGGGTGATGAAAATTTCAGCCCTTGCATCTTAAAGGCAAATGCACCAGCAGAAAATTTTGCCGCTTGTGCACAAAAACAAGAGAAGAGAAACACTGACTCTGAAAGAGGTAGTCTGGGGGAGGGGTTTTCTTGGTTGCAATGAGATCGTAACAATTCTCATGTTCCTAGGCCAAGATGATAATGAATTCAAAACCCATCTCAAAAATAAACTTAGAGAGATAAAAGATGAAACAGACAAGTTTCATAGGGGGTTGTTCCCAAAAATGGGCTAAGCTGATTTTGGAAACAACATGAGGGATATTAGATAGGGATTAATGAGGATTAGGATTCCTAGGGATGTAGGAATGATTAAGGAGTAGGTTAGTAGGTGGTTAGGTGGGGTTATGGGAATTATAAATTATCATATAATGGATAACTAGGATTAGATTGAGATAATGGGAGATTTAGAAGAATTAATGAGGGTATGGGATTAGACTAAGGATCGTGAATGAAGGATAATGGATGGGGATATTAGATATATGGCTAGGATTATGATAAATTAGTAGGATAAAATATGTTAAGTAGAATTAGTGTTGACTAATAGAAAAATTAGTCAATGATAATGAAGTGGGTGATTTTAGGTGCATATAATTCAAAAGAACTTATTTCTTCTCAAGAACTTCTTGTGTCTGATTTCAATATCTTTTATTATTTATGAAATGAATTCATATTTCATTTTTAAAACTTAATTATTTAAAAGAGTGGATTGACAGTCTCTAAGGCATCTTGTACTTCTTGGATTTAGCTCATGCTGGGCAATCCACCCTACTACCCAATTAATCAACCATTTATTTAGTGATTTGTTATCTATAGGTCATTCCTCCCTAGAAAAAGAGGAGTATCCATAATCATTTAGATCAATGCACATGTAACATATCACGGTTTACCAACCTCACCTTTATTTCAAGTTTTACAACTTTCTTCTAAAGAAAATAAAGCAAAATTTACATGAAAAACTAGCATTGACTATTCAAAGACCTTTTATCCTATTCTAAAGATGACTTCGATCTAACTCATACTAGTTATAGCTGCACCGAATGGTTGGGATGTGCTCCAAATACATGTGAAGACTGCCTTTCTTTAAATAGACCTTGAGGAGGAGATCTACATGAAGCAACCACCTAGGTTTGTTTAGGATTCATCCTTAGTTTATATACTTAGGAAACTCATATATGGCCTCAAATAGGCCCATTAGGACTAGTATGCCAAGATGGATTCCTTCCTCCTTACTTCAATTTTCACTAGATGTCATTTACACCCTAATGTATGCTTCTTATGATAGGATGATTCTTTACTGATATTTATCCTTTATTTTAATGATATTTTGATCACCAATAGTTCTTCATCATCTATTATAGTGGTGAAGATAACTCTATAGGATATATTTAACATGACATACTTCAATATTTTGTATTAATTCTTTTTAGAATCAAGATTTCACAATCTGATTCAGGGATTTCACTTGCACAAACCTAGTATTCTATTGATATTTTGGCTCAATTTCACATGGCTAAACCTAAGTAATATTTAGCTCCCTTTCTATCAAAATTCAAGATTGAGGCTAAATGTTCTACACATTTGATAAATGCCATTTGGTATAGATAGATTATTAAAAACCTTATTTATTGACTCATACCAACTAATATTTCATATACATTGGGACTTGTCTTTAGATTCATGAAATAACCCCATGGGTTAAAATAGAAAGTATTTAAAAGGATATTGCACTACATTTAGGGCTATTACATATTTGGGATTCATTATACATTTGGAATAGAGGTTGACTTGGTTTGTTTTATAAATTCATACTAGGTAAGTGATACTGAGAATCATGACTCCACTTCAGGTTACAATTTTTCTTTGGGTTCTGGTCTTATTAGCTAGTCTAGCTAGAAGTAAAATGTTATTTCTATATCATCCATAGAGGTAGAATACAAGGGAGCTATTAATGTGGATACTAAGGCTATTTGGATCTAGGGGATTATATCTGAGTTTGGAATTCCATTCAGGGAACCCACCATCATCTATTATGACAACTAAAGAACTATACATATATGTAGGAATCTAGTTCAACACTAGCAAACAAAAAACATTGAGATTCACATGAATTTTATCTGGGAGCTTATTCATGGCTAGGTTATTGACTTGAGATTTTTCCAATCTTTAGAGTAGGTTATAGATATATTTACTAAACCCTTTATTGAGATAAATTTTATTCATCTATGACATATTTTTGGAATGTAGTCTACATCAATAACAACATCATATTTAGGGGGGGCCTTCTAGACTCTTCTCTTCTTCTATGTTTCTATTTTGGGAGGAGTTTCTAACTAAAAGTTTTCTCTTTTTATTTACTATATGAGAGATTTATTTGCACATGGGTACCTAATTAGGCCTAGTTTTTGGGACCCATTTATTTTTTACAATGACCACATAAACTATGCTTATGGGTGGGGGTGTTAGAGTATGGGTTTTATTTTTCCCATATTTATTTATTATGGGTTTTTTACTCACTTGGACTTTTTATACTTTTGTGGATAAGTTTTCTTATGTGTGTAGGTTGACTAGGTGACTAGGAAGTAACTCCCTTGACTATTTATTCTAGTCTTGGAAATCACTTATCTATTCTTGGGCCTCTCAAACCCATTTTGTGGAGAGTTACTTGTCTATTCTAAGGGTTTGTTGACCACCTTTTGTGGAGGAGTTACTTTCCTATATGTACTCATATCATTTAATTTTCAATACTATCTTTGAGTGATTTCATTTTGATTCAATGACATTATGGTGTGCACAAGATTCATCTCATGTGATATTAACCTTTGCATTCATATTATCTAAAACTGGCGACATCTCTAATAGGAGAAATTAGTCCTAGTAAAGAGTACACTAGGATTAGGAATTCTACTATTGGGCATCTTCTATAAAGGTTGATGGACCATGTGTTCCATAAAAGGATCAATATGGGATGGATTGACCCTGTTATATGAGCCTCTAGAATACATATGTGAAATAGGTTTAGATATGTCTTTATGATATTTAATAATTTACTGATTGACTAACTATGTAGATTTTTGTTTAAGAGCAAAATACTAATTATCTTGATGTCTATTAAGACCATGATAAGTATAAAAGTGTTTTCCTTTTGCCTTTTCAAATTACTATGGTGGATAATGTGAATTATGAGGAAGTGTTATCATTTATTTATCTAATAGTATGTGAAATATATCATGTGGTCTATCATGATACTTATATACAACCTAAATTGGTTAAGAAACCACACATATCATGTCTTTTCATAGTCCTTTCAGAGGAGACTCCAATTGGAGAATATGAGCCTTATTCACATTAGCCATGTCTTTTGTTTTACTCATCCTAGTCTTGTTTCATGCTTGAATCATCTTTTTACTTATTCCCAATCATTTGTAGACTTATAAAACCTAATTCTACCTTATCTAGGTAAGTTTCCCATTCTTACTCCATCCTTCCAGGTCTTGAGCTATAGGATAAGAGTGCTAGGATTGGACTACAATGCTAGACCCTAGGGTGTCCATTTCCATCACTCTTATCCAAGGTTATTTTGAGCTCTAATGATTAGTTTCCATCAATTAATGAGTATTATCCCCTTTCTTAGATTCATCCTTAAGTTTTATAATGTCATCTAAATGTAAATAAATCTCCCAAATTGAAAACAAAGATTCTCCTATATAAATGACTTCACAAGCCATTTTATATCTAGAATTTACTACTGTGGCACATTACATAATTAAAAATTAGTCAATAGTATAGCTAAATATTCTACATCACACATAGAATTTATTTATTGATCAATTAAGGGCATAGGATAAAGTTCATTCTTGCATCTACCATGTATATTGATTATGCATGTTCCCTAAGGGAGAACTACATTTGTTTTGAAACCCTAGGTTGAGGGTTAATATAGGAAGTGATCAAGACAAGGTTTCTAAATCATGTGATCATACTTCCCATAACCAAATTTCACCCCTTATGATTTTGATGTAATTATTGTTTCATGTGTGTAGATATAATCAAGGTTTAGAGATTGAAATAGACATATAATGAGCTCTATTGACATTTAGCTTTCAAACCTCAGAAGCTCACACTGAGACAACGAACAAAACCTAGAAATCTCAAACCTTCAAGATAATAGTAACATAAAAGGAATATAGAAATGGACACCAGGGTGTCCTATTCTGGTGCTCCTATCCTTTTACAAAATGAAAACTAGATCTAGATTTGTGACACTATCCTAGTCCTATGTAATAGATTGCAATCCATGAATCATCCATTTTAGCCTATTTTTCTAGATAAGTTTATTTCTCTCCTTCTGTAATTGATGTAATTAATTTTGATAAAAACCTATATTTTACTATATTTAATTGGATTTTCCCCCTTATTTTAGACCCTTTATTTTTTATGAACTAGACCCTAGTTTACCAAAAATAATAAAACATTTGGTGAACCTGACTTACTTTAAACAAATCTAAAACCCTAGGTATACTTAGGATTTTTCCTTCAAATTTTGTGAAAAATATTAAATTTCTAATTTCTAATTTTTGTATACATTTTTTTGCATTATCCTACTAAAAATTATTTTTACAATTCAAATTATTTCCATAATTTTCAAAAATTCTGAAAATCTAGCCCAAAACCTTAGATTTCCAAACTAGGTCCTCAAACCCCAAGCCTTGAAATTTTTAGAAAAATATTTTGAAATTTTTGCAAATTGTTTGGAGTGTCAAAAATATTTTTAAAATCTCTATGTAAGTAGTTATTTTTGTATTTATTTTATTAATAATACTTTTACATATTCTCTTTGGTGAAATAAATAAAATGGCCACTAAGGCACTTCTTCCCTCTCATCCCATAAATCAATTTCTAAATTTTTATCATAATTATGACAATGAATGGACAAATTTGTAAAATATCACATTACCTAAAAATGTGGAAAATGATTTCATTTACAATGAAGATAATTACTATTGTTGTAATGAGGAATATGATGATACATGTGAAAGTGATAGTGAAGAAAAAATAGATGCATCTTCTTCTCTCAAACCTATATATTTTATTCTGTCTTCTAAAGAAAATAATTTTGATAAATGGGAAAGGTACTTTTCACCTCATTCTCCTATGCACAATGCACCAAATGAAAAAATTAGTCATTCACTTCCAAGCAAACATCTTATTGGTGATAATTTGCTTCCATGTGAATCTAATCTTTCTCTTTCTTTTACTGCTTATATGCTCAAAATAAAAAAATATAAATGCAATAGAATCAAATTTCCAATGCATAGTTCAAAAGATCAATCTCATGTTTCTAACTCTACTATATCGAAAGAATGTCTAAATGAAAACTTATTCATTGTAAAAGTAGATCCACTCAATTATATACTATTAAGGATAACTTTAAAAGGTTGTATGAATAAATATATCATGATGCTAAGTGAGTTTGAGATTGAATATGTCAATCTAGGAGCCATAAATGGATAATTACTTATAGACTAGCTTATTGAATCTCCCCTTTTGGATACTAAACCACTCACTTTTACATTTTCAAATGAGTCCATCATGGACATCTTAGAAACACCTCCTAAGGATCATCACTAAAAGATATATTTTGATGGGTCATTCACATCTCATGGATTAGGAATAGGCCTACTATTTATCACACCATAAGGGGATCTTATTCTCAAATCATTCTATATCAACTTTCATTATAATAATAATATGGTTGGACATGAATCACTCATTTTAGGGATTTTTTAAGTATTAAAATGAAACATTTATCATCTTATGGTTCATGGTGACTCTAAGTTAATCATAAATCAAGTTATAGACCACTTTTAAACCAAAGATGATAAGTTACTACCCTATAAGGACATGGTAGACATTCTTAAGTAGTAGATTGATCACATATAGTTTGAACACATACCTCATGCTAGTAATAGGATAATAGATTCCATAACTACCATCAATTATTTGATCCACAACATAAACAAAGCAAAAGACTATCAGCTCCTTATTAAACATTTTCTAGTGCTTGCTCATGATCCATCAACCATTGTAATGATCTATGACAATTTTGGTACTAGTTCTATTTGGTATTTAGAACTATATAACTCCATTCATGATCACATCCTTCTATTTGAACTTTCATGTAAATAATAAAAAGCCTTTACACACCAAACCTATCGATATACCCTACTTGGCCCAACCTTGTACTTCATAAGCTTTGATGGAAATTTGATTTTTTATTTGAATTTGATAGAAGCCACATTATAATTTAGGGAAGTTAACAAAGGGGTATGTGGAGCCTAAACTAGTGGGTTTATCCTTGCCAAAAAACTCCTATGTACTAGTTACTATTATCCAACCATGGAAGTGGAAGTAGCTGCTTATGTAAAAAAGTTTGATAAATCTCAAAAACATGGTAATTTGATTCATGATTTGTGTAGAACACTCAAATAAATGCTTACACCATGGCTATTTTTAACATGGGTACTTGATCTCATTGGGAAGATTAACCATACCTCATTTGATGGCCAAAAATAGATCCTTACTACTACCAAGTATTTCATTAAGTGGTTTCAAGCTATACTCCTCACTTACATGAATGGAAAGTAAATTTCCAAATTCATATTCAACCATCTCATTTTTTGATATGTTATCCCTTCCAACATTATATCTAATAATGGTAGATCATTTAAGAAAAAGGATGTCAAATCACTTTGTGCCAAGTAAAACATCAGCCAACACTTTTCTGCTATATATTATCCACAATGTAATGGCCAAGTAGAGGTATTTAACAAGACCATTATAAATATATTTAAGATGATTGTAAATGATTGTCAATGACTAATTACCATACTCTAATAGGATCCACACCCTATTACCTTATCTATGGTACTAAGGCCATTTTTCCCATCAAGGTCAATTTACCCTCTTTATGTATCTCATTAAAACACATCCATGATGATTAATCTTACATAGTAGCTCACATTCAAGAGATCAAATTACTAGATGAAAAGTGCATGGCCACTGTAAACAACCTTCAAGCATATCAGAGCTAGTTATGTGGTTAATATAATTGGTGGGTCAAACATAAAGAGTTTGAGATTGGTGCTCTTATCCTCAAAGAAAACCATAAGAACACCAAAAATGAGAAAAATAAGAAGGGTAATTTAAAGCCTAATTAGATAGGCCCTTATGTTATTATTTCCAATTATGGCTCTAAAGAATACACAATCACTACACTAGATAGTGATGAAATTAATGATCCCATGAACATAATACACCTCAAGATTTACTTTGCTTGAGAGACCTAAAGTATTGTCTATAAGGATTGTTTACATTGTAGCATACTATCATCCATTTTGTACTATAACATAAACCTTTCTTACCATACCTTCCCTATTGACCAAAGTTGTTTTACTCTCCTAACCTTCCCTTTTTGACCTTAGTTCTGATCTGTTGGTTCTTTAGGCACTTTCATAGAGGGGATTTAGATGAAGTTTCATTAGTTGACTCACTATTCTACAAAGAGATAGTATCTTGGACTAGTATGGAAGTGGTTTGGAAATTGCATTATTCATTGTTTTTATGTTCTATTTCATTCTCAATACTACTAATTATAATTGCCTTTGGGAAAATTAGTGTTGTATGCACCTAAATCCATTCACCTTAATAATCTTATTAAACCTACTAATTTAACCCATAACCCTAGCCAATTAACTAATATTCTAATTCTTACACACTATCCCTTACATCCCATATACCTTACCATACCCTTATAACCAATTAATTACTCCATTAACCTACTAACTAGTCTACTTATCCACTAATCTACCCAATAGCCTTCTTACCAATTTAAAATTCCTATTTATTCAACTATCCCTAGCTACCCTACCACCCTAGCCTCTCCTACATCCTTATGAATCCTAAACCTCATTAATCCCCATCTAGACCCTATTATCCCTAAACTAAAAAAAAAGCTCTAGAATTAGGGAAGCTCCTTAAAAATTCTAGAAGCCTCTAAACTAGAGACTTCTAAATAATTTAAAATTACCTCAAAACTGCCTTCACCATCATATATAATCCATGCTTTGGCCATGACTGAAATAACTTGGAAATAAATAATCCTCCATTATAATCTCATAATCAACCATGGTCAATCATCTTCATACTTTTTTCAGGCCATTCAACAATCCAAGGAAGCCATTGGAGTCACTTTGAAACTCAAGTCAAACAATCTGCACTATAGAAAATTTAGCGTTTGAATCAACTTGAATATCCTGAAGAGGATTTGTAAGGCATAAAAGGATGGTAAGAATCCATATTTGATTATCTGATTACTCCTTTATCTACTCCTTTGATATTGTTTATGTTATTGGGTTTTTATTGCTATATATAGTAGTTTTGAAAATAACTCAAAATATGTTCAAACATTAGAGATCACAATGGGAGATAACCATTTAATATAACCCTCTTTCTTTTTATAATTGACTTAGTGACTTGTAGGCTTGACTGGATGAAGAACAAGCTCTGAAATTGCTCAAAAATTCATGTATAGGTAATTAGTAATTTTGACATGTAAATCATGATATCGTAATTGTGGGTTTGCATGAAATTAAGTGATAATCCATTAACCAACATATTAAATACTAAAATTTTACCTTTTTGGTATGTTTTGAATATTGTAATATCTCTAATTTATGAATAATGATTTTTATGTGAAAATCTACAGTTTTGTCCTTGGACTTGTGGTTTTGTAGGCTACTATTCTAAACTAAGTATAATTAGCTTTTATATTAATTTTGATATTTTTTAGGCCTATTATCAACTATTTATATATTTTAGGAGTGGGAAATTATATTCTATGGGCAAGAAAATATGACTTATCAGCCTTAAATCACCTTGGTGTTAACATGCAGAACCACAACTCCACAATTATGATTTTGCCTTAAAAATTATGGTATTACATTCACAAATAGATTTTTTTTGTTTTTAAGTTAAAAATTTTAACATTGAAATGCTAATTTACTGATCTCTATCTATCTCATCATCTTATATCTATAAGAAAAAGGGAAGCACTAGTCTTACAAAGCTTTTAATGCAAAATTACAATATTGCACAGGTAAATTTAAGGCATTAGAGTATTTTTATAATAGGGTTTGATTACTTTTTGTGTTGATGTGAGTTAACAAGAAGAAAATAGGGATTGTTTGAAGATAAATCAAACTTCCATCCTTATCCATTTGGTCACTTTCTATAATATCTCTATTTGTGAATTAACACTTTTGTATTAAAATAGGTGATATTGTCTTTAAGTAAGAAATTTTGACTAAAGGTGTTAAAAATTATATCATTAGTGTTTTGTATCTATTCACTACTAGTATAATTCTAAATTAATCTCTGTCATAGGCTAATCTTAGTTTGTTTTTTGAAACTTTTGTATAAATCTTATATTTCACATTAGCCCTTAAAAGGATTAAAAATCTTATTTAGTTCTATTAAGAACTTACCCTTATATAAGTGTGCCTGGACATATACATCTATAAATATCATCTAGAATATATGTATTCTAATTTATAAGTCAGAGGTGTAAAGTTTCATTTTTATACAATATCATAGATTATGAATTAAAAATTTTCTATTAAAATTTATAATTATGTTTAACCATCTAAAGTTTTATAGGAACCTAGACGGCGACCATCATGGTTAGTAGGCATTTAGAAATACCATAATGTTAAAGTTGTAATTTTGTATAAAAATATAGATATCATAGTCTATATAAGCGATATTGTTTTACACTGATTATGTTTTTATGATTTTATATAAAATAAGAGATTTTTTTCATTTTTAACCTACTAATATTTTTTGCAAGACCTCTCAATATTTTAATTTTATATACATGTCTTGTGTGTCACTTTTTTGCTTATTTTAAATTTTCTCACATAAGTAATTAATCAGTTAAATAAATCTTGCTTGCTTGTGTGTTAACCCATTTTATCTAGGATAAAACGTGATGTGGAATTCATATCCACAAACTTTATTAGTCCCTAAGGGATGGTGTCATGAATTTAATCACTGTGTATTTGACCAATCTCTATGTTCTAATAGAGTATAAATATCAAGGATAATTATCATTAGGCTAAGTAATTGACCCCATATAGATCATTTTTGAAGGGGAAGAGTTAATTATTTAAATGAGGTATTAAACACCACCCTATATGGATTTGTGCCCCACATACCTTTGTGTATATTAGGGAATTCTTTAGACACCCTTATGTAAACCTAAAATATGACCTATAGGCCATAATAGGCATTTTGTTGATGGAGTCAAGATCAGATCCCAAGAGACTATTAAGTGTAAATGGGGTAAAGAGGGTTCAATTGATTTTGTAATGGGTCACCAAACTATATCCTCACTTGTGAAGCCATTAGATGTTGTAGGTGTTAGGTTACACACCCATTTGGTTGACTAAATCAGGGCTTATGATTAGGAGTGTTAGTTGTCTATTATGCAAAATCCCATATTATTTATGAGCTAAGTCAACCTATCCAATTTTATCACAAAACACCTAGAGATTCCTAGGACAAAATAACATCTTAAAACCAAAAACTAATCATTCTATATCACTATTCACACCTTTTGGATATATACCTTTGCATTGAGACCAAAATTTAGTGGTCACTCATTATTTTCTATCCTAGTCATAACATATATCCTTGAATAAACATTATCAATGTTTATAACCTTGTTTGGTTTTAGTCTAGCACCCATAATCTCATCTCTTCATATCTAACACCCATCTAATCATCACCTTGCTAGTGTGAAGGGTATCTAGTCATCCTATCCTCTTTATATTTTTGATAGATTGAATCATTATGTGGTGTTTACTTTAGTAATAGTTAGTAATTATAGTCTTTGTATCATCTCAAATTGAGACCAAGTCATATCCAAATCATCTCCTTTGACCACTTTTAGTATCTAGTTTTAAACAAAATTAGTATCCAAAGTCAACTTATCTCTCATCATCCTATATCAAAGTCACAACTAATCACTCTTATTATGTCACCCACATCATCCTTCATGCCTATACGAACCCATGCCAAAATTTTAAGAATGAGACAAGGATCTAACCAAGAAAATGAGCTCTTGGGTAATCTAGGTGATCTAAATTGGGATAATGATGACATACTTAGAGATACACATACTCCTAGAGAGGAAGACCGATTCAAAAATGACTTCTTATATAGTGAAGAGGTTAGGTCCTAATTTCACCAATATATTATATGAAAATCATGACAAAATTCTAACCCAAGTCATTGGAATGGGGGAAAATTTACTCCTGAGTTTGACCCAAACCTCTTGCAACATCTATTTCATCTATCTACTAGGATTCATACTCCACTTTGTTATACTAATGATAACTAAGAGTAAGAATATGATAATCTTATGGATCAAAATAAATAACTTGAATAATGATAAGAACCTCTACACAATAATCACATTAAGCCTCATAAGAGAAGAACCACCTTGAAGGATTGATTAAACCAGTTAACCCACCAAATCAACTCCCTTACCTCATAATTTCATGGCCAAAATAAAAAACCCTTTTTCCCAAGGTAACATGTTATAAACACCAACCCTGATCATTTTAGACCTTGAACCATTCAATCTTAAATATCGAATCCCCTTATGGACCCCTCAGTCACTCAAGAGTGGAGGATAATGACAGAGATTCTTTAATAGATCGATCCTCACACATAAGCAATGAGATACAAGTATGAATTATTTTTCACATCTTCTTTATACATGAGCATCTTACAAGTACATTTATTAGCACATTTCAAAGTCCCAAAATTTTGAAAATATAGAAAGAAAGGGGATCCCCAAGATCACGTACAAGAATTCTATGTAGCATGTTATGAGGTTGCTTATGATGATGCTTATATTTTCAATCTTTTCCCCAAAAGTCTCATAGGGATCACATTGGAATGTATTATGCATTTATCCAAAGGGTCCATATATAGCTTTGGGGAGTTGAGATAAAAATTTGTGAGATACTTATTTTTCAATATTGAGCATGATATCTCTATTATATATCTTTATAACACTAAACAAAGAAATGGAAAAATCCTAGCTTCATTCCTACAATGTTGGAGAAGTCTTATAAGCTAATTTCATTGCATATTTCCAGTAAAGGAATTAGACAAAATTTTCATTGATAACCTCAATACTAAATTTAAATATCAATTAAAGCTACAATGTGAAAAATATTTTGATAAGATCATAGAAAAGTGGATCCTTATCGAAAAGACCCTCATTGAGAAAAGTACAATCAAATTGTATACTTGAAGTGAACAAAGTCATAACCAAGATAATACCTTTTTAGGTAAACCTAAAATATTTAATAAGAAAAAAAACGTCTTAGGGGATGGAGTGACAAATTCTAAATAACATGGTCAAATGGTGCAAAAAATATCCCCTACCAATAAGCAAAATGTCTCTACCATAAGGGTACGATGGGGAAAGCCTAAAACCCAAATAGGAAAATGGCCTCTAACTAGTCTTGGAATACCCAAAAAAGTGGTCCTATAACAGTTAATAGCTACAAATATGATCACTCTCCCTAAAATTTGACCTTTGGATGATAGTAAACCCTGATTGAATTGGCATCATGAAGATGAGTTTTATCAATATCAGATAGTTAAGGGTTATGATACTAATAAGTACATGCAATTAAAACATTACATCTAATATTTAATTGAGAAAGGGTACATATAAGTAGAAGGGGAGAGCTTGACCAATTAATATAAGAATCAACAGTTGGGAATCGATTAAGACCCTTTACCTAAACATGATTAGAGGTAATGGAAACCACTCAAGGACTAGGGTCAAGCCTTCACATCTAATCAAATTGATTACCATGCCATTCCATACCATTATGTCAATATCATTAAAATTATTGACCCCCCAAATCCCACACCAATATCATCCACCATTCTTAAGATCAACAGGGCTAGAGCTAACTATGTAGTAACTACATAGCACAATAAAATCATAGTTCTTGGAACACATCCCAAAGATCCATACACTTCAGCATCTCAAAAGGCTAATATGTATAAAAAAGTTTCTACATATTATGACAAACCATATGACATCATCCAAAATCTTGAGAAGACTCCATCCCAAATCTCTCTTATGGATCTTAAAATGTCATCAGTGCATTTGGAGATTATTAATCAAGACCTAAATGAACTCAAAGTCCCTAAATATATTGACACTAACCAATTCCAAACATTGGTGGGTCATGTGTCACCTTCTTAATATATAAATTTTAGTTCCCACAATGTGCCACTATAGACCCATATCATAATTATCCATTATTCATCTAAATTTACATCTTCAATCAAAAAATCATGTGGGTATTCATAGATAGAGGGTCTTGTTTAAATTTGTACAATTTGGATTTTTTTAAGAAGTTGGGGGTGCTCCAAGCCTTCACTAGGGAATAATATCATAATTATTAAGGCATATAATGATAATGAAAGGCCATTAGTAGGAACTATTTACCTTCCCATTATTATGGAACCTATCATCCATCAAACTTTAATTCATGTCATGGATGTTGACCTTCTAAATAATCTACTTATGGGACACCCATGAATCCATGAAATTTGAAAAGTTCCTTCCATCCTCCATTAATGCTTAAAATTCCCTCATTTTGGAATGGAGGTTACCATCCCAATGGAGATCAATTACTTTTTTAGCTATGATATGGATCAATCCCATCTCACCTACTATTTCCCCAACACACATCATTCCACTCCTCATCCAACAACTATAAAATATGTCCACCCTGATGATTTAACACCTACTTAAAATGTATCCCTAGACATCACATATCTAAAGATCACTTGTAAAGTCTATAGATAATATGAATACAAGACCTTTTTTTTAGGACACTTACCACTCTCCCCATGTACTTACAGGTCCCCATCTATAAAGAAGGATAATCCCATCATTTATCAATTTAGATCTATGGTCTTTACTTGTGAAGGCATGTTATCATAAGAGTACATTGATGAGCCCAATTATTCATAGATTATTCTAGATGATGAGGCCTTTTAATTCCATAAACAAAAGTACCCCCACCTTTAGAAGATGATACAAAATATCAATTATAAAGGAAAAAGACTAGGGAGAGAATATCAAGGTAGGATTGAACCTATAGGGGTTCAAGAACACCCAAAACATATTGGTCTTGGGTAAAAACCTCTCAGCATTGACCTAATAAATATCATTTTGGACACATCTTCAATTCTTGAAGAGTTTTATTTTTATGAAGAAATTAAAATAGGTTTGTTTATAGTCTTTACGAGGATCTTGTTACCACTAATCTCATCCATGACACCACCATCTCCACTATTGACATCTCCCTTCATTACCCCAACTTGATAGGTTAGGATAAAATGAATGATCCTTCCTTTGATATATTCTAAAATGATGAGGACGTTATTGAGTATTTTTGAGCATATGATTTTATGCCATCAAGAGACCACAAGAAATCATTTTCTATTAATCTCAATGAGTCTACCTATTTTGGATAACAAAAAATATATCTAAATCAAATTGAGGAAGATGAGTATGAAGATGAATATCCCTCTCCAAGCACATAAGGAATTCAAACCTCTCCTAAAGAGTCAAAATTTTTATTTAAAATTAAATACTGATCTCCTAAATATATTTGCTTCAGAGATCCAACACTCACCATAAACACCAATGGATTTTTAGGACCAATCACCCTCCCTCATCAAGGAGGTTATTGAAGTCAATCTTGGAGAACATAAGTACTAAAAATGTCAAACTGGGGGAAATTCTTACACCTAAGGAACAAAAAATCATTATTGAGATAGTCAAGGAATATATAGATGTCTTCACATGGAGTTATTCTGATATGTTGGGGCTAGACCCAACCTTGGTCATGCATCATCTAGTGGTTCATCCTAATTAAAAACTAGTCAAGAAAAAGCTTCATAAAATGCACCTAAAGGTGGTTCTTTTAGTCAAAGAAGAGTTACAAAATTCTTGGAAGCCAAATTTATTCATCCCATTGATGATTCTGAATGGATATCCAATATTGTCCCTATGGCCAAACCACAAGGAGAAATCAAGATTTTCAATAACTTCTATTAAATCAATAAATCATGCCTAAAGGATGAATTTCCCCTACCAAATATAGACATGATCATGGATTCTATTGTGGGATATGAGATTTTATCCCTCATGGATGGGTTTTTTGGATATAATCAAATCAAAATTGCTCTTGAAGATCAACACAAAATAACATTCATCACTACATGGGGAACCTTATATTATCAAGTGATGCTTTTTGGTCTTAAAAATGTGGTAGTAACCTACCAAAGGTATATGACCATCATCTTCCATGACATGATGAATGAAATCATAGATGATATATTGAGAAAGTCAAATCTTTGATAAGAACATTTGATGGTCTTAAATAAAATATTTGAGAGGATTCACGAGTATAAGGTTTGATTGAAACCAAAAAAAACATGTCTTTGGTGTTACCTCAAGTAAATTATTAGGGTTAATAGTCTCTAAGAGGGACATTGAGGTATATCCTATGAAATTCAAATCTATTGTGGAAATGCCTCATCCTAAAAATATAAAGCATCTCAAAAGCCTTCAAGGTAATTTATAGGCCATCTATCAGTTTATTTCACAATAAGAATTCAAATGTCACCCCTTTACCCATATCTCAAATAAGGGGACTCATTTCAATTAGAAGTCTAAGTATCAACAGGCCTTTAATAATCCTAATTAACATCTAGTTAAGCATCTAGTCTTATCACCACTCATCATGAGAAGGCCTTTACTATTTTATATACCTGTAACTCCTTTTGTTATATGGGCCTTATTATCTCAACACAAAGATTAGAGAAAATAATAAGAAATATATTATTTTAGTAGGATGTTGATCTCATATGAGCTTAATTATGCCCCTATTGAAAAGGCTTGCTTGGTCATTGTTTTTGTATCATATAAACTCTAGAATTATATACTAAATAACCAAGTTTAGCTCATAGCCAAAGTTGATCCCCTTAAATACATTCTATAAAAATATGCTCTAACTAGTAGTATGGCCAAATGGATTATGTTTTTAAGTGAGTTTGATATATAATATGTAAATCAAAAGGCTATCAAATAAAAATATATCATGGATCAACTTGTGGTGGTACCCCTTATAGATACTAAACCTCTCATCACAACCTTTTTAGATGAATCTATATTAACTACTGCAGAAGCAAACAATTGGAAAATATATTTGAATGGATCTTTTACCACACATGGATTAGAATTGGGAATCCTATTGGTAACCCCACGAGGTGATCTAATCCCTAAAGCTTTATGCATTTATTTCCCATGTATAGATACTATATCTAAATATGAGGCATTGATTGGAGATATCCAAATTACCATCTAGTGGAATATCCAATGGCTCTAGTTATTTTGTGATTCACAACTAATTATCAAATAAGTGAATGAGGAGTTCCAAACAAAGGATGAGAAATTGTTTCCCTATAAATAACTAGTGGATTAATTAAAGTAAAATTCTCAATCTATCACATTTGAATAAGTTCTTATGGGAAGTAATAAAGTATCTAAATCTATGGACACTATCGAGTCCTTGATAGACCTTTTATAAGATATCCTTGAAGGCAATTTTCTCATTGAAAATTTTATCTTACCATCTCATCAATCCATGGCTCATTTTAAAGTTTATGTCATACTTGATCCTAGTCTACCCTAGTATCATGATATCTACACTTACCTCTATAAAAACATCCTACCACCAAAACTAAATCATCACCAACACAAAGCCTTCATCCATCATACATCCCATTACACCATCCTTGGAAGCACATTCTATCAACAAGGCTATGATGGGACCTTGTTGAGATGCCTAACCATAAAAGAGGATACTCTTGAAATCATAGAGGTCCATGATGATATCTATGGTGGTCATGCCCTTAGGATGACCCTAGCCAAGAGGTTACTTAGGATTAGATAATATATTCCCACAATGAATCATGATGCTTTCTAGTATCTACATAAATGTATATCCTACCAAAAGCATGACAATCTTAATCATGACCCCACACAATAGTTGCAACCTATAATGAACCCATGGCCATTTTACATATGGGGATTATATTTAATCATCAAGATAAATCTGAAATCATATGATGGGCATAATTTTATCACCATTACTATAGAGTAATTTACCAAATGGGTTGAACAAATGCTACTTATTTATACTACAGGTCTATAAATGTGAAAATTCATTCTAAATAAAATCATTTGGCATTTTGGAATCCTAGAAAAAACCCTATAAGACAATGACAAGTCTTTCAAAAATCAAGAAGTCAAAGATCTATGTAAATGCTACCATATTGAGTAGCACTTTTCCACACCCTACTATCCCTAGGGGAATTAACAAATAGAATCCACTAATAAGATGATTCTTGAGATTCTTAAGAAAATTGTCAATGATGAAGGAAGAAATTGGAATTTTCAAATATAACCTACCCTTTGGTCCTAAATAACTAGGAACACCTACTAGGTCCACTCCTTAGTCTTTAGTCTATGGAACACAAGCAATATTTCTTGTGGAAGTGAAAGTCCCCTCATTATAGATTTATTTATAGGGAATAATTATTGATCATAACTTCAAACAAGAGTGGATACAAGATATTGAACTATTGGATGAAAAGTGTCAAAATTATTTAAACCATCTTCAAGCATATTAGAATAAACTTAAGTGTTACTATCCGAAAAAGATCCAGTCTCAAGAATTCAAAATCAGTGACCTAGTCCTCAAGGAGAATCAAAAGAACACCAATGTAGATTAGGACAAGAAAGGTAAATTTGAATAAAACTAGCTTGGGACCTATATCATTATTATAAAGTTTATATTAGGAGATTATGGGTTAGATATACTTGATGGTGATTATATCTATGAACCTATGAATATTATGCATTTGAAATGATTTTATACTTGAAACATCCAAAATTTACATATATGAGTCCTCACCCTTGGGGGCACATCCTTCACCACTCTACTCCTCCCTATCATTTAATTCCATTCCATCATTTTCCATCTAAACTTGGTCTTAACAGTGGGTGTATATCATATGCTTAGGTAGAATCAAGAGACAAGAATTTCAAGTTGGGGAAAATAATTGATAATCATGCAAAGGGAACATCTATTGAGGAGTCTTCCATAATATCTAACTCTACTCTCAAAAATCCATTCATATTATTTGTGACATCCTAATATATATATTGATCACATCCTCCTCGATGACATTTTCTCCTACTAGCCTCAAATTACATCCATACTTGTCCATCCATATCCATCCCTAAGAAAATATCCAAAAAAATCCACTAATATCATCATTATCAAAGGGTCACATAATATTATTTCTCCAAGATCGATCATGAAATCTCTATCTAAATCCTAATAATTCACTCTAGACCATAAATATGATTGTTTATGACCATTTTAGATCCTTCTCTCAATTGGGCATAATCAACCCCATGTATATATTTACCTATATCACTAGTGGTTATTCCTCTTAGGACCTTTTGTATATTTGATATTTAGTATTCATATTATTAAATATATTATAAATAGTCATTATCCAAGGTCATTTCCTTAGGTTTTTTATTAAACTCACATGTATAAAAATCAATCATCCTTACCCTAGTGCTTTTTATCATTTATGTTATGTCTTGCCTAATCTTTTTATATATGTGTGTTATTGTTTTTTAAATTTTAATTCTTGTAAATATTTGTCATAGTTAGTAAATTTGTATTCTCTTATTATCTTATCTTTTTAAAGTTTGTTATTTTTGATGATGAAGGGAACAAGGATGGTTTTAAGTGTCTAACCAAACATAATAAACTAGGATAGTCACCCACATGGAGTTAACACAGACTATGAATCGAATGTGTCCTTGACCCTTATCATTTCATATGTAAACTTATACTCATACGTGTAATATAAAATTAAATTGAATATATATCTAATGGCTTCAAATCACCCCCATCCCATCCCCCAAATAATACCACTATCTAGTCTAACAATCTTAATATATTGCCCCACACCCACCCATATCCTTGGTGTAGGAGGCTTTTACCTGTTATTAGTTAATGAGACATATGATTGAAACCATGGATTATTTTATTATCAAATTGGTAATAAAAATCACATATCATTTTACATTATATTATAACCACAAAACCATCACTATCATCCATAATAAATCAAATGATATTCATCATTACATATCATTTTAACACGTAAAATCTAAACAACTCTTTTCATTTTCATCAAACCTAATCACATAATATAAGTCCATAATTAAATAAAAAATCATATAAACTATATAAATCATTATATCATATAATCAATCATCTAAGCATATCATCATCATTATAGCAACTCATTGTAAATATAATGCTAAAATCACATAACATCATTCAATCACATCCATAATACATATACCTAATAATCACATCATATAACTCATCTATCAATAACATAATCATAATACATATCATCACAGCAACATAAAATCATAAAATCATGCTCATCATATATATCCACAGGTCATAATGTCCATCAAATTCTATTACAAAATATATGAATACATAAATGGGCCCCATGGGTATGAATGTGATATAGTACATGAATATACATAATATAATACATGGCTCATGAATCAAAAATACATACTCACTATGGTCCTAGTTGTCCCCTAGGAGGATGGTGTATTGACTATGAGGAATTGGACCTGAATACTACTACACACTACCCAGGTGGCACTGTTATCTCATATATATCCCTATAATACTAGGCCTCCCATGTCAACCATGTAATATTACTCATGACCATCCCCATCCCCCTCTTTGACATAGATACTTCACCCTCCTTCTTGTCCCTCTCAGCCATTTATACCTATGCCATCAACTCCCTCACCCTTGACTATAGCTACCTAATTTGGCCCTATAAATTCATAATCTAAGCATCCCAATTCTAGATCTAAATTTGTAATGTGACTATCTGAGCATCTTGACTCTATATATACCCCTACAATGTGGCTACCTACCCTTGTAAGGTTGCTACCTAACCTTGTGCTCCATCTAATTAACTATCCCTCTATGTACTCTACCACTATAATTATGTAGATAACTAGTCCCTCTCCACTATGATCCCTAAAATATTTGAGTCTGAGGTCTATATCTCTCTCCTCAATCTCTCTGAGAGTGCTCACTCATACTCAATAAAAGGTGTCTTAGACGGCCTTGCTTCATCTCCACCTCCACTCCCTATAGCCTAAAACCCAACCCCTATCTAATCCCCATCTTAACCTCCCTATTATACTTCATCCACATCCATAGCCTATGGCCCCCCATATATCCTTCTAGTCCTATAGCTAGGGTGGTGATCTTTGGCCTCATCTCCTCCCTAATTTGACTCTAACTTGTAGTAATCTCTACACCACCCCTTCCTCACCTTGACTAGTTATCTGATAAGTATGTGTATCCATATTTGTACCCACCAAGCCACACACACTACTATCACTGTAGGATCTTGGATCATATTTTGGTAATACCACATAATTAGGGAAATTCTCTCATAATCCACCCTCAATAAATCCCTATCCAATGGCATTCACCATTGAGGTTTACCCCTATCGCTATTGGAAAATAGATGTTATTTACTAGGCACATCTTGCATCCTCCAAAACTACCACTATAAATGATCAGGTCTATAAATATCAATGATATAATACCATCATCTTGTTATATAATAATCAATTAGCATGAATCAAGTGACATCACATCTTTGGCCCATCCCTATTAGAATGATTTGTATGACATCCTTACAATATGCTCTAATTACAAGCTATTGAATTATTATCTATAAAATTGAATCTCCCTAAATTGAGACCTATGCACTTTGAGGATGATGTACCACCTAAATACTAAGGGATAATGGGGATATCTATATTCACATGTACCCAAATTTCACTCTATGGAATTGTTCTCCCAACTCAATATCTTTAGTAATAGAGGTGGGCCTAGGATAACTAATCCTATGTATGATCATATGTACAGATCTCTATATAAGTGGGCCAAAAAAATTGGACCCTAAGTAAACACTTAATAATCCTAGATCATGTCAGAAACTATGTCCCCCAATCCCAAGTGAAACCACTAGCCATTTTTTTTACAGGAGTATGCTGATCACAAGAGACAAAACCACCAATGTCAATCTATCAATCATGACCTCCCATAGGGCCTTATAAATATACACTTATGCATTTACACCCCAATATATAATCTCATTGTTAGCCTCTAAATTCATACTAATGATGTGTGAGAACTAATATATCCTATGGCCCCTCATAAGAAGCCAAAAGATCTGTATCACATCCTCTAGAATAAATTTCATCTCCTTAGTCAAAAAATGAAAAGTGTTGGTCTTAGAATACCGCATTTTGACCAGGTCTATAATCAATGTTTTACTAATTCACACCAATAGCATAGTCACAACATAATATATCCCTATCACATCTTTAATACTCCATACTCCTTTGGTGTCAACAAATGCATATTGTGCAACACTACCAGATGTCAAATTCAGGATGCCATCACCCCTAAATTCTCTTTCACCAATAAAAATCTTATCAAAATCAAACTCATCTAATCATACCTCAATATATCCTCTCCTATCCCCTTAACCTAATACCTACATCTCTAGCTCACTCATCTAACCTAATTATCTACTTTAAACACCCCATTAATTACTCACCACTCCATTCTATCCATCTAATTATCCTCATTTTCAATTCATAGTAATTCATCCCTATAAATAATTACCGATCATCTTCCCCTTCATCTAAACCCCACTTACCTCACTCACCTTATTCCACTAACACTTACCCATCCTAATCTTCCCTAAAATCTTAGCGTTCCTAACTTAAATCCCTCATCCCTTTAAGTATACAATCACCTTAACATACCTAGCCTAATATGTTGGAGAGTTATTATTGATGTCATGGTGATTTCATGGAAGTATATTGGTGAGTGGATGAAGTACCTTAATAGTATATGTGATAATAACAAAGTGTGCAATGTGTTTGTTCTTGTATGCTTGAAGTATGATTTGTTGATCTTCTATTTTGGCATGGTTAGAAAGGATCAGGGATGAGTATGGTGATTTGAGAATGTAAAATGGTTACTACCAAAAGCCAATAATTATTTTAGTACTTATGTATATGATTATAATTCATCATTATTCTCATCTAGACAATTTGGTCTAGTGGCAAAAAATATGAGTAGGCAGTTTGATGATGTCACCATTACTACGTGGGAATGAGTCAAAGGGATTTGGTCATATGGTTATGATAAAATTAGTCCCTATTTTTTATTCACCTAATATTAATTCATGCATAAAATTTAGGTCAAATATATGAGGGTGCAAAGTTAGATTCTTAGTCAGAATTCATTGTTTTCCCATATTTAGCCACATTTGTAGAGTGGCAAGAAGAGTTGAGTAAGCATTTTGATGGAGACATATCTCACACTTGTGGAAATTTTAGGAAAAGGTGATAATATCGGTTTGTTCATTTTTTTCCTTGTTTATTTTCACTAAAATTTAGATCATGTGATGTATCATGTTAAAATATATGCATATGTAAAGTTGGGCTCTTAGGTAGTTTAACTGTGTTTTCCCATACTTAGCCAATTTTACAATGTGGCAAGAAGAGCCAGGTGAGAATTTTGATGATGTTATATATTTCACATGTGAATATTCAATAGAAAATGATCATATGGTTTTGCTCAATTTTGTGCATAGTTGATTTGTGCTAAATTCTAGGTCATGCAATAAAGTATGGCAAAATCTATAAAGGATCAAAGTTGGTCTCCTAGAAAAAATCTAGACATAATTGGTTTTGTGATAGAATATTTTGAGAAGGAATTTTAATGGAATTATATCTCACATATAAAAATGTTTTAGGATTAGTATATCATAGTTGGATTCTCCTATGTGAGGAGAACATCTAGTCCGAATTTGAGATCATGCATCAAAATGTAGAAGTTATTAAGGTTTAAAAATGGCTACTCATGCATATTGAAAGTATCCCCATACTTAGTCATTTTTGAAAGAGTTAAATATCAAGAAAGAATAATCATACACATTTCCCCAAGAAGTCAAGAAACATTAAGATGAAGATAGGTGCATGATGTTTAATGTTTGAGCATTGACACCTATGCATTAAAGATCGAAAGAAATCGATAGTGCATATTCGATTTGAGATGAGAGGACACAATATGCGAGCATTATGTTTGAATGTTAACTATGACTATTGATATTCAAATATTTGAATTTAACACAAGTAAAAACCATATTTATATATTTTATCCATATATTTTGATAGAAGTCAAATTTGTTGGTGTTATAAAAAGAAAAGATGAAGAGGATTTAATGGTGCATCTAATGAACCTAATTTGAAGATCTGAAAGTGTGTAAGTCAAAGATATTAATGTTCAAATTTTACTATGTGTTCGTGCTTATTTTACAAATGACCCAAGAAGGATTTTTTAGCTCATTTTAATGTTGTTTCAATGTTTCATGGTAAAATGGATTTTGGGGAGTGTTGTAGACTCCATGAGGATGGTTTGTAATATTTTTTGAGGTGTGATCAATCTATCTTGAGTATGAAGAATGCTCAAGAAGTTGATTGTATGTTTTCTAATTATGTTCCTATATAAGGTCATTATTTAAGCATACCTAGAGGTGAGCTAATATGATTGTGATCATTGAGGATGTTGA
Source organism: Torreya grandis (assembly GCA_037957365.1). Classification (NCBI taxonomy): domain Eukaryota; kingdom Viridiplantae; phylum Streptophyta; class Pinopsida; order Cupressales; family Taxaceae; genus Torreya; species Torreya grandis. The sequence goes on from JARHVA010003227.1 coordinate 1,152,424, forward strand.
AGGGGATATAAGGAGTGGACCCATGTATTTTAAAGTTGTCTTGTGTTCTTGTTTTTGTTCAATAGTGTGATTAATGGGTGAGTAGGTCTCCATGAGACACATAAGAGCTACAATGGCTTTATTAAAAGGTGTATTTGCTTAAGTGTGACCCATGTGAGATGATTTTGGGCTAATGGCATGTATTGTGGCTGATAAGGATTAATGTTTACTTAATAATTCATGATAACTCTATATATAGTGAAATCAAAGATGATGATTTCTAGACTTTATGTCAGAGATTTGTGAGAGATTTGGGAGAGATTGGAGAGAGGATTCTATGTGTGTTTTATGGATGAAACAAAGGTAGATTTCTCTGAGGATGATTTGAAGAGTAGAATAGATTGAGGACTATTTGTATGACTTGGAGGTCATAGTTCTATTGGTATAATAGTGCTCTTATAGATTGAGTGTGAGCAAAGGTGAAGAGTGATAAGAAGAGGTGCATCATCAGTTGTTGAAGATATCAATTCTAAGGTGGAATTATTCTTCTCAAGGAGGTTCTAAAGGTCTTGATATTCCTTATGGGTAGTTTCTCCTTATGAAATAGGGTTTCACTAAAGACCTTTAATCATAAGGACTTGATCAAGGTTGTAGGTTAAAAGGACTTGATCGAAGGTTCCTGATTAGAAGGACTTGATTAGTATTTTATTTATGATCATATTATAATAAAATATTCCATGTGTTTATAGGCTTGAGAGTGGGTTTTATTCCCCAAGAGGGTTTCCCACATAGATCTTGTGTTATGTATGTGATATTGTATTATATTTATTATTCACTACTATGAATGATATGTATGCTTCATGAATGATTGGATTGAATGATTAAGTATTTTCAAAGGTTTTGAAATTGAAGTGGATTGTTTTCCACCACTGATTCAACCACCCTCTTAGTGGATTTTACCTCTAACATAATCCTATCCATCACAACTTCCCTCATCCTAATGTCCATACTCAACCTAGCTTAATCACCCTCAGTCCCTAACCCTTATAGGTTAAATCCCTAGAAAATTTACCTAAGTCCTTAATCCCTCTAAATTACCCTATCTTAGCCACCCAAGTCCCCAATCCCACTAATTTCCATCCCCTAACCTTTACCCTAAACCTCATAATATTAAAAATCATGACGTAGCCCTAAAATGCAATTTTGACAATATCATTATTTTTATTTTGTGGTTGTACATAATTATGACCTTAACCGTACAATTTTTCAAAACTACTACTCTCTCCTCATGGTAATGTGATATAATAATTTTATCATTATAGTATTGCAATACCACTATTTACCTATCATGGTATTGTAATATTGTAGTTTGTGAATACGATGTCATAAGTTGTGAGGACAATATCACAATTGAGGGAATTACCCTCAGTCGTGGTATTGTACCCATAGAATGTACATGCATTAAATAACAAAATAAATGAATAAATATAAAAATAAATAGGTTAGGTATGGATTAATTACCGGTAGTCTTGCATCATTTGGCCTCTGGTGCTCCTAGACTCTCTCTCTCAATAATGTGATGAGTGTGGGATGAGATACATTACTAAAGCTCTAGAGAAACAAAGTCAACAAGGGTAAAAGACAAAATGAACCTTTTTCACCCACCTTTATCTATTTTACCCCTCATTTCTCCTCTTTTTCTAACCCTTATCACCCACTTGACCCTTACTATTCACATTATCCCACCCTGTATACTAATTTTCATTCCTGAATCCCATTATATAACCTACTATCACATTTCATCATCATTTTATCAATCCTAAGTTTCTAAGGACATCATATTTTATTTCTTGCTATCAATCTTGTGTTAGAATTACATTAGCCTAAGGTATCATAAAAGTATGTAGGCATGACCTATCCATGTTCTTGTGCCCATGGATAACACGACCACTATTAACATCAAATCTTGGCTCATATCCTATGGGTCACTCATCAATTTTGAATCATTTTGAGCTATGATTCTAACATAAAGTGGATTATTATTCATACTCATTCATCAAAATTCCTCTATAAGCTTCTATCCATCCATGGCATGTGTCCTTGATACAATAATTATCTTTAGCTTGTGGCCTATCTCATCTTTTTATGTCTTGAACATGGTCTATGTCCTAGGAATTCATGTATTATCATCTTATTCACCCTACCTCCATTTTAGTCATTGGTAAATTATCTAGAACTTATATTCCAAGTTTAAGTCACCTTATTTCATATAACTTATGCTTGAATCATCTCATTCATATCTGCATCAAAAATCAAGGCATCCCAACCCCTTATCTTCATCTTGGTCCTATCCCACCCTGAGAATTTTTATTTGAGTGACCATCCAACTCGTCCTTCCCACATTCTCCCTCAAGGGGGAATATTAACTAATAACAACATTATCATCCAAAAAATGGTTTTTATTTTAAAATATATTACTCCTTCCACTTCTCTTCACTTGCAATACCCTTTCAAAGAGGGGTAAAATGTATGCACCTAAATATGATCGCCTTAATAATCCTATTAAACTTTATAATTTAACCCATAACCATAACCTTAGCTAATTAACTAATATCATAATTACTACACACTATCCCCTACATCCCATAAACCTTAACATACCATTATAACCAATTAATTACCCCATTAACCTATTAACTAGCCTACTTATCCACTAATCTACCTAATATCCCACTTGCCAATTTAAAATTCCTATTTATTCAACTACCCCCTAGATACCATACCACCCTAGCCCCTCTTACATCCCTATGAATCATAAACCTCACTAATTCTCATCTAAACCCATATTAACCCTAAAATAATCAAGAAACCTCTATAACTAGGGAAGCTCCTCCAAAATTCAAGAAGTCTCTAAACTAGAGACTTCTAAATAATTTAAAATTCACTAAAAACCCCTTCCACCATCCTATATAAGCCATGATTTGGACATGGAAAAACTAACATGGTAATCAATAAGCCTCAATTATACTCTCATAATCAACCATTTTCAAGCGTCATCACATTCTTGCCAAGCCATTCAACAATCCAAGGAAGCCATTGGAGTCAATTTGAAGCTTAAGTCAAGAAATCCATACTCAATCAAATTTAGCATTTGAATCCACTTGAAGATCTTGGATAGGAGTTTTAAGTGATTAAAGGATGGTAAGAATCCATATTTAATTTTTTTATTATTCCTTTATCCCCTCCTTTGATGTTTTTTGTATTATTGGGTTTTTATCGCTATATATAATAGTTTTGTCAATAGCTCAAAATATGATAAAATAAGTATCATTGACCCATTCTATTATTTCCTAATTATAACCACCTATGTGTAAATTAGGAGCAACACCTTTACCATGAATTTTCATATCACCTTGTCATTTTTATTTTATAATGTGCCATTTGCCTAATTCATGAACTTGCTGCTACCTAGTCAGATTACTCCACTATAAAGAGAAACTATAATGATTTGAGGTCTCATTTTGAGACTATGTAGGTAATGCTTAATTTTTTTTGAGGTCATTTCAATCATTGCTTTTCTAGGCTCTCACTATTTTGTGAGAACTTTAAATTTTAATGTTCTCACTATTTTGTGAGAAACCTAAGCCATGCTCACACCATTTTATGATTTGGACTTATTTTCTTGTAATTATCAAATCAAGTTGAGACACTAATAAAATTCTAATCACACTCATAAAAGATCTAAAAAATACTAAAAATCACAAAATCATGAAAATTGGCTTATAATTTCCATGTGAGATATAAATCTATCAATTTTTTTTGTGATGGGTCATCTTTTCTATTTTATTTTTATACCACCTTGGTCCTTTCCCTCCCTTTTTTGGGAGAACTACATAATCCTGAGGTCCGCATAGACTATGTAGATAGCACTTGGATACATGGGGTGTCTCATATTAGCTTGTCCACATATTCCTTTATTTTTCAACCACTTCTTTGCCTTAAGGATCCTGGGAATCCTAAATATCTCATAAGTAACCACTTGTCATTTATTTTCCCCATCCTTATTGGCCTTAGTCATATGCTCTCACCATTTTGGAAGATTATATTGTAAGCATTATGTATTTAATGTTAATGAATTAATGACCACTTGGATTTTATTACACTATCATCATTTTATGAGCCAATTTTGTTTGAACACTCTCATCATTTTTCAACACCATTCTCATTTTCCTCTACACATCAATCATGTTTCATTATCATCAATTTTATTTTATCCCATATCCTGGGGAGCTACATTTGGCTTGAATTTCATGTCAGATTTTGTGTCCATGGATACCACTTCTTTTTCTTCTATCCCCTCCCCTTGATTTTTTAATTTTGTTTTCATTGTCTCCTATATCCTAGGGGTAACGTTTGCCATCTTGGTTATGTGTTGTTACCTATTTCTTAGGGGCCACATTTTTCATCTTTTGTTCTTACATTGTTATACCTGCAACATTGTTATCTAGTTTAAGGTCATCCTATCACCGAGAGTAATGCCTCTATTACACATCCATGAACAATGTGTTTTCTATTTACACTAACATTGTGAGTAACCATTATTTGTGTTTATTTGATTTTATTTTGATTATTTTTTTCACTATTTTATTTATTAGTGTTTTGTTGTGTTTCTATTTATAGGTATTTTGTTTTATTTTATTCTTTTGGTTTTTTATCTATTTGTTTGTTTTCATTATTGTGCCTTGACTTAATATATATGCATTCATTAGGTGATTCCTTATGCATGACACTTAAGTCCATCTATATTCATATGTCAACATTATCATCATCATTTTTATCATTGGCACCTTGATTTTAACTATTTATTGGATTGAGTATCAATCCTTATGAATATTATGACTAGGTTATCATGGTGTTTAAATCATGGTATAGACACCAAAAAAATGCACACTTATAGTTTTCAATGACTGAGTGCCTTAGGACCCCCTAAAGGCCCCCTAAAAGCTTTTTAACCCTTAACCAACTCCTCTAAACCTGACCAAATCACTATTCTCCTATTTACATAGTACTATTCAAAACTACTATTTGAAAGTACTATTCACTATCACTATTCATTATGGGACCCACTATCACTATTCATGATAACATGGTAAGTGACATGGAAGGTGATATGGCAAGTGAAATTACTTGGAAGTGAGGTGGCTTGAGTTGGGATATCATACCCCACCTAAGACCCACATCTAAGGTACCTAATGACATCATTAAGCACCAAAGGGCCCCTCTTTTGAAGTATGTCACATTTTTCCCTATGAGAGCATTACTAAACATGTATTTTTATTCTCATTCATGGAGAATGATGCCAAAATTCATGGGGCACTTAGCCAAAAGATGGAAGTGAGTGATGTAAAGTATTTTGGACCCATATGAGCCCATGTGTATGATTCCCACTCCATTTTGGACTCTTTAACAAGTTGGTAGACAAATCAACTAAGTGGGAGACCTATTGGCTAAGTGGGAATATCACATGCTTGTCTTTCATGACCACTCATGCACCCACATGGAGAATGGTGCCAAAATTCACGGAGCACTTATCCAAAAGACAAATTATCTTGGGGAAAAGTTTTTTGGCTACATTGGATCCCATGTGCATGATTCCCACTCCAAATTAGACTCATGTGCAAGGTGGGAGACAAAAAAACAAGGTGGGAATCCCACCACCCTTATCCCCTTTATCATTTATGAGCCCACTTGAAAAATGGTGCCATACTTCACTATTCAACTTCTTTAACATGTTTTTTGACAACAAATGCTATAAATATGACCCTCACTCTTCACACATGGTGAAGTGGTTCTTGGTTAAAGGATTTTTATTGTAGGTTTTCTATTTTTGAAGGAGGTCATCTAATTGAGAAGGGGGTCATCATCATATTGGATAAAAATAATTCAAAGCAACAACTTCAATAACATCATCAATTACACCATCAACAACCATATTCAAAAAGGCAAGGTAACTTTATTTTTATTTTATTTCTTGTATTTATTCATTTATTTTCCTTTGGCCTTATTCCTCCACCTCCTTTATCTCTTACCCCCTTTTTCCCATTTACCATTTTTATCCATTTATCCATTTGCCCTTTTTCCCCTTTGCCATTATCACCTTTTTGGCCAACTGATACCTTTGGCATATATACCTTCCTTATTTATTTGCATTCCTACCATATTGAAATTCATACCTTTGATTTATTACCATAATCTACCCTTTCACCCATTATCCATATTGTCCATTTATCAACCCCAAACCAAAACCACATTCGTGTCCTTTGACTAAATTTCAGCATTAGTTGCTTTTATCTAGTCATTGTTTAAGCAAAGCATTTAAATTCTTTATTTTAATTTTAGTTAATTTATATAATTTTATATTTTTAGTTTCATTTTTATATAATTTTATGAAAATTATGTCATTTTTATTTATCAAATATAAGTGTTTAAATTAGGTGGATTGAGAACCTCCTAAAAATCTTTTGCTTTTAAGATCTATCTCATGCTAGGCAATCCACCCATCTACTTGTATAACAAACAAGTGTGTTTCAATGTTTTATTATTTTAAGGTCAACTACCAAGCCAAAAAATATATATCCATAATAATTTGGATTCAATGCACATACATTTTAACAATTTTTTCTACACACCCTTCTTCACTAATTTCTTTCTTCCAAAATTAAGAAATGCAAAAAAAATAGATAGAAACATTTTGGCATGCCTGGTGGGACCCTTGAGTTTTATTGGGTTCATAGATGTTTTATAAAATTTAGAATTTAATTAGTGAAATTCATTTAGTTACATTCTTATAAAATTAAGATTCCTTTATTTCTATACAAAACATGAGTTTTAGTTGTATTTTTTTAGAAAAGTTTAAATTTTTTTTTCTCGATTTTCTAAAAACAAATTCAAAAACTAAAAATAAAGAAAAAAACATTCGTTGTAGGATTAGGATTGCATTTTCATGTCACATTTAGGTGCATTTTATTAATTTTTATTTTCCTTGAAAAGAAATCAAACATTTTTTTTGGTTAAAATTAATTTCATACATAGTTTATTTTCTTATTTAATTATCTCATCTAGTTTAATTTAGACAAAGCAAATTACTGTAGTGCAAAAATATTACACAAACCAAACCACTTTCATAAAAAAAAACATCAAACACACTTGATACTAGGCTTAAATAGGATTTCATCACTTAGAGGATCACCTTACCTTTCCTAATTATCATACTCAGATTTAATCATCGAGGGGATAACCAACTCAACTCTCTAATTAAGTATAAACTCTATATAAATGGTTCATAGGCTAAAAACCCATACTAGCTATGGTATTTTGATGTGAGGGGAACAAGCCCTAAGTATCAAGCCACATACTTTGATCCAATAAATATTTATTTTTGAGTACCTAAATACAACCCAAAACCAAACATAGATTGCTTTCTAGAACCTATTCAAGCCAATTTCTCCTTCACACTTTTCTAAGGCTTAAGACAAAAGAGAGACTAAAAAGAATATTAAGACTTAACATGCTTTCAATGAATGCATTATATTCCTTGAATATTTATTTTTATTACTCTTTATTTTGAGGTGTGAGAACATATCATTCCTTTCCCATTTTCTCATATGGTTCTTACTCACCAACAATGAAGGGACCTTGAGGAACAAAACTCACCACTAATTTAACCAACCTCTTCTAGCTCATCACCAATAGAAATAATTTCTAAGCCTATGGACTCCCCTCACTATCCAATAAGTCCTATTCAAGTAGTCTTAAGATATGTAGATTTTGCTACTTTCTTAAATAACAATCACATAGCCTTACAACATTATATTATAACTACATCTTACCAAACCCAAATTTTGACCCTACTTATAGATCCAACTTATGGCATGCCTTTGCACCTCATGGAGGGTACCTCCAATACCATGAGTACTACTCAACCTTTAGTTACCCAAGACCTATCATTGACCAACAATCCCCTTGAGGCTACCACTCAAAATCAACCAACCCAATCTACCACTGCCCTTATACTGCCTACCTCTAACACTACCCATCTCCCTCTAATTACCTCTGACCCATAAAAAACTACCCCACTTCAAATCCTTATGGTGTCCATACCCTCTATGTTACCACATATTAGTACACATGTCACTACCCTTCCATCGACCACTAACCCAAGTACCACTCCTACCCAAAAAGTGACCTTTAATTATCTCTATAATCCACAAGAGCACATGCCTACTACCCAAAAACCTAAACCTACCCAACCATTAATGTCCACATACCAATATATCTCTTTTACCCAACCATTATCATCCACATACCAATATGTGGCAACCTTTCAACCTTCCACCCACTATCAACATGTTTCTCAACCACCACCATAATATGTATCTTAAAAACTCCCAGGTACTCAACCCCAAATAGACTTCATGAAGATGATCATGGACAAGATGACTACTCTTGATTCATCCATCTCTAGAGCCCATAATCTCTTATCCTATAATCAAATTTAAAATAAGCCTATTTACCCTTTAGTCCCTATCAGACCTTATTTAGCCTAGTGAGAACTTAAAAAATTTACCAAGTTTAATAGTAAGGAAGACCCTCAACAATATTTAAGAGCATTTAGGAATTCATGCTACTTTATTGCCCATGATGATGCTCTTCTTCTCCATACCTTTCCTATGTCATTGATGAGGCCACCGATTACTTACTTTTATAGCCTCATCCATGTTTAGTCTATGTCATTTTCTATGTAAATCCCATAACTATCTATCACTAATGCAAATTAATGAAAGAAGTTATAATTTTGTATGTTCATTGATATATATGTGTTATATTATGAATTATTGATGATTTTGTTTGCTTGAATTATATTGGTATGACTTTATCTAACAAGAATTTGAAGGATCATGTAAAGCTGTAAAATCTTGCTAAGCTATAGCTACTACAGGATGCCTATTACAACTATAAGCTTCAACTATAGGCTACCTATAGCCACTATAGAATGCTCATATAAACTATAGGCTTCACTTATAGGCTACCTATAACCATTATAGAGTGCCCATAATAACTATAAGTTTTACCTATAGGTTTCTTATAGCCACTGAAAAGTGACCATAACAACTGTAGGCTTCACCAACAAGTTGTCTACAATCACTAAAGATAACCATAATAACTATAGGCTTCAACTATAGGTTGCCTACAATCACTATGCAAAGCTGAGCCATTATTGAGGAGATCTTGTAGACACATCTAGCTATCTTGGAAAACCAAATGAATGATTGGGAATAATCATAGTTGTATAGATTACCTACATTCAAGGAGATGTTGGATGTACTACTAAAGATGGGAAAGACAAGGATAATGAGAAAAGACAAAAGGAAATAAAATAACAAAATAGTATTCCTTGTCTCTAACCCAATCAAACATAAAACAAGTAACTTTGGTTACTAACCACTTGAAGCTAACTATGTTAGTTTCTAAGTATTTGGTTTTTTTCCTAGTTTGGTGTTTTCAGTTAAGAGTCAATAAAATGCCTTTTGTATTTAAAGGTAGAGCCTAGATCAAACTAAGAGTGAGATAATTTTGAGGAGATAATATCAGATATTTTTGAACTATAACTTTTATATCCAGAATTGAGTAATGAGAAAGTTGAACTTGTAAAAAGTTTGTGAATTCTCTCAGAGAGGGATTGGAGCTCAATTCTGAATGAGGAAGGGCCCCCTTAGAATGATTTTCTATGAAGATCCTAACCCTCTTTAATTATTAGTGTGTTGTGTAAGTTGATTTTACCATTAAGTTTAATTATATAAGTGTGATGCATGTATGATACATAAGTGTGGAATAGTTCTATAATTCTATCACATCAATTTCATAATATATATCTATTTCTGATCCAGGTGTATCCATGTACCATTCCATTTTTTAAAGTCTTCAAATTCAGCTCAAACCATTTACACATTTTAGAATTCGTTGAGAGCTTTCTGGCACTTCTTCTGGAATATAAAACAGAGTCTGGATGCTCAAGATAAAGCTTGCTGAAGCATTCTTGCGACAAGTGATTAATAGGTGTTAAAAAGTGATGTGGCACTGTGTTATATGCCAAGTGGTCTAATAACCATTTAACACATGGCAAATGAATTGGTGTAAAAAAAATTGGTTTGGTGTTTGTTTTTAGCCTCTGATCTTTGACAGGCAGTCATATGAGGCTCCATTGGCCCTACTATTTGCTCACTATGGGCCCTCAGCGAGGGTCGACACACTTTTGTATAGGGGTGCCTTGGCCTCTTATACTTCATATTTTATTATTTACAACATTATATTTAAGTTACAAAGGCTGCTCAAATCCCACCAATGTGGGATAATTGTTTTCCACTTTGAAATAAGACTTTTCAAAACTGCCACGCCATACCTTGCCACGCAACCTATCGTGTCACACCAAGATCACTTGTTAACATGACAAGACCATTTATTCACACACACTTTCCAATGATATCCTAAGTTAGGCACCAAGATTAACCTTTGCACCTAAGTCTACCCCCAAAAAGGGATGTTGGCACTCATCATGGGGGCCACCAACCCTCAAAAAGCATATAAATTTTACAAACTCCCAAACGAGGGATAAAGATAAGTGCAAAGATCCCAAGGAGGAGGCTAACACCTTGAATCCAACACCTCTTACCCAAAAGGATAATCCTTTAACCACTTGAGCCATGGGCTTGGAAGTGATATAAGAGGAGCAAATTTCCATTTGAGGGGTAGCAGGCAACTGACTGTGAAAAGAATTAAGAAGGCCAGAGATTAATTTATGCTTTGTACGGCCTTGGGCCTTTATTTTCAGGTCTGAGAGATATTTATATAGGCAAGTAGAGACCAAGTAAGGTGAATTGAAGACTTGAATTTAATTTTTAAGCCATTTGATGCATAAATTAATGGAAATGATCCTCACTTTGAATGGACCCAGAGACGTAGGCTATTGAAGCCAAACTCCATTATCAATTTGCTGGTGATTTTTTCTAATTTTTCTCTACTATTTTTTAATTTTGATCTTCATTTTTAATTTTGGTTTTAATTTATTTATGCAAAATTTAAAGAAAAAGTCAGGAAATAGAAAGATCTTTTAAATTCAAAAGTGAGTTCTTTAAATTTGCTACACTTGCATTTTCAGTTTCAGATCAAATTTTTGGTATCAGAGTGGTTGTTATTTAATAGTGATTGATAGTGTATGTTGACAAGGTCTAAATCCCAAAAGGGTGAAGGAAAACTCATTGAGTATAATCTAGAGATTGGCTCAAGGCATGCTTCAAGGATGGCCAAAGAAGAGATGGAATCCAAACAAGCTTTCTGTTTCTATCGCTAATTCACTTTTCAGATCATAAAGAGAGAAGAAACTAAAAGAATAATGGACAAGGCTTGTGAAGTACCTGGATAAAGATCGCGCACCGTAATCCAGACGTTTGTGAGCACCCCTCTTTGGCTGTGGAGGAATGACACCTGCAAAGAAAAGGAACTTGGACAAGAAAATGTTAGATGGATAGGTGGTGGGTTGCCAAGCAAAAGCTTATTCCCAGAAGTGTGAAAACTTCCTCAAGGGAGGTCAACCCACTGATAATAGACAGATAAAAGACCAAGGAAATACAGAATGCCAGAATACAGAAATGACAAAGAAATTAGAAAGGAAAGAAAAGACAAAATGATTACCTGAAGGAGTTGTCGGGCTGATGACAGTCGCCGAGGTCAGAAATGTCACCGGCGTCGGTTATCTGATCTACCGATGTCGGTTATCCTACCAACGTCGGTTGGGGAAATGACCGGCGTCGGTTGGGGTTGTGGCCTGTAGTCGGGTCTGGGTTGGTTTTTGGACTATGGACGGGTCCGGTTTGTGAACAGGGTCGAGACAGAGTTCGGGGACAAATTTGGATGGACTGAGGAATGCTCTGGTTTTGGTTAGGTGCCCTGTATAGGGTCTTTGTTGACAGGGGGATGAGGAAGTTGTCTGGGATTGTATAGAAAAGGGGACAGTGTGAGAGGAAGATGCACAGAGGACAGGGTCTGAGAAGGCTTTTCAGCCTCTCAAGGGAAGGACAGAGGGAGCAGGGAACAGCAGATATAAGCTAAAGAAATGAAACAAAAATGACATAACAGACTGTGCTTACCTTTTTGTTTGCCGAATGGAGAGTGGGAGAGCTGTTGTTGGAGCCATAGAAGGCTTGTTGCAAGAGGAGATTCCTGATCTAGAGCCTTTGCACCTGTTGCTGCTGTTACATGAGGTCCAGATGGAGAAGAGACGAATGCCAAAATGCCAAGAGAATTCCATTTGCGAGCTCAAGGGTCCAGGGGCTGTAACGGATGCAGAAAGGGGTAATGAAGGCTGCCGACGCCGGCAGTTTCACTGACGTCGGCCGAAGAGTCACCGACGTCGGCGGTGGCAGAATGGGGACAGAGACTAAAAATAGCCTCTGCCCATTCTTGCACGCCGCCGGGCGAGGGGTTATGGGAAGAATGGTCACGAGGATGCCTAAATGGGCGTGGGGGGAAGATAATGAGGAGATTTGACATAATAAATGCTAGGGGGAAGGTGGAGGGATTCAAGGGAGGATCCAAGGTGGCAAGGGTGGGGTGGAAAGGGGGCCACTTTAAAATATTTAAGTTATTTTAATCATATGAAGGCCAAGGGTTAGGATATGGGTTTGAGGCGAACAAGGGGGAAAACCAAGGTGCAGACACGTTTGCGGTGTCTACATTTTCCCCTTTTTATCTTGTTTGTTGTTCTTGACAAACTGCAAGACAAAAACAGGAGTTGGTTGCCCCAGGAAAAGGATGAGGTGTTCCCCCCTCAAAGCGATAGTCGAGAGAAGGGAACCGAAGATAGAGTGTCGATTTGACAGAGAAATGGATAGAAGAGAGTGAGTGAAAATGCTGCCATAGTCGTGATTTTGCGTAGTCCACTTCACGAGAGGGTCAGGTCAAATTTTTGCATGTCGAGGGTCAAGGAGTGCCAAAATTGAAGTAACTGGGCCCCAGCATTTAGTCATCTGCTGATCGGGTCACTCAATCTAAGCTGAAGCTCCAAATGGTCATCGTGTTCCAGGTATCCAGGGCTCAGGAAGTGCTCCTAGAGACATGAAAAAGCCACAAGTAGTAGGGATCAACTGGCTCGCGATCCTATACTTGCGAAGGGTTAAAAATAGTCTGCAGACAATTCTGCTAACCAGCCGTGAGGTAGCACACATGCAAAAACAACCAAGGCAACATTGGCTTGGAAGTAGTCGAAGGTCGAAGGAGATACGCATGATCTCCAATGGTCATTGGTCAAGAGGATGGATGGACGAAAGGATGTGGCCGAGCTAACCTCAAAAAATGTCAGGTGATCTGAGTGCTGCCTACATAGCCCTGGTGATAGGGCCTCAGGCCAATGTAGTTCTCCCTAAAAGGGAGGAAGGGTCAAAGAGATCAATTTGTCTTGGTCAAAGTCGTAGAAGGGAAGGTTTGTCCATCAAAGAGATGAATAAACGGGGGTGGTCGAGCTAACCTCAGAAGATGTGGTATCTGAGTGCTGCCTACATAGCCCTGGTCATAGGGCCTCAGACCAATGTAGTTCAGGCGAATTGAGAAGATTGGTCGATGATTGGATGTGGTCAAGTGTTGAAATGATGAGGCTAAGATGAGGATAAAATGATGCTACAGATGGTGTATTCTGTAGAATTGGTCGAGAGTCTTTCATCTCTAGCAAGTTTCCATAGTCGTGATGGATGTATGCTAAAAATGAATGGAGGTCTATTTATGCTTCAGCAAGTATTGGTTTATGCTTAGCATAAATTGGGTCTGGTCGTTAGTTTCCATGTGTATTGGTGTCCATAGAAACTATGTGAAAAGGACAAGGTGATGCCAGCTGAAAATGATGAAAATGGCTTGGTTAAGGATGAGTCGACAATTGATGTGACCAAAGTGTAGAGAAAAGATGAAAGGCAAATCGCTCTTTCATTGACAAGGACCAGAAAGGAAGCATAGATAGGGGTTATTAGAACCAAAACCCCGTTCATGCATTACGTCGTCGACCAGTATGGTGTTAGGGCTGTAATCGAATCACTTTGACATTAAAGTGAGCTCGAAGTCCCTTGAGCAGGTGATAGGAGGAGGATAGGGTAACCCAGTTTAAGAGCAGGAATAACTGTGCCCCTTTTTATAGGAGACCCTGAGACAGCTACAAGCCAAGTCCGTGACTCATTTTTTTTTTTGGTGCAGGCTGATCGATGCGGGAAGCCTACATAGAGATGTCTTTTGATGTATGGTCAGTTTGTGAAGCTGATCAATGCGGGAAGCTTCTAAGAAAGGTGCTGTTTGTAGCAAGATTTAGTCATAGCCATCCTTCGAGGGAGTGGTCTATATTTTTGCTTGATATAATGTTTGAATAGCTGTCCTTCGAGGGATCAGTCTATTAGCTACAGAAATGATAGTACAGCTGTCCTTCGAGGGAGCAGTCTGTCTTTTTGAATTGATTTGATTTTATGACCTTGGATATGTTTTGACATCTTGATTTGTATTTTTTGATTTTTGATTAGAGTCACGGACAAGGCTGTAGAAGCTCAAGGACTCCCCTTTTATTAGGACAAAGCATCCATGCATCATAAAAGGGTCGTAGAGGACTTGTTAAAGGGGAATAGGGTTGAAAGGGATGAGGATTAAGAGGACAAGGATTGCTCAGGGGACGAGCTCAAGTTACGTGTCAAGTAGACGAGTATTTGACTAACAGAAGAATGGTCAAAGATGCAATGCATTAAGAGGCTCAGGTTCTGGCCATCCGTCGAGGGAGGATAGATGATAAGTCCCTGACCCATACTTGTGCGTGATGATAAAAGGTCCAAGCCAATTGGGGGCGAATTTGCTTCGTTTACTTCGCTCCATATTGGTCACGTGCTGATTCTCTTTGAGGACGAGGTCTCCGATGTTGAAATCTCATTCTCGCAGATTTTTGTCGTAGGCCCGCTTTATGCGACTTTGGTAGACATGGAGATGATTGAGGGTAGCAAGACGGCGCTCGTCGAGTAACTCAAGTTGAGCTAAGTGATCTTGACGAAAGTCGTCGTTGGAGAGAATGTCATGCAAGGAGATGTGGAGAGACGGGATCTGTACTTCAAGAGGTAAGACAGCCTCTGTTTCGTACATGAGGGAGAAGGGAGTAGCACCCGTAGAGGTTCGGATGCTAGTGCGGTAGGCCCACAAAGCGAAGGGAATATGAATGTGCCAATCCCTTCTTGTATCGTCGACCACCTTCATGAGAATTTTGGTGAGAATTTTGTTGGAAGCCTTGGCCTGCCCATTTGCTTGTGGGTAGTAAGGCGAAGAAAAGCTGAGTTTGATGCCAAATGAGTTGCATAGTTTTTGGACAGTCTTGTTTTTGAAGGACTTGCCGTTGTCGGTGATGATTTTGTGAGGGACACCGAAACGACAGATGATGTGGCTGCTGATGAAGTCGACAATTTTGTCAGATTTTATGGAGACAAGAGGAATGGCTTCCACCCACTTGGTGAAATACTCAGTGGCAGTGATGATGGACTGATGACGAAGAGACGAGTGAGGGTTGATCTCACCGATGAGATCCAAGCCCCACTGAGAGAAAGGCCAAAAATCCTGAGCGACTTGCAAGGCGTGGCTGGGGAGATGAAGTAGGTTAGAGTGCTGCTGACACTTGATGCAATGCCGAACATAATCGCTATAGTCTTGATGAAGGGTGGGCCAATAATAACCCAGGCGAAGGATGCGCTTGGCAACTGAGTTTCCACTGAAGTGTCCACCACAAATCCTGTCGTGGACTTGCTTTATGGCTTGAGGAGCTTCAGTGGAGGTTAGACAGTGAAGAAGGAGACCGTCGAAGCCTCACTTATAGAGAAGACCCCCTAGCATGGTATAGCGAGCTGTGCGCTTGATGAAAGCTCACCGCGCATTGCTAGAGAGGTTGGGAGGAGTGACAGAAAGAGACAAGTAGTCCACAAGTTGCTTATACCAGTCATCTTGTGGGCTAGAATTGACAGTGTTGATATGGTTGATGTGAGGAGAGATGTATGAAGGCAAAGGTACGTGATGCATTGTGAAAAAAAGGCGAGATGATGATGATGAAGATGGGATATGCGAAGTAAGAGAAGCCATGGTGTCTGCAAACTTGTTCGTAGAGCATGGAACAGTTTGCAAGAGGTAATGGTCGAAAGATGCCAAAAGAAGGTCAACACGATTCTTATACCTCTGTAAAACTTCATTTTTATAGAGATATGAACCGTTAACTTGATTAACGATGAGCTGCGAGTCACCGAAGATGTTGATAGACTTGATGTGGAGGGAAAGGGCAGTCTGAAGTCCCAAAATTAAGGCCTCGTATTCGGCCATATTATTGGTACAATCAAAGTCAAACTTGAAAGATAGAGGCATGGGCTCCCCTTCGAGTGGGATGAGGATGACCCCCGCACCCCCACCGAGTTGACATTTGGAGCTGTCAAAGAACATGGTCATTTGGTAGACGGTGTCATCGGTGGAAAGGGTAGCGATAGACTCGTCAGGGAACTCACAGTGTGAAGGTTGGTTGTCGGGAAGAGGGGCATCTACCAATTGGTCAGCGATGGTTTTCCCCTTGATAGATTTTTGCTGGATGAATTCGAAGTCAAACTCAGCAAGCAGCATGAGCCACCGAGCCATACGTTGATTCTGATATGGCTTGGAGTGCATGCACTTGAGAGGGTCGATGTGAGTGACGATGAAGGTTTTATGGTTGAGAAGATAGTGGCAGAGCTTGGTAGTGGAAAAGACTAATGCCAAATAGAGTTTCTCAGTATGAGTATACCGAGTTTCATAGTCGACCAGTGTTCGGCTGATGTAGTAAACCGCTTGCTCACGATGATGCTCGTCTCGATGCGTGATCATGGCACCTAACGAATGGTTGGTAGCAGAGATATAAAGGTAGAAGGGTTGGTCATCTTTAGGTGGAATGAGGACTGGTGGAGAGACCAGATAGCCTTTGAGGGCTTCAAAAGCCTCTTGACAGCCCTTATCCCATTTAAAGGAGACGTCCTTCTTAAGGAGGTGATGGAAAGGTTGGCAATGGTTTGAAAGCTGCGAGATGAAACGGCGAATGGACTGGAGCTTCCCTTGTAGACTTCGAAGCTGCTTGAGATTGGTTGGGGGTGGCATTTCGAGGATAGCGCGGATCTTGGTAGGATCTATCTCGATACCACGGAAAGAAATGATGAAGCTGAGAAGTTTGCCTGAGAAGACCCCAAAGACACACTTCTTGGGGTTGAGGCGGACATTGTATTGCAGAAGGCGAGAGAAGATGATTGTGAGAATGGTCAAGTGGTCGCGGCGAAGTTTGGATTTGACGAGAAGGTCATCCACATAGTCCTCCATGATTTTGTGGAGGAGATCGTGGAAAATGTAGGTCATGGCGCGCTGATAAGTGGCACCATCATTTTTCAAGCCGAAAGGCATGACTCGATAGCAGAAAGTCCCCCATGGGGTGATGAATGTAGTCTTGTGCTGATCTTCCAGTGTGATCAGGATTTGATTATATCCTAAAAACCCATCCATGAGAGATAGCATCTCATGGCCAACCGTGAGATCAACAAGCTGGTCAATGTTAGGAAGAGGGAAGCCGTCTTTGGGATAGGCTAGGTTAAGGTCGCGATAGTCCGTGTAGATCTGAATCTCCCCAGTTGCTTTAGTAACTAGGACGATGTTAGAGACCCACTGTGGATAATCGATGGGTTGGATGAAGGAGACAGAAAGAAGGCGCTGAAGCTCCTCTTTGACAAGGAGCGCAACGCGAGGATGCATCTTTCGAAGCTTTTGCCTAACAGGCTTAGCCTCTGGTTTGGTGACAATGTTATGGGTAGCAATGGTGGGGTCGATGCCAGTCATGTTGCTGTAAGTCCAGGCAAAGGCCTTGCTATGGTTGGAAAGGAACTGGGCATAGTCAAGCTGCTCCTGAGCGTCTAAAGATTAGCTAATCTTTAAGATGTGAGGAACATCAGAAGAAGAAGGGAGGTTGATGTCAATGGTGGATTCATTTAACATAACCTGGGTCTCGGAAGGGAGGAAACGCTGGATGAAAGAGTCATCGGCACCCATGTAGGAAAGGATGGCATCATCGTCAACGCAGTGGACAGTGTGAATGGTTGCCGACTCATCCTCTACCATGCTATTAAAGATGAGAGGGAGAGACCTGGGCACCCCATTGAGCTGATAGGTCAGGGGTTCCAGGTGGATGGTGTTTATGGAAAAAAAAAAAAAAACTAGGAGGGATGGAAACCACCGACTCCGTAGGTGACGAAGGAGAAATGGGTGAGTTTGGAGGAGATTGGTCAATGGTTGGCTCGGGACAAAGGTCGAAAGGAGCCTGAGTGGGATCATGATATCCCAGGCCATACCGTTTCTTGGCATCGTGATCATTGAGCAGCTCGACGGGCTGATGGGAGCCCTGCTCATATCATCCGAAACCAAAACCCTTCCATGCACACCTGTGAAGGTAAGTGTGTGCAAAGGCAGGGTTGCCAAGAAACGAGAAATCAGATGTGAAAGGTTGGGGCGAAGAGAGGGAATTGCCGTTGGTAGGAGCTTGATTAAGCCCCCCATAGACAAAGTTGGTTCAGAAGTGAGGAGGACCATAAGGCACAACCATCCCGATCCGATGGTCATAATTGGGACTGAGGTGAAGGTGTCCATACTCTTGCGGAGTTTGGAACATGTCTAGGGTCAACAAGCGATATTCCCCAAGCGATAGTCGTTGGAAGATGTCTTCCATGGGGTCTTTGGTCGGCGCTTGAAGAGGAGGGGTGAGGGCGACCGCTGATTGCGAATTGGTCGAAGCTTCCACAGATGGGGGCAGTGCCGGAGTTGACGACTTGATGGGAATGAGGACATCGTTGGGATGGTAGGTTGTGTTGCAAGTCTTGAAGGGTGAAGGGTCAGCGGGAATGGTGTGGATTTGCCCGTCATGCTTGAACTTCACACAACGGTGCAGGGTGGAGGGTATACAGGCCATGGCACAGATCCAAGGTCAGCCCAGTAGAAGGTTGTATTGAAACTCTCCTTCGATGATATAGAAGAGCTCCAGGACTGTGCGTGGACCAACGCGAATGTGAAGGATGACTGTGCCAATGGTCGTGGCGGTGGTGTCATTGAAAGAGCGTAAGATTGCGTCAGTTTTGGAGACGCAATTCTTGGGAAGAGCCAGCTGATCAAAGGCATGGGTAGAGATAATGTTGATGCTAGCGCCACCGTCGATCATAACACGTTTAATGCGTGTCCGATCGACATAGGCAGTGATGAAGAGGGTGGCATCCTGATCTTCCATGTTAGATGTGGGAATCTCAGAATCACTGAATGTGATGGAGGCGACAGGAGATAAAGAATGGACGAGGGCAACGAGTGGTTGGGGGTCTTTGGGTTGGACCTCTGTTGCCTGCAAGGCTTGGATAAGGGCTTGATGGTGCTGAGGTGAGGTTTGGATAAGGTCATAAAGAGACATCTTTACAGGTGTCTGGTGGAGCTGCTTCAGCATGGAGTTGTGAATTGGCCCAGAAGAAGAAGATGAAGAAGGTTGGGATGCGCCAAGGATAAAAATTTTAGGCTTGGGCGCAAGAGGTGGCTTGACGAAGGGATAGGTCCAAGGAATGGCAACTTTTTCTTTTGCCTTGTCCTTTTGCGACCTAGTGGTTATACGGATAGCATTGATTTTGAAAATAGGAGGCGAAGAAGGGGTCATGTCTTGCTGGTGAGATGTTGACGTGTTAGAAGAGGTTGGATAGGAAGGGGTCAGAGTCTGGTCAAGAGTGTCCTCAAGGAGAAGAGTGTCTTTCTCCATATAGCGGCGAATGACGGCCTTGAGGGCACAGCAAGTCTCGGTGTCGTGTCCTGGTGTACGATGATATAAGCAAATTTTCGTGTCGTCGAACCAGGAGGGCTTGGACCTGAGAGGTTGGAAAGGCTTGATGGGTGGAAGGGTTATGTCGGAAGTTTGCAGAAGTCGGTGCAATATCAACGAGTATGAGCCCAATAGAGGGTCCGTGCTATTTGATATGCGCGAGGTTGGTGACTTTTGCTTAGGCGAGGTTAGAAGAGGTTTCCGTACCACCTTATGGGTTGATGGCACGGTGACAGACGGAGATGGCTCTTTCTTGGTGATTGATACCGCCTTTTTGGGAGAGGGACGGCTGGAAGTAGGCAGAGGGAGCAAAGGAGGCAATGAGTTTTGGTTGAAGGCCAGAGTGGGAAGGATGCTAGCCAAGGTCAAAGGATGGGGGCCCAAAATGGATGGCAATGGTGACGGGGAAGGAGGCGTTCGTTTCTGTGGTCTGGCAGTCTTCTTTGATTTGGTTGGAAGACTACTGCTGGTCGAGGTCTGGCCAAGGTCCACCTTCACTTACGGGTGAGTGAGGGTGGAGACAGGATGAACGCCAAATGACTTGATGGGTTTAGATGAGATAGATGCAGGTTTCGGTTTGGACGGGTTTGGTTGAGGCTTGAGAGTCTGGTCTTTGTCAAGAGTCTAACGAGATTCTGCCTTGGGAGGATTAGCAGCATGTGATGAGAGGGCATGGGTATGTTAAAGGGCTTTAAGACGCTCCCACAACACCTGAGGCGTCACTTTCCTCGGAGGGAGAAGTTCGATTTTCTCCACTAGGCTGAGAAGAAGATGTTGATGGTTGCGAGGTTGAGGACGAGATGGGTGTAGTGGTCTTAGATGCATGGTGTGGTGAAGTCATGACAGATTTAGATGAAGACGAAGGGGAGACAGGTTCTTCCTCTGGTGGAGAAGAAACTGGGGAGCGGGGCTCCTCCAGCGAGTAAAGGGCAGGGATGATGGTGCCCTCCACTTGCGGCTGAGGAGTAGGAAGGGTCGGGTCCTCCATAGGCAGTAGAAAGGAGGATGGCGAGACCGGTGGTGCTGGTAAAGCCGAGGCGTCCTCCAAGATGAGAGAGGTCGATGGAGAACCAGCCGGAGAGAGAGGTTCATCCACATGTGACGGACTGATTGATGGACTAACCTCTTGAGGTTGATTGGGGACGAAAGGAGAGACCGTATTGACTGTTCGAATATTGTGCTCATGATTGTCGTCAATTAAGGTCTGGACATTGTTCTGAGTTGGCGGATGATTGGGGAAAGGTTGTTTAAAGATGTCAATGGCCTGATTAGGGGGTGCATTTGGATTGTCTAAGATGAGATCCCCCTTTTCAAGCATGTCTTGGATTATGTTCTTAAAAGTTTTGCAGTTTTCCGTGTCATGGCCCTTAACACGGTGGAAGCTACAGAAGTCTTGCTCCCTATACCACGCGGGGATGGCGTGTGAGGGATTGAATTACGAAGGAGGTCAGGCTTGAGGGAGATTGAGGACTCCCTATTTAACAAGCTTTTCCAGCACAGACGCATATGATTCTCCGAGGGGAGTATATCGTCGTTGCACGTATCTTTGCTGGAATTGGCGAGTAGCGCTCTGAGATGTGGATGGCTCAGGCTGATTGGTCGAAGAAGATGAAGGCCTAACAACCACGACATTAGCTGAAGCCTTGGATTTAGAATTGGATGATGATGGCTTAGCAGAAGAAGAGTCATTGGTCTTAGAGCTAGGATTCTTGCTCTGCAACTTGACTTTATTCTCCTCGATGGCACGCAACTCAAGTTTGTGGGCCATCGTGAAGGTCTCATCAAAAGTGCAGAAGGTTTGAACCCTCAGGGTGGAAGAGATATGTTTGGCACAAGCTTGGGAAAAGAGTTCAATAAGCTCAGCCTGGGGTAAGGAAAAGGAGAGTTGGTTGATGAGGCCTCTCCATCGAGCAACGAAGTCGGCTATGGACTCATCCTCGAATTTCCAGATAGAATAGAGGTCCGTGATTGAGACCTTCTTGGTTATGTTGATGGAAAAGTGATCGAGGAAGAGCTGAGCCAATTGTGTGAATGAGAAGAGAGAATGGCTAGGAAGGGAGCTGTACCAGTCAAGTGCAGCGCCTGAGAGAGACAGGAAACATGTGTAAGAGTAACGCATCATCGTGGCCAATGAGGTAGCAGGCATGTCTGAATGCCCGCAAGTGTTGCTATGGGTCTTCCTTGTTTTGAAAGCAAGAAAACTTTGGAAGATCCCACTGGCTAGGATATGGTCTGATTGGGACAGAAGGATGAATGGGCTCGTTACAGATTTGCTCGTATGAAAGAGCGTTGCGTGAGACGGAAACAGAGGTCTCTAGACTGGTCATCTTGTCCATCAGCATTTTGATGATGTCTGCCGACGGATTGACGGGTTACGCGCCCCCTAAGTTGTGGGGTGCTTGGAAGAGGCTAGGGGAGGCGTGCGACATAGTCGGTTGTATAATGTATGGATGACTAATCGCAGGGGCAGAAGTGGAGGCTAAAGGTGGTTGGGTAGAAGACATAGCTAGGCCTGATGTTGCCACGAGAGGTTGGATTGTGGTAACAGGGGCCAAGGGATAAGAAGCCACCCTGGTGTTGATAGGGGCCAGGGTAGGCAGAATAGAGACGATGAGGTTTTGAAAAGGAGTGGATAGCGGTTGAGCGGGTTGAGGTTGACAGGGGGCCGGAACCCCGGTGGAAGTGGGCCCAATGATAGAGGGAGAGGCCACACCTGGAGGATTGGTCAAAGTCTGGTCAGTGGTCAAAGCGATGGCTTGAGCGTCCAAAGGTTGAACTATGGATGCTGTCAATACAGCAGTAGTTGCGGCAAGGGAGGTTGGCATTCTGTAGATTGGATTGCCCAAGGAGTCTCGCGTTCGGCTATGCGCGAGATAGTGTTGCAAGGCCTTGACGTTGAGGTCCAAGAATCGCTCAAAATCTTGGTCCCCTTCTTGGACAATGGGAGTCTGCGGCGGGGTTGGACGGGTAGGAGTTCTTTCGGTCTCCGAGTTGAACTCCATTGTAGGCTTGGTCACAGACGGGGTGGATGGAAGTGGTTGACGGCTAGCGTGGTCGACAAGAGCCTTGGCTTGGCTATGAGTCAAAACCATGCAAGGCAAAGAAGGTTCAGGTTTCAGGAACTGTGTTGTTCAGTTTCAGAAAACCAGGATGGAGTCTTTGACAGAGAAGGGACAGGTTTCAGGCTGCTGGTTTTGAAAAAAAAAGGACAGTGACAGAGACCGACATCGGTTGAAAAACTGATGTCGGTAAGAAATGTGGCTGACGTCGGTGAGATAACCGATGCCGGTAATAGAGGAAGCTGACGTCGGTAGCAAAACCGATGCCGGTGACAGGGGAAAGCCGACGTCGGTGGCAGAACCGATGTCGGTGACTGTGTTTTCTAGAGAACCAAAAGGATTTGAAGATTCTTGGAAAAACAAAGGAGAAAGCGTCCTCACTCACTCAAACAAACAGATGAGAAGAGGAAAACAGAGAGAGACAGACAAGCCTAAGCTATAAATCCTAGGAATTAACCTTAGAAATTGTGGCTTATGCCTTAGATGAATGTTTGGGGAGATTGGCTGTCAAGAAGGTCCTAGAAGAAGCAGTCTAGAGCTGGTTTCAGGTCTTGTTTTAGGTGCTCAAAGATCTGTGTTAGGGTCTGGTACGTGGCCTAGTGCTAAGGAGCAAGCTCCCCTCACTTCACGATTCCAGTGGTTAGCTGGTCTCGCTTAGCCAAGATATACCTCGCCTAGAGTTTATCCTCTGCCAGAGAATGGAGTGGGCTTCCCCCTTGGTGATGAAATCCAAGTAGGGTCACCGAGACGGGTAAGGTATCCGCTGGGGGATGAAATCCTAGTCGGGCCTTGTCTCAGGTAAGTTTTATGTTCGTTTTAGTGCATGTGGTTCGGTAGTGTAACATCAAGTGTCTACGATTTATTCAATATGCGGATTTAAGTTACTAGATGTGGACTAATGCAAGCACAAGCAGAAATGAAAGTGCAATACGTTTTAATGCCCAAGTTGAAATGTGATGTTTGTTATGAAGACAAGTTTGAGAAAGGGTTGAGAGTATGATGTTTAGACTAGTCTAGAAATGCAAGGAAGAAAGATTCGTTTTAGTCCTGCTTATAGTGTCATTGAGAAGAAAAGAAGGAGGAGAAAAGGTAAGAACCTAATGCTCCTAAATGAATGAAGAAGAAAAGGAACCCAGGAGGAACCTAGGGTCCCACCGGGCGTGCCAGGATGTTTCTATCGCTAATTCACTTTTCAGATCATAAAGAGAGAAGAAACTAAAAGAATAATGGACAAGGCTTGTGAAGTACCTGGATAAAAATCGCGCACCATAATCCAGACATTTGTGAGCACCCCTCTTTAGCTGTGGAGGAATGACACCTGCAAAGAAAAGGAACTTGGACAAGAAAATGTTAGATGGATAGGCGGTGGGTTGCCAAGCAAAAGCTTGTTCCCGGAAGTGTGAAAACTTCCTCAAGGGAGGTCAACCCACTGATAACAGACAGATAAAAGACCAAGGAAATATAGAATGCCAGAATATAGAAATGACAAAGAAATTAGAAAGGAAAGAAAAGACAAAATGATTACCTGAAGGAGTTGTTAGGCTGATGACAGTCGCCGAGGTCAGAAATGTCGCCGGTGTCGGTTATCTGATCTATCGACGTCGATTATCCTACCGACGTCAGTTGGGGAAGTGACCGGCGTCGGTCGGGGTTGTGGCCTGTAGTCGGGTCTGGGTTGGTTTCTGGACTATGGATGGGTCCGGTTTGTGAACAGGGTCGAGACAGAGTTCGGGGACAAATTTGGATGGACTGAGGAATGCTCTGGTTCTGGTTAGGTGCCCTGTATAGGGTCTTTGTTGACAGGGGGATGAGGAAGTTTTCTAGGATTGTATAGAAAAGGGGACAGTGTGAGAGGAAGATGCACAGAGGACAGGGTCTGAGAAGGCTTTTCAGCCTCTCAGGGGAAGGACAGAGGGAGCAGGGAACAACAGATATAAGCTAAAGAAATGAAATGAAAATGACATAACAGACTGTGCTTACCTTTTTGTTTGCCGAATGGAGAGTGGGAGAGCTGTTGTTGGAGCCACAGAAGGCTTGTTGCAAGAGGAGATTCCTGATCTAGAGCCTTTGCACCTGTTGCTGCTATTGCATGAGGTCCAGATGGAGAAGAGACGAATGCCAAAATGCCAAGAGAATTTTGTTTGCGAGCTCAAGGGTCTAGGGGCTGCAACGGATGCAAAAAGGGGTAATGAAGGCTGCCGACGCCAGCAGTTTTGCCGACGTCGGCCGAAGAGTCACCGACGTCGGCGGTGGCAGAATGGGGACAGAGACTAAAAATAGCCTTTGCCCATTCTTGCACACCGCCGGGCGAGGGGTTATGGGAAGAACGGTCACGAGGATGCCTAAATGGGCGTGGGGGGAAGATAATGAGGAGATTTGACATAATAAATGCTAGGGGGAAGGTGGAGGGATTCAAGGGAGGATCCAAGGTGGCAAGGGTGGGGTGGAAAGGGGGCCACTTTAAAATATTTAAGTTATTTTAATCATATGAAGGCCAAGGGTTAGGATATGGGTTTGAGGCGAACAAGGGGGAGAACCAAGGTGCAGACACGTTTGCGGTGTCTACACTTTCCACAGAGCTTTCATGGAGATGAGAAGCATGGTTGAGGAATTATACCATGAAAGACAAAAGAAATCCAAGAATGAGAAAGGTGATTCACAAGAATCAAAAGGTAAAGAAATTGAAAAACCTTCTTCATCAGATGACGTTAAAAACACTGTGGAATCTCTCCCTTCACTCAAATTGGATATTAAGTTTGAATTACCAATGTTTAATGGTGAAGTTAATGCCAAAAAATTAGATAATTAAGTCAAGCAGATATAAGTTGATTATAGGGTCTAAAATATTGCAGGGGATGAATCAAAAATTCATATGGCTACTCTTTGTATGGGAGGCATAGCTCTCATCTGGTGGAGAGTAAGTTGAAGTAAACTGAGATTCAAAAAGGTAACTCAATTTCTACTTGGAATGAATTTTTTGAAGAAATCAGAAAGCAATTTTATCCTTTAGGCTATATGCAACAAGCCTGATGGATTCACAAAGTTTCAGACAAGGAAAAGGCCAAAATGTTCAAGATTATACACAAGAATTTAGGAAAAGAGCTTTACTTTTGAATTTTCCTCTTTACACATAAGAAACACTGCTAAAATATATAGGTAGGTTACATAGTTACTTAAGACATATGATTCTTATGTTCAACCCCACTAATTTAGATGCAGTGTGTGTACAAGCCACTCATTTAGAGGCTAGAGGAAAATAATCAAAAGAATCTCTTCCTAAAGTTAAAAGTAAGCAATCTAATGTTAAGCAATCCAAAGGGGAAAGTTCATCAGAAAAGGCTAAATAGAAATCCACTTTTACTATTAAAAAAGAAGGAAAACTATTTTGTAATCATTGCAAGAAAAATCATGATGAGTCTAAGTGTTGGAAACTACACCCTGAGTTAAGGCCAAAAAGGTTTAAAAAGAAAGAAAAGAAGACTAATGCTATGGTTCAAGACTTAGGTGTAGATTCAGGTGATGAAACTAAGATCACAGCTATGGGATTACATAGTGATTCTTCTCTTTCTAGCACTAAGTCATCAAATGATGCATCTTCGTATAAACAAATTTTTGTGCATGTTGATAAGAAAAGAAATGAATTTTTCCACAATAGAGTTTTTTCAAAACATACTAAGATTGACACTCTATTTGATAGTGGTTCACATGTAAATATAATTTCTAAAGAGGTTGTTAAGAATTTAGGCTTACAAACCAATCCCCATTTGAAGCCTTATCCACTAGGTTGGGTGTGTGACAATGCGAAGCTACAAGTCTCACAAACTTGTAGACTAAGGGTTGCCATAACATCCAAGTTCATAGATGAGGTTGATTTGGATGTTGTCCCATTGGACATGTGTGGGATTATTTTGGGAGGCCCATATCTTTATGATATAAAAGAAATCTTTTATATAGAGGAGAATAAGTACTTACTTGTTAAGGATGGCATTGAATATATAGTCAGAGCACATCACATTAAAACAAGTCTTTCCTTGGTTACAACAGGGCAAATGAAAAGACTACTTAATTCAAGCGAGACTTTTTGTCTCATGTTGATTAAGTTAAAGGAAAAATAATATTCTCAGGATTTGGAAAATTGTGACCCTAAACACAAGAATGAATTGGTTGAAATCATTTCTACTTATGATGATGTATTTCAGGATCCTAAGGGTTTGCCCCCTAAAAGGGGAGTTCAACATGAAATTCAGCTATTTCAGGATTCTCCTCTCCCTAACATTGGCATGTATAGGTTATTAGTGGTGGAAAACGAGGAAATAAAAAAATAGGTAATAGATTTATTAGATAGAGATATTATTTGTCCAAGTTCATCCCTTGTTGGTTTGCTCATTATTTTTGTGTCAAAGAAAGATGGCACTTGGTGAATGTGTGTTGATTTTCATGCTTTAAACAAAATTACTATTAAGAATCTTTACCCTCTTCCTCATATTGATGATTTATTGGATCAATTAAAACATGCTATTTATTTCACTAAATTAGATTTGAGAAGTGGATATCATCAAGTAAGAATTAGTGAAGGTGATGTTTGGAAAACCAACTTCAAAACAAAACAAGGATTGTTTGAATGGCTTGTTATGCCTTTCGATTTGTGTAATGCCCCAACTACATTCATGATATTGATGAATGATGTTTTTAGACAATTCCTTGATGATTTTGTTATAGTTTACTTGGATGATATATTGATTTTTATAAAGTCTTGGGAAGAGCATGTGATCCATATTAATAAAGTCATGGATGCATTATGAAAGGAAAAACTTTATTTAAAAATGTCAAAATGTGAATTTGGTAAGACCTCTTTGATATACTTGGGTTACATTGTAGGACATGGTGAATGAAAATAGATCCTGCAAAAGTAGAAGCCATTGTTAATTGGCCTACACCCACTAATACACCTGAGGTTAGAAGTTTTCTTGGTGCAGTACAATTTTGGAGAAAGTTTATTTCTCAATTTTCATATATTGCATCACCTTTTCATTCTTTGACAAGTGTGAAATAGGTCTTTCAGTGGGGAGGAAAACATCAAAAAGCCTTCGACACTTTAAAAGAAAAGAAAAGTACTACTATGATCTTGGCACTTTCTAATATATAACAACCATTTGAGATTGAGATGGATGCAAGTGAGTATGCTA
Source organism: Torreya grandis (assembly GCA_037957365.1). Lineage (NCBI taxonomy): Eukaryota > Viridiplantae > Streptophyta > Pinopsida > Cupressales > Taxaceae > Torreya > Torreya grandis. The sequence continues at coordinate 1,180,605 of JARHVA010003227.1, forward strand.
TGGGAGCCATTTTAATGCAAGGTAAGAAACTGGTTTGCTATCATTCTCAAAATTTCACAAGTGCAGTAAGAAAATATCCAACTTATGATAAGGAATTGTATGCCTTGGTTCAAAGTGTTAAAAAATGGAAACATTACTTAATGGGAAAAGAAACAATAATACATATAGATCATCAGCCCTTACAGTATCTCCAATCACAAACTAAGCTACAACAGTCTAGACATTTTCGTTGGATGGGTTTCTGACAAAAATTTCATCTTGTGATTAAGTATAAAAAAGGTATTCAGAATAAGGTGGCAAATATGCTATTTAGGCCTCCTATGGTTGTTGCATCTATTGTTTTACAACATGGTTCTTTATCTCATGAAAGTTATAAAGAAAAATATGTTAATGATCTTGATTTTCAGGATGTCTATAAAGACTTGATGAGTAGTAGACAAGTAGAAGAATTGGACTATCATGTACACAATGATCTTTTGTATCATTTGAGTAAACTTTGTATTCCTCAAAATGAGAGGGTGTACATGATTAGAGAAACACATACTTCTCTTATTTTTGGTCATTTTGGAGTTGCTAAAATGGTTGCACATTTGAAAATGTATTGTTACTGGCCTTGTATGCAGGAAACTATTGCCAAATATATTAAGGGATGTACTCTTTGTGCCACAAGCAAATCCAGTAACAAGAAACTAGGACTTTACACTCCTCTGCCTATTCCTACTCGCCCATGGGAAAGTATCTCCATGGATTTTGTGGGGGGTTTGCCTATGACACAAATAAAACATGACTATTTATATGTGGTTGTGGATAGATTTAGCAAGATGTGTGTTTTGATTCCTTGCACTAAGCAAATTACTGGGGAAGGCACTACACACTTGTTCTTTAAACATGTATGGGTTCATTTTTGTTTGCCTACTTCAATTATTTTCGATCGGGATTCTCAATTTATTGGGGAGTTTTGGTCAACTTTGTTGGGACTAATGGACACTAAATTAAAAAAAGAGCACTGCATTTCATCCAAAAACGGATGGGCAAACAGAGGTTGTGAATTGAACTATGGTACATTTTCTTAGTGGTTATAGTAATAAACATCCAAAGTTATGGGATGAAAAACTATGTTACATACAACATGCATATAATTGGGCTCTTCATTCTTCTACTATGAAATATCCATTTGAAGTTTGTTATGGATACTTGCCTAAATTTCCTCTAGATGTTTGCTATGGATAGGATACAACTGTTGGTGAACCAAAAGAAACCATTTTAGCTAAGAAGTTCATTGAACAAATACAACTCTTACATTAGACTGTTCATACTCAATTGGAGAAAAGTCAAACCAAGTATAAAGCCAGACATGACAAACATCGTGTTGATCATCAATTTGTTGTAGGTGATATGGTATGGCTTCACATTAGTAAGGAAATACTAATAGGTGAAGGTAAAAAGTTGAAACCAATCTGGTATGGTCCTTTTTAGATTATGGAAAAAATTGGTACAAATGCTTTCAAGTTAGATTTACCATCTTACATGAAGATTTATTCTATTGTAAATGTGGAAAATCTGAAATTATATGAGCCTCCAATGATTATTGATCATGATGAAAGTGTATCCATTCCTTCTGTTGATGATTTTTCTCCTGAATATATAACAAAATTACAGGAAGATATTATTCTTGATAGGAATGTGAGGACTTCATGAAGAGGTGATGTTGAATATCTTTGTGTTGGTCTAAAAGGGATGCACCCAAACAAGGCCAAATGGATAGAAGCCTAAAGGGTGAGGGAGAAATACCCTCACCTCATTACCAATTAATTTCAACTTTCAGAGGTCCAAAAGTTCCTAGTGGGGAGGAGTGATCCAGATGGATCCATGTACCGTTCCATTTTTGAAAGTCTTCAAATTCTAGTTGAACCATTTACACATCATAGAATTCATCGAGAGATTTTTGGTGCTTCTTCTGAAAAGGAAAATGGAGTCCAGATGCTCGAGATAAAGCTTGCTGAAGCATTCTTGTGACAGGTGATTAATAGGTGTCAAAAAGTGACGTGGCACTATGTAATATGCTAAGTGGTCCAATAACCATTTGACACGTGGAAAATGAATTGGTGTAAAAAAATTGGTTTGGTGTTTGTTTTTAGCCTCCGGTCTTTGGCAAGTGGTCATATGAGGATCTGTGGGCCCCACTATTTGCTCGTTGGGGGCCCTTAGCGAGGGTTGACAAAATTTTTTAGAGGGGTGACTTGGCCTCTTATACTTCATATGTTATTGTTTACAACATTTTATTTAAGTTACAAAGTCTGCTCAAACCCCACCAATGTGGGATAATTTTTTCCACTTTGAAATAAGACTTTTCAAACTTGCCATGCCATACCTTGCCACAAAACCTATCATGTCATTCCAAGACCACTTTTTAACATGCCAAGACCATGTGTTCACACACACTTTCCAATAGTGGCCTAAGTTAGGTGCCAAGATTAACCTTTGCGCCTAAGTCTCCCCCTAAAAAGGGACGTTGGCACTCATCATGGTGGCCGCCAACCTTTAAAAAGCATACAAATGTTGCAAACTCCTAAATGAGGGATAAAGATAAGTGCAAATCACCCAAGAAGGAGGCTGACACCTTGAACCCAACACCTCTTACCCAAAAGGATAAGCCTTTGACCGTTTGAGCCACAGGCTTGGAAGTGATATAAGAGGAGCGAATTTCCATTTGAGGGGTAGCAGGCAGCCGACTGTGTAAAGAATTAAGAAGGTTAGAGATTAATTTATGATTTTTATGGCCTTGGGCCTTTATTTTTAGGTTTGAGAGATATTTATAGAGGCAAGTAGAGACTAGGGAAGGTGAATTAAAAACTTGAATTTAATTTGTAAGCCATTTGATGCATAAATTAATGGAAACAATCCTCACTTCGAATGGACCCGGAGGCGTAGGCTATTAAAGTTGAACTCCATTATCAATTTTCTGGTAATTTCTTCTAGTTTTTCTCTACTATTTTATAATTTTGATCTTCATTTTTAATTCTAGTTTTAATTTCTTTATGCAAAATTTAAAGAAAAAGTCAGGAAATAGAAAGATCTTTTAAATGCAAAAGTGAGTTGTTCAAATTTGATACACTTGCATTTTTAGTTTCAGATCAATTTCATAAATTTAGAATAGATCCATAATACTACAACTATAAAATCAAGTTAATTTTTGAATTAGTGATCAATATATAGTGTTGACACTCTTGAAAAGCTTATACACTCTGGGTCAACAATTAATGTTTAATCAAACTAGTGAATCTGGTAATCACCGGGGAATTAGTTTGCACAATAATTTGGTGTCATTACCAAGGAGGGTGTCAGTTGTTGTTTTTGAAATCAATATTTAATTATTTTTTGTTAATGCACTATTCTACCCAGCTGAGCAAGTTGAGTGAGAGCATTGTGGTGTCTTATGTGAGATGTCTAAGTTCTTGGATATATAGTTCTAACTAGGTAAGTTGAGTGAGGGAACTATGATGTCTTATGCTATATGTCTAAGTTTCTGGAAGTAAACAATGCATAAGTTACTTAATTCATGTTTTTATGATAAATTTTCTTTCTTTTATTTACTACTTTATAGAATACATTTTCTTGCTTTTGTTTCCTACTTTCTAGAATAAATTTTCTTACTTTTAGTAGTTAATTTTTATTGCATTCGAGAAGTAGAATTCAATTTATATTGTTTTGATTTCAGCATTCCTTTATTTTTGCATTATTTTTTTAAAAATGGTTTGAAACAACCCCCTTAAAACACACACACACACACACACCAAAAAAAAAAACAAAAAAAAAACAAACTAACTAACTAACTAACTTTGTGCATGAAGGGACAAGACAGCTGAAGGAGTGGCATAACATTTATGTAGAGAGAAAGAGATTATCAAGGGAGATTATTGTCAAATAAGCCACAAGTTTTTTCTAGGAAAGAACCACAAATACCTACAACAACTAAGAATCCTATTGAAGAATATATCATAAACTAGAAGGCTCTTGAAGAAGAGAACACTACAAACCAAAAGAGGTAGCTTGCAGAAGAAAAACTATTAGATCTAAGAAAGGAAACAAAAGTAGAACAAGCATTAGTTGAGTTGGTAAGAAGAAATAAAGGAGAATAACTACATGAATTAGACACTCTAGAAAGTAACATATTTACAACATTCCAATAAGGCTTTCTTAATCAAATCAAAAGAATCTTAAGAGAATCTTTGGACCCTTCATCCACTAAAAAGATTGAGGATTAGTAGATAAATGTTTATTATCATGTTGAACAATGGATTGACACAGAGTTTGAGGATGATATTCTGAGTACCTTTAGTATCCATATAACAAGAAGAACCATCATGAGTAGAGAAAGAGACTTTATGGAGGACAATGTGACTCTAGACACAGTTACTTTTGAATTTCTTATCCCAGATGAAATAGGCATAACAAAAATAAAGATCATCCTGCCCTCAACCTTGCCCAATTTTATAGGTACATTATTAGAAGACCTAGACACATTCTTGTTCAAATTTGATATCCTCTGTAGAAGCTATGACTATAGGTAGGATGTACAAAAATTGAAACTTTTTCTAGCTACTCTCAAAGACACTTCACTTGCCTAGTTAATGGGACTGGGTAGTAATTTAATCTGCACTTGGGAGGACATGAAAAAGAATTTTTTGGCCAAGTATCATGAATATGGAAGAGGAAGAAGTTATAGAAGAAATGACATCTTTAGGATGACTGAGGAGGGGGATGAATCCTTGGAGGATTATCTTGAATGGTTCATGTTTAATGTACAAAAATTCAAGAAAAGTGCACTTGGAGAAGAACCTATGAAACTCCTCTTCCTAAAAGGAGTAAGAGAAGATTATCTACAAGACTTGGACCTAATGAGTGGAGGAGATATTTCTCACCTACCACTCTCAGATATCAAAGAGCTAGGCAATAATTATTCTAGATTTACCATAAACAAAGTTAGGAGTAGCAAGATTCTATTGGCAGATATAAATGGCCTATCAAAAATTGAGGTTAGTAACTTGGTATAGGACATGAAACAAGATATCATTATCCATTTGGCAGCCCAACTAGACAACCTACACTCAATACAAAAGCAAACAAATTTGGATCAAGTCTTGACCATTTACTGTCTAGACTATAAGAAGAAAAAGGTTGATTGTAGATGTCACAAGATTCAAGCTAACGTAGCTCACATCACAATTGAAGAACTAGAAATAGTAGAGCTACACATTGTAGGAGGAGATAGTGACTAGGTTTTTTATGTTACACAAATAAATCAATGAGTTCAATGACCACCTTATCAAGGTATGGGACAAAATATACCTTTTTCAAATTCTAAATCCTTTAATTCACAATTTACAAATGCTAATCCTAATTGGACTAGTCCTTAGATGAACATTCCACCTCCTAATTCTAGCTAGCATCCACCTCAAGCAAGCTACCCCACCACCTTTTGGCAACCTCTAAAAAATGTATCCCCATCTTGGATGTAATCCTGGTAACCACCCCAAGGCCCACCCTTCACAAACTAGTGGCAACAACCCTAGAGACCTAACCAACCATGGGGAATCTCTCCAGGATGATGTCCTCCATAATATAAATAATTAGCTCCTACTCTTATGACCAATACACAAGCTATACCCAAGCCTAACTAGCTACGTACCCAACCCATATATAATCTTACAAATAAGCTAGTGTAATATACATTCAATAATGAGCTTATTCAATACTCAACATACATAGTGAACATCAATGAAGTTCACCTCTATTTAGGAAAGGTTATACCACCCCCAACACCATCCATAATAAGGGATTTAGATGATTAAACCCTAAAATAACATGCTAACCCACTTTAATCACCTCAAGAACTCTCTAAACTAACAAATAAAGTTGATGAAATAACCCCCTCATTTATAGAACATCTCAACCTTTAAAACCATACAATTAAACTTGAGTTTTATTTTATGGGACAAATTAAGAACCTTTGTGTCAAAATCCCTCTATTTTAAGCCATCAAAAATGTACCTATATATTCCAAATCTATTAGATACCTTTGTTTATGAAAACAAGGAAGGAAGAAAAAAGATCCCAATACTGTGCATGTGATTGGCCAACTACTAAACATCATGCTAGGAAATACCCTACCAAATAAATATTTAGATGCTAGATGCCTGATAGTAATAGTCTAGTTCCATGACCAATAGTTTTTTAACACATTGATCAACTTAGGGGATACAATAAATATAATGATAACTCAAACTATGCACAAACTATAATTGAATAATATCCATCCCACATCTACACTACTATAAATGGCTGATAGGTCTATAGTCAGACCAGAGGGAATCATTGAAGATCTTATCATCACTATAGATTCTCAAGAGTATCCTATAGATTTCATTATACTAAAGCCTAAGTATAATTTGGGTGGATACGCCATTATCTTAGAACAAATTTGTCTTGCCACAGTTGGTGCCTTCATCAACTGTATAATAGGTAACATGATGATATCCAATGGATACCACACTAAGCAGTTGGTTCTTTATCCCCCAACACAACTAGTTTTTACACTAGAGGTTACATTTTGGGCTGAAGAAGATGAGGCATATCAATCTTCCTTGATTCTTGTATTTCCCATAGATAATGCATGCACATTGGTTGATTAGGAGGAATATATCATTATCTCTAATGTTCTTCAACATAATTACCAAACTCATTCTACAGATCTCAACCACTTGTAATGTTTTGAATGCCTATTTTATGGCTTATAGGAATTAGATAATTTTGATGCATCTATACAAAAAAATTCCACTAGTTGCTGCCTCATATTTTTAGCCAAACAAAATCCATTAGCAATATGGAAATAATGAAATCACTCTCATATCATATTGAAATCTCTCCAAGGAAAACATTTCTTATTAACATCAAGTTTGAATTAAATGAGGAAAAGTTCCTAGTCAACATGTTGCATGCCAACCAACATGATTTTACATGGGATTATGAGGATATACAAGGAATAAGCCCAAAAACATGCACACATCATATTTACATCAAATAAGAATGCCAACCAATCAAATAGCCATAACGTAGGATGAATCTAGCTATTTAAAAAATAGTCAAGAGGGAATTACAAAAACTTTTGACTACTAGATTTATATATCCTATATATGATAGTGAATGGGTGTCACCTTTGGTAATTATACCCAAAAAAATAGAGAATGATGTGTGTGCATAAATTACATGGAATTCAACATAACAACCAAGAAGGATCACTTTTCTCTACGCTTCATTGACCAAGTGTTGGACACACTAGTAGGGAAGAAATAATTTACCTTTTTAGATGGCTTCAGTGGTTACAACCAGATTGAAATTACTCTTGAGGACTAGGAAAATACCACCTTTACTTGTACCTAGGGTACTTATGCTTATACTATATTACCCTTTGGGCTATATAACATTCTTTCCATATTTCAAAGGGCTGTCCTGAGTATCTTTATAGATATGGCCAATGAATATGTAGAAACCTATATGGATGAGTTCATTGTCTATAGAGAGACATTTGATGAATGCCTCAAAAACATAGAAAAATTGATACAACACTATTAGGAGAACCATCTTTCTCTTAGCCACAAGAAATGCTACATGCTTATGATAAAAGGTAGTGTCTTAGCATACTATGTATCTATTATAGGAATTAACGTTGACCCTATAAAAATTAGAATCATCAAAAACCTGCCTATTCATCAAAAATAAAAAGATATTAATAGTTTTTTAGGCCATGTTGGTTACTATAGGAGATTCATCAATAATTTTAGTAAAGTATGAACACTATTTTTCACCTTTCTAGCTAAAGATATTGAATTTCTTTGGACTCATAATTGTGATACATCCTTCAAATAATTGAAGGAATTATTGACCACCAACCCTATTCTAAATGGTATTGATTGGAAGCTTCCCATCCACATTCACATAGATGCTTCCAATACTACCCTTAGAGCTATGCTCGACCAAAAATAAGAAGCACTCAATTATGCCGTCTATTTTATAAGTAAAAACCTATAGGCAACAAAATTAAATTACATAGTTATTAAAAAAGTTTTTGGTGGTATTCTATACTATCAACAAGTTATGTCACTACATCGTAGGGTATCAATTCTTTGTTCATATAGACCATGTATCCATTCGGTACCTTATGAACAAATCAACTATTCTAACCAAAGGGATAAGATGGTTGCTCTTATTATAGGAATTTGATATCACCATTATTGATAAGCCCAATAATGATAATGGAGTGGCTGAATTTTTATCATGCCTATAAACCCTTGAAGAGGATACCATTGTAGATGACTCATTTCTAGATGAGCACCCATTCTCTCTCACCCTTACCACACCCTAGTATGCTGATATTGCTAACTACCTTATAACAAGGTTACTTCTACAACACTTCCTCCCCAAACAAAGGAGAGCATTGATTCACAAAAATGCCAGATATTCATGGTTGTCTAGATTCCTTTTCTATATTGGGACTAACTCTATCATCAGAAGATGTCTTAGAGAAGATAAAGTTTCAAATATCCTCAAAACTTTCCATGATGAAACCTATGGAGGACACTTTACATCCAAGCGTACAATAGTTAAAATTTTGAATACAAGATACTATTGGCCCTCACTCCATAAAAATGAAATAAGATACACTTCAAATTGTGATAAATATCAATGGATGGGGATACTTACATGTTCAGACGAAATGCCTTTGTAGCCTCAGATGGTGCATGAACCATTTGAAAAGTGGGCACTAGATTTTGTAGGACCTTTTGATAAAAATCTAACAACAAAGACTAAATCCTTATATATAATAACTATGTCACTAAATGAGTGGAAGTAAATGCTCTTATACACACTAGGATGAGAAGGTGGTAGATTTCCTCTATGATTACATATTTACTCGATATGGTGTGTCATGTGAAATAGTCATTGATCAGGGACCCCAATTCACTACTAATTGAATTATTGCCTTAGTCTATCAGTATGAGATTAGGCATAAGAAATAAACTCCATATCATTCATAGTCTAATGGATATGTGGAACTCACCAACAGGGAGTTAAAAAATATCATGACAAAGACTATTAGTCTGTCTCATAAGGATTGAGAGGCTAGGCTTCTTGAAGCTATGTGGCTTTATAGAATCACATGGAAGACCATTACAAGCTTCAATCTATATGATTTTTCCTATGGAAATAAACATGTCTTGCTTATTGAATTTGAGCACAAGACCTTATGGATAATACTAGAACTCGAGATGGATATATCTGAAGCCCAAAAAGAAAGGCTTCTATAGTTAAATGCCTTAGATGAATATAGATAACAAGCATTATAGAACATAGAACTTGTATAAAAGAAATAATTTGGATGGAATGATAGGCACATTAAGACCAAGTAATTCTATATTGAATAAATGGCCCGTCTTTTTGACTCCAAATACATGAACCATAAGGGTAAACTCCAAACCATTGATCTAGTGAGATTTCATCTACTAGTTAATGGCCACAAACTCAAGTTGTATAAAAAGCCACTTACTCAAGAAGAATTTACTAGTCACATATGCTAGTAGTTACAATATGGATACAATGATGTCTTAGATAGGCATGTTTCCCCACCTGATAATGAGAGCACCAGTCCACACTCAACTAAAGAAGGAGAGGAGGACATCTTTGCCCTCCTCTAGCATGATGAATGAGAATTTCTCTAGTCTTTGACAAGTCACATTTCTAGGTGACTTGGCCATGACCCTAAATAAACATTCTACTACAAATATCAATTAGAGTAAAAAAAATTCAATAATGAAAACTCATTTTTGGGCATTATTATCAGCTTTTGGGTAGAAAACTAACCTTTTGACTACCTAGATCTATAAAAAGGGCATAAGTATAAAAATAGATTACTAGATATTTAGGGTTAAAAACAAAAATAAATAAATAAATAAATAAATAAATAAACAAAAAAATAAATAAATAAGGTAATGTGAAAGAAGAAGTAGAGAGAAGGCAATCCCTCAAATCCCAACTAATCATACAAGTTTTCTCTAGCTGATATGGGTATTTTTGTAGCTACTAGGGCACCTTCTACACTATTATCCATCACTTTGAAACTTTATATGAGTACTTATATAGATGTTTTAGGTAACCTATCATGCCTATTCTCACCTTTCTATAGAGCAGACAAGATATATCCTTCTATAGCTCTCATTGATGGCTTGGCTATTGGCTTTTGGGTATTGTATGAAATTCATTAGTCAACCTCTTGAAATAATGAAATAAGATTGGGGTAAAAAATGTCATATTTATTGTCTAAAACTACCCATGAATACCAAGCTATAGATCCATAACAAATAATATGAATTCCCTTTCCATGTGGAAATGTTGTAGACCAAACTTTTTACCTACAGGGATACTAATGATTCATTTTCAATTCTGGTCATTTTATAAAGATCATCTCACTATGTTGACTAGTGAGATCTAAAATTTCTTTGGCACATAGGTTCCATGTTAAAAACCCTACTGATTACTACAACTAAGCCCCAGGCATAAAACCTCTAGGGCATAAGCATCATCTATACTCTTATTAACCGGTTCATCTAGATAAAGGTCACTAGGTAGTAATACCCTTAGGTACCTAATCGAGATCTTTTAATCCATCCCTTAGATAAATAAAATTTTCAATTTCCACCTTATGGTATAAAAACAATCATTTATCCTCCAACTCTTAGACCATTGTTCCATGCATACTACCCTAAATCACATGCATATGAGCTGTAGGTAGAATTAACACCTAACCACTAGTGATTTCCCAATCAATTCACAAAGGGTCCACTTCACTCCAATTATAACTATAAACTTAATAATTTCACTCATTAATCATTCACATGCAAATATTTTCATAAAAACACACATGCAACTTCTTAGGTATCACATCCAGAACATCATTATTAAAAGGTACATCATATCTTTCATCATTGAAAATGTCATTCATTATTCTAATATAACACATATGGTAGTAATAAATCATATTTAATTATGAATTTAATCATTCATTAAAAAGTGTATCACATCACCACTAAACTTGCACTTCTATTACTCATAAAGACCCATCTTATCCCATACTTCCTCCTCAGTCCATGTCACCTGAGGACACATGATAGCTCAAGTGAGGGGAGAATGCTATGGGTTAAACCTCATATGACATGATAGCCCTTGAGATTCCATAATTTTTAACCTAAAACCTCATATCCACCATTATTGATCCAAACCCTACAACTTGTAACCTCACATTCACCATTTGTGAGCCAAACCCTGCAACCTACAAACCCCATATTTGCCATTTTAGACCAAACCTATTATAGGTAGATTTTAATAAGTCCAAAGAGTGTGTAGTTGAATATTGGTTTAAGGGACTAATAGAGAAGTGAAAATGGGAGGTTTAATCATGTGGAGAGAGCCCTCAGACCATAGTCACTTATGGGGAGACCAAGCCATTTGAGATGTCTTGCATAGAGCTGGTTGGACTACCTATTTTGAATGGTTGTAACATTCTTTAGAGCCTATTAATAGGGAATTCTTAGGTTATATTTATGGAAAGCAAGCCACTATATGTGGCATAAAATTTATTATTACTGAGACCTTGGTGAGCCAAGTAACTGGGCTAACAAGCATGGGTGAAAATTAGCAAGATAGACCTAATGGCCAAGAGGCCATGTAGTAGTTTTAATAGGCAAATGAAAGATTGGAATTAAATAAAGGTGGTGTGAAAAAAATTAATCTAATTTAAAAATTGAGAGAGATAACATCATATATTATTAGGTACATGACTTGTGAGGGGAGGTATTCCCTCATTTACACTCTTCAATTCAAAATTTTAAATCATTTTTTACACAATAGAGTCATTAATGTTCCAAATATATTATGAAATATCTTGAAAATATTGTCCAAAGAATATTATAAGGGCACTAAAATATCCCTATGTCACCACTACCTCATATGGCTCATAATTAAACAAGGAATAACTTTTATCAGACCTGACCTCACTTGGGAGCAATTTTTGGCCCTAGAAAATATTGCACCCCAGTAAGAAGAAGGTACTAATGAGAGGGAATCCCCTAAGGAGTATCCCCAATAAATTATTAAAAAATATGTTGATGACACCAATATTTTTGGTTAGCCTATAACTAATGAACGTCCATGTGAGACTATTGTGGGAAAGAAGAAGAGAAGACTGGTCTTATCTCTTTCTAATATAGAGGAGGAAAGCCCACAATAACATGTCCCTTATCCCATTATGTCCTCACCTTAGGTTGATTCCTACACACTATCTCCTATTGGATAAGAAGTTACCCTATCAAATGATGCATAAGAAACACAAACTCTATCAGTCACCCCTCCTACAAGGAAAATGAAAACCAAGGGGAAGAAACCCATAGTGTCAAATAGAAGGATACCTCCTCTTAGGAGATCTCAAAGGATGAATAAACAAAATACCACTACATCCTCCTTAACTATAGCCATCAGTGATGATGAAGAACTAAGGAAAGAGCCTAGGCTTAAGAAAACTCCTGATGGATTTGAAATAGAAGAATGGTATACTGATGAAGGATTTTCCAAGGTAGAAGAAGAAAATGATCACCTCTCCCATCTAGATTTATTGAGGAGGACATTGATCTCCTCCAAAACATTATATACATAGAGGAAGAAGTGAGAGAGGTAAAGCAACATGCAGGAGAAGAAGAACTAGTTGAAGAAGAGGTTATGGAAAAAGGAAGAGAACAAGAAAAGTTTTCTCATGATCAAGAGTTCCAAACATTGGAACAAGCTATGGAGGAAATATACAGACTCAGAAATGAGATAATAGAAATAAAAGGAAAATGAGGAATTGAAATGCTTTTGGGAGCAAAAAAGTTTATATAACCCTCTAGGGGAAAATAGAAGAAAAAGGAAAAACCTACAACATCCTCATCCACCTTAGCCACATAATCCCTTATAGTAGAGTATGCTCTAGATTTGGTACCCTTCTATCAGGGATTACCTTCTCTATTGCTCACTACACCAACACCCACTGTAGAAGAAGTTATTGATGTGGATTTCTCAGCCACCACTCAAGTAGAGACTGATGATCTTTTAATTTTCCTAAAGGAAAAATTTAGTAATAATGAAGCCTACCACAAGGAATTAGTGTAGAGATTTAAGGGATATGTTGAATTAAAATAAAAATACAATGAATTAAAAAAAAAAAGAATTTGATAAAAATAGGATCAGATATTTGAAGGAAAAGATTGACAAATAACATGAAACTACTAAGCTATTAATAGAGTGAAAACCCCCTTATAGAGTGTATATTGTATACTTGGAAGAAAAATGGTTGAAATTTAGATATGATAGGATTTATAATGTTAAATATTATATGGTATATGACCCAAGATCTTTCTTTAGTGAGTATAGACATGTTGATCCTAATCTTCAAACCCAGCTAAGTGAATTATATATTCACCAATATGTTGTTCCCAGTGATACAAAATGGAATCTCAATATATATTTGGGGGATGTCCTATTAAATGCATTTTATTCATATGTTTTGAATGAATTGAAAGAAGAAAACAAATGAAAGAATATCAAGGAAATGATAAAGAAGCCACCTTGATGATCAAGAGAGAATCCAAAGATTTAGATGTTGTAGTAGAAGAATGGATCTCATTTATGAACTTAGATGCTCCACAGGAATGGGTTTTCAAAAAATAGGTGAAAGTCCAAAACCATTATTTGAATCTCATGGAAGGATATGGAAGACAAATTTTTGTTGCTTGCTCTCACAAATGGGAAGAACTCTCAGATGCCTTGAAAATTAAGGAACCATAATCCCCTCAAAACCTTAGGGAGAACATCCCTAGAGTATACTTGTATATTAAACTTGTCAAGAAGTGGAGAGTACAATGGTTATGATTAATGTTTCAACCCACTATATTTTGGTTCCCAATCCTTGACCGGGAAGGAAATGTTCTAGTTGATAGAGAGGCAAAGAATAAAATATGGGAACACATTGAGAATGTTAAAGGTTTTTATATCTTGGAAGGGTTAGGCTATCCTAAACCCCTAGAATTTAGAAAATTTTATGGTTTTAGAATGCAAACAAGGCTTGATATAGGTTGAGTAAGAGGCTAAGTAGGGAGGAGTGATGAGGCCACTAATTACTTACTTTTATAGCCTCATCCATGCTTAGTCTATGTTTTTTTAAATGTAAATCCCATAATTATCCATTACTAATGCAAATGAATGAATGAAGTTATGATTTTATATGTTCATGTGTGTGTGTGTGTGTGTGTGTGTGTTCATATGTGTGTGTGTGTGTTATGTTATTAATTATTAATGCTTTTCATTGATTGAATTATATTGGTGTGACTTTATCTAATAAGCATTTGAAGGGTCATGTAAAGCTATAGAATCTTGCTAATCCATAGCTACTACAAGCTACCCATAACAACCATAGGATTCACCTATAGGTTTCCTATACCCACTTCAAAGTGCCTATAGAAATTTTAGGCTTCACCTATAGGTTGCCCATAACCACTACAAAGTGCCCATAATAACTGTAGGCTTCACCTATAGGTTTCCTAAAACCACTGTAGAGTGCCCACAATAACTATAGGCTTCACCTATAGGTTTCCTATAACCACTAAAGAATACCCACAAAAACTATGGGCTTCACCTATAGGTTGCCTATAACAACTATGAAAAGTAGAGTCATTATTGAGGAGATTTTGTAGACACATCTAGCTGTCTTTAGAAACCAAATAAATGATTGGAAAGAATCATAGTTATTGTATGGATTCCCTACATGCAAGGAGATGTTGGATGTGCTGCCAAATATGGGAAAGATAAGGATAATGATAAAACACAAAAGGAAATAAACTAACAAAATGAAATGCCTTGTCTCTAATCCAATCAAACCTTAAACAAGTAACTTTAGTTACTAACCACTTGAAGGCTGACTGGGGTAGTTTATAAGTATTTGTATTTTTATTAGTTTGGTGTTTTTGGTTTAGATTGAGTAAAATACCTTTTGTATTTAAAGGTAGAATCTAGATCAGACTAAGAGTGAGATAATTTTGAGGAGATAATCAAAGTTTTTGAACTATAGATTTTGTATCCAAAATTGAGTAATGAGAAAGTTGAATTTGTAAGATGTTTGTGAATTCTCTCAGAGAGGGATTAGATCTTAGTTTTGAATGAGGAAGGGAGATTTACACCATGAAGAGTATGGGTTTACCAGATCTGGACGAAGTAAATCTCTCCTCTCATCAAGAAGAGGTTCCCTATTAATACTTACGTGCCAGATATATAATTAAGAAGAAAATAACACATGGGGGTGGTATAACAGGATCTACCTCTCTTTTTTCATAGGTAATGTACAAGGAACAAAAGAGGGAAAATCTTGGTCTATTGCTAACACCACTCCTCTTCTTTTAAGAATGGTATTAAACAGAGAGCAAGAAATCACCTGAAGTAACAAAGTCACAAGAATGCTCATGCAAGCACAAAATCTTCCGTAGCTTCTTCACAGATTTGAAACAAATACAACAGTAGAATAAAGTGAAGCACAAAGTCTTCACCTGAAACTACAAAAGATAACTAAATCTCAAAGATAAAAGTAGCACAAAGTCTATCTTCTACCCTCTAGAAACGCCCTTATATAAAATAAACACACCCACTTTGCTTATTAAATCAGATGAATAAGATATTACCAGGAAAAAGGACATAAGAACTATTTCCTAAATAACACAGACAATCTCAACACAAAGTCTGAAATAACCTGCTTCTCATTCATTCAATAGAATATGATTTACAAATGAGGTCTCCACTATATATAGGGAGAAAATCCTCAAAAATAGAAAATAATAAAATATACAAAATATCTTGGTCAAAGATGACTCATCTTTGACTTTTAGATATTTTTCTAAACTTTTACATGTAATTACATTTTTCAAAACTGCATGCACTTTGCACAAAATAGAAGTGCATAAGGATAGAAGAAGAAATAAGGAGAGAGAGAGTCAATTTGGGCCGCCAGGTTTCTTCAGATGAGCATTGTACATTGCGATGGATGCCTGAATTCCTATGCTGTCTGGCGTAACTGTGTTCTTGGAGATGATTCTTACTTAGATCAGTGCATCTTTCAATGTTGTGATGGCTTTAGTATGGCCAGTTAACCTAGATTTTAGATTCTCCAAAGTTAACTGAGCATCTAGAATGCTGTCCACCGAAGACATTGAGAATGATTTTTCTTTAAAATCTTTCTGAATCATCTCCTTGAAATTTTGAATCATCTCCTCTGCTGGAAGGAACTGATGGTCCTTATAGGTCAAGTTGCATGGTAGCTCTTCTAACTTATTTAGCAGGCTCAAGTCACTCTTCTCACTAGCTTCCTTGAAATCTTTAAGATCATCAATTTAATCTTTGAGTACCTAGATTCTGAAGACCAGTGACTCCTTGATCTCAACATAGGAGTCCTTGTTGGAGATGACACTGATAGATATCAGGGTGCTCTTTTTGAGATTTTTCATTTCTTTCCATCTGCTGAGATCTTTCTCCAAGCTGTCATTCTCTTGAGAAATGAGAGAGACGAAGTCATCTACCTATGTTTTTACTTTCTTTATTTTACCTATCCTTTCTGCCACTTCTATAAGCAAAGAGACTCCCTGAGTATGCATTCTTTCGATATATTCCTCCAGGACTTTCCCCTTTAAATAAGTTTTTTATACTCTTTAAATGACTGAGTCATCCATTGAGAAGGCCTCTAGAGTTGATGCTTTAGGAGGAAGAGTGAACCTTTTGATCACTGCTGTCAGCTATTCTATTTTGGCTTTGTAGTAATCATTCATCTCCTTTTCTCTATCAAAATTTTGGACCATAATGTCTATGGCAGCCTGGAGATTGCTTTTTGCACTTTCGTGAGTAACTTTGCCAAGTTCAACACGAGAGATGGAATATCTGCTCATCTCAAAACCCTCAAGAGTTACATCTTATGGGGGCCTGGCCATTTCTAGAAATTTTTGCCCTTTCTCTTCAACTAATTTGGAAAGGATTCTTGGCCTCTTCAGAGCCTTTGCTTTTACCAGCACTAACTTGCCAAAGTCAAACTCATCTGGGGAGATGGCCATCTTCTTTCTTTTTGGCATGAAAGTAGACATCCAAGGTGGGAGAGAAGTACCTATTGTGGCAATGGTTGTCTTTGTTGGTGTTATTATAGCAACTTCTATGCTGCTAGTGGTGACAGTAGTTGTAGTTGAAGTAACTGACAAAACTGCACCAACTACTGATTTTGGCTCAGGTGCAGGGTTTGCTGGCAAGGTAAAAGAAGGAGATGACAGACTTGGAATGGATCCAGAAGAGCGAGGGGAACCTTTGGAAGGATCCTGAGGATCACCAAAAATAACCCTGGAAGGAGAAGTGGCTTTGAAAGAGGGGACACTGATTGGGGAGATAGGAGAAATGGGCACCACAGGAGATTGAGGGGGAGAAGGAGAGGCACTCTGGATTGGCTGCACTTGTTCCTGTGAGAGTAGAGACCCAACACTTGGTTGTTCTGGTGGTTGATCCTCTATTTCCATGGGCTAAGCTGCCTATGCCTCAGGGCTTTATTCTTTGGTTCCTTTTGTCACCGCTGCAGGCTCTTCAGTGGCCTTAGGTTTCTTGGATACAAAGACGATCCTTGGCTTGTGAGGCCCAGAAGAAGAAGGGACATCACCCTTATTTTTGGTTCTATTCTCCGCTTTCCTCTTCAATTCTGCCTGGTATTCAACCTCTAATCCTATAATAAATTCTCTCAAGGTGATCCCTTTGGCTGCTAACCAATCATTGGTGTTAGCCAATATTGGTTCAAATCTTTTTCTCAGAGAAGTTAGCTCCTTCTGAGACCACTGAATTGGAGGGAGAGGGGAACCAACAACCTTTTCTGCTAGATACCTATTGTTTATGATGTTCCCATCATCAATTAGACCCGATGGGAACTCTACAAGTTTGAGGTATTCTATCTGCTCCAGTGTTAGATGGTAATAGTCTATTTTCCTTATTTCTTCAGCTGTCCTCAGGTCCACCCAGATATCCTCAATCATGGGTTCGTGGGACTGAGTTTTCCTTCTGATATTTTCCTTGACTCCCCTGTAGTCAAATTTCTCCCATCTCTTAAATGGCTTGATAGTAACCATCTGCATTTTTGTTTCCATAACCCTTGCTTTGGTTGATGTGGCAACTGAAAACCTACCAATTTGGATCGAAAACTTGAAATCAGGTCTCTTGAGTTCCATCTATTTAGTATGCACGACAGCTAGTTGTCGACAAAGCTCCATTAGGACTAACTTGTCAGAAGGGAATTTTGGGAGCATATAAGGGTATCCTTGGTAAAAACCAACCCGAAGATAACAAAAAGTAGGGAACTAGAGGAACATGCAGCCATAGCCATTTACTACTGCCTAGGCCTCGTCTGATATTCTCTTCTGCTCGAGCTGGGGATCGAAGAGACACAAAAACATGGCAAAGAATGCATCATTGACTTGTTTGAAATGACATGTTGACCCCTGAAGTATCAGCTAAGGATAATACGAGTAGATCAAGGTGATCTTTCTATCTCTTGCTGTAGTTAATCCTAAAAAAGATCGCATTATGGTAGCTATATAGACCAGGTACGAAGTCATGTAGAACTTGAAGGAAGTTTGTACCTTGGTCAACTATTCATGAATGGCATTGCTGATTTGTTCTCCCTAAAAGATAGTTTGCTTGCCCTGGAGGATGATCTTAATGAATGGGTACATCCATTCATGGAACTGTGAAGAAGACGGGAGGCCCCGTACTCTGCTGAGAAGGGTGATCAAGTCACCAACTTCTTCGACAAAGTCACTCCTTGGGAAGTTCTTTGACCATCTGGAGAGGCCGATCCTAGGGGTCTTTAGCCACTTGTAATTGATTACTTTATTTGACCTTTTAGGGTCTTTTTCATAATCCTTTTATGCATTCATGAAGTTGATTTGGGTTACTTCGGTGGCTAGAGGACACAAGAAAACTTTGTCGATAAAATCGGGGTCCAACCAAATTATCATGATGCCACTGGCATCTAAAACTGATCTGGTCTCTTTGTTGTAAAAATGTGTGCACTGGAGGACAAACTTAGCATGATGTGCTACCACTGAAAAGGCAACCACCAGGTGGATGTTTCTCTCAACAATCCTCTTTATCCCAGTGCTGGGATTTGTTGCCTTTGTTCATGCCAGGAACTCGGCCATGTTTACATGGCTGATCTCGGTGTCTCAAATGTCATCAACATTCAAGGAGATTGATGTGGGTGGGAAGATGCCCTGGTACTTATATTTCATGCTTTTTGCCTTTTTGGGAGATGCTTCTGTCATGGAGAATGATCCTGACTGGATGGGAACAAGTGTGCAGGAATCTGTTGAAGGTGCTGTAGTCATGATCACAGATGAGAGGAGAGTGGATGAGAGATGAAAAGTGCAATTAAAGTGATAATGGTTACTGGAGGTCACTTAAAGAGGCCAAGATGGGAGAAGGAATGGAAAATGAGGAGAAAGGGAAAGAAAGGGATAACTCAGAAAAAATTCTCGAGAGTTAAGTGAAAACAGAGGAAAAAATGTAGGGGCGGCGAAAATCGCCGCCTCTGCAAAAAGTTGGAAAAGGGAGTAAGGGTGACAAAAATTGCTGCCCTTGCAGTTGGAAATAAAACATGCAGGGGCGGCAATTTTTTCTGCCCTTGTAGGCATGGAAGAGAAATCAGGGGTGGTGATTTTTGCCGCCCCTATAATACAGTTATAAAATCATGCAGGGGCAGTGATTTTTGCCACCCTTGCATGTAGAGAGAAGAAAACATGCAGGGGCAGTGATTTTCGCCACCCTTGCACTTAGAGGGAAGAAAAAGAAAATGCGGGTGGCAAGAAACACCGCTCGCATGAGTTTGTAAAGTGCACCCATGGGCAGAGGGAAAAAGAGAAGCCTGCGGCGAGGGAGGGAAAGGTGGAAGGACGTGGGCAGGTACATGGGCTGGAGGAGAGAGGAAGGAGGAAATAAAAAACTAAAACATCTAAGTAATGCTAAGCTAAAACAAAAGAAAACAAGAAATAAATGTAAAAAAACAAACCCTACCTGAGAAACCACATTCACCATGAGGTTGAATCTGTGAACACATGCTTCGAATCGTCAACTGGGGCACTCAGGTGCAAGAGGTAGGAGGAGAGGAGGAAGAAATGAGGAGAATGAGGCTCAAACTAGATTATATGGGGTGAAAAACCCACCCCAACAACCCGCCGCGTGTGGCCATTAATGCTTGCATAGAAATTGAGGCGTGTAAGGGCAGTGATTTTTGCTACCCTTGCATTTTTTGGTTCATCCTGTAGGGGTGGCAATTTTTGCTGCCCTTGCATGCCAAGGAGCAGGGGTGGCAAAAATTGCTACCCTTGCAGAAAAAGTGCAGGGGCAGCAAAATTTGCCTCCTTTGCACAAAAAGCAAAGGAAATGCAGAGGCGGCAAAAAATACTGCCCCTGCGAGAAAAAAGAAAGAAAAGACAAACTCTAAAAGGAGATTCTGGGGGGGAAAACTTGGCTGGGATGAGATGGTAACCACTTTCTCATTCCGAGGCCAAGGTGAAAATGAATTTTGAAATTCATCTGGAAAAATGAACTTAGATAGACGAAAGATGAAACAAACAAGTTTCGTAGGGGGTTGTTTCCAAAAATGAGCTAAGCTGAATTTATAAACAACATATACTACAACTATAAAAGTAAGTTTATTTCTAAATTAGTAATGCATATATAGTGTTGACACTCTTGAAAAGGTTACACACCTTGGGTTTAAAATTAATGTTTAATTAGATTGGTGAATCTGGTAATCATTAGGCAATTAGTCTACTTAATAGTCATTATCTACACCAACATTAGATTGATATAGTTCCATACCCAAACATTCCATCTTCTCCTTCCACCAACTATCCCAAAACTTTTTGGATCACTTTTTAATTGATATATCCAATAAATTTTCCATCACCAACCTTTACTCCATCTAATAATTTAAGGATGAATCTATTGCCAATTTTGTGGCTTGTTAGAGGATCCTAAATAGCCAGATTTTCTTTTCCTTTCCTCAACTTGATCTTATATATCTCTTTTCTTGGGCACGTGACAAGCATATCTCATCCAAATTATGTGTCCAAAGCTTCTAAACCTTTGATGAAGATTTCACCATGGCTCATAAACTATAGAATTGAGCCATTGATGAAGGAAATCTTAAACTAAAAAACAAGAACTCAACCTATAAAACCAATGAGGCTTCTTTCTCCAAGTCATGCAATCAACCCAATACCAACACCAAGAACAAAGGAACCGTAAATTTTATTATCCCTAAATCCATACCCACACCATCTACCAACTAATAAAACCCAAAGAACCAAACCTCCAACACCTCTAATTATTCAAACCAAAACTAAAAGAACCAAACTTAGAGCAATCAAAAGCAATTAACTCCACTTGGGGAACCCTATGCTTCTATTTTGGAAAAGTTATTAAAATATAATATCATCCATCTTCCACCAATTAAACCTCCCCAATAGTTTGATGCTTCTCACTCTATGCTAGGTTGGTATATTGAAAATGACTATTATGCCTTTCATCAAGTCATAGGACATGATATCAATAGGTGTAATACCTTCATATATCATGTCCAATCCCTCATTGACAAGGGGGACCTTAGATTGGATAACCATAATGCACCAACCAACCAATCCCTTGACATATTTAGGTAACCTTTTCCAAACCATGGTCCCACCAGAAATGAGAGTAATAACATCGAATGCTCTCTTAACACCCATACCATTAACATGGTTCTTGACACAATCGCTTATAAAGAATCCATTCACCAATCTACCAATCCCCTTATATTTATTGAGATAGTAGAGTTACCTTATACCCTTTTAGACATCCAAATGGAGGAAGTAACCATATCCACACCTTTGACATAGGTTATCACACCTATCTCCCCTATTATAGAACCATCCATTCCATCTTTGGAAGCTATGTCACAAGAAAAGATAACTTCACCCACCAAACCTCTAATTTTACAACCTTCCAATGAAAACCAAGATAAAGGTATAGGAACCAAACCAAAACCTCTAATCACTTCTTTTATAGAACAACTTATCCCTTCTAAACAAAAGAAAACCTCCACTTAACCGACCAAAACCTCCTCCAAATTAATTAACCCTAAAACACCTAAACTCACCAAGACAACTAATGTAACCAAACCCCCTCCAAGACCAATAAATAAAGAAACCAAAGAGGTAAAACCATCCAAAGGCCCAAATCCTCAAATTTTACCTCCCTCAACCTTGCCCACCATTTTGGGTCCTCATCCCTCTACCTTGATTATGAAGCCCATTATGTTTACCAAAACCCCACCACCTCTATTGGTTACACCTTCACACTTACTTCCTAATGTACCTCTCTTTACTACACCAATAATGCCTAAGTTACCTACCTTTCCATACTCCACCTCTATCTCTTTAACCATCTTACCTAAACCAAAACCATCAACCAAGCATACAACCTTACCTAAGACACCTATCACCAAAACTACTTATAAACAACCTTCTACCTCAACACCCAAAACAAAAACCACTAAACCTTCACCTCCCTTAACAAGGTCTTACCTAACCATTCTCTAATTGTTATTTCAAACCTCTTCCTTGAGCCTACCACCCATCAAACCCTTTATCCCTTCTCATCCCAAACCATCGTGGTTAAATAACAATTTGATTTATTTATACCACATGACATCTGACCATGATATGGAGAATTACAAAGCTCTCCAAAATCTCATCCAATACCTTTATGAGGAGGATGATCTATTTAAAAAAAACCTCCTATGTCACCCATACCTACCCAATGTTTACCCACCCCTCCACTCTCACCTAAGAATGAAGATGAGTCTGATCACTCTACTACCTCACCCTTTCCTTCTATTTACACTATCAACATGGTCACTAGATCACAACAAAGGGATAAAGAGAAGGCTAAGGTGTCCATTATTTGGACTTACCCCTCTTCAAAATACCAATAAAAACACACCCAACCATCTCCATCTTCAAGAAAATCCAAGGTGTCTATCTTAGGTGCCCCCCTGTCTAAACCTTCACAACCGAACCCATATACAATATCTATCTAGAAAGTTATCCTTAAGTAGTTTCACCAAACAACAATAAAAATGAGCTTGTATAAGTTGATTTCTATTTCTCCTCATCACCACCAAGCACTTATAGAGGCTTTGAAATCCATTTTGGTCTATCCCAATGACCCTCAACCTCTAGCTACATTTGTTGTTGCCCTCCAAACTTCTAACCTTGTCACCTTAAAGAATTTAAAAATATCTTCCATTCACCCTAAGGACCTAGATCCCCAAATATTTATTATCACTTACATCAACTAAGACCATTTAAAAAGTTTGATGATTTATGGGGGAGCTAACATTAACATCATATCCTCCTATGCTTATGACCTACTCAACTTATCAGATAATATCATGTCAAAATCCATAATGGTCTTTTGATCCTTTAATGACACTATGGTGACTACCTTGGGAACCATCATCATTCATATCTATGTTAGACCCCACACACTCCATAAAATCTTCTATGTGGTGGAAGGAGAATTCCAATACAACATCTTAATGGGATGACCTTTGATTTGTTCCATGGAATGTGTTCCTTCTACCCTCCATCAATGCATTAAGTTTGAGCATGAGGGCTAGGTCATCAATATCTACGCAGAACCAAATCCTTTCTCAACATATAACATGACTTATCACCCCAATGATATCCTCATACACCCATTTGACACACCTTAAATAGTTATACCCCACCCACCAATCATTGATGAAACATCAACTAGCTCATTTATCCCTTCTTCATAGATCCCCATAGAGGATCACTTGGGATCTATGTTCCAACTATTCTTGTTAGGGGAGTAACACCTTCTAGTATTGGATGTTTTCACTACTCAAGAATATGAGAACCTCAAACATGACCCTTCCTATGACCTTAAAATCAAAACCATCATCCCTTTGGTCCCCCTAAACATCAAATGAACTTCATCTATGAGGGAATTGATCAACCACTTCTTGTTTTGACCTCTACCTCCTCCATTTGAACATTCACCTATGACTTTTCCTACTTTAAAAAACCAACATTCACTAAATTATACCTTCACAAGTGTGCCTAGAAGGGATTTGGTCTAGGCTGATATGAATAAGGACCTCATGAGTTACCTTTGATCAAGACCCAAAAACCTCATGAGTCATTTAGCCTCAGGTTTGTACCACCTAAAGAAGCCACCAATTCACCCTAACCTATTGACACCATCGAGGGAGGCATCCCCTCCTCACCAAACCAACCTCCTTCAACATCTAAATATTTTTATATCATTCTTCCTAATTTTTTTTATCAACACCATTAGTTTAGGCCCCGTGACCTATCAAATGGATGGCCAAATTCAAACCCTTTCTCTCATCCATCCTGAAATGATAGAGAAAGATTCTCCTACCATTAATACCATCCAAAATCAAGATGATGATTATATTCTCACCTACCTTAGTTCCCTAAATTATTTAATCCATAAACCCCTTCCTCTTAAATCCTCAACCATGTTGAATGAATCCATTGTGAATATCAATTTGGGCACTATAGATAACCCCCATGTTGTCAAATTGGGCTAATCACTTAATGCTAAAGAACTTTGAGACTTCTCCTCTTTCCTCCAAGACCGTAGCATAAAATTCACTTGGCCTTACAATTATATGTTTTGGATTAACCCCACCATTTCCACCCATAACATAATCAATCATCATGATTCCAAGATTGTTAAACAAAAAATTTGATGCATGTATTCTCGCATATCCCTTCTCATCAAAGAATAGCTTCAACATGTCCTATCTGTAAGATTCATTCAACCCATTGATTACCCCCAATGGGTCTTGAATATTGTACCTATCACCAAAGCCATTGGGGGTTTATGCATTTGTGTGGACTTTCATGACCTTAACCTCACCTGCCCCAATGATGACTTTCCTCAACCTAGTAGTGAATAGATTTTTGATCTTACAACTAGCCATGAGATGTTATCTCTCATGGATGGGTGTTCAAGTTACAATCAAATCTTGATTTCTACTAAATATTAGTATAAAACCACCTTTACTACCCTTGGGGAACTTTTTGCTATAGAGTCATGCCTTTTAGGTTAAATAATGTTGGTGCAACCTACCAACGAGCCATGACCTACATCTTTGATGACCTCATCCACACCATCGTAGAGGATTATGTCAACGATATCTTGGGAAAATACAAATCTCACCAAGATCATTTAAAAGTTATTAACATTATCTTCAAATGTCTAATCCATTTCCATGTTAGACTTAACTCTAATAAATATATTTTTAGGGTCCTTTCAAGAAAGGTTCTTCACTTTATCATCTCTCTTCAAGGAATTGAAGTAGATCCTACCAAGGTTAAATCAATCTTGGAGATGCCCCTTCCTACTAGCCTTAAACAACTTTGTAGCCTACAGAGAAAGTTTTAATCCATTCATCATTTCATTTCCTAGATTTTAGACTAGTGCCAACCTTTCTATAATCTTCTAAAGAAGGTTGTCTCTTTAAAATGGAATAATGATTGTCAAAAAGCCTTTAAATCACTCAAACAATAACTTTTTTCACTACTTATCCTCATCCCTCCTAAGGATGACCACCCTTTTCACCTATATATCTCTACCACTAACCATTCCCTAGGGGCAATGTTGGCTCACTGAGATGAACAACACAAAGAGTAAGTTGTATACTACATTAGCTACATGCTTGTTGAATATGAGACTTGGTATACTTATAGTGAGAAACTTTGCTTAGCCCTAACTTTCATGGCCAAAAAACTTCACAACTACCTTCTTAACCATAAAACCTATGTCATAACCAACATTGACCCACTAAATTACATGCATTCCAAGCCATAACAAAACTATGATATGGCAAAGTGGATTATGATCTTAGCAAAATTTGATCTTGAATTCATTCAGCAGAATTCAATTATAGGGCAAGTCATTGCCAACCAATTAGCTAAAACACCTTTGACAGATCACCGACCACTTCCTCTATAATTTCTAGATGAATCCATCACTACTCTTTCCCAAAAGGACATAACCTACCAAATTACTATGTTTTTTGATGGTTTTAAGTGCCAAAAAGGTGGGGGTGTTGGAGTTATTCTCATTCCTCTTGACGGTGAACCCCTTTCTCTTTCCTTTAAACTCAGCTTTGAATGCACCAATAATATGGCTGAGTATGAAGCCCTAATCACAGGTCTCTAAACCAATCTAGCCTTGAGAATTAAGACCATCAATATCTTTGGTGATTCCTAGGTCATGGTCAACTAAGTCAATGGCTCCTATCAATGTAAGAATGATGTCTTACAAAAATCCAAACTTTTAGTTGACAAATTCTTAACATCATTTGAATGTTACCTAGTATAATCTATTGCTTGATATACCAATAAATTCATGGATAAAATGGCTTGCCTTACTTCTTAGATACCTTCTCAACCTTCCAATTCCAAAATATTTGTCACCATTCATCATTTTACCACACCCTCTTATAACCAATCTAACCCCCTATGATTTATAATTTGGAGAAATCCCCATCTGACATTTGGTATTAATAAATGTTTAACAACCTCAACCTAGGCATAATTCCTCCAAAAATATATTGGAATGCCTGAAGAACCTTTGTTTATAGTACCTTTCATTACACCATATTATGGGGAATCCTTTACAAATGTGGTTTTGACAGTCTCCTTCTTCATTGCCTACATAGCCATGAAGCTTCCCATGCCATCAGGGAAATGCATGATGCGATCTTTGGGGAACACTTTAATAATCTAGAAGTCACTAAATGTATCCTTCACCTTGACTACTATTGGCCCACCCTCAACCAAGACTATTGTGATTATGTAAAAAGGTGTGTTAAATGTCAATAACATGTTGATTTACATCATGTGCTAGCTAGTGGCCTCCAAGTATCTAAGGAAATGTGGCCTTTATTGTAATGGGGGCTTGATCTCATTGGGGAAATCCACCCCCATTATTTGCAACAACATAGATTCAACATCACATCCATTGAATATTTCACCAAATGGGTGGAATTTATCCCTCTTATCTTAACCAAAATAGAGAAGATTATTTATTTTATCAACCATCATATCATCTACCACTTTGTTGTTCCTCATAAGGTCATAACCGATAATGGAAAATATTTTGAAAACAAGAAAGTCCAAGGTTTATGTGACATATTTTTCATCAATCTAAGCTTTTCCTCACCTTACCATCCATAAACAAATGGACAGGTAGAAGCCTATAATAAAATACTAACCAAAGTTGTCAGTGTTTTAGGTTGGGATTGGCACTTTCACATCCCATTCGCTTTATGGGCCTATCATACTAGAATTTAAACCTCTACAGGTGCTACCCATTTCTCTCTAGTCTTTAGAGTAGAGGTAGTCTTGCCTCTTGAAGTCCAAATCCCCTCTCTTCACATATCTTTGCAAGATCTTATTTGTAAAGAAGATTGTCATCAAAACCATTTACCTCATCTTTAGCTACTTGATGAGGATTGTTTAGTAGACCTCACCCACCTCCATATCTATCAAGAGTATATCAAACATGATTATAATAAGAACATAAAACAATGAGACTTCAATATTAGAGACCTCATCCTAAAAGAAAACCAACACATGACCAACATGGAGAAAAGTAAATGAGGCAATTTTGATTTTAATTAGCTTGGACCCTACATCATTACCCATAAGTATGGATCAGGAGTTTATCATTTTCCTCTCTCAAAGGCAAACCAAAACCTGAGCCTCTCAATGCTTTGCATCTACATCCATTTTTCTATTAAAGAATGATCAAGCTCACTACTTTTGTCTAACTTAAGCTCATCCCTTGATTATAAGATTTTAACCTTCACCCATCTTCCTCCTCTCCTTTTAAGGATAATTGGTTACAACATAGAACCATGTTATTAACCTTAATAGTAAAAGCCTAATCCTAAATATGGGTACCATAGCTCTTCCCATGTCATGGTTCTCATGGATACTTTTCATCTCTAACTAGATTGAATCCTATGTTCATTATTTCTCAAAACCACACCTCTTCACATATCATTAACCATTGTGTCAAGGTTTTTCCCTCATAGAAAAAAACCTTTGAACCTAATTAGAATTTTCCATGTCTAAAAACATCACATCAAAAAATAATTTGGATACCAACATACTACTTGGGTTAATATATTAAGCATTATAGACTACTCCCTTGAAAGATAGATGCCAAAAAACAAAATATAAATTACTTTCACTAGAGGTAGAATGCTCCCTCGAAGGATATCTATCAAAAGGAATTAAACAAAGCATATAAACTTCGACCACTCCCTTGAAGGATGGATAAAGTTAAATTTTTCAAAAATAGAGAAATTTATTGGAAGCTTTTCACATCGATCGACTTCCCATATACACAATAAAGCAAAAGACCCATTATCACAATCAAAGTAAATTCTAAATAATCTTGAAATCTACAATCATCTCTCAAACAACATAATAAGAGGGAAGCCATGATGAAATTTCACACGTAGACTTATTGCATTGATTATTCTACATCTAGCATTGATATGGACTTGTCTATTATCATTCATAAATCACCTATAGAATGGGAAAACATACCCACATAAGGGTACCATGCATATTAACCTTTATCCTTCACACCACCTATCACCCATCTTTCCTATATACTATCTATAATCAAAGGATTTTGAGCTTACTTGGCACACTGTGATCAAGAAACTTGTTTTACCAACCAATGCACACTAATGTGAAGCATTCAAAAGGATTATGACCCTTAAGTAAATCAAACTTTGTGTTTTGTTTTAATTTATGCTGGTCAACAAACAAGCATTACACCTCATTTCTTATTCTCTCCTCATTGAGTCATGTATTTTTCATTTCTTTTTCCACATCTAGTATGGTCATCTAAACTAATTATGTGCCACTACTATCATCCATCCAAACCATAAGAAAAATCAAAATAACATTAACATCAATCAACCCACCTTCTAGGGATAACTTTCTCTATAACCTGAACTTGCCTTTGATGCAAACACATTCTTTTCAAACCTTTAAAAAAACTAGACCATGCAGTCTATCAAATTAGGGCAACCCATTTGAGAACCATTCTCCAACCCTAGTTAAACTACATTATCTTGATGTACATGGACTATGTGGGTGTTGCTTAACTTCTAAGGGTAGTTTAGCCACTAAGAACTAACTACCCTCCCCCTTTTTTTCTCATTAATTTACATTGCTAACAACACCCTTTTGCTTAGGGGATCCTATGTCAGGGAAGCTTTGGATTCTTCCTAGAATCCTTATATTTTAATATCATCTAATAATTCCTCTTTATTTTTACCCATTAATGGGAGAACTACATTGGCCTAAGGTATTTTGGACTATGTAGGTAGTGCTTAGTTATTAAGGTCAGCTTGACCACATCCTTCATTTGTTTTTCTCACCTAATATCTTTCCTCCACTTCTCTACCTATCTCTTCACCACCTCCCTCCCTTTAGCTTTTCAATCTCTTTTAACATAAGGATTGATAGCTTTCCTCATTTTCCCCTTTTATCTCCCATAAAGCCACCACCTACTCTACTTTGTTGGCCTCCCAGTCACCTTTCCTTGCATATATTTTGTCCCTCTCTCCACCCACTTTTCATGTTTTTTGTCCCTCTCTCCACTTCTTACCAACCATGACCTTTATCCCCTTTATCTTCTTCCACCATCCTAATCCTTTCCCATTACCCTTGGAACCTATCATACCATTTTCCTCACTCTCTTTTCCTCACCAATTCCACATCATCCCACTCCCTTTCACATAGATGGACACTTTTACCTCTTTCTCTTCTTTTCTACCACCTTCTTACCACCCTTCCACTACTTCTAAACCACCTTCATTCCAATTCTAATTTCTTGTTTTCCTCTTCCCCATATTTTCAATCTGGTATGTTTTCTATTTATTTTATTTCTTCTAACACCCCTTTTTTTCTTACATATGCCACCACTCTCTATTGATTTGCCACTCTCCCCACCTTTTTCATTTTTTTCCTCCACAACTAATTTCTAACTAGGTCTTTATCTTTTGAGAAGCCTTCCATAATTTCCCTTTTCTTCTTATCAATCCTATCCTTTTGCACTTTTCATTCCCCTTTTCCTCTTTCTATCTCGGTACTCACTTTTCTTTTGCATTTGTGTGAGTGTCCATGCTTTATATCCCTACTTCAATTCTTCATTTTCCTTCTTATCATCCATAATATTCATCCCTTATTTTGATCTCATTCTCTTTCATTATGTTCCCCTATTTCTTCACAAACTCACCAATTTTTAGCTTGTCAATCTCTTATAATAAGTTGATTAACACATACCTTATCTCTTTAACTTCTTATCCACCCATCCTTTGCTTCCCATCATTTTTATTAATCCCTTTCCCATTTTCCATCCCATTCTCATCTCTAACACTACCCTCTGATTTGTTTCATTATTCCTTCCTTGCCTATCATCATCCATTCTTACTCAGTCTCATCTTCACTTGATTTTTCACTCTGCTCTCATCATTTATGTGTCCTAATTTCACTCTTTTTTCTTCCTTTTTCCTTTTTTGTTGTGTATTTCCTTGTTTTTTATTTCCATCACTAAACTATTTTCTCCTTGGTATTTTTTAGACTTATTTTCAAACCTTTCATGGCCTCCCATATTTATCATCCTCCCCTTACCCTTCATGATTGCTATACTTCATTCCTTATCCTTTTAAATTCTCACATATATCATTCTTTAGTTCATTCCTCAAACCCCCATCTTCTACCTTTTATTTTTACTCTCTTTTCTCCATTTCATTTCATTTTTTTGTCTCCCTTGATGACACTCCTTGTTATTCTTGACCTTATTTTTTTCCTCCTCCATATCCATGCTTGGCTCCTTCCATCCTTATCCACCTTCATCTTTATCTCTGACCTCATTTTTTCTCTACCTATTTCTTCATCCATATCTTAGTCCACCTTCACCTCATCCCTTGTTAGATATCCTTTATTTTCTCCCATTAGCACTCCAACTTCTCACTAATTAGAGTGTGGTCACCAGTCACATTGCTTATACATGCATACATATGTTTTCTTCCTCATGTCCTCTGATCTCTTGCTTTAATACATGAAATCTTATTAGGATCACTACTTTAAGACATCAATTTATTCCTTTAGTGTATTTATCAATTAGTCATGGGTCCTCCTTTTGTCCCTCTCCAACTACTCCCTTTTCCCTATCCATCACCTCTTCAACCTTTAAACAATCTACACATTTTGAATGTACTTGATAGAGTGTGATCAACACACATTTTTTAGCCTTCAAATCATGCTCATATGACACATTCATAGGGCTTATGTTCTTTAAGCCAAGCCCACTTTAGGTCTATTTTTAGTCCTTGTCACAAAAGGAACATCATGCCCTCTTCTCATCCTAATGTACTTAGTCAATATTTTTATTATGATATTTATCTCTTGATTATATTCTTCACTTTACCATTAGTATTTTTCATACCCATATATTTTACCTTAAGTGAGATTAAAACAACCATACCCATGGAAACCATAACCATAACCATAACATTCATGAGTATCCACATAACCCTAAGCATAATAATATTCAAATAATGACATCCAACACATTTTGGACATATTTATAATATTTTGTGCAATATTTTATTTAGGGTGAAAGGAGTCACATGACACATACAAAGTTATTAAACTATACACACCTAACCTAAGGCCTCTACCTACATTATTTTCTTACCTAAGAATTTGGCCAATTATCTAGTGACTCTAAATTTGTGTTCAACCTTCCTTATACTTGATTACTCCCTAAACTAACATCCATAACATTTCTTGTATTAGTAGCCACTAAAGGGTGTACTCTATTCTCCCCTTCCACATTCATCCCCATAGGGTGAGAATCATATTCCGTTATAGTTATTTTACCCTACTCACCCATCATAGATATTATATCCCTCTATTATAATTGATCTACTCACATAGGTACCACCAGTTGTTACCTCAACATGCATCCCTTTGGACAGTGAGGGTTCCCTCCATGGATAGGCTAAAGATCATGTTCTCCATCTTCACTTTTGAGGAGGTAATATTTTAGGCTTGACCTCAGGCCATGCGTGCCTTTCCTCTTACTATTGGTTTAAAAGTACTTCCATTATCACCATTACATGTTGTAATATTCGATAGATACACACATTCACTATGTATATTATTTTGGGTCATGGGGGTTGCTGATTATCTCTAATATTACTCCCATTATTCACCATATTCAACCTCTAGTAGTTCTCTACACCCTAAATAACCTATAAAACAAAATGATTTCATGACATGTATTTATTCATACCATGATTCTTTAAATAGACTACATAACTACTATTCCTTACTTACATGATTATCCATTCCCCCAATAGGGAGGGTCCTATGATGTCATTGATTCCATTAAATAGTATTCCCACTTGAAAAAATCATGTCTACTTACCTTTTCATGTGGATACATATCCCTCAATACAACTAATCATCTCAATAAAGTCATTATGCATTATCATGATGTCTTTTTATTCCCTTTATCATTTGATCTACATCTAATATCTCTACTTATTTTATCATCTTGTAATCCTTGTGGTCCTAACAGTCATTTGCATCATTGTCACCTTTACCTTGGTTGACATAGATTTGTTTCCAACCATGGGCCACTATAATGATCATGCTTTCAAAATTTCCACTATTGCTAGTGATAGTAGCTCCCAAATACTTACCACTGTGGAAGGTCCCCCATCTTATCTAATTATATAACAAATATCCTAGACCACATAGATCCCTACTATTAGGGCCTCTTCTAAGTGGAACCTGAAATAATTAGTTTCAAGGAACTAGGATAGAGGATGTATATATGGACACCTTTTGCCCATACCAGTTATGCAACTCTTGAGTAAGGTATATTCCATCCTCAATCACTCACTATGCTACTTATTTTATACCTTATAGAATCTACTTAGTTTTCAAATAAATTCTTTATAGGTCATCACTTCATTACTACTCTTAAAACTTGGCTCATAGTGATGATGACCTTTTTCTAATAAGACTATGTAGATCCTGATAGATTAGAATCTCCTAAAACTTGGCTCATAATGATATATGCCATCATTGTTCTTATACCATCACAAAATTTTAGAAGATGTAACCTCCTCACGAAGGAACCTCTTCTTTAGCTTTGCTCCATCACAACATATTTGTGATGCTTAGCTTTCTGTTATCCACTTATTTATCATACCTTACCCATCTATGTTTAATCCTCCTAATGCATGTGGGATTATTATGGTGACTATTCACCAATCTACACCATGAAACCTCAACCAAACTATCAACCCATACCTAACCATGTGGTAAATCACATTGGCGTAACCCATTTGAACTCCACTAAAGAATAACATTTGGCCTAAAGTTTTATTGGATATCACATCCATGGAACTATGTAGGTAGTGTCCACATGCCTAGTGCATATGGAGTTAGCTCGGCCACCCCCTACCTAAACCCTTGCCAACCACTGTCTCTAACCAATTGACCATTTAATCACATCCACCTTGATGTTGGCCATTTTTGACCAAAACTATTACCTATATTTGTGATGAAATTACCTAAGTCATTTTAATTGCACCACCCAACCTTTACATGTTGTATTTTTACATGACCTAACTATTTGGATTGTTTTTCAAGAGCACTTCCTACCTTGGATACCTAAAACCAACCCTGACCCTATCTATATTGCTTAATAGGCATGACCCAATCAACTATGACTAATGTTATGGATTGGTTACCCTTGATATATGTCCCTCTACACCCAAACTTAAATTAACCCACATTGGAAACTTTAGTTCATGTGTGATCTTGACTATCACACTTAGTCATATTTTGTGTGCATGTTTGCATCTTGAATACCCACCTACCTTGTCACACCACCTAGTGCCTCCCCACCAACTACTTATCAAACCCACACCCTATTATACTTTCCCTCATCAACTCCTAGTTTAAGGTGGAACACTCTCCCAAACATGGGGTACCCTAACCTTCGACCAAGTGATCCATTTTTATTTTATAGCTTGTTAATTCAAAGACACAACAAAAAAGGGGCAAAATGTAGACACTAAAAAATTGCACACTTATAGTTTTTGATGACTAAATGCATTGGGACCCCCTAAATTCCCCCTAAAACCTTCTTAACCCTTTACCAACCACTTTAAACCTAACCAAATCATTATTCTCCTATTCACATAGAACTATTCAAAAGTATTATTCACTGTGGGACCCACTATCACTATTCATGATGGCATGGCAAGTGACATGGAATGTGACAGGTAAGTGACATGATAAGTGACATGTAAGGTGATATGGTAAGTGACATATCTTAGAAGTGAGGTTGCTTGAGGTGGGATATCATACCCCACTTAGGATCTACCTCCAAGGTACCTAATGACATCATTAAGCACTAAAGGGCCCCTCTTGTGAAGTATGGCACATTTTTACCTATGGGACCATCATTAAACATGTGTTTTTGTCCTAACTCATGGATAATGATGCTACAATTAATGGGGAACTTATCCAAAATATGGAAGTGAGTGATGGAAAGTATTTTGGACCCATATGAGCCCATGTGCATGATTCCCACTCTATTTTGGACTCTTTAGCAAGTTGGGAGATAAACAAACCAAGTGGGAGACCTATTATATAAGTGGTAATATCACCCCCTTGTATTTTTTAACCACTCATTCACCCAAATGGATAATGGTGGAAAAATGTATGGGGTACTTAGCCAAAAGACAAATTAGCTTGGTGAAAAGTCCTTTGGCCTCTTTTGAGCCCATATGCATGATTTTTACTCCAAATTAGACTCATTTAAAAGTGGGAGATAAAAAAAATGTATGAATCCCACCAAATTTATCCCCTTTTTAATTTATGATCCCACTTGAAAAATGGTGCAATACTTCACTCTTCTACTTCTTTAGCATGTTTCTTCACAACAAAAGTTATAAATATGACCCTTCCCCTTCACCCATGGTGAAGTGATATTTGGTTAAAGAATTATTGTTTCATGTTTTCTAATTTTTAAGAAGGTCATCCAATTGAGAAGGATGTCATCATCATCTTGGATAAAAAGAATTCAAAGAAATGAAGCTATGTCAGAATTACTGTAGGATTCCATCTTCAACAACATCATCAACTACACCATCAACAACCATCTTCAAGAAGGGAAGGTAAATTTGTTTTTATTTTATTTATTACTTTATTTTCATTTTTACTTCTTCCTCCACCTCCTTTCTCTCCTACCCCATTTTTCATATTTTTTTATTTGCCCTTTTGCCCCTTTGCCATCATCACCCTTTTGGCCAACTCATACCTTTGCCATCTTTACCTTCCTTATCTCTTTAGCTTCCTACCATCTTGACCTTCATCCCTTTGATTTATTACCATCATTTAAAATTCAAACCATTAGAAAAATTTTCCATTTATCAACCCCAAACCAAAACCACAACCTTGTCCTTTTACTAAATTTCAGTGTTAGTTGCTTTTATCTAGTTATTATTTTAGCAAAGCATTTGACTTCTTTGTTTTAATTTTAGTTGTTGTAATTTTATGTTTTTAGTTTTAATTTGATATAATTTTATGTAAATTATGTCTTTTTTATTTATCAAACTTAAGTTTTTAAATTATGTGGATTGATAGCCTCCTAAAAAGCTTTTGCTTCTAGGATCTAGCTCACGCTAGGCAATCCACCCATCTACTTGTCTAACAAACAAGTGTGTTTAAGTGTTTTCTTATTTATAGATCATACTACCAAGACAAAGAGGAGTCTCCATAATCTCTTGGATTCAACATGCACACATTGTAATAGGTTTTTCTACACACCCTTCTTCACTAGTTTCTTTCTTCTAAAATTAAGAAAACAAAAAAATAGATAGAAACACATGGTGCATACCATCATGTGTTACAATAAAAACTAGTTTGATAGATTCTTGAAACAATGGTTATATTTTAATTCTCCTTGTTTCTTCCTAAAAACTTCTCGACCTATATAAATATTTCCCAAATACATTGTAATTAGCTCAAAAATTAATTTTAAATCCTTGTTAGTTAGGACATGCATCTCCATACTAGTAGGTAACCCAAATGCATTCCTAGCCTCTGCACCAGATTAATCTTACTCCATGAGTATATATTTTATATGTATGCCACATTTTACAAAATTTCCCTACTAGGGAGAAGACAAATTATATCATGCTTCCATTCACACTAGTAGGGGCTAACCATTGTGCCAATGATTTTAACCACCTTTAAAAAAATCATTGTGTTTCAATCTATCTAGATGCTATAATTATAACCTCCTTTGGGAAAATCATTATCATTTTCTTTCCATACTGGGGTATGTTTTCATCATTCTAAAGATTATAACTACCTTTGGGAAAATAATAATCTTTATCCACCTTATTGGGGCATTTTCATTATGCTAATGATTATAACTACCTTTAATAAAATCATTATTTTTGCCTCACTTTGTCAATTATTATAACTATCTTTAGGCAAATCATCCTTTTTTATCTTCCCTATGGGGGCATCTCACTATACCACTAATTATAGCTGACTCTGGGTAAGTCAATCATTCCACGCCCTTTACCTTTAAGTCTCATCATTTCCTTTTTTTTGAGGGAATATTAGTTAACCTTAGTTTCCACCTACTCCCTTGAGGGGGAATATACAACTCACCCATCACCTTCTAGGGCATTAAGTATTAAATACTTTTTAATTCTTTGAGAAGATGTTACTATGCCTATATATTGTAATGCCTTCCTAAACATAGGCAAACTATAGACACCCCATTATAGCCATAATTATATTCCAACTAGACTTCATATTAACTTCTAAAAAATAATGTAAATTAAGCCTACGAATCATTGAATGTCTCAATTTCATCTGCACATCAGACATAGTGCTTATAATCATAATGAGACATCCTTATTTGGGGTATTATCCTATACACAATAGTAACCTCTAAAAAATTCATCTCCATTCCAACTTGTGACCTATCAAATTGATAGTTTTGCCTTTGGAACCATTAAGCAAGGCACTTGAAAAATTCTTAAAGTGATAAAATGGCAAGAAAAATGAATTAACTAAGAAAATCAAACTAAATGCTTAAGTGGAATTTCCATGTGTAATCAGTGAAATTGAATTTAAAAAAAAAGGAAATTTCAATAAAAATTATTTCATGATTACATCTTCATCCTTAAAGTTAAGGAATTTAAAATATCTCCATAAATGGATTAAATTCATAAATGGAGAGCCATACTTATTAAATGGGATATATATCCCAATTATTAAATACATGCCCCCTCTAAAAATCAACTAGGGTTAGTTTAAGCTCAACCATAGTTAAAACTAACTTAACTACACTTTCATTAGAGTTAGTTTTATAATATATAAATACAAGGCCTCAACCATTTATCCATAATTATTTAGCATAATGTTGTGATGTTAACATTATTTCAAGGATCCCACTGTTATAGTGTTATCATGCCCATTTGTTAAGCTAAGCCAAGCCAAATCCAAAATCAACATTACCAAGGTGATAAGGAGAGGTGGTGCAAGGAAATACATTACCAAATAATTATTAATTACATAAATGAAAAAATTAATTCATTTCTAAAATACAACATTTTCTCTCATGGAAGGTAAAATTGCTTGTTTTGGTTTCATTTGTTAGTTACTTGTATTGTTCATTAGCTCTTTGAATGTCTAGGATAGATATGTAAGTATTTATTAGTGTTTTTTTTTAAATTTATTTAATACTAACACCATAATAATCTCCCCTATATGTATTCCTATTGATCACATACTTGAGATGAATGAGGCAATTCCAGCTTGTAAACCACACTTTTGATTTTCTATAGAACCTAATAAGGGCCATAATATTTAGGAGCAAGTTTGTTGTCCTTTTTATGTTGATTTAAGGACATATATTTTTAAGGATATAAATATACAAAGAATCAGTCACCCATGTCAAAATTTCCCTCAATATGGTGTTGATTTAATTATTTCTTCATACTATTTTGTGCCAAAGCTAAATTCTCTCTCAAACTAGCTAAAACCTCTTGTTGATGTTGAATGTGCCATTCCACATCTCAAACCTTGGTTTACAACCTTAAGGAAGAAGTGATGAAATTTGTATGGTAACCATATAGTTATATAAATTAGGAAATTTTAGAATAGGTACAAAAATATGTGTTATACCACAATTATGCAAGTGGTAGCCATTTAACCCAACATTCATGCTCATTCGATACAAAATAATGGAGATACCCCTCTAAATATTTTTTGACCACTTTTATTTGTTCATAATATTTTTGGTGGTAGTATGAGATATGAGCTATTTGAGTACCTATATAATAAATAGTTCATTCAAAAAATCTAGTGAAAATAGGATTATGATCACTTATAACTATTTTGGGGTTCCATATAATTTTAGAATTACCTCCAGAAAAATAGTTTCTATTGTACTTGCTATAAATGGGTGTGAGAGGGAAAAAATGGGCATATTTTTTATTCCTATACACAAATACAAAAATAACATTCTTACCTTCAGAACAAGTCATCCATGTGATGAAATCCATGGAAACATCCTCCCACTTTTGAATAAGGAATGCTAAAGGTTGTAACATATCTGGGGTCTTAACTGTCTCACCTTTGTTGTGTTGGCATATCAAAAAGTCCATAATTTTTTTGTACATATCCTTTTATTTCTTCCCAAAATACTTTTATCTTGATTCTATGATAAATTTTCAAGAACCTAGGCTATCTGCCAATTGAATATGCATGCAACTCTGCAAGAATCTTATGCTTCAATTCTAAATATCTATGCAAGTATAACATATAATTATACCATAGGGCATTAAATTTTCATTAAAACATGTCAGAGGATATATAACCTTGATGGATATTATAAATCAAAACCTATGTATTCTTGTCCTAATCCCACTCTAACCTAGCTTCATCCAACCAATCTACTTGAAACATGGACATTTTATAAAGTAATCACTCTATTGGATATATTCATCTAGATAGTGCATTTGGTACTACATTATCTTTACCTTTATTTTATATTATTTAAAAATCATAACTCAACATTTTTTATACCCACTTTTGTTATTCCTCAAATTATAATCTTTTCTCCAAAAAGTATTTGAGACTATCATGATCTATTTTTACCTTAAAGTGTCTACCCATCACATAGGGCATCCATTGTTTTATTGCATGAATAGTATCCATCATTTAATTATCATAGATAGGTTTTTGTATATTATTACCTTTGAATTAATGACTCTCAAATGAAAATGTCCTTCCTTCCTACATTAGTACTACTCTCAACCCTAATACAGAAGCATCACATTTAATGATCAATGCCTTTAATAAGTATATATTGGCAAAAACTAGGGTGGTGTACATAGTTTATTTCAGTTGCGCAAATGCTTTAGTTACTACATCATTACAGTGGAAGTAATACTTATTTAATAATTTAGTGAGTGGATATTATATGCTACCATAACCTTTCAAAAATCTTTAGTGGTAACATGTTAGTCGTAGGAAACCTCAAAGGTTTTTGAGAGTTTTTGGGAATTGGCCATTCAAACATATCTTTAATATTTTGAGGATCAAATTTGAAACCTTCAAGGGATATAATATGACCCATGTAATCTACCTCCTATACTATAAAAACACATTTTGATGGATTCACATAAACCCAATGCTTTTCTAAAACTATCAACACTTATTTCACATGTTTCAAGTGTGATTTTCATGTCTTACTATAAATCAATATGTCATCAAAGAAAACCAACACTAAATTCATTAATAAGGCATAAAAAAAGTGTTCATCAAGATATAAAAAGTATATGGTGAATTTTTAATACCAAAGGGCATTACTAAAAACTCATAATGGCCCTCATGAGTTCTAAAATAATTTTTATGAACATCTTCATCCTTGATTCTAATTTGATGGTAACCTGAATGAGGATCTAATTTTGTGAAATAAATAGCAACATGCAACTCATAACATAAATAATCAATTACTATAATATGGCACTTATCTTTTATGGTGTACTTATTGAGTTCCCTATAATATGGGCACATCCTCCATGTGTCATCCTTATTATGCACAATGATCACTGGTGATGAATATGCACTCTAGTTATGCCTGATGATCCCTATCTATAGCATCTCATGGACCATATTTTTATCTCAATTTTTTGTGCATATGGATATTTTATATGGTATGATATTTGGTGGTTGACTTTCTAGAATTAGTTGAATGGCATGACCATGTTCTATTTTTGGTGGTAAGCCTTTTGGCATGTCCCCAAAAATAGATGGGTGGTCATCAAGAATCATTTATAGATTAAGATATATAGATGGATTTGTGTGTTGAGATTATATGGAGCATAATAATGATATAAATCCTTCTACCCCCATTTTTATAATCTTTATCATCTGATGTGAACTAATTAATTGTGGAGATTTAGCCTATAATCCACTAGTTTAATTTTCCTACCTTAAGAATGAAAGCACATGAATAGTTAATATAAGTTTATCTCAATTATAACAAAGGTTATGAGCCATTTAAATAAAAAAATAATGTATAAACCACCCATGGGAATAGAAAACATAGGATAATCTAGATTTTACTTGCCCATAACAAGCTTAATATTATGGAATTTCACTAAACAATTTAGTGTGCCACCATCTACAATCATGAATTTAAATTTTGGTTTTAGGTAGATGAAATAGTTAAATCAAGTGGCCAACTTATGGTTGATGAATTTATGTGTGATCCCTAAGTCAATAAACATTTTCACCTTATATTTCTTGAAGAAAATCACCACCTTAAGTATCTGAGGAGTGATAATACCCTAAAGTGCATGATAAGATATTTTAGGTTTGGAATCTTTAGGTAACTCCTATATCTCTTCCTCATCATCATTGGTGACATCATCCTATTAATCATCTTAATTTGATACCTCAATTTATAATATCATATTCTTAGCACATTTATGTCCTTTTCTCCACTTTTTGTCACAATTGGAACATAATCCTTTTACATGCTTATCTTCAATTTGTTGATGGGTCAATTTGGTAGGTGGAAGAAATGATGGTGTCGATATGATAAGAAATATGAAGTGAGTGAATGGATATTTTTTGGCTATGAATTGTTACTCTACCCTATATTTCACAATATTAGACTCAAAAACCTTAAGTCGATTAAACATGTGTACGTCATGTTGGATGTGGTCCTTGAGGCCACCCTAAAATAGGTCATTTAGGTGCTCATCATAAATTATCTCCATGAAAAAAAATAGGTTCTAAAAATGATGAATGTAATCCTTAATTGAGCTAGAATATTTCAATTTTTTAATTATATAAAGTAATTCTCT
This sequence comes from Torreya grandis, assembly GCA_037957365.1. Taxonomy (NCBI): domain Eukaryota; kingdom Viridiplantae; phylum Streptophyta; class Pinopsida; order Cupressales; family Taxaceae; genus Torreya; species Torreya grandis. The sequence continues at coordinate 1,222,378 of JARHVA010003227.1, forward strand.
AACACACTATTGTTATAGTGTAATTACAACTCCTTAGTAAAAACTGACCAAATTACACTGAGAGTTATATTTTTATTTTGACCACACAACCATTGATACCAAATGAATTATTCAAGTTATAGATACAAGGATACCATGGTAAAATTATATACACATAAGATCTGATGTAGATCAAAAAATTATCCATTTGTTTGATCCAATTGAGTGGATCCTTTCCATCAAATTCATGCATATCTACCTTTGGTAACTGGTTCTTCCATGGCAAGGTACTTGGATTTGGATTAGACTAGTTGGGAGATCCACCATGGTGGGGTTGTGTAATAGTAATAGATGGATTATTTGGATGAATATTTTGTAATGCCATCATGATATTTTCTAAAATATATTGTACAACTTTCATCTCAAATTATATGACTTACATTTCACTTTGAATGCCTTGCACATTATAGTCAAGATGGCTCACTTTGTGATCTATCTTAGAGAAGATTGGTTCAAAAAATCTCATAAATCCTCATTATAACTCCATATTTTACTTTTGAGGAGTTTTAACTAGAGTTTTATCACCTTTCCTCAACCCCTAGTTTGTGGTCCTACTATAAAAGGGCTCGGCAATGTCGATCCTGATTGGCACTTTTGACCCAACTTTGATTGAGCACTTTTGAATTTATTTTGGACTCCAATTAGAAATTATAAATAAAATAACCTATTTATATTTTTATAATATTTATAAAAATGTAAATAAATCATAAACATTCCTTGAATTGTGCACTATAGATCAAATTTATGAAAAAAACTAAAATCAAAATAGCTCACACAAAACTAACCTCCAAATTCTAATTTTTGTTTTATTATTTCCTTGTCTAATTCCCCAAGTTAAATAAAATAATTTCATAAAAATTCATAGGGGAATGAAATCTATAAGCAAATATATAAAATTAAGGGATCACCCATAAGATTTCCCAAATCGTATCTCTAATACCACTTGTAATGAAATTACTTCAACAATAAATTAAAATGACAATAGTAGATCACAACATGATTGAATATAGTAGAATATATGAATAAAATACCATCCACTTAGAGGGGGGAACCTCCAAAATATTTAATAAGAGTATAATTCACAATATGATGATAAACAACTACTTAGGACCTCTTATTTGTAGTCTACCTAGGCCATGGTTACTTCATAGGCTGACCTACTAACCAAATGAATGCATAGAGAAATGTGAAATAACATCAAAGAGGAACAAGTAAGCCATAATTAGGCTGTTCCTATCCCAATAGATGTGATAGGTTAGGGGCATAGAAAATATATTAAATTTAAATTAGTATTATGAAATGAATACATGTTGTTTGTCTTCTACTCATAAATTAAAAATATTAATTATGTTCTTACTGTTTCACCTTTCAAGAATTTAATTAATCATGTTATTAATAGGGATAATTCATTGAGTTTTGAGAATATTCACTTAAGTTTAGAATTGGTTGTACATTACCTTCTACAAATAATAAATATTTATGAGTGAGTCATGTTTAGTTAGTGTTACAAGGAAAATAAATTATACACACGTATATTTAGATCAATATTTATAAGAGTAAACCAATACACTTATACATATTGAGTTTAATATATAAGAAGGGATAAAATGATTTATTATAAGGTCTACTCAAGAAGACCTATTCCTAAAAGATTTGTGATTCATGAACTCCTGTACAAATAACCTAATTTTGGTTTTGATATATTTTTTGGTTCATTTCACTTTGTTTTCTTTGGTTGCCCATTACACTTTGTCATCCTAATTAAAAATTTCATTCAATGGTTTCATTATCTCTAAAAATTTAGAAATGAAATTTTGAATGCAATTTATCTTAACAAAGAAAGATTTGAGTTCCTTTTTATTGGTAAGATAAGGACTTATTGAAATAACTTTAAATATTTAAGTTTCAGTAGAAATAATTTATTTATTAATAACAATACCTAGTAACTTACCTTTTGTAACTCCAAAAATAATCTTTCTCAATGAGATTTCATACCTTATGCATATGTTGAAACCTTTCTACATGTGGGCAACATGATTTTTTCTATCCTCGGAAAAAATAGTCAAGTCATCCACATAGATGATGATTCACTTACAAATGATTCCTTGAAATGTAAAGTCCATGGCATGATAAAATGTAACATTTGTACTGATTAGTCCAAAAGGTATTTTTTTGTATGAAAAATTTCCCCACTTGGAGATGAAATAATATTTTTATTTGATCATCACTTTATACCAATCCCTAATTATAGCCTAAATATCCATTAAATGAATACATCATTTCAAGCATACTAACTATTAGAATAATCACATCTAGAGAAGGAAATGGATAATTTTTCCTTTTTGAAGCTTTGATAAGGTTTCTAAAATCTACACATTATCTAATTTCACCATTATTCTTTCTCATAGTAACTAAATTAGCGACCCAAGTGGAGTGTCTACATGGAAATATATTTTTAGCATCCAATATTTTATGAACTTCCTTATGAATAACGGGTTTTATAATGGGATTAATTGGTCTCTATCTTTATCTAAAAGGATTATGTCCCTCTCTAATTGGTATAGTATGTTTTTTAACCCTAAGATCAAAATATTCAAATTATCATAAGATGGAACAATCACATCCTTGTACTCTATTAAAATTCCTTTAATTTATTTCCTCTCTTATTCAAAAAAACTAAATCCCGTATTGATAAGTTGGGGATGTTCATTTGTCCCGAACTTTACCTTCACAAAATCAAATTCATTTATTTTGGACTCTTTTGTTTTTTTATGATACCATCCATTCACTTATTCTATTTACTCTAATTGGATGATATAATCATCTCCAAGTTCTTATTTATTCATTGGGTCAAATTCATTTTCATCGATAAATTAAGATTCAAAAGCACTATAACTATTCATGAATTTTATAATCTTATGGTCATCATAAAATACCTAAAAATTATCAAAAAATTTAATAACTAAAGGATATAATAATAATTCTACGTATTTTTTTTAATTTAGACTCCAGAAGTAGGGAAAAATTTCAATAGAAAAATCCAAATAATCTACAATTCTATTCTATTCTATTTGGATTGATTTTATCATAAATACTTAAAATGATTGAACCAATAATAAGACATTTAATTTTAATTATTAAGATATGATAACTTAAACTAGTACCAACCCCTGACTTAGTTGATAACTAGTTTTGAGTCTCCAAAAATTAAGAGTTATTTGAAATTATGTTTCAAAGAAAATTTTAACCTTAAGATCAAGGATTCATATTCTACTTGGTTTGGTGCATGGAACATGTAGTTTTTAGGCAAAAAATATTATTTCCCATCAAGTTCAATCAATATTATTTGTACATTAAAACTTTTTTTGGATCAATCAACATCGAAGTATAAACTCCAAAATTGTGAAGGACCTTCAAATTATCATTCATCATTTGCAAATTTTTTTGTGAAAGTGTAAACCTATACATGTGATGAGGAAAAGTTCACATTTTAATTATTTTAATTTAATTATTTTATTTAAAAATTCATATTAGGCTCTCTATCAACTCTAATATGGTTGGCCACTCCTTTATAAGGTATCCATATGTATGAAAAGTATATTTCCTTGTAATTATTGTATGTTTCTAACCAATCATGTCTTAGGAGTAACCCATAATCCTCAAAATTTTTAATTATAATAATTTAAATGTGTTGTTTAACACTTAGATTAGAGGTAAGATACATGTGGACATTTAACAATTCACCAATAACTAGGACATAAGATTTGTCTAATTAGATCACCACTCTCTTATATTTATCTAGGGTTAAAACTAATTTATTGTCGATGCCAGTGGGCATAACATTCAATAAATATCATAAATCAACTAATAAATTATGTGCATTTTTTCAAAACATTATGAAAATCACTAGGAAAGGTGGGACTTTGGGTTTGTCTTTATAGATGACAATATTGGCATGTGTAGACTTTGAATTTTTAGAATATTATTTGTTGGTCATAGCTTTTAATAAAAGTTCTCTTTATTTTTTAATCTAAAACCACTCATAGAGGGTGATGTTTGATTTGATATTATTCCTGTACTCAAATATATTGTGATTTATCATTTATTTTTTGGGGAAGTGGATTATTATTAGCCTTTGGATCAAGATGAATAGTTGCATTATTATTTGGTGGCATGGATGTGGTGATAGGTTTCTGATTCTTACTTCTCAGATTGTAGTTTTATTTGAAACTTTTGAAAAGTGTTAATATATTATATGTTATGTTATATATCATTATCATCCTCAACTAGGAATGGTAAATTATATGTCTCAAAAACCATTTTAGTGTTAAAAGAGATGGTGCATTTGATGTGGTAGAATAATTAGGTTGATTTGGAATAATGTCATACCCATCCATATCCTTTTGAAATATTTAATAAATAATATAAAACTATATGTAGTCTAACTCACCATGTTTAATGGTAATATGAACTCTACATTACTTGGTAAAAACTACCTCACATATGTTTATCTTAGGGATATTATTAGGTTATAGATTTCATCTATTTTTTGGCCATATTTCCCAAGCATTTTTACATTCTAAGAAACTCATTGTTAATATTTTGTACCATGTGTTGAATTTCATATACCTCTACCTTGGTAAAATCATAAGATGTACCCTATGTACTTGAAGTTGACCAAGACTAAATATTCATTCTAATTTTTTTTGGTTAGGGATTGGGATAGAACTATTCAAAAATCCTAATTTCTATTTTGGTATAACATGGACAAAGACAACTAACTAAAGACCTAATTTTTATTACTAGATATGAAATTATGATTGGAATTTGGAATAGGATTAAAGGATGGAAATTTTGCATTAACATTGGGTGTGGGTAAAATATGCAATCCTTGAGGATTGAATTGTTGATCAACACTGATGGATTAAACATATACATCTGATAGGGTACTGATGTTTTGGGCTCTATATAAAAACATTATAGTCATTAACTCTAGGTATTTTTTGTAAATTTATAGAGCTAAAGTAGAGTTAGGTCTATATGGAACATCTCAATGAATATAGATATTTTTTAACATTACATTGAATGATTTGATTGGATCATTACACTTTATTTTCATGCTATAAAATGTTGATTCACCACACTAGGATTAGTAAGTTATCAAAATTTTGAAAAAATATTATTATGACATTGATTCCATGTGGTTATTTAGTTATTTTGAAGATTCAAGAACTAATCATATGAAACATCCTACAAGGTAAAGGGGAATAGTCTGAATGCCACATCTTAATTATTTACATTCAATAATAGCAAAGAGGTTTTAAAAGCTTTAATATTTTCCTCTTTAGATCATCATCTATAATGATAAAACTAAGGAATATAAAATTTTAGGATTTATGCGTAGATAATGGAAAATACCAATGACATTGATGGTATAACCAACTAACCAATTCATGATGAAATATATGTTATAATTCACATGAATTGGTTAATTTGGTATAAAAATGGATTTTATCGAGACATCTCTATCTGATATTTTTATTGATAAGTTTTTAAAGGTGATAATAATTGTCTTGACTTTTATTTATACCTTTTAAACCATTTTATTGGATATAGTGTATGAAAACTCAAGTGAATTTAATAGTCAAGTGTTGTGAGACCTCCTTCTAGAACTAGTTTAAAACTTGTTGATGTGGGTTTTATTGATGTAGATAGATAACTTGTTCACTCTATTTATGGTCAATTTTCATTTATTTATACCTATAAATGTCTATTAAAATAGTATTATTTGTTTTTTATTAAGGATTTATAGACTTCTTATACTACGTTTTTACATGTAACACTTGTTAAGACCTTTCTTAATAATGATATCAATCAGAACATTTTTCTTTGCCTGATGAAAATGAACTTATAAATGTCTTCTTAGCTTATTTTTTTGAATATAATGACTTAAAAATGAGTCATAATACTTCACCTTATTATTTATTTCCACTTTTATCAGTATTTTTATCAAGTGTCTTTCCTTTAAATGTTGGTTTTTGTCCCTCAAGTTTGTAATTTTTTGTGTCTTGACTAGTAGTTTTGGTTCTTATTGTGGACTCCACAAAGAATATTGACCTTAATATAAAAATGAAAATATTATAAACTATTTAAAATACATTAAAAAATATATACATGGATTTATTTACCTTATTTGATGGTTTCAAACCCTTAATCGACTGTCTTGAACTCAATAGATTTTTAAGCCTTTATACTAAAACTACTAACTCTATTATCACTTCAAAAAATGAAATTACTCTATAAAATTATATAATGACATAAAATATTTATTAATAATTCCAAATATTAAGTTACAAATATTCCAAATCTCATTCATCTATGAAGTTTAAAGGAAATTTGATAATTCACCACTTTAAGCCTTATTCTTAAGGTCTGTCTAGGCATGATTTGTAAATAAGGTTTTGGATGACAATTTAGAAATTTAAGAAAAATAAATTATTTAAAAAATAATAATTCACATATAATTCCATTTAATGAATAGGTTATATGACCCTCTATAACATGAATCTTCAAGAAGACTTGACAACTACTCTTTTAGCCTTGTTTAGACCTAATTCTAGCTATACCATTTACGCAGTTACTTATAATTATTCATGAAAGGAATTTTGATAATTTAAAATTTTTTATCCTATTAATAAACCCTTATATCACATAAATAAAAATTTACAAAGTATTTTAATTTGTATATTGAGAGAAAAGTGACTTTTCTTATCTTGAACATTATTTTTCCTTGATTTCTACAGGCCTACATAAACTCAATCCTCTATATATCTTAATTTGAAGATCATCAAGACATATAATAAAATGTATAAAATTTATTGTATTTAATTAATATAATTATAAGGGTTAATTTTGGATTTATTAATATTTTTATTTCAAAACCTTAGGCAGACTTATACAAAGGCTGAGAGCTCTAATTAATCATTTTTGAGATTTTAAAAAGGTTTAAAAGAAGGCCTAAGGTATTTTTTACATATTTAATACCTAAATACACACTAATACTTCATATAGCATTAAGAAAAATAAAAAATGAGTGTTTTCTATCATCCCATAAACATATTTTACACTATTTAGGCTTATAACTAATACATGCATGTTCTAATGGTATAAACACATCAAATAATATTCAACCACATCAATAAAATAAAATAAAATTTTACAAAATGATTAAATGATATTGGATAAGTCTTTTTTCAATATGCATTCAAACATACAAGGTTACATATAGAGTTCAACACTTCTTTCCTCATGCATAGATTCATCTAACAATCATAAGACTTCAATGCTTCTACAACTCACTTCCTTATTTATTAAAATTAAATACATAAATTGATTGCAAACATATGAACACCATCTTCATATATAAAAATGACTAAAAACATACTAACATCTTAAAAAATAATCCAATAACCTTATAAAAACCTACAACAACCTCTGAAAGACTATAGATTTTAGACTTTGATCCTCCTATCATATCTTAGATAATGAATAAATATGATTTTATCCTTATTTTATGAGCTAAGAATATCTAAACTACTCAAAATCAACTTAGCATATGCTCCATTTAGTCATCCACTATGTTGCACCTCCTTATAAGATGGATTACATGAATTTGGAGGCAAATAAAAATTTACAACATGTTTTTGGACCTCTAAGGTCCCTAAAAAACTTGTTTTAACCCCTTAAACTATGAAACTCAAATTCAAATATTAAAATTTAGCATTTTGGTAGGAAACTCATTTTGAGCTAACATGTTTACAACAAAGGGTGTTGAAGCATGGAAAAACTTCAAACACCTAATCACATTCTTTCACACTCCTCTAATACCTACCTAACCATAACATAATATATTTACATTATTATAGTGATTAATGTCATGATGATTATTCATCATTTATGCACACCAAATATATTTAAGGGGTGATACATTCTCATTTTAGGATCAATGAGAAATAAATGCAATATATGGGTTGTAGGCATTGGATTTTGTAAATAACCATGTGTTTAAATAGTGGTAGAGTGCACTAGTTTTTTACATCAAATGGTTTGGATATGAATTACATCTAACATCTAACCTAAAATGAATTTGATGGTCTAAACTAAGGTGGATCATATCAAAAAATTATAAAATAAAGGAATCGTATGGTAAAATGGAAAGGGATATATTATTCAAACTAAAGAATAAGAACTTCCAAGGTGACTAACTATACTAATTTGAATATGTGTCACTAATTAATGTCTACTATAAATTAGCTATTAGTACAAAACATAAAAAAAATATAATGAGGAGATAGAAGAAATAATCACACAATAATTGAATGATCATAATCAAAGCTATTGTCACTACATAATTACCAAGCATAATAAAATCACTAAAAATATTTAAGTATCTTCTATATTAAAATAGTTGATAGTATTAATATAAATTCCAAGCTAATCACTATATTAAGATACACGCATATCTTCATACAATATTGTTAACTTAATGGATATTATTCAAGTAAAACACATAAATTTGGAAGAGAAATTAAATTATCGCATACTTACAAAGAACTATATAACTTTATTTCTTGCATTAATTTTACAAAAAAAATTCTCCTTTTATAATGAATAATATTCATGTATAAAAAACATTGGATGGGCATAACCTCATCTTCAAAAATTCATTGCATGTTTACAAATATATAAATAAAACAAGTCTTAATTTAACTAAAGGCTTTGCATTTAAAAAATAATTTATTGATGAGTAGTAAAATATATAAATATAATTCCAAAATTAGATAGTAGGAAACTTTATGGCATCTGAGTAAAATTGATAGTGGTAACTAGATTGAAAATAAAATAAACTTTTGTTGAAGCTACTTGATTTGTCAAACTCAAAATAAGAACTATTATTGATGTAAGATTTATTTTTGATGAATAAACATTTATATTTTCACTTTAAATAACTATAGTAGAATATGTGATTTAAGTAATCCCTAAGTGAGAATGCAAAGGACTAAAAAAAGAGTTAACATGGGAAGATACAATTCTAGTCAAACTATCCACTAATGTGTGCATTGGATTACATGATACAATTGTCTATGGTTGAGTCACTAATTTTTGGAATCCTACTTGAGAAACCAATTTATTTTGTTTCTCCGCATTAACTTACTCTTTTCTTCTTTTGTATTCTAAAGATCATGTTTTATAGTCTAAATTTATATCTTCAAATTTAAAATAGGGATCTTAAATAATGTAGGGATTTTACCCACTGATTTTACATGTAGGCCCCATGAAAATTTAAAAGACTCATTAGGTTTTTATGCTTGGTATAATTTATATTTATCAAAGGTAATAAATTTAATAACTTGATAACCACTCCCATGGGTAGCATTATTAACACTTTCTCTGATATTACTCATAAAGGTTTGGAGTTATGTTTTACAAGATATCTAGTTTATGTGTGGCCATGTGTTATGTATGTTATATAAATGATAATATGTTTTATAAATTCAATGTATATCCTTTCTTGAGTTGTGATATATAAAAATGTCTTTCATTTTATTGTACCACTCCATTAGATCATCTATTTTACTATTCACATAATTGTGGGCCAAATTGATATCTTTAAGGTAGTAGGTTAAACTCAAGATATTATTTATCCCTTAATACCTTAGAAATGTTGTAAAAGTTATAAGGTGTGATCTTTAGAGATTCATTAATATTCATTACATTACACCATTGTTATTGGGATTCATTTCTTGTTCTATGCATATAACTCACAAGTTTATAGAAGGATGGAGTTGAATTATAGATCTTATCTAATAGTCCTCAAATGCCTCTAGTATTACCCAAGTTTATAATTTATTGTTGGTTTAATGTGACCCTTGAAAAAAATATTGAGCACTCCCCACTTAGCCTCAACCATGTATATTGTATCCTCTCTTAAATCATCATGCTCTCATGGTTGGGTTTTCATCTTTTTATCAATGTGATTTTTTTCTATTCTAAATACATTTTTTTCCTCCATAAGGCATCTTAATTTTTTTGACACATGTTAATTTATTTATTGCATCATAAAATTATAGAGTAAGATTAGGTTATTTGATGATAACTAGATTTTTCCTAGAGTGTTTGTCAGTATGTATTTTTTTCAGCCATCGTGATGTCACAATTTTTCCATTAATGGAGGTTTATTTAGAGAATGAAATGATAAAGAATGAGGTGGATTATGGTAGTGTCATGAGTATCAAGGGTTCAAGTGAGATTAGTGATTTTAGAGGCAGGGGAGTGAAGATATAATAAATGGTGGATCAAACATATTCTCCCTAAAAACCCTAATCTAAGGTGGGGTCTTGGTTATGTACTTTATGACATTGGGGGAATCTTTGATTATTGTGACTACATGGGACTTCATTTTAGTGTTTTTAGTCATTAGCATCCCTAGTTTGGTGGAATTATGGCTATGTAATGGATGTGGAAAATAGACTGAGAAATCAAGTCTTCAAATCTTGGGCTTGGAAAGACAAATTATAGAGCCTCATAAGGACTTGATTGTGTAATTCCAATAATGGTTTCATAATCAATGGGCTCTATAATTTTAGCCTATGTTAGATTTTTCAAAATTTTCCAAATTAGTATGAATGTGATTTATATAAGAGTATTAGCAATTAGATCAATAGTAACATCAATAAAATAATCATATGGGTCAATAATAATAATATGTACCATGGTATTAACAACATCAACTATAATGGAAATAATAGGGACCTCAACTAAAACTATTTAAATAGTAACTATCATAGTGATTGATGAGATAATTAAAGGAAAAAGGGTTCTATTATGAGCTATAAGAGTGTTAGTAGAAAAAACATTATGAATGTCCTTTTGGCTTGTTTCTTTATCTAAGATAGGGTTTGTGTCTTATGCATTTATTATTTCTTGATTTGTATCATAACAAGGAAAAGGACTAGGGATATAAGTTTCAAAATACACGTGTATGAACCTTATAAAATACATTAGAAACATGTTCCTCCTGTAAGTACTCCTATATATAGTCATCCTTAGTGTCCAAATAAGAGGTATTAAATGACTTTCCCTGGTATTTTGGTTTCCTCTTTTATATTGTGACCTTTGGATCTTGTAGGGTACTAGTCAAGGTTTTCCTAATTTGAGTGACCACATGAGGCCTTTTTTTATTATGCATAGGATGAGGAGGTGGATGATTAACCATTTATAATAGATTAGGCTGATCTATAAATACTTGGGTAAATGCAACTATGAATTTAGGGATCAATGGGGACCCACATATATCCATAGGAGTAGTTTGTTACCATGTAGTGTTTTTGTTAGGGAAGGATTTTGATTATTATTTTCTTTATTTTCTCATTATTTTATTTTGGAGACTTTCCTCTCTCCAAATTATCCACTTTAATTTTATCCAACATTATTATAGAATGATAATACTATATATTTTGTGTAATTTGTATGGTCATCTGGGGAACTCTCATTATACTCTAGACCTAGGTTCCATCATTAACATTAATGAACATGTAGTCATGGTCATATCCATTGTGGCCATATGTATCTATTAATATTCTTTTGGAGATTTGTATATGAAAAAAAATTACATTTGGGATTCCAATATCTAAATTCTATCAATTTGAGATTAAAAGAGGACCTATGTGAATAAGACTTTGAAAATTATTCCCATTTTAGAAATCATTTCCTACCTATGCTAAAAGTCATATTTTGTGAAAATCCAAATTTTGATATTTTTTGGTTTTCATTAAAACTTTAAGATAGTTGGTATGATATCTCCTATTCAACCAATTTGTTTGGGGCCAATCTAGACAAATAACGTGGTGAAACTAATGTGCCTTAGACCCTTATGACTATGTGATCTAGGTAGTAATGGTAATATCATAATGTCTTAAGTGATATTTTTAATTTATTATAAAAAACTTGGAATTTATTATGAGTTTACCACTCTATAAAACATAGGGTAGAATGTTTCTACTATTTTTGGTTTAAAATTCTTAAATTTATTATTATGAAAGTTACCAAAGTCATCACATATTTTGTTTTTCACTTTGGCTCCCAAGGAGATGTACCTATAGATATCATATTGGCACATAAAAAATACACTAAATATGACAACATGTAAAAATTTCCATCTTGCCCATTATAGATAACCCTATGAACCTTAAAATTGTAGATTATTATTTTTACAAGTGTAGGGATACTTTTATCATCTAGAATTATGAACAATAAGGGAACCTATAATTCATCAACATGGGAAATATATGGAGATCCATGAAGTCTAATCAATAAATAAATGGAAATAATAACCCCTTATCTAAACTATGATATGGGAATAGAATTTATTTTCCTCTTCTTTACAAAATTTGTAGGGTCTAATGCCTATAATATCACCCTAAATTCATGGTTTTATGTTTTAATTTTTTAGAACACAATAGATATAACCATAGGTTTTTAAAGGGATGGAGTAAAAGGCGTAAATACATATAAATATTTAAAATGGCCAATTTAATCAATTTACCCTAAGTACAAATGTAAAGGATAAAGTCCACTTATCAAGAGTGAAACATGCATCATTAGGTGATGATAATGCTAGAGTAGATCATAAGAAAGGTTAGGATTCCATTAATTTATAAAATAGAGTCCCACTTATCTCAGGTAAATAGTGTGGTCCATTGTATAGTAGCACAATGTTCTATTGGCAAAGGCACTACACTAGTGTCCTTTTGTGGATAGTAGCCCTAAAACATCTAGGGATGCTATGGGAGGGTTCTTGAGTATTGTGTCCTCAGGAAATTTCAATCATATTTATATGTAACCTTTTTTATATTATTTATTTAAAAACCCTAAAATACATGCACACATGAAATAAAAAAAACAAATGAAAAAGGAAGGAGAAAAAGTGGGTTGAGGTATTTACGAATGAATAAGCTACTAGAACCCCTACTGTTATAGCTATTTCCTACATTAAACCCAATAGTATGGGTCTTATATAAAGTTTATGTCTCCCTTAGGGAATTTATATACTCAAAATTCATGATATGCAAGAATGAATTTCACTTAGACACTTATTTGATCAAGTGTACAAATCTATGTGTGATGATGAGTAAATATGTAGAGTGTTGAGCTATACTATTGAGTAATTTTATGTAATTATGTGCTAAAGTAATAATTAATGGATGTATATTGAATTTTGAATATTTTTATATAGAAGGATGTTTATTTTGAATGTGAGACACTTATTCATAGGATGATAAGGTAAAAAATAGATAAAAACATAAGATGGGACCCAAAGGAGGGGAAAGACCCAAAAAAAGTTAAAAACATGACCATTAGAAAATAGTGTTGAGGTAGATAATATTGTGGTGTACCCATATATATGACCATGCTATTATCCTATTTGAAAAAAAATGGGTTGTGATGGACAAAGAGGCCAGGCCCCTCTATGATTGAAAAAGGGATGAAATGAAACTATTGAGGGTGTTAAAATAGGAAAAATTAGTCATAATAAGGATTAAAAAACCAAAGTGACCATGTAAACAAAAATCACATTCATCACTAAGAAATTATTATGAAGGATACATAAAGGACTTAGTACTTGTCTTTGCTTGACCAAATTAGGGTGTAAATCTTTTCTAAATTTTAACCAAGTAATGAAATGGATTATTTTTTTAGAGTAAAAAATAAAATAAAATGCATACATGTACTTACCTATGTGATCCATCCATGTGAAAAATAGATGTGCTCTAGACTTGACCCACCTATTATCTAGAGTAGCAAATATGCATTGAACTAATGTTAGTGAAGAAGAAATGTATAATGTGGGTGTCCTGTATACTAAATTTGAGTAACTAATTAGATGGTGAAAAATACAGCCCTATTTCTCCCACTCTTATATGTAACCAAGTCTAATAATTAATATATAATTATGGAGAAAAACCATGTTTTCTCCTAATCTAATATGTAACTAACTTTCATAAGTAAATGTGTTCTAACATAAAAAATTACTACTTGATTGGTGTCCTACATAAATTGGTGTATAATGGTTTGGTGCAAACTATGGATCAATCACTAGAGTAAACTATATGACCCAATATGGTGAAAACTAGTGGTATCCTAGTGACAACCTCAGTGTAATATGATGACCTAAGTATAGATAATGGTATGGTTTACTATTCCATATTTGTAACTTAGTGAAATCTTACAATATTGAGGACATATTCTTTGCATCATGCCCCTAGGACTGATATCTAAGTAATGGAGATGTGTAATTTGTGCCTAAAACCATATTTATATAGGGATATTGTATCATGTACATGACCCCATAGTCATAACTTATGTCTATAATTATATCAGAATCTTGTTTAAAATCTAAGAATGTGGAACAATATCTACCAAAAACCTTAAAACCTTAGAACTCTGAGTCAAACTAATATATATATATATATATATATATATATATATATATATATATTTCTAAGTATATAAATAGAAAAACTATGTATATCTAAATAAACCTATGTGACTCTATGTCTAAGTAGAGAAACTATGTATCTAAATAACCTATGTAAATATATGTCTGAGCTTGATTATATGAGTATATATATACAACTATATATCTAAATAGAGAAGTTGTGTATTTAAATAAACCCATGTAACTATATGTTTGAGATCAAGTATAAAATTATATAAACTTGAGTATCTAAATCACTAAACTAGGAAATCTAGTTCAAACTATGTGTTTGTATATATGAGACTGAGTATTTGAGTAAATATGCATCGGTGTGAATAGTGTATATATGCCCTCCTTTTCATGAGAGAGATAAAATTGTGGTAAGGCTATAGAACCAAAAGTGATACTAAAAGGATTTTAGTGGGTAGCTATCATTTATAATATGGTATGATATTTATTGTATTAATGATTTTAGAAGGGTTGTGTTGGATGAAAAAATGTAAAGCATTTTAGCACATAAATGATAGTTGATAGTATCTTAGGACTAAGTACCTCATATATTAGTATCAAAAGCTACCTTTATTCAAAAGAGAAAAATAGAACATAAAACTAATACATTTACAAATATATATTCTAAATTCATGTTGGAGTTTTTCATATAATAAAGGAAGTATGAATGAGAAAAAACAAATAAGTGAAATACAATAATTATTCCTAATGAAAGAGAGAGAATGGAAATAAGTGAAGAAATGAAGGTTTAACTTATTTGTCACATATATGAATTTAAATTTAAATTAATATGCACTAAGATTCATTGTTATAAAAGTTGAGAAAATAATGCTATGGATAAATGAACATAAGAACATTGTTCACAATCAAAGGAAATATCAAAGTCCTACAACACTTAGATTTATTGATTTTCTTGAAATGACATCAATTTCTTTCCTTCTCCTCATTTTTTTTTCTTATTTTCAAAATTTAAAAAAGCCTTGATGACTTAGAGGCATGAAAACCTTCTAATTATATGGAATCTTGACCCTATTTTTAAGGAAACAAATTATAAAAATAGAATTTGGTTGCACATTTTAGGGTGCATGTTGACTATGTCAAACTACATGAGAAAATTACAAAATCCTTTGGAAGAAAATTCATCATATGGCATATGGGAATGAGTAATTCTCATCATAACCCCAAATTTCAAGTTAGGGTTCTTCTTTGGAACTTTTTCATCTTCTTTCTCTTCATCAATGTTAATGAATTCCTCTTGCATAGCTTATTTTTCTTATTTTCATATTCTTCAAATTTATGAAACACACCCTCTAATTTTTTTGGATCTAGGCCTTTATAATGTTGATATGGATTCTTGATTTTCACCTATAGATTTGTCATTTGAGAAGGAATTCTTATGTAATTATTTAAGTCCTTATCTAACTTATCAAAGGTACTTAAAAAATATACCAATTTATGAATCGATCCATAATTAAATGTAGCACTAAGGCCTGATTCTTATTTAAATAACTATTTTAATGCACCTTTCATGTCCTCTAGAGGAATTGTTTTTCCTCCCTCTCCATAAAATGGGCATAGAAGATTATGAATTAATTCACTGATATCACAAGTAGGATCAATAGCTAAGGCCTTTGATTCCTTAAATTTGTGTAAAGGCTCTTCTATAATCTTAACTTTTAATTTGATCAGTTCTAGTAACTCAACCTAATATCCTAAGTAATATTTAGTTAAAACCCCTTTACTAACCAAATTGCCTTCATCTTATAACAACTCCACTAGGTTCTACTAGAATTTAGTAATTTTTTAAAATTTTAATTACACATATTCATCATATATATATTTCATCATGACAAGCCTAAGTAGTGATATTTAACTAACTATATTAAATTAGTTAACCAAAAGGTTTATAACTAATACACTTAGATAAGGATCAACATGAATAGATATGGAAATCATGAACAATATTGAATAACCATAAATACTATAATCATAAATGAACTAGTACAAATTCAACCATAATTAATACAGCCTTACATCCATTTCTATATAATTAGAATGTATAAATGTTATAGTTTTCAACAATACATAATAATATATCAAATATTAAAACATGATACATAGCTCCACAGAGCAGAGTATCCATGACTTAGGTATCAATCTATAATCTCAAGTGTGGTCTCTAGTGTGGTACTCCATCTGGGAGGGAGAGCATCATTAGAGAGCTTTTCCACACCAACCATAGACCATAGATCCCCCACACTATCTCCCAAACAAGGGGATAGACCTCCCTTCATGGATGGGTAGATAATGATGGTGTAGGAATCTAGAGTAATAAAGTAGAAACCATGTGTTAAAGATATCTAATACATAATGTGTATCATAAATAAATCCATTATAAAATGATATTGCATAAATATGAAAACTATATCAATAGATTAAATGATAATGTTTAATTAAAACATTAATTTTGCCAAATTTTTTAATAATTAATGACCTCTAGTATCAATCAATTACATACACACCACTCAATCAGGTTATAACTTATCTTTGATTGATGGTGTTAATTAAGCCAATGGAATCCATCCATTACCAATTTAGGGTCATGAATATGATATTCCTGAAAAATATATAATAATTTAAAAACCAATAGATTCATTCCTAATATTTCACTTTATGTAATAAAAATCATGCTAAATACAAAAATATCACATACATTCATTTAGTCCATCAAATGAAATGAAATGAATCCATACATCTAGTTTATTACAAATAATAAATAGAATCATAATAGTCCTAAACATACCATCTGGGTATGATAACATAAAAATTTCCAGTTACCCAAATCACAAAGTAACTTATAGTTCTATTTCATCCTCACAATAATCATTATAATACATGTTTCTATATTTATTCATATTCCACATGAAAAACAAAAGATAGTCAAAACATATTAATATGTTTGTATTTAAACTCATAAATATATTATTTTAATGTTTTATTTATAAAAATTAAAATATATAACAAGCATCCATTTACACA